>CM024189.1:6211015-6912031 GCA_013433145.1 Ascaris suum
ATGTCACAAATATTTCAGCACTTTATCGGCAATGGCAACGTTTTTTTTTTTAAATATGCGTATTAATTTTTAAGCGATTTCTTTGCTCAACGATACAAATGAAATTTTCCCACAAAATTTTACGTTTTTAACTATAGGGCATTCAATATAAAAATCATAATTTGATGTTCGATTTTCAAATGTTCATCGTTAATGTTATATTGAATTCATCATGAATTTAGTGCAATTTATTACAGGCATTTATTTCCATGAAATTTTTTTTCCGCTTAATTTGCTAATTTCTATTCAAGTAATATAGTGTACGAATATGATAGTATCATTTGCTATTGTAGATATTCTACAGTTATTCACTGAGCGATACTATCGATGAATTGTGCTTATGAATGAGGAAAATGCAAAAGCGCGTTGACCGAAAAATGATGCATAGCAAAAGCAGTTCGTTAGCTTTCGCTTCAACGATCCTTCTCGTTCGACGAGCCACTTTGCACTCCCATCCGGCCACTTCGAAACACCCATATCGCGTATTCTAAACTACTCATCTCTTTTTCACTTTTTTTTGCTCCCTATTGCGCTTCAAATTGATTGTATTATGTATAATAATGTTTTTTTTTGCGTACTTTTCGCGTTTAAAAGACATTTCTTTGAATGTTTATAATGACGGCATCGTATATCCATTTGATTTATTTCTCTCCATCCAGTAACTTTAAGTGGCAAATAGTTAATTGGCAGCAGGAAACAGGTAAGAAGTTGGAGTCAGCCTTATGAAAGTTGCTGTGTTTACTTTTTTCTCAAAAATTTTTTTTGTGCTTTTAACGTACTCTCAAAAGGATTAGCTTGTGAGCACTCAAAATGCTTTATTCTTCTCTTGCGAGCTTTATTTAACATCCGGCCTCATAATAAAAAAGGATAACTTATAGAGACCTTTTGATTTCTTATAGTCCCCAACAACTAATAGGATAACAGTACCACGTGACCAGTTGCTACTGCTCCTAGTGACCAGTCTCATAAGGTGCCCAACCAGCTATCAATTAAAGGCAAACTTTAGACGCTGTTGGAAGCTGTAAATTTCTTCATAGTTGGTGAGTTAGCCTGGAATTAGGTTATGTTGGCTCCCTATAATAAAGATTATATCTTATTCGGTAACCTAGTGCCGATGGTCGCAGAATCAAAATAGCGGGGCAGACAAACGAACCCAACCGTGGAAATATGAACACGGCATCGCCACAATGAGCAGCTAATCACGAAAGCGCATACCGTGGCACCCTGTTGGCGCGTTTTCCCACTTCTTTAAAAGATGACATCCAAATGTAGGATTCATAAATGACGAGGAGACGGTGGTAAAAGAAGTGATTTCGGATGGGTTTTCTGTAATATAAACTCGATTTATATAACGATTATCTCATAAAAATTGATTGCTAATGATTTTGAGTTAATTAGAAAGAGGTCTAAAAAGGTATTTCCCATTGTTTTCCGGTTGATATATTTCAAGGACTCACAACAAATATTTCTTTGTGTAATTGTCTCGTTAAGCTTGTTGAAACGTTTGAAGTGTGTTTTCTTAAAGCATTCCACAACAGTTGTTACAAGCTTTACTATTGAACAACGTTGTATTAGGGGCAGTCGGTATGCGGTGTGCTTTACCATCTCGTTGCTCTCGAGTCAAAAAGACGTTATTTCTCGCAGTGTGCATTCATAAAACCAACAATGCGATTATTCTCCTTTTTTTTTTCATTTCGTTGTATTGACTTCTTTTATGCGCATTTGCAAAATTACATTATTGCAACGTCGTCTCTTTGCGTATTATATTTGTGCGTCGGCAGTTTCAACTTGAGTAACGTTCAAGCTAAAGTTATGAAGTATAGTTCAGTAACTAAATATCTAAATACGCCTATCACCTATATTATCACTTATTTTGTCATATCAAATTAAGAAGTTATTGAAAGACGAGAAATATCTATCCACTTTAAACTTTTCGATTTTTCATTTTACACCGGTCACATTATATGACAAGGATCGGTTACGTATTTAAGTGAGTGATTAGGTGGATTTAGAGATGAAGGCGCTATTTCGCACATCTATTATTTGTCGGTAACTTTGAAACCGGTTGGTCGAGACGGCTCGCATGCAAAAGCGTACATCGTGCAAACTTCTTAGGCAAGCTAATGTGTTTATTTTATCTGCTCACATTTGCACTAAAAATATAGGTAAGGAGGTAGCATATGCCTCAGATATTCTTACAGTGTATAATAGGTAAACACTTGAATAAGCAAACGCAATTGTTTATTTATTTATTTATTTTTTTTCTAACGCATCACAATATTCGAATTTTTCTAGTGGAATTATATCTGAATTTCAATTGTGAAGCATCATTTAATTATCCCTTATAGATGGCGAACTCAGTGTTGGAGCTTCCCATAAGAAAATTTAATTGTAATTATACCCACGCTAATAGAGATTTTTATTATGCCATAGATTAGCTTTGTGTCGCCTTCTAAAAGCATTGACTGACTGACGAAAGGAAGTTTATTTAAACCTCCCTTTTCATCTGAAAGGACTGAGCTATTTTTTGTCAATACTGCAGTAAATATGTTGATTTTATATACATGACATATATATATATGTATATTTTGCAGCACTGATTTCATTTATTTATTTATTTATTTTTATTTGTTTATTTATATTTATGATTATAATTACATAAAATTTGCACATAAGTGCAGAAAGAGCATAAGACAAATGCTCAGCGCCGAACATGCGGCATCATCGAAGAAAGATTTTGCACGAGTTTGCTTTTTCGGAAAACGTTTATCTATGCAGCGATGAGTGGGATGCACAAAATCGGCGAGCCTTTTGTCGTCGTCTTTCCTCTCGTCGATTCAATTTGACTGTTGAATAGATGTTGTGCCTTTCAGTGTGTAATTCTCATATCTTTCGACCTCGTCATGTTGCCGTTCTCTGGACACTCTTTCAATGTTGAGAAAATCTTCTAAATATTCATTTCTCATATTTGAAACAAAAAAAAAATGTTTTCACTTCGGAGAAGGAAAAAACAATTGAAGTGTATTGAATCTGTACTTGAACAAACCAACACATTGCAGCCTAGATCAATCAGTTCATTATTTATTCACTGCACCCGGAAACATCAACGAATTCTTCGCGAAGAAAGAAATATCTTAGAAAGATTACTTCTACATTTAAGTCGTCGATAGGGCTATCCGTGTATTTCCTTTGGTATAGCAGATTTCGCTAAAAGAGAATGGACGATCAGCCGGTAGGCCCTCATCGCTAAACGAATGCCGCCAAATAACCTATCAAAACCATCTTCCCAACATTGCAGCAGTCGCCTTAATACTCGCAACAACTGTAAAGGAATTCTCATCCAACCTTTTTTCAAATATTATTGAAACTTTTATCGCATTAAAAGATCATCAATGAAAAATAAGGTCGAATAGCGGTGTAATTTCGATCACATTTATCCAACCTTATTCGTAAACAGCGGATATGCCATAATCTCGACACATTTTTGCAGTATTGAAAACTCAGGATAAATTGTAAAAACCACTTGACAAAACCTGTTAAAGTCGAAAAGATGTGAGGGAGGGGGGATGGAGATTAGGAGTCTGCAGTAGGTATAAAGCAGTATTAGAAAACCGTAAGTGTTGAACTTTTCTGCTTGGGATAAGGTCGTAATCGATAAAGAGATGAGTTATTTTCGTGTTCTTATTGCTAAAATCGTCCGTTTCATGATCCGTACACGCCTCGTCTCATCCCTCTGCTTTCCTTTCTTACTCATCTTCGCAGTTTTCTCTTCAAAACACACAATTTTCAGTGCATGTCACCGTTACGTCGATTCCAAGTGCTCTTTGTTTCCGCTGTTTTCTTTTTTTTTTTTTTTTTGCGAAATGATCAAGTTAAATGCAAGACGAATTAAATTCTGGCGCTCAGTTCGCGGCTCGTCAACGCCTGCTGGACATGTCGAATTGAGTGTAGTACACTGCACGATCGGAACCGACCATGCTCGTATGTAAATCCACTTTGATGTCGCGATTTGTCGATATGTCTGTCCCGGAGGGGATTCGTGCCAACTTAAATTTGGCGATACGCCTGCTCGCTAGCATACATGCTTACCCATAGTTGTCGAGTGACGGCACTAAACAATCGACCGATATGCAATATGCATATTGCCATACTACTACATTCGCAAGCAATATAATATTTGGTGTTCTTTCATTTAGAGGGTGCTCTATGGTAAACCTTTGATCATTTAAGGACCGCTGTATGTGATTTGATGAGCGCACTGTAGATTAATGATGAACATTTTGGGTGACTCGATTATGCAGACGAACGAGGCAACAAACATCGAGATGAAGCGTAAAGCAAATCAAGCACATATGCGATTGAGTAATGCAATAAAGCTTGAAGTGTTTTTCGAGTATGTAATCTGTCGAATGGACGGCATTTGGTGGTGAGCTGCGATTGGATTTGTACATGCACAGAGGGGGACTAATTCGCGCTGTAAGTGACTGTCGAAGAGCACTCGGCACGGTAAGCGGCTCTCGATCGGCGTCGAAAGGAAATTAGGCAAAACGCCTAAAAAGGGGTTAACCCAACGCAAATGATGGACAAGCGAGTGTAATATGCATCATAAGTTAATTGGATAACGAACGCATCATGGGCAACTTTGACGTGTAGTCAACGGGCTGCATATTGAATTTTGATTAATAGCGTGGTGGGAAGCGTGCGATCGACGGGGCCAGTTGCTGCAGTTGCTCGAGCTGTTGTCGACAGCTCCCCCGAGAAGCGCCCCCTTCACTCATCCCTCACTTAACACACTTCCCTTCCGCTCGACGGACATCCTCGCTTGTCCTCATCCTCTCCATATCATTTCTTCACCATTCAAACTTTCGTTCCTTTAAAGAACTACCTAACCGCCATTTAATTTACAGTTTTAAAATATCACAAAGACGAACCGTGCTATTTAATAACTTGCTGCAATCAATTTAAAGGGTACAATGACTTTTGTAATTACAACTTCAAACATCAAAGAGTTTTATCAACATTGCTGTGAGTAGCAACTGTTTAAACAACGTACTAGGCATATTTCTAAAATTTTGAACCTATGATTTCTGTTTTGAAAATTTTCTCTGATCAAGGCACAAAAATGACGGCATAGAAAAGTCATGTCATAGAATGTTAAGGTTTCATAGCATAGGCGATTCTCACTCGAATGCCTCCCACATCGTTTTCGATGAAACTATGGTGATAAATGGGAAGTCATATGCGTGGAAATGCAAAGCTCGACGGAACCTCATGTTGTAACATCACACTTAAGCTTGGAGCATTAAAAAAACCTTTTGTGCTATCATATCATCAAATACGCACATTCCAAGCTAACCTGAGATAGATTAGCAGTTTTGTTGCAATATTACCAACTCTATCCGTTCGGCGCCTTTAAGCACACTTGATTAATTCCCAGTACTTTGCAAGTTTAGGCCATTGACAATGTGCAAATAAAAGTTTACCTTCGGCAAAATCATCTCCCTCAATCGATCACCCGTAAAGTAATGAGTAGTTTATAAGCCCCGCGATTTTATTTGAAGATGTAATAAATGGTATTTATAAATTCGCACTAGAAGCATCTTCAAAAGTGCGTGGAGAGATTCGATTTTTTAAAATGCGTTCCATTCATTTATTGACAAGCGTTGTTCTAATTACTGCAGTCACAATCCTCTTCTCGTATTTCACTCTTGCGTTCGTATTTCCACAGTGCAACCTCTTTCCTTTATCGCATCTTTCACCAATGCAATCGGTTTACTTCTTGAAGTTTGCTTCGATAAGCCATTTCTTTGTTGTTTTTTTTTTCTGTTCTTTTCTAATTCAAAGAAACGAATTAATTCCCTAGTATGTTTAAAAGTAAGGTTCAGTTTTGTTTCATAAACGTTTATGAAAATAACCCAACTCGAAGAAATAAATAGAATGTCAAATGAGCCATGAAAAGCAATAAGAAAAGCTAAACAAATAAAGAGCTTTACCACCACTCGTGGATATGAGTTAAATCCGCTACCGGTGCTTGCCAATGTTACGGCCAAGAACGAGACTGAGACTCAGTTTAATCCGTCGCTATGTTGGAGTACGTTAAGCTGGTCCAGGTCCGAGCTAGATAAAAAGCGATCACCCGACTAGAAGCACATTTACTATTTCTCTTTCCATATAGCCATGAGTTCATCAAGAGGTTGGTGCGGCCTTTAGGCGTGGCTGCACCGATGCCGAAATCTCGTTTCTCTAGTTATGTAGATAGTTTCTGCTGATGCTTCTGACGGTGTCCATTGGTGCTTTCCAGCAAGCTTCAAAGTTGTTAACGTTATTTTAATTGCGGTCTGTCAAAATAAGGCTTCCTTAAATATTCACTCGACCATTTCAACGCTTTGCATTAGAGATTGAGCGAAACTTCGCAATTTTTCTGCGCATTTAATTTTTCGTATTTTTCCGCCTAATCGTTTTCATTATTTCAATTTATTCCTTCATCCGATATGTGTAAAAGTTGAGATTTTCGATTTGGAATCGTTTAGAAATTAAGAGTGCAGGTTCCACTAACAACTGCACCAACGGCTCCACTCTTCACTATCTTCCCTTTGTGTATTTAAAGACGATTACTTGAAAAGTTTTGTAAATTCGTATATTAAACGGAGCATTTGTGTTGCGAATGTTTTTTGTCGTGCGACTTTTGCGCCACAGGCGACTTTTATCCATTTTGCTTTGCAGTTATACATAGCGTAATCTAATCAACGACACTATTTTTTCAAATAACATCCACCGTTCAACGTCAAAGAATGACAGTCAGCTCTAATGCTTATATTTGCGTTTAAGCTGCTTTCGGAGTTCTTTTTTTTTTCAAATTGTTTAACGAGAAGGATCTACGAAAAAAGGGAAGGGCCTCTCGGCATTAGAAAGAGTTTTCCAAATTTGCTCGATTGAGAACCTCAGCTCCAACTTTTTTCACTTCGGAGGTTTTTTAAATCAGCATTTCACTTAGTAACCTATTCAATGGCCTCGCAAGTTCGCCGACAGACAATTTCGTTACTGTCTTTCTTGCTAGCATAGCGTTTTAGCAATGTTGCTTTCTGAACGATCATGTTATATATTCTTTGAGGCCACATGCCTGCGTTTGAAAGTTATATATATATATATATATATATATATATATATATATATATATATATATATATATATATATATATATATATATATATATATATATATATATATATATATCTTTGTGATACTTTTCTCAGAAGTATTTTGGGGTGCCTATCGATCTCGCTCAAAAATTTTGGGCCTGAAAATGTGAGAATATAGCCACGTTGAGTTTAATTCAAACTTTTATTGTTGAATTATCAATAGTTTTTCTAGCCTACCTTCAATATTCCTCTTGCTTAGGCCCCCGTAAGAATACCCGATCACCTTGTTGCCAAAATGTTCACCAGAGCCGAACCTGATGATATTCTAACACAGCACATTTACAAATCCGTATATCGTGTTATTCGGGTTTCGGGTTTAGAGTGTTGTGCTGCCTGAATTTGCTTCAACCAAGAATTCCACGTTGTTTAAATGCCGATTACGAAGTTTTAACCTCAGGTCACTCTGCGAGTTTGAACTCTTATGGCATCGTATTTTAGTTTCGTTCTTTATGCTTTATTGCTGGTATGTTCTCTGTTGCTATCTGGCCACTCTTTGTTGAATTCAATTTAAGTTCCTGGTGCCATATTTGTTTCTCATTATATCTTTATTTCCTCTCTATGCGTTAAATAGAAACCGCTGTATAAACACACTGTCTCCCACCCCTGACTGTCCTCCTGCGCGTTCCTGAAATCCTGACACCTTCATCGATTCTCTTTTTCTTCCATATCTGCTTTGCTCCACAGTTCCTTATTTTTCATGGTCCTTACAGCAAGGGGGCTCCTTATTTACTTAACAAGGGCTTTCTGTTGCCATTAATTTCTACAGTCCTTTGTTTTAGGAAGTCTTGTTTTCTCGAAAGGCTTCCTATCCAAGGAAGTACTCCATTTTCACACATAATTTAGCCTGATATTCGACCATATTATAATGCAACAGTAGATATGCCAATGGGCACTTTTTTGTGCTTCAGTATCCATCCGAAACCACTGATTTATGACTGCGATGGTTAAACGCATACCTTGGGGCATTATACGGTGGATGTTGGCATTTCTCTTATTCATTGGCGCCGACGATGATTTGAATATTATTTCGCAATATTGCAAACGTAATCCTCTTTGTTCGGCAATTTGTGGCATCGTTGTGTTCGATCTCTGCACAGTTCAATCTGGTCCCCTGAAGGAAACGTTCGTAGTGCCGTAACTGTTCCAAGGCGGTAGTTAGACAGGTATTGGTTGTCTAGAATTAACGGGATAGGATCGGAAATTTCGAGATCTCGAGGTTTTATTGGCATTTCTAATTATTGTTGATTTTGAAAGTGTACATCTTTATAGCGGGATCTTCTTTACTTGATAGTTCACTCTGTTGTCGATCCGAACAAGAATTTCGAAAGCAAATAACTTCAAAATGAATATCGAGTAGTTTGCAGAAAACATATTATGGATCTGAATTGGTCATTTAGTAGCATAAATGTGGTATAAGAGCGATTGTGATTCAGTCATCGAGCGTGTTCTTTGATTAGTTTTGATGGTACATAAATTTCGATGTGATTATGTACTCATTGACAAGTGCTTATTAGGTGGATGGAAGCAGGTGATGAGATACGAGATTTAATGTCCGATGGACGGTTGCATTAACAACGAGGGATTAGCGGCTTTTATCGAGGGTGAGATCTCTCGACGCCAGATGCATGATGTTCGGATGGTGTGCCACTTGGCCGTATTGTTAGTAGGGGGGTTGAGGTTTCTCATCCGGGTATAAAGGTGCAGTCGGACCATCTCATTCAATATTTCACGCCTCCTTGCTGCATCGCCTTTCATCAGTGCCTTTACACGTTTGACACGAGCGTTGATTTAGCGCGTTTGAGGGATAGCGCTTGTCCACTTGTAGCGACTCACCGATGAATTACGGTCACATCTGTTGCCTTTGCAGCGTCTCATTCGCCGACAGTTCACATTTCTCACTTCACGCGTTTTTCTGCTTGCAGGCATTGAGATGCGATGCTGATTGCTCCCCTTATTGTACTAATATGCATCGGCGCTAGTTCAGCGCGTGATCCACTCTTCAGGGAGGAGCCAAAGAATCAGGTTTGTTTTTCGTTAAAACTTCTAATACTACCCGCCGCTGTATAATGATGTCTGCGGAGACGTTGATAGTAAATAAGGGAATGTACCGGTCACATATATTTATTTGAACTTGTCAACCTCATCAAAGCCTGTCGGCCTCTTTTGCATGTCCGGTGATGCTATGCATTCCGCCCCTATGAACCCAGCTTCGAATGCATTGTAATTCAGAGATTTTTTTAAAGTCCTTTTTATAGAATTTTTATTACATTATAATCTGTATTAGAGATCAATCGTGCATTGTTTTTTGATTGCCGTTCTTGAGCACTCCACATTTTTCCGTGTCGTTTTTATTAGTTAACGAATGACGTCAAAAAATAGTGGTTGCAAGCGCATTCTCTAATCTTTGTTTACAAATGGAAAAAGGCAAAAAAAAGCAGTAGTATACCCACTAATTCGAGAATAGAGAATAATTATCACTTCATGCTGTCCTTATCCACTGCTGCGACCCCTGTAAAGCATTCATCCAGTTAGTTGCCTTAAACGACGAGTTTTTAGTCTCTCTTGTTCAAAATGGAATGGAACACAGTATTGTAGAGAATGCTCGTTCTTTTTTTAGACGAATTAGTTCATTGTGAAGACAATTTTTTTTTTGGGGGGGGGGGGGGAGGTGATGATACGATGGTGGTCAAAATTTGCGTCAAAAATTCTTGCTAGTTTTGTAATTTTCTTAAACATTGAATCAGGACGGTGAGTTATCGCTTTTTTTTTACAATAGAGCGGAATGTACTAGCACACATGTATAGTTCGCTGTTTGTACCTTATTCTCCTAACGCCTATCATTTCAGACAGTACTTTTGGGGCACGACGTGATCCTGAGGTGTGTCGCCGAGCCATCACCGTCTGGGGAGACGCTTCGAAGCCAGTGGAAAAGCAGCGATGGATCACTGCTGGGGTGCGTAATTGTTTTTTCTGCTCTTTTTGCTTATATGTTCTTGCATTATTTCTTTTATTCTAAGCGCTAGGAGCTTATCGTGTGATGAGACTCCATATTGTTGTATTCATGACAGGCACAGATGAGCGAATCGCAGAATTCCCACTAGTCACTTTATTTTTCAAAAGCATTCCACTTTCACAACTAATTGGGAATCGTAATGAGGCAGCCAAAGGGTTTTTTTTTCCCGCCGATACCAGATAATTCGTTGTTTTATAAATTTCTGACAGTTCCACTTTATTTGTGACATATTGAAATTCTCACAAACTCCCTTTTAAAAACTTCCTTGTTTTATTTTTACTGTTCGAAATTTTCGTAATTGTTATTTTGATTATTCCGTCTGAAGTGTTTTTAACTATTTTTTGAAAAACTTTTCCTCATTTCTATATTTTTTGTGCAACTCAAATTCTCATAGTTTTTTGAAATTGGTAAATTGTTGATGTTTTTATGGAATTTTTGCAAATTTTACCCTCACTTTTAGTTCCATTTGCGATTTGCTCTAGCATCCATCAGTTAACTGCCACTAACACATTTTTGATAGGATTGTTAAGTTTTTTTTTTTTTAAATTGAAGTATACGTGACGAATAATTTAATTTACCAAATAGTAAGCTTTTGATATGTAAGTAATTATTGAAGTACTCAAATTCCAGAATTGATCAACAGTTCAGTTCTTTTTTTTTTAAGAAAATTTGTTTCCTATGAAAGCGCTCACTATGAAAATTTTTAAAGAAACATTCTGAAGATAGAATTAGCAGCGTCATTCGATTGTAATATTTTATTTGCTAATATTGCTTCGTTTCATTGTTTTCATTCATTTGTTGCAGCATTCATTCCGTTTATATCGTTTATCTCGAAAGTTGTTCCACTTTTTCCATTGGTTAAGAGATCGTACTTATCTTTGAGCTGCGCTGCAAAAGTGTTTGAATTCCCCTAGCCGAAAAATATCTTTATGTGCAAATTATCTCTTTTTTTCCAAATTCTATCGCTAATTCATTGATTTCACTCATTTCATTCTTCTTTATCGAAGTACTTCTTTAGTTCCATATCCATTTTGTTTATTTCGGCTCAAGGCGCAATATTGTGGATGTAACATTTGCAGGTTTCACGATGAAGGCGTTCTGGCAGGTTATCGTGGGCGTTACAGTTATGTGCGCGATGGTCCCGACGAAAAACACCTTCGTATCGAGTCGGTGACATTAGATGATGATGGCATGTTCGAATGTCAGATGATGCGTCCTGGTCTCAGGGGATTCCGCTCTTCCGCTTACCTCACCGTTGTCGGTAAGGTGATTTCTCATTTCTTGTTCGCTCATGTTGAAAATGTTTACTCCTGTTTGTTTCAAATCTATGTTGCACTTTAGAAACGATTTGATTTTTGTGTTTGCAACTTTATTCCTTATTATGCGCCAATAAAGTTTCTCGCTGAACTAAGCGTTAAATCGCAAGGTATTGTTTCAGTTTGAGCATTTTTTGAACTTGACCATGTATAGGAGTCTCTTCCTTTCCCTCCTCCTTCTCTTCCTTCTCCTTTCTCCTCTCCTCCTTTTACTTCTTCCCCTCTACCCTTATTCTTGTTTTTATCCATCTTCCGGCTCAATTCCCGACAAATTTGCGGCTGACACCATTTTCAGTCAGATGCCGTTCGTTTTTTGCCTGGGGTTTCTGTTTGTTAGAGCACTGGAATAAGAGACTTCCGTTCGGAAGAGGAATTTGTGCTTTCTGTATGCGTTCTAGAGCATTGAGCTGAAGGAAGTTGGATGCGGGTTTTTGATGCTTTTCAGGCCGATACTTGAAGAAAATTTCGGTTGGAGAGTTTAATTTTTTTGCGATCTGACAACGCGAGCTTATACTCAATTAGAGAAGCTGTGGCACGTTGTAAATTCACATGAATGCTGCTTTGTTCAGTACTTCCATCCTTTTCCGATAATGGTCAGAGGGAATTCTCTAATATCTCAGTGTGCCTCCCTAAGCTTTTGTTATTGTCATTGTTCCTGCGTAAATAATCTTCCGTCGTTCTCAAATAAACGGAAGGGATTCCATAAGGAAATTTTGAGCATTAAGCGATCGCTCGCCGGAAAGCAGAAAGTACGCAATGGTGAGAATTTAATTTTTAATTTGATACAGCAGGGGAGGAAAGGAGATGAGAGAGAAATGGTCGTGCGTGAAAGCTAAAACTTAGCCGGTAAATTTTTGTGAAGTTGACGGAAAGGAGGGAGATCATCCATGGCTGTAGTATTCATGTTTTTTGCCACTGGTACTCTCAGAAAGGAGTGGAAGGACTGATGGGAGTGCAGAGTGGAGCTCTGTGAGAACTCAAAATGGAGCCTTACGTTTGTTATTGAGATGGTTCAACTATTCAGCTATACATTCCGGAATTCGAGGGCATGTTGCCAAATGTGTCGAAGCATAGGCATATCTATGAGGGGACCACTGAAGTTTTAATTGAATTTAAGTCTAGTAAGGCTTATGACGTATGGTAGTGGTTGAGATGAAATCCCCGAATTGGACGCCATTGGCAATTAAAACCTCCAACTTAGATGTTTCCAGAATACATCGGGGCTGTTGAGGGAATCTCGCTAGAGGGATGACATTGGTTTGTAATATTTTGAGATAGTGAAAGATAGTGATAAAGAGATGTGGGCAGTTTATTGCCTATTTCTGACGTCGCCATCTCAACCTATGAGGTCCTTACCTATGAGAAATTCCCACCCAAAATCAGTGGAATGTGCACGCCTGTCGTTCGGAAACTTTTAAAGTTTACCCTCCACCTTATTTTTCTTCTTCTTTTTTGCACATTACAATTCTTGCGCCCATTGGTTTTTGATCTTGATCTTTGATCTAGCTAGTTTTTAAAATCTTTTTTGATCGATTTTCTCTTAATCATCTTATGTTTACTCTTGAGCGAGTCTGTGCGATACCCTTTTGCCTTCTGAATTTGGGCGGAAGTGCTGCATAAACTAGCGTCATTTGTGGATAGTATACAATAGAAAAACGAGTTAACAATGCGCAGAATAGAAACCTTTGCGCAACAATTGTAAATGAAGAAAAAAAAAGTAGAAGAAAGAAGCGAGATTTATTGTTATGTGGAGGCAGCTGGTTTTCGCGAGATAGCTATTCAAATGGTCACTTCTATCGTAAGGATTGCTTTTTGTTCGCGTAAAATGTCGGCGAAAAATTCCATCTGGGATACGCTTTACTGTGCAAGCACTCAAGATGGCAGCTAATCTCTTGGGCATGCATTGCACTCGAACCATTTTTTATTAGAAGTTTCAATAAATTTAAGGCGACAGAGTGACATGAGACAACAAATCTTCCGACGAATTTACCCAGCTCGAAGCAATGCACTATTTAAACGTGGATATTTCTAGACTTGATGGGGAAGGGAATCTAAGTGAATGATAAATGAAAGAGAGGCGGTAAAAGAAATTGTTTAGGTGGTTCGGTAGTGTCATTTTCGTACCACATCTTATTCCCGTCAGTTTCGCAAGGCAAAGAATACTATGCAACGTGATGTAGTTATTAATGCAGTATGGCGGTTTTGTATTTCCTAACAAGTTTGCTTATGGCTCATGGTTGTTTCGAATCGCAGAATGTAAGACTTACAATGAGAATCGCTTGGCAGCGGCGAATCTTTTCGAACTGCACAATTGGTTACAGAATTGATGATGAGCTTTGTGCTGATTCCGTTGTTTATATATATATATATATATATATATATATATATATATATATATATATATATATATATATATATATATATATATATATATATATATATATATATATAGTAAGGAAGAGGTAGGACGCAGATCTTTTAAGAAGCCACTTCCATTTTTTATTCGTTTACTGGGCTCAATAATTCATGTGAAGCTAAATAAACGGTAGATTTTCAAATCCGGCGATGCAGAATACGGTGAAACGAAACTAAGCATGTTCAATTTCAAGTAGAGCTTTCGAGAACTAAAATCAGCATAGTTCATATGAAATTTTTTAATAAATCAATCAGTACAGTTTACGAGTACGGCGATATCTTCCTTCAGCGTGCTTGCTCGTTTCGGTTGTTTAGCGGAAAGCGAGATTTGTTTACAGTGCCCCCATCAGATATGATGTTGTTGAACTATCGAGCTGGAGAGATAATTCAAGTAAACGAAGGAACAGCGCTGAATATTAGCTGTGGTGCAACAAATGCGAAGCCGGCGGCTACACTGAATTGGTATGTCAACGGCAAGATGACCACTGAGGGTGTGCATCGATGGAGTAAGCATAACCTCAACCGCACGGTTACCTCATACGCAGCACTGCTCTGGAAGCCTAGGTGAGCGTCTGCAGCTTGATTTTTTTTTTTTTTTTTCTTATGTTAAATGAGTGCTGCTTTCACTTTTGTCAGCTCTTGCTCCCAAACCTTTACCCCATTGGTGGAACATGAATGTGAGGGAGGTGGGGTGGAGAGAAGGATGCGAGAATTCTGCCTTAACATTATTTCCTGCGAGAGTGAAAGGAGAATGATTATTTCTGATTGGCTTTTCTTGCTTCTTGCAGCATTTAGCACGATAACCGTCAAATTTGTTGGGTAAAAAGACTGTTAACATATTGGTATAGGGTTAAGCGGTTTTGGAGCTACTGGAATATGTTATTTCATTCAGGCGTTTTAATGTCATTTTATTACATTTTTTCTGTTCTATTTTCTATAAATAGTGTTCCGTTTCGACTACTCGAGATTTACTTCTCAAGGTGATGTCTGAGTTTCACTTTATTTTCTCCTTTTGTTGTTTCTACTTCTCTCGCATAATTTATTATTGTGTATTCACTGTAATGCATTTTGTCAGGCTAAACTATAATATTGCTTAAAATTTTCCAAATGAATAACATTTGTCATGCTGCGAAATTGGAATTTCGTTATTGAGGCTCTGGTGCAAGCGTATCTAGGGCCACCCACGACGTCAATGCACAACGTTGCGGTATCACTGAATTGAAAGTGGAGGCGGATGGGAAGGGGGGGGGGGGGGGAGGGAATGAGATCAGCAGTCGCATTAGCCTTCTTGCCTGATATTTGGTACCTTGTTCCACTGAACTTCTTCAGAGGTCCATTGTTCTTGCGATAGGTGCTCTTTGCAAACGTTATTAATAGATATTTATCCGATTGATCACTGATCGAGCTATGGCCTACGCATTATGGCTTTCCCTAGTTGCTATATGCATATCTGATTGCTGTATGTAGTTCTGACCCACAAGTGTACCTCATCTGATAGATATGGCAGGTATTCATTTTGCACAACGGTGAAAGATGGAGGCGTGTTCCATCCCAATTGATGTACATTAACTAATGGCATCGCGCAAGGTGAGCGCTGTTCGTTTCAACGTTTTAAAGCATCGCTTTAAGTTGTTATTTATGCTTGTTTAGGTTTGTTTAGAATAAGTACGAACTGCGTAGTTATTTTCAGTCGCATTGATCACAAAACGGTGCTAACCTGTGAAGCGTCTCATCCGCTCTCTGAAAGTCACTACCGCGTCAATATATCACTCGATGTGCTGTGTACGTTGATTTCAAATTGTTTTTTCCTTCCCTTCTTTTAAGTATACAAAATTTCACTGTGAGCTCGAGATTGCCATTATTGTATTGGTGGAATAATTTGCTTAGAGGTAGATAAAATATTCGAATTAAGCGTCTTTCGTTCTGCAATAAAGGGACGAGAAACTCATTGAATTTGCGTTAGACGTGATCGTGCCTGCAATCGACCTTTCACCTGGAACTTTTGGAATTGAGGTAATTGCATTCCTTCTTCGTCCCAATTCCTCTTTTGTTTTATTTCTTTCATCCATTTTTTTTTCTGCAGTAGCCATTGCCTGTTCCCCTTTAACATAGGAGGAATGACGAGATGTGATTTCCTTATCTAGAGTGGTTACACTTTGGGCCCAGAGGGATTATTCGGAGCGGATCTTCTAATATATGCTCAAATAGTTAAGTGTAGTAATTATTTCATTTTCCTCTTTCCCATCATTCGATACCCATCCCCTCACTACGTTAATTTACTTCTATATATATATATATATATATATATATATATATATATATATATATATATATATATCACACAGCAATATTGCAGTCTTTTATACATACCTGTATTGAAGTTTATTCTTATATAGATGCTGTATTTCAGATCCGTCAAACGCGCCTCGAATTAGTATCATTAGTGGGAGTTCATCAGCACAAGCGGGCGACAATGTGACGATGGTTTGCTCGACAAGTGGTGGTAACCCACCGCCGAACGTCACTTGGTTCCTGAACGATCGTGCAATTGGCACCAACTTTTATTATGATTACTCTACGCAGGTTAGAATGTTTTGCCTGATAAGTATGAACTAGTCGCAAAATGTAATATGGGCTGACAAATGTGAAAGGTGTGATTCGTTCCGTTGAAGAAAGAGTGGATGAACACTCAAAAATGAGCTTGCTGATGTTTTTCTTCTTTGCCGCAGATTTAACAGACTGCAGTCAGTATTACGATGATGACAGATTTCGGCTAGCTTCAGCTGAAGGAGCCGTTATGCATCACTTATCGTCAGCTATAACTATTTTGCAGCGAGGAGAGAAATGCTAATCCAGATGTAAATTGCTTCGTCTGGTTATCGGGTTTTTTTTGCAGGAAACGCGTAACGTTTATTCAATGATAGTTGAAGCGGATGATAACGGAGCAGTATACGAATGCCGGTCGAGAAATCGAATAGACAGCGAACCGCTTAAAGAGAGTATCCATCTTTCTATCGCTTGTGAGTTCTTTTTGCTGTTATTTTAATGTAGTTTTGCTTATTTGTTTGTTTGTTTGCTGCTGCTGCTGCAAAGTACATTGGAATGGACAGAGATGGGGGAAGAGCGGGAAGGAGAGATGTGATGTGTCATTAGTGGACATCGGGTTTTGTGCCTCGAATATCATCTCCTCATTTTTTAAGACTCTCAAACTATCCATTTCTAGATTTAGTATGTATATGTATGCGCAGATGCGTATATGCAATCACCAATGGAACTTATGTGAAAAAGAAAACTGGAAATTTCATTTACAGATGCGCCTCTTGGAGTAGATGTTTATGGTGAGAGTGCAACGCGGTATGGACGACCTGTTCTTGTGCATTGCAGGTCGAGGTATGTTTCTAGTGAAGTCATTAACTTTTATGCACTTTTCCTTGCTAATATTTACCTCTTTCATCTTTCTCTTGAATCCTATATATATATATATATATATATATATATATATATATATATATATATATATATATATATATATATATATATATATATATATATATATATATATGCGTCTATGCTGTTCGTTCATGTTTATTGACCTTTTTTGTTGATTTTGTGTTTCTCACATATATTTACGTACATGTATCTCTTGCATGGGATGCTAGACAAATAAACGAGCGAATAAATAAATATTTTAACGAGCAGTTTTAGACGTTTAAACCCGTTGGGAGGTGTCTGAAATATGCCATCGTTTGAGTGAACAAAAAATCTCGACAATGTATCATCGAATTTGAGTGTTCTCAGAAAATTATTGGTTTAATCTAATTTCCTCTGAAGTGCCTTTCTATCTTCGATTCTCGTTTATAATCGTGTAAGTCTTCCTTATTTCGTCTTTAACATATTTCCGTTTCATTGGCTTAAGGGAAAACGCACCTACAAATATGATCTGACGGGTTTCGAAGTTCACACTTATTACTCTCCACATTCGTATTCCTTGTTGCTTAGAACTCCTTTATTCGTCTTTTGATGCCATTTTTTGAAAGCGTAAGAAAATATTATTGTACCGACTTGATGTCAGCATTCGGTAATCCAAAATATGTTCTTCAAGCAAACGGGTTTGTTTTTTTCGTAATTCTACAAAATATCTTTAGTAGGATTCTGAGGTCCAGCCGGAGTTGTCATGTGATAGGGTAGATATATTTAGGCTGTCGAATCCAGCGTCGAGAATTAAGTGGCTCATAAACGGTCAACCGGTACGTTCATCTGGTGAATCGCAACACGAACAACCAAGTGGGACCATCACAATATCGAATTTAACTATCAATCCTTCAGACGCAATTGTCACTAGGCATCACATCAACGTGGAATGCGTCGCTGAAAACGAGAAGGGTCGTAGCAGCAAGCAGCACACCATTCGTATACTTGGTTTGTGCTGTTTATTTCGAATTTCATCCATTATTAGCTCCTATTTTTATGTGCATCTTCTACTTCTCATTTCGCCTATTTATTGGTTTTTTCTGTTTTTTGATACTTGGCGGAATATAGTGGTATAGTATAGTCTAAGCTAGAGAAACCTTTTTATAAGTATGACTGTCCAGAAGTATTCTAGTAATGAGGTGAAAGAGCGGTGAAAAAAAGTTCGACATTCATCCTTGGTGATAGGTAGATGTTTGTTATTGTTCTTGTTTGGTGGACATGTCTTTAAAGTGTTATTTCCTTTTAGGTGTTTTGTGAATCAACGATGAGTTCATTTGGTTTCATTTTACTGGAATTGAATTTGGATTTGGTGTGGGTTTATGGTTTTTTTTTTTTATTTCAGTGAAAGTCTGGCATTTCCCACAAAATATGCGTTGAAGCATATGATTCTGACACCGTTTTCAAGTGGGCAAATCGGAGCCCTCATTGGAAAAGTCTTTTGTAGCGTCCGACAGTTCCTTTCAACTAAACATTTTCTACCAGCGAGCGTTCAGAATATCTGCAGTCTTCAAGTGTGAATCAGATACTTTTTGGAGAACGCGCATCTCATAGAATCCTTGAATCGCTTCACTTTTTATGCTAAAAACGTGCTGAGTGTTTGAAAAAAACACGAAGGAGGGCTTTGGTCCTTTTTTTTGCTATGTATAGTTATTGTGAATTTGCTTATTGAAATTAAACGATTCCTTTAGCGCCACCAATGGAACCAAGAATCTATGGAATGGACGGAGAAGCATTACTGGAGGGTGAAATGTTGAATTTGACGTGTGAGGCGCACGGTGGCAATCCATTGGCAACGCTTTCTTGGTTCAGAGGAGTCGACAAGGTAATCAATCGTTTTCTTTTCTATTTTTCATTTTTGTTTTTCATGTTTGATTTGTTTTCTGCACTAATTAACTCATTGAACTTCCTTAGAGATGTGGTAGAGAATTGCTTCATTTTCGTAAATTTTAATCGGAATGCAATTTTATGTAATTATTTCGTTTTTTCTAAAACAGCCTCTCACTTCATTTACTAAACAGTTTGCATTTTTTTTTTGTTGATAGAATGGAAGTTTTAATTTCATATTTGTAATAAATAAGTTCAATTTATACGTCTCAATTAAACCTTCAGTCTTCCTCGTTCAGCGATTATTGAAATCGTTGAGCATAAAGAGGAACTTTTGAAATAGCATTTTTGCAATTCTATGGTTTTAGTTGCTTATGAAAGGTGCATTGATTCAGCTAAAGAATGTCGCAGAGGGGGGGGGGGAGCAGGACGATGATTGAGCGAAATATCCATCCGAAGCACCTAAATAAGTTAATAATAGTCGGAAAAGGGGGAATTTGCAAATGTTTTCACTCGTCTTGCACTGTTCGCCGCTTGGATTGGGGAGCTTATTAGATTGGGCAAGCAGCTCATATGGTGCTCATTTCAACTCAGATAACATTTTGTATATGCACAACCATGTGGTATACTCTCAATTTGTTGTTGCTCATGTTGAAATATCGGTAGCGTTTTCAATTATTGTTTCTTTTGGCTAGTTTTGAGTCTTCAGTTAATGTGACTTATGCAAGGTTTATTTCCAAATGACTTTTTTTTGCGGCTGTTTATAACGTCGTTGTCATCGTGGTTTATTACATCTTGTAGCTCGTTAGTGACCTTAAGTGCTGTTCCAATTAATTAAGCTCACTTGATTGAAAGAAAAGAAGGCAACATGCAAGAGGTTTCGGCTTGACCTTATAGGTCTTCGATGAATGATTAGAATGAAAGGCAAATTTACTGAGAGACAGAAAGGCTGATATGCGCCCTAGTGAGTCGATGCAAAATGAGCACGGCAATTTTTCAGTGATTTTAGGATATTTCATCCATTATGCTATGGAAGGAGCATAGGTGTGCGTATAATACTTAGTGCTTTCGAAGTGATACGCTCATAATCTGAAAGTGTTCAGGGCATCGGGTGACTAACGTTTTACGCTCTTTATGATGGTCAGACCAAAAACTTCATGTTCTTGTTAGTGTATGTTGCTTGTTTGGACATGTTTATACATGTTTTCGACGAGAATTGCATAACAGCACTTCATAGCTTGCCACAAATGTGGAGACATAACGTTGTGTATATTTGCATGTAACTATTTTTAAACTGTTGACTCATGCAAATCGACGGTTAAAATAAGGGATGCTTTTAAGCGCTTCATCTAAGCTATGTTTAATATTCCTGTCGTAAATATTCATAATTTAGGCGTACTGAAAAAAGCGAATCATGTTGAAAAGCTCATAATTTACTTCTGCTATTAAGTACCATACATGGATTCTGATAACCTTCTCGACGATTAAAAGAGGAGATCATTTCTATTCTTTTATGCTGGTGTTGTTATTGCCACAGCAATTTTTCTTCTCTCTCTTTCTCTCTCTCTCTTTCTCTCTCTCTCTCTCTCTCTCTCTCTCTCTCTCTCTCTCTCTCTCTGTTTGCTTGCTTTCGCTTGTAGTCACCTCATTGCACTCATAAGAAGCGTTTAAAAAATATATTTCAAGCGGTCTGTGGGATATACAAAGGCGCTTTGCACGTTGAAAAGACGAGCCATTAAAGTTGTATTTGAGCCCACCTTGAGCGGAACTTCGATGATCGAAAATCCTTATTGTTGGGGTGAGGGTGCATGCGCATTTCTGTATGGTGCACTCAGTATCGCTCCTTCACCATTCAACATTCTAACGCTAAGGGGATGTTAAAACTGAAGGAGGACACCATATTGGTGACAGCTATCCTATAGCTATATATTTTCAAAAACATAAATAATCTGCACGGCGACTAATGTGTCCGAGAGCGCTAACATATTCAGTGAAATGATCCATCTTGATTAGCTTTGTGTTGTTTGAGGATGGCGCTTCTTTTTGCACATTTCCAGCGATGACACAACGCCACTCCGACGTTATCTTTCCAGGAAGAGTTGATGTCGATAGCTTTCCGAGAAAAAAATCTCCACAGAGTTTATAGTTACAATTATTATCACTAGCTCATCATCGTCTTAATTTCTTTTTACTCTAATAATGCGTTTTTTATTTTTGTTTTTCTTATTTCTATTCCATTCCGATTGAGAACCGTTTAGAAATTCCTGCTCAAGCACTTTTCATCCTCCTCTGCATTCCCAATCTCAGGTGACGTCCATCCTTCCTTCAAAACGCTGTATATCTTTTTGGTTTGCACACTGTGGTGCATTAGAGGGGATGTTTTATATATTCGTGTTGTGTTTACTGATTGCGGTTATTGTTTTTTTTTTTTTTAAAGCGGAACGCGAAACACAAAATGAAGACACGTTGGAAAGAGGTAAATTTTAAAGTTCCTATGCGACGGTGTTTTGTCGTTGTGAAATTCTGATTTGTGTTCTGTTTTTTTTTTTTTTTTTTTTTTTGTGGTGTTTCGTTTCCTTATTGTATCGATCCTTCCTTATTTTTGAGTGCTATTTAATTGTTGCTTAAAAACCGCACCATCGATTTGATTTTGAATTGTCATCCTTTATTGGGATTAACTCGAAATTATTTTACGACCATTATTTTATTGCGTCGAAGATTTTTATTCTTTGTCAGAAAATTCGTTCCATTCACTACGTACAACACAAAATATACAAGCGCTTATTTCTTCTTTTTTTTTGTTTCATTTTTTGAAGCGTTTTTTAAATGAAGTTTTAGCTGAAAGAAACGCGAAGTACGGCATCAGGGGATACATCACAAAGTACAGTATCTTTTATACTCGATCGTACAATGAACAATCAACAAGTAAGATGTGAAGCTGAGAACGGAGCACTCGACGAACCACTTGTGGCTACTAAAACTATTACTGTACTTTGTTAGTACTTTTTATTACTTATATTTTATACATTGATGAGTATGCGAAATGCTTTTCTAAACTGCTATTAATATGCAATAATTATTTTTGCGAGCGATTTAAAGTGTCGTATTCATAGGTGATAGCGATGAAAACGAATGATATCGAAATACGCTTAGCGAAGTTGTTCATCTAGTTCACGTGATCTATTGTGAAACAATTCTGATAAGTTAAATGCTATCAATAACGTTTAAACACTAGCCGAATATTAATTGAAATATCGTCATTCGAAGTGACTTCCTCTTAGAGTTTTTTCTTCATTTAGACTTGTTCTATGCGTCAGATGGCATTATGTTTAGAGTATCTGCATTAATGATTCGTCGAGTATGAATCTGAAGCATGCTGACGAATATTTCTGCACCTATAAACAGGAAAAACAGAGAAAAATAAATAGCAAAAGGAAGAGGAATTTTTTAATGAAATGGAATTTAAATGTGATGGAAGGAAATTTAAGAATTTCTGGATGAATTTTGGAAAATGAAAGTTTTTAGTGAAAATGTATGAAAAAATTTACAGTGGAATTTTGCGATAAAAATGCACAACGAAATTTCTTAAAAAAGAAGAAAAAAATGCTGGCGAGGTTTTCAAAATCACTCTTCTACGCAGGGCCACAGAAATATGCAGCATTTGTTCGTGATTATGTTATTCTTGATTCGAAGGCAGTTTCTGCTCGCCGTAATTGCTTCAAATTGCCCACCGATGGTGGACGTTGATCGATAAGTGAAGAATTCCATCGAATTTCAACTTTTAACCTTGGTTCTTACTTCATCATGTTGTTATAGATAATGCGGCATAAGTTTATGATTTGTTTTCATTTTTAAGGAAGTGCACATAGTGGCCATTTATTCGATAAATTTTGCAGTTCCTCCTCGACGTGTTGTTGTCCGTCAAGACGAAAGGACTCGTCGACAGATGATTGCTGGTGAGCCGACTCAGTTGGTTTGCATTGTACCTTCATCGAATCCGGCGGCCGAAATCAGTTGGCAGTTCTCCAGTTCGGAGCATCCAGTAACGCTTCGTGGAGAGAACAAACTTAACAAAACGTAATTTATCATTGGGAGTTCTTTTTTTTTTCCTAATATTGCATGCAACCTTTTATGTTATATTAAGCCGTTAAGCTTGTAACGGTGAATAATTAAGATTAGGTAATCAGGCTGCAGAGCTAAATTTATCAGCAATCCATACTTTCTCTATTGCTGTTGGAAGCGTACATTTGTAATCGTAGTTCGGATCACAGTGACGTCAGCGAATCATCGAGCTTTCTTGTGATGCCTCCTTCCCGCAATGCTCTAGGTTGTACACTGTAATGGGGGAGAGGTGGGGGGGGGGGGGGGGGGGAGGTAGTGAGCAGCTTCGGCGGAGACCGAAATTCTTGCATCGATGCATCAGAGAAATCGGTCATCGGTGACCGCCGACTCTGGCGCTTGATGAAGTTATCGGAAGTGCCATGCTTAACACCGAACCTTGTCATTCTGCTTCTCAAAGTACCACTACTTGCCAATGATTCAGAGAAGGATGAAAGCTTTCTGAACAAAGGCTACTGCCTTTCTGCGTTTCAGAGTAAATCAAGCCACATATCACGATGGTCAGCCTTAAAGTCATACATGAAATTTGTTCTCGCATTGAGAACACAAATCAAATCCTTTCAAAGGAGAGGAGTTGCGGAGGGAGCTGGAGGTACAGCTACGGAAAGCATATTTGTAGTGGGGCACTTCTGCAACTTCTCGCATTGTATAGCTGCTTAAATTAGCAGTAATCTTACGTGAAGAGATGGGAATGATAAGAACCAGAGATTTTTGACTTTGGTGTCAGCTGCTGTCTACTGAAAGTTCTCTCTTTAAGGAGTCGTGAGAATGGTGGATTTGAAGTGGAAAACGTTTTGGAATTCACACCAACGCTCGATATGGACGGCAGCGACGTGAAGTGTATTGCATCACATCCACTATGGAGTGATCAGAAAGTCACACCATTCCCGCTGAATATTCTCTGTAAGGGTTTACTTTTTGAGGGCATTTTCTCTACGAATACTAGGTTAATATCGTCCATTTCTTAAAATTATTCCGTGGTCGGTTCATTATTGATTGGCTGCATCGTATTCTTCTTTCTAATATTAGCTCTAAATTCCAAGGTTCTTAACAATATCCTTGGAAAGACATGATTAAAATTTCTTCAAGTTGATGATTGTTTAAACTTGCTGAGGCGATTATTGCAGTGATCGGTCGAAATTTTTTATTCCTGCGAATAGTTGTTTCGTGCGTGAAGAATAAGGGAGGTTTTTGACAGCGTCCGAAGTAATGTGAAATTAATGTAATGCTGAAAATGGATGCAAGAAGGGGGACGTAGGTTGATAGAGATTTGTTTGCGACGCGTTTATGTCGGTACCGTATTTTTGTTTAGAATTGCAGTAAGATGTGAAGCGATACTTTGCGGCGCATACTTGATATTTTTACTTCAGTTCGTTGCATTATCGTTTCTTTTGCAGATGCTCCTCAGATGACAGTAGATGGTCCAATAACGATTGTCGTGGATGAGGGTGATTCGTTTAAGGAGAACCTAACAGTGCGAGCGAATCCGGCCATCGCAACCTGGAAGTGGAGGAAAAATGGCATCCCATTCGAGAACACAGTGGGCGCCATTTTTGCGAGAGGTACTTCGCTTTAGTGCGCGTCTGGAGCTTATCATAAAATTTCAAGAACAAATTAGTTCTTTAAAGTCGGTGATAACCGTAACGAAATAAGAGAGAACCGTGTAAAGAAGTGATATCCTTTTCGGCAATAACCTTCAAAAATAGGTATGGCAACATGCAAACTTTTATTGTTCTCATCAAATATCGCGCTTGCGCAGAACGGGAACGTGCAAATTTTGTGCCGATTTTTTGCGATAACAGCGTTAGCTGAGTGTCTGTCACTTTTTTTGACCAATGGAAGTGGAAGCGAAGGGGTTTTTCGTGAATATGAATCCGCTGATACGGCACCTGAAAGCATTTCCCTTCGTAAAACACCTGCTGATGTAGGAGATGTTCTATTCAACGATTTTGCTCATTTGAATGGATTTGTTTTCATTTATAGTCGGATGCGCCTTGATGTGAAACAGTTGATGGGTTGTTATTATACCACAGTTATGTGATGCGTTGTCATTGCATATTGTTTTAAGGTGCAATGTTATCGGGTCGTTCAGTGAGTGGCTTTGATAGCGGTCTCTACACACTGATTGCTGCGAATAGTATCGGATCGGTGAACGTTTCATTGCGTTTAACCGTGAAATGTAGGTTGTTTTTTTTTTAATTGTTGCGCTGAGGTTGATGCTCGTTTTTTTATCTAGCTACATTCACTCCAAACATAAAATGAACATTTAAAGGGTGGAGAGGGTTATGTTGATTGAATCTCCAGTGGGCTCTATGTCACGTAGAGTGTCTTACATTTCTCCGACTTTTACGGCAGAAAGTCACGAGTCTTGTCAGCAAGCCTTTATCGTTGAAGCCGTTTTTCTCCGTTAAAACGCTGCAACATTTTTCTCATTCTTTCGAGGCCGGGGGGGGGGGGGGGAAGGAACGAGGAGACGGTTATAAGTGTTCCTCAGTTAAAATACAAATCGGTATTCCCCGTTATGGGCAGAAACGGTCATTCGTTATTTCCGGCACGCGCTAAATGATCCTTGGCGTGTCATACTTGGTAAAAGTTTTCCTGAATGAGTGATGGTAACGCTGGGCGCCAGAATTATCGTTTCTGAAGAAAGAGAAATATGTTGTAGAGGTCACCTTTATGGACTTTTGGTGAAGAGGTGGTTTTGTTGCGCTCTTAAGTCCTACTATCATACTTTGACTGCCTTCTCAATTAGCCGCGTTCACTGTTATCCTCTGCTTCCAAATATCCATCTTACCGATCTGGAGCAACGATGGCGAAGAACGCCAATTTTAACCTTTGATCTCCTCTTTGCCTCGGTTATGCATGTTATCGGCGTTATTTTACTGTATGCAGTGGAACAATGGCATTGTTGCAGATGCAGCCCGTGTAACTCATATAACATCGCCGGTAATGGCAGCATCAGGCGAAGAAGTGGTTATGGAGTGCGAAGTGGATGGTGTGCCTCGCATTAACGGAATGGTGAAGTGGCTTCGTGGTGATACGGTTATTGATACAGTATCTTTTGACGGTCAAACGAGGGCTGTTCTCAGATTGAATGCCTCTCAGGAAACGAGTGGTGCATATACATGCGTTGCCGATAACGGCGTTGGGAAGGTGTTACTCTTTGCATTTCAGTTTGTTTTTTTTAGCACTACTCAACGAAATTATTTCATTTGCTGCCTACTTATTTAGTGAATGTGACAAACGAAGGTGAAGTATGGTTATGGTTGAAGTGCACTTATTAGATCGGAGAAGGCAATGATGTTCATAGACGGTGACAAGAAACTAAACTTCAATGAATAAAGTAGAGATTGCAGCTTAACTTATCGTAATCTTCTCAAACGTTTGAACGAGTAAGCTTCAACTTTGCTTGCCGAAGTTTGTTACAGCAATGTTTTTTCCGATACAGCAACGCATCGCTAAGTAATAGCAGCGTTTCTCATGGCAAAGGTGTGTCTTCCTTCTCATCTCCCGCTCCTTTGTCTCTTCTTCCACCCTCTCCTCCACGTTCAGTCATGAACCTCTCATTCTTGCTTAGCTTTGCCTGACTGGCGAATTGCTTCCACTGTCGTCTGTTAAGTTCATTATCATCCAGAATCACGGAAGTAGATTGCTTTTTTCGAGGTATGGGACTTCACTTTCACATATAGTCGCATGAGGTATGCTGTCTTGTTGCATCTTTGAACGATTGTGGATGCGAACAGTTGCAGCCCAATCGAACAACCGCATATCTGTTGGTGAGTCGAGCACCTTCCATAACACGTCACGCTTCACTGCTACGTGCTGCGGGTCCGTTAGGGGGTCGTGCACGTCTGAGGTGCAGGGCTCATGCGGTACCTGATGCGACGTTCCATTGGAGCATTCAAAGCGACTCTGGACCTATTCGTTATAATAACACGAAATATTCGTTCTACGAAGTTCAGCTGGACCACTCTACCTTTGAGGTGGATCCTTCTTTCATCTTCGGAGTGATATTTTCTTTAGTTTTCCACGTTGTTTTCTGTAAACTACATCCATTTTTGCAACGTTCAAGTCGAGAAGAAGCAGAAGAACGGAATTATGATGCATCTGTTGAAAATGCACTTGCATATGATGAGAAAGCTGAATTTGTTTCGATGAATTGGAGTGCTCAATATTTCTCATTTGCGCTAGAAATGAGCAGTGAATAGATAAATTTGCGGACTGTTTTCAACAGCTTTTTGCGTTTTAAATGAAAGGCCACCTAATAGGACGATAACCGACCATAGGTTTTTGTTTGAGAGGATTTGTGCTCAATCTCTACTTTTGTGGTCGGGAAACAACGTATAGAAGCAAGTTGAACATGGACGTAAGATTGTTATTGCTTTATGTTCAGAGCGTTTTGTGGATATCGGGTTTGGATCAGCTCGACTACCAGCGAACGGTGAAGTGTGTCGCAATGAATCGCTTGGGAGAAGATGTAGTACAGATCACTGTTGGTCCACCTACCGCTCCAGATGTGCCAGTTGATTTACGTGTGGCGAATTCGTCGCGATCATCGCTTACACTGGTATGGGTGCCTGGTTTCGACGGTGGCTCCGAGCAGGTGTTTCAGGTTCGATACCAAATACCTGGCGAAAACGTCTATCATACGATCAATTCAACTAGCCCGGTTAGTTGCTCATACTGCGTTTTCTTCATAAAACTGTGACGTGGATGTAGTAGAACGATTTTTCATAAACTTTAAGCTTATCTGCAGTCGAATGAGCCCACCTTGCGGTCATGTGAGCCCACTGTGATAGATCTCAAGCTTTTCACTCAGTTGGCGGCGCTGGCCTACGGAAGTGATAGAAACATGAGATAGGTAAAAGATGCCAGTTGTCAGTTGAAGCATCAGCGGAAACGCCGCAGTATGGAGCATATGAAATTTTCTAAGAACTTTTAAAACGCTCCAATACGTTCTCCATCTTCAGAAACTAATGGGATAATGGGAAGGGGGTATTCGTCGTTGCAATTTATCCTTACGAAAATGTCTAAGTTGCAAAAATGAACAGGTGAATTTAGGATGATGGTGAGGTGACGAGTATCATGGTTTCAGTGTTTTAAATGGAGTCTATGAGTGGAATCGTATCCATTATGTAAAGTAATTTAACGCAGAAATTCAGTCAAAATAAGCAGTTTGGCCTTTTTTGCGATGCACGTACGTTGAAAGAATCCATGATGTTGCCATCTTTTTGAACGGAGTAAAACCGCCTTATCTGCTTTTGTTGAGTGCTTCTTTAGGAAGTTGTTTGCGACGCATTTGATTAGAACAGTTGATTTAAGGACCGACCTATGATTTTATGGATTTTTTGGTAAGGGGCTGGATTCTGCTGGTGACCAGCTGAAAAACTTTAACCGCAAAAGTGAAACTTGACTTGAGTGGTTAGCCGCTATTGACAATACGAAAGATTGTTTTAGAAAGTCGAAATAAGAGGGCTCAAGGTAGCACAACTTTACGAAGTGGCTGTACGGGCAGTGAACGCACGTGGCGCTGCTTCCGATTATTCACGACCTTCGCTGTCGGCCTATACGCGAGATGAAAATGACGTCGATATTTCTGCAGTTAGCCAGAAGGTAAGTTCCCTAATGCAGAAGCTGAATTATTATCTATTCCACAAGTTATTTGTTCATCTGTTTATAGGATATCGCCATATCCTCTATCCCTCCATACCCTTCTCCACAATTCGTTTCACATCATATCTTTTCTATTATAAAACAGAATGAGGGTGGATGTGGGATTGCTGCAAAGACTTGCTCTAGTTTTGAGCATTGAAGTGGGCTTGAGGTAAGGGCTCGGACATTGTTTTATAACGGATTCAATGTGAAAATATATGGCAGATTGGATAGCACGGAAATATTTATCTGCATATTAATTTCAGAAAGATTCATTTCCACGATCTTTGATGGTCACATTTTGTATCGGTGGCGCCTTACTTCTAATTATTAATTGTCTGTTGCTATGCTATATGCAACGTCATCAACGAAGGAAGAAGTTGCAAGGTAGTTTTCTAAATCCTTTCTTTTCAGTACCATCAGCAGAAAAGATTTCATTTGGGAGGGGAATTTTCGGCCAAGTTTGAGGAAGAACATAACCTGAGCATGATCTGATAAAGTGAAGATAGTGTTACGGAGTATTTAGAGAGCAGTAGGAGGAGAGCTAAACGCATTTTTAAAATCAGCACTAAAATCAATATTCATGAATGATTTTATCTCAAATTATGGCGTCGTTGCTTCTTGTTTTTATCTGCTGTCGAGAAATTTAAGTGTTTCAAATTTTAATTGTATAATTTTAGGATACGAGTTGTTTTCGCTATATAATAACTACGACTGCAAATTTCAGCGTCACGACAATTCGTTTCAGCATTATCAAAGCGGCGCTGCTTGTCGAATGTCATTTACATTTTTTTTAAAATAATGTTGCATTGCGTGCATCATTTTGATGACTGTCCATCGATATGAAGCAAGTGCAGAAATATTGTTGGCTGACTTCAATAAATTCGGTCTTTTCGAACTTGAGAAGATTATCCGTTCTTCGAAATGCATTTTGAATGGAGATGTACATTTTGTTTAGACCGCATTTGGATTTTTCGGCGGCTTTAACAACGAATTTATTCGTTTAGGATGTTTTTCAGAAAAGACAGAGATGGTAAGGAAAACCAACAGTACAGGCGGTGACGTTAGACCGGTGCAAATGTATGGCGCGCTAACCAATACTGAGAGCGCGTATCGACCCGATTCGGCGAATACCAACAGGAGTGAACTTGCATATGAGCCGCCTTCAGAAGACGACCAAAGCGTACGCACCATGATTGTATGTGTAGGTCATGATATACGGCTCTCCTTTTCCATTTGCCGCCCTAAATCTAATCCTCTCGTTTATTTCTCTCGGCTGCTGAAAGGTCCTTGATAAGGTTCTCATTTGGGATACCGTTAATTGCTTATGCTGGAGCGTGCGCTTGTTAAGAACTTGTTTTTTGTTTTTTTTTCTTGCTTATGTGCTGCATTGAAATTTTCCCGACAACGTTTTCTTTTTTTTGTTTTAATTTCCGATAGGAGCTGTGGAAGCGAACCCGGAGCAGATGCGATAGTAAAATGCATCTAGAAGAACCGCAGATGCCGCACATCTTCATTAATATCCCTTCCTCTTTCTTTCCTTCATATGTCTCCTCGATAATATTCTTATTTTTCTTTCTTCGTCTTTGAAGAAAGCGAAAAGATGCAGGTTAGCCAAAAATAGATTTGAAATTTGTTTTAGCAGAAACGTGCACAAGAAAGGAGGCCGCGTTTTCAAAGTTTCCTTAAGACGTGTTGCGTGTGAATGCCCAGTGGAAAATATATTCTTGCAGGAAGTGAATCCGAACGGATACGTACAACAGGTTGATAGGAGTGCTTTTTACGATCCGGAGTGTCTCGTTGAATATGGATTCAATCGTTAGTTATTCATCTGTCAGGAATATTTGCACTTCATTTAAATTTGCTGTCAAACTTTTTCGTCATTTCCTGTTTTAAGCCTTTATCTGTCGAATCTCCCTCATTATAAGTGAAAGTTTACAGAATGTTTATAAGTGAAAGTTTACAGAAAGTTTACCAGAATTTCATCGTTATGTTTACAGAAAGCACCATCCATTATCCATTTTTTTGAAGGCGAAGTTGAAACCATTTTCTGTTCCGAAATTATCACTTAGCACTATTTTGAATGCAGAATATTTCAGCGAGATGCTCTTTCTTTTAATTTCGAATCAAAGAAATTTGTTCAGCTCTGTTTGCTAAAATCGGTTCTCTTCTTTGACGTTTATGTCGGTTGAATGTCTCTTATCAAAATTTTCGTTTTTAAGATGTCGTAAGGCAAAACAGGCTGCGTGGTGATGGTCCAACATACGCGAATATGCCCTACCCGGTAAGATGTTTGACGACTTTGGAGTATTCGCATTTGCTCCCCTTTCTTACTCACATATCTTCTTCATAGGTGGTATTTTAAGGACCATACAGGTGAAACATTGCCCCGTGTCGATAATACGTGGAAATTTCCATTGCGAAATTAACTGATTTTTTAAGAATCACTGTTGCAATATACTGCAGCTCATGAACCTTTCTGTTTCGTCATTTTTCATCCTGTTTTGTTGCACTGGATTGAAGTGTATGGTTTAGGAGCCGCCGACAGTAGACCGAGTCTCGATGGGGGCACATTCTGTCGGGTATCCAGAAAGCGGCACCTTGACAAGAGCTGCTGACGTAGGTCCGTTGGGTTCGTCACGGCGGATTCATATACCTCGAGTGATCGAGGCAAATACGGCCAGCAATTATCAAGGTGGCCTTAATAATAATGGTGCTTCGCAAATCATGAGCACGTTCATGCAACCGGGTGGGGTGCACACTGCGCCTCTTGATTACTCTCACATCGACGGTGATCTAGTTTAACTTTGCTCGTATTTTCATAGTGTCATGTATAAGTGATCCATAAGCCGTGCAGTTGCATCGTTCGTGATTATCGTTTTTAGTTTCTGGAAGAAGTTGAACGAAGAGCATGCTTTTCGTGTTTTAGGAAAGTTTTCCTGACCTCTACGTAGAGGGGATATGAAGTTGCCGGTATGCAGATATCCTCCATTCAGCGATCGAAAAGGGATCTGGAAAAGATTTGAACGGCATTTTTTCAAACTTTCGCGAGAAGCAGGCTGCAGTGGCAAACACTTCCTTAACTAATCGTTGTTCCCTATTGAGTTCGCTATTGATGGGCTTTCGTTGATTTTTTTTTTTGTACTTAGCACCACTATTATCTTATTTGCTTCCATCTTAGCATAGCATTTAAAGTTTCATTGCTGAATTAAGCTCATAATTTTCTTATCCGTTGAGAGATTAGCTGTCTTAGATGCTGATCTCTCATAGTTTCGATGCCGATCCCTTGATATGAGATCTTCGTTAGGTAATAGTCGCTCGTAATGGTGATACTTATCCTCATAAGTGATGAGGGCAATTTATTGTTAGTTTATGGATTTACAATTCTTCTGAGGTTTTTGTTGTTGTTGTTTTCTTGTGCATCTTATTTTCAAGCGTCCTAATCCTTGTGGGACGTTGATATATTGCCTACATTGCGCAAAGTTTTCCTGTATAGTTTTGTCATTTCAGTGTGTTAATATTATTAATGTGTGCGTTGAATTGACTTCACAATCAAGAAATTTCGCATTTTTGAATATCCCTTACATAAAAACCTTTCAGCACACCGGAAGGCACTTGTTTAGTAATCATTATATTAGTGAACTTTTCAATTTTTATAACTGCTTCTCTCACTTAGTGGTGATGTTTTCCCGTATTCAGATGGGATGTTGTCATCGGAAAAATTAGAAGGAAAAGCAGATTTTTTATTGCGAAGACATTAATGAATGGCATACGAGGACACGTATATATTGAGCGTTATCAGACCTCGGTAGAGCATGTCATTAACAAATATAACGTGAATATAGCGATGCGTGTTTGTGAAGTTCAACTTTTCAACGTTCATTATGCGCTGAATGAGGAAGAGACCGTTTCCCCGTCTTGTGGTGCATAGGTAACTTTGCATAGGTAATTAATCATGATTCGTGTTCAAATATGACGCTGTAATATGTCCTAAGTGCTATTTGGCTAAGTTACAAAGTTGCTGACCAAATTTCAAGTCTTGTTTAACTAGTTGAATATGGTGGTTCATTTGAGCTTTCCAACGAAGTGGTATTTAAAAAGGAAATTAGCCGACTATTAAAGTAGGCTAAGGGGGTGCACTTCGGCAGAAGGGTGCATTCGATCCCAAAAAGCGATGCTTATGCTAGCGATAAGTATCGCTACAATCTGATAGGAACTGTGCCGTTGTGGTTCTTAGCTGTGCCAGAGTATGTGGCCTTTGTAAAATCGGTGCTAATAATATATGCGATGTGCAATGCGTTATCATAGTTGTGTTGCTGTGGTACTTGTCATTCCTTTATTTCGATACTGTTGTCTGTCGGCGCGACTCTTGCAGTTGAGCTGTTCCTACCCTCGACAGTCATTTTTGTTAGTATTATTTTTTGTACAGATTCTTGGTGGTTGATTTATCGGCTGGCATCTACCCATGTCGTCTCTCGCTTGAATAATGGCTTTGATTTGTATAATGTATCCGTTGGATAATTCCATAGTTCATTCAGATGTTCACTTGGTTGAAACGGTGGTAATCACAGATAGGAGACATATATAGAAGGGCACGTTTTGGGTAGTTGCTAACCGAATGTTTTATTGTCTGTCGGTCGTGCCATACTAGCTTTACGTATTTCATCATTTTGTTCTAACATATGATTGCGCTTTTAGCGTTGCTTTAGACAAGTTGTTAGTTCAGGCGGCGTTTTGTTCTATTGTCTGAAGCTCGTTGATGGCGATGCACTGTTCACTCCTTAGCGCAAAAATAATCGTTCTTTCACGCTTCCTTGCCGATCTGATAGGCACATCCTGTTTTATCGTTTATAAGTCGCGCTGTTCCATATTAAGAGAATGTCAGGTGTGCATCCTTATTGCTGTACAGTTGAAGTGCTGAAGAGAATTTTTGAAAAATTGATATAAAGATTTCCAGTTGGCTTATGTGTTGACATGTGGGGTTGTTGGCTTATTGTGCTCGTAAAAGTGATCCCTTGGAAATCAAAGACAACGGGAGTCGGGTTCATGCTGCACCGGATGCTGTGGAAACGCTGAGTTGATACAACTTGAACTAGTTTTTCTGCAAAGTAAAAGGCGCTTGATGGAAGCCACCGATCGGCAAATTAGTCGCATTGTCTTCAAATAGTAATATTCTAATCGAGGCTGCTCATTTAATAGTAGCCTGAAGCGTTTTTAATGCTTCATTGACGCTTGGTTGGAGGGGACATATATGTGGCTGTTGTTCAAAGATGGAAACGCCAAAACAAATTAGATCGTTAAGGGCAACGCACCGTGGGGGAACAATGGAGCAATAAAGCATTCTGCTATCGTTTGGCTTGAAAGACGTGCAGAAAAACTGCGGCAAGTTCATCGTTGAAAAAAGTTCTGATGAAATCCACTTGACGTAATTTTTTTTTCGTTTAATTCTGGAATTACTCGCCGTTCCCGGAACATATACGTGTTCTTCGGTCTCTAAGTGATTGGAGTAGATTTTTCGTTAATTTTTTGAAGCTGAAATCGACTTGCACTGGCATGACCGCTTAGCGAGGAATAATTTTTCGCAATGGCCTTTTGTAGAAGACTATCTATAATTGTAAAAACGATGCTATTTTCATTTGCTGTTGGCAATTGTAGAATCAATTTGGCAACGAATTGATGCTCTTGGCAGAAACACTTCGTGCATGTCACTTGGGTGTATGTGTTCTGCACAAAACGTCCACCACCTTTTAAAGGTGGTGCTCACCCCCAAGTACAGTCTTCAAAAAAATTAAAACCTCAGCCAAGATAACTGGTAGTTCCCACCTTTGGTCGTATTGGACGGTCGCACCTGAAATTATGACATGCTGAATTGGGTGCAAATGAGGAAACATTTTTGTGCACTATGAGCCGTATCTTCAACATCCGATTATGATAGCAGCACACTCGTGTTCCCATCCTTCGTGATCAACGAGAGGCGATCAACGAAAACATTATGCGACCGCAGAAAAGCGCGAGCATTCCGTAACGCGCTATATTTACCATACCTCTAATCCATCATTATGGACGTCGATGTGCATGTTCAATATTACACTTCAGCGTAGCAGCGTTCCATGGCTTCATCATCGGTCGGTATTTCATCTTTAAGCTATAACCACATGCATCATAGTCACTCAGCTTATTATACCCAATAAAATTTTAAAATTTAATTCTGCGTGAAACTTACATTCGACGGTGAATAACGACTCATCGTCGTACAAATATCGCTGACAGTATTGCCTGCGGGTATTTTCGTTAATCGTCTAAAATGGCATAGAACGAGCACTGCAATCAGATGCACGTTTGAGCATAGTAAGCGCGGCGGTTTTTTCGCTATATTTGTTATTTAACAGTTGTACTTTCTCGGCATTGTTTTACATGCTCATAACTGAATTGTGTAGGTGTTTGTTCGTTTATCAGGTGCTGCGTCCTACACGCGTTAATTTTAGTTTTTGTGTGGTGGTGAAACCAGATGATCGAGTTCATATAGTATAGAGAGGTACTTCAGGGATTATTGACTTTAAAATTAAAGCTTGCTAACCTCGCAGCTTTCTTGAAACATATTCGAGCATGAATCTCGATGGCTGCTAAAGATTCGAGTTTTGTTCGATTTCGATTTTTTTCGATCGGATACAATTTTAGTTAATAAGACATCGATTACTCTTTCATTTCCGTTAGCAATTTTCTGTTGGAAAGAACATACGCGATTTCGAAACTCAAAGAAAGAACTAGGATGAGTTGATTTTTTTACTGAAATCGAAAGACACTGCTTTCAGTCTGATTGTCGTTGGCGAACGTTTTTATGAAAGAGGCCTAGCAGTTTCAGTGACTCGAATTTCCACAAATTTCCATTTGGAAAAGTGCTTCCGTAAAGAATTCAAATAATGCGAATTTAAACAAAGCTCGAACTTGGGCAATTAACAGTGACGAAATTCGAGAATAAAACACTCTTGAAGATTTTAAGTGTGGCGATGTTTCATACCGAGCAGAGAGTTGAATGATGATTTAAATCTATGCACGAAATGATGAAGTATAGCTCTATACTCTTACTCTACTTCCTTAACTCTGAAAATGGAAGAGCACATATCCATCGTTGATGTAACAAACATCACAAATGTGACGATATTTCAGCGATAAACTTATTGAATAACCTCTCATTTGTGCAGATGATTGATATCTGCTCCTAAAGAGCATCTGCTCTTCTTATTCCTTTAAATTTTACTAATCTATCGAAGGTTTCATCGAGAATATCCATTTTGATGCACACTTACTAAATCGTCTTTATCGTTCCATATAGTTTTCAGCATAAAAATCTCCTCTTTTATTGGCAGTCATCTTTTATTATTTATTGAATTTTATAATTTTTGAAAGATTTCTCGAATATTTTGGTAGGAAATATTTCGTTATCGCGAATGTTGTAAATTTCCTCATTGCTGGTTCTCAAATATTCAAACGCAATTTACTTTTACAGTTCCAAATTTCTTTTTTTTTTTTGTCGAAATAAAAAGAAAATTTTCCATAATCTTTTTTTATAATTATACGGCCGTTAAATTATTTTAACAAATTTAATCAGAAACAGTTTAAAGCACTAACTATCGGCATCGACAAACTTCACTTACAACGGCGTGTTTCTTGTGGGTAATTTTTTTTTTTTGAATCTCCAACGAGCCTAATGCAAATGACACCATAACTCTTTCAGATTCGTAGGGTAAATTTATGGACAATTTATGACTAGCATTTACTGTAATAGAATTACTCGAAAATTCGTAGCGAATATTGCGTGATTTATTGGTGGCCTTTTATTCATTCAGTGGATGGACGGTGTTTGAAGTGGAAAAATGGAACGAATGGAATTGTTTTCTGCGTTCATCGTGCAGACGGCTGGTGCAACAAGCAGTAGTTATGTATTGGTGATCATGATTATAGGATAAAGGGGGCTAAGCAGAATGTTTGTCGATCGCTATGGCAACGTTGAATGCTTGAGGTGATGCATCGGCGTGCGTTGTGCACGCAATGCGCCATCGCGGTTCGCTGCCCACCACAAGTGCACTAATAATTTTCGCCTTCTATTTGCACACTTCCGCAAATACCCATCACCGCCTTAAACGACAGACATTGCCTTCTGATCACATACAGGTTTGTTATTCATGTGCTACCGTATACTCTACCTCCAGCAGGTAAACCCATTATTTATCCTTGCTAATAAATGCTCCATCGTTGCATAGACAACTACTGTTCATCAGCGCATGCATATGGTGACGTATGCGGTATTTCTTAAGCATGAAGATACTGAATGGAAACTAATCAAATGTAAGAATGTCAGGTTTAGGTGCATTCTTTCAATTCGAACGTTTCGATCAGGTCGTCGACGGTGAGTGTCGTATCAGATGAGTCACGCATCGACCTTACTGAACGCTTTCTTAGCGGTCAGGTTTGGTCTCAGAATTCTCTGCTTGAATTCGAACCACGTGGCCATTCCGAAAATATATATGCTACCGATACGGTTCGTACGCTGTTCAGCGTACTGGGCGCAAATTTATCGACGAAGGCCGATAGATTAGAGGTGATGATAGAATTTTTTTTTGTTTTGTTAATGTCATCAGTGGTTGATTTCGATGTTCTTGCTTGTTTTTGGGTCGGGTTTGCGATCGTTTCTGGCAGTGAATTCAGCTGCCGGCTGCCTGTAGGTAATGTGATGCTAAGAGGTGGTTTTCGCCGAGGTAGAAGAGGGAGGGAACTTCGTCGAAGAGCGATTTGAGGGGATGCTGTTGGAAAGCAATTTGTCTGGGGGATGGACCCCAAGAACCAGTGGGGGAACTGCGCTACCCCTCCTTTCATCGTCTTTGGCTTTTTTAGGGTCTAAACTCTTCGTAGGACATTGCCTGTAACTGTCCAGCAAGTTTTTCATCGCTTTAAGTGGAAGAAAGCATAATATTATGGCGATTTGCAGTTGTTGCTATCATCGAATCGTACAGAAGATGGGCATTCACATCTTGAAATGGTTGCGGAATCGGATATTGACTTGGTACTACTGGTGAGGGAAACGCACGTCGAAGCGGCAAATGCCCGCATGGCACACATTTCGATGCATACGTGGCAACTTTCGCTGGAGCCACGCCTCACGCTTACCTCCAACATTTCGACTGCAATGAATCGTCAACTTTTCATAACATCCACTACAAACAACTACAACCTCATCATCACACTCGACGGTGCCAAGGTGTCTTTCCTCGAAGTCATTCGATTTCATCTCTCTCTATGGCATTCATCCCATTTAATTCACGAAATGAAGCAAATTTTATAAAGACCTGGGAAGACGTTTATTATGTTGTTTGATGATCTATCTGTTTCCCTTAAAAAATGCGATATCCATATTTCCAGCCTGAAGAGACTTATTTTTACCCAAGTGCTTATTCAGATATTTTTCTTCGTGTCCATGCAAGTGCTGTAATTCGGTCCTCCTGGATCACCTGTTCTCCATACAATCGTTCATCCAGACTAATAACTTTCTTGCTAGTTTCATCATCCCCTAAGTTTGATGTAGATTACACCTATAATGTCTCTGAAAGGTGTTTCGAAAAACATCGGGTACTTTTCTTCGTCATCACGGTTTATTAAATTAATTCATATGGATTATTGATGCGGAGCAGTTTATCGATCCCTGTTATCCATAGTTTATCTATTTGCCGTTTATCGACCACTCTTCATTATATCACTCAGCATAATTTCTTAAATTACTATGAAAAAAAAAGATCTCTTTAAATGAGTGCATTTTTATATCATTGAAGCAGCAATAATTTTTAGAGAGAATTAATGAACGCTTTATATGATAGCAATATGTGAAGCATCATGCTACTTAATATTCCACCTAAATTCTGGATTTATCCATCCATCGGGTGCATATTGTGCTTATTGAATAATGAGAATCGTCGCATCGTTGTGAATATTTGATTGAAATGAAAGCAAAATGGTATAGATTTGCATACATCATTTTCGGAACGATTACTAATAATGGCGGATTGTATATCTCAATTATGAACCGGCTCAATTCGTACCAGTCGCGAAATGACGCAAATTGACGCCGTTTTATTGCATAGCAACCTGTCGTGATTGTACCGTTTTAATTTTGGCGTCGCATTATGTGCAGTTTTAAAATCTGTTTTATAACACTCAAAGAGTTTCAGTTTATGGTTCTATTAACGTTGCAGGAGGTGAACGAGAGTGCTGTAACAACGAACATTTTTTCACATGAGGAGAGCGGGAGGGGAGAAGCGGTGCTAGGTGGAATTAGATTTAAGCAAGTTATAATTATATTTTCTCGGAATGAAACAACAAAATTGTCTATTTGCTACAAATGTGAAGGTATACATCACACATTGTTTTAGCAATGTGCCCAGACATCGCTATTTGTATGCAATGCCGCCCAAATTCTTGGAGCTTTTGGGAGAGTATCAAAAATTTAATTTCGCTGACTCTTCCGCCTAAAGCTGCTGCCGCTGGGAATGGGGAGAAGGGAGTGGGAGAGGGAAGAACGAAGAAAAAACGATAAAGAGTTAGAGTTCGGTTTGCAGCCAAACTGTGCGTATTCGATGATGAAACGTTTTAAGCAACTGTGAAAGAAACAGATGTAGAATTATAGGTGCTTTTCAAGCAAACAGTTTCCAATAGCGAATTCAGTGCTGTGGCGAATAGGGCTGGAGACGAAGCAACTGAGGGAGGTGATGGGAAGGGAATGTTCTCGTCTTCGCTGCTTTTTTTTGTCGCTTAGGAGGTGGTTGGTTTCCCTCGCTCACCTCGCCCTACTTTTTGCTCGCTGCCTCTTTCCTTTCCCAGGAAAGGCATAAAGTTTAAAGTCTGAATATGAGTGGCGCATATGAACGACCTCTAGAATAAGATAACTTTGCAAAAATCCCCAAAGCATGACCAGCGAAATTCTTCCGTCTTTTGGTAAAGTGTTAATGACTTTTGTAAGAAAAAGAATAGCTCCGAGATGAAAGAGAAGAATAGTTTCTCCCGATCATGGGAAAGCCAACCGGGCAATCTTCGTCAAGAAATATTCCGCCCTAAGAAGTGCGACTGTTTCTGTGATGCGCATTTTTTTTTTCTGTCATTTTGTTTCTCTTTTAATAAAATTCAATAAATTTCTGGGGAATTCTCATAGTTCAACGGAACTCAGCGCCTTAGAGTCTCATGTTTTTCAAAGAAATATTCATCGTTTCTGAGATTTATATCTTTGTTATTGAGTCCACTATTACATTGCTAGTGTGAATTTATCAATTTAAGAGCGATCATTTATTTTAATGAATTCTTTTATCGCAAATAATGCTTATATTGTTTACTTGTTTACTGTTTTCAGGTGAATGTTCTCTATGGTAAAGTTTCTGTGAAGTTAGCGGATGATTATCGATCATTGCAATTGATTTCCGCAAGTCATACAGTGCAATTGCAAACAGTTTTATCGCCTTTCGATATTTTCATTTCGGCGCATGAAATGTGGATTCGATGTACCGACGATAATATCGCAATACACACGAATTTCAACTCGACAAACGTTTATGTTGATGTGGAGCAATTTGCAAAGTTCGCAGTTGCGACTTTTACAATTATTTTTGTATCAGTCGTTAGATGCTACGTTGTTTTGCATTCCATAAGCAAAATGCATAATTTCTATGATGATAAAGTGAGGAGGGACGTAAGGAAACGAGAACTGATATGGTGTTATGATATGGGTGAAACAAACAGGAGAGGAACACTGTTTTTTGTTCTAATAGAGACAATTTGAGGTTTATGCGTTTTTGTTGCATTTTGAAGGAAGACCGTCATTCTAAAGAAGCATGACTCCGACTCCATATATCGGTGTCTTTGTGTTCGTTTCTGTCTAGTCATCCCATGATTTTAGCCGTGAGGAGTGTCAAATGCTAAACTAACTAAATTTAATGAGCACAGAAGCCGTCATAGAATGACCATTTATACCTTTTGTCACATTTGTATGTCAACTTCGGAAGGTGTTATGAACCTTTAATTTTGCCTTATTTGCATTTTTCCTCACTTTTATCGTAAGAAGGTGAGTACTTCATAGAAATTTTTCGATGAAAGGTGGGATTAATGCGAATACGGAAACGCAAACCATATTACCTCCACTGGCAAATTTCTGCCTTTAGCGTTTTCATTATGAGATAATAGATGAGATGCGATCATTTCTGCTTAACGTTGAAATATTTTCAGGTTGAGAGGGCTATCTTATTTCGAGAGCTGAAACTACCATTTAATTTGTAAATAGAGATGAGACAGATAACGGTTATACCACATAGCAAATAACTTAACTATATACCCGTATCTTGAAAGCAAAGATTTCGCGCATTCTCTAGAATTACTGGCTTCTCTTCACTGTTGTTTTTTCTTACCTTCATGACGGTTCATAAACGCAAAAACACTTGTAGAGCATTGATCGAAAGGCGAGAGGATGAGCTAAAAATCGGAGGCGATACACTCGAATCGAGTGAACGCATTCAGCTGACTTCTATGCAGTTGGCGATGGTACTTGAATCAGGAGAGATCAGTGGGGTGCACGCTTTCGCTAATAAATCTCAAATTGTTATGCAAACGAATGCCACCAAAGTTCGTTAACGCCTTTTCTAATAGATAATCTTTACTTGTGTCGAGAAATTTCATGCAAATTGAAGTGTAACAAATATCCGCTTCAAAGTTTTCTTTGTGTTTCTTATCAATCTACTCGCCTAATATACACGTGAAATGTTTGTTTTTTTCTGATGCGTTTGCTTTAAATTTCTTTCACATCATATTACTTTTGCTGAACGTTGAGCATTCGAAAAAACGGCTATGGCCTTTTAATTTTTTTTGTCCCCTTTTTGCTGAAATTTCTATCGAAGCCTCCAAGAGGTGAAAAAAGGTCGATGCTTACTTTTTAACGTTATAATCTGTATGTCCAGGACTAATAAAGAAATTCGCCTTAATCATAAATCTATAAGGATAGGAGAAGAGTTTGAAAAAATATATCGTTTGGTTGGTCAGTTGACGTTTAAAAATTTCAAGATCACTTATTTCTAGGTAAGAGTATAATTCGAGTTGCGCGCTCCTATGATTTTAATTATTTGTTTCAATATGCTTATCAAATCATTTTGGATAATAAATTCTTTATTTGTTTATTTATAGTAATTTTATCAATCACTCCTGTCTTGCGTAACACTAATAGTAATTTTGCGTGAAAATAAATTTTGAGTAATAACAACAATTAGTTGAGTAAAATTCTCTTATTCGACTATTTTTCATAAGCTTTTGCTTATTCATAGCAATTTCAAGTGCATTATATTTTCTCAGTTGTTGAGAGTGCTCCCGAACTTTAATTGCTTTCATATTGACTTTATTTCAGATGACCTCCACAGCATCACATCATACCGTCAACATAACCGGAGGTACGGCAACTCTTCAAATTTTTACGGGAAATGTTTCGATAACAATCACTACTAACATCGGTGAAATTGTGCTACCAACTTCACTATCGCTTCTCACTCCACCGACTGACAATTTCGCCACTGTAGGACCACCATCTATAGATATTGAACCGCATGGTTCACCTGGAACGGATGTCGAGAAAATCGATGATATCCTTACCCACACTACTCCACCTGTTTCCATTCGAACCGGTAGTACAACGAGTTCATCTATTGAAACAACGCGAACCGTTGCCGATGCGACAGAACTAAGCACTGGATGGATCCTGCCCAATGAGCAGCCAATCAGCAGCGTTAGGACTACGGCAAACGGTCAAATAGATACTGCAGGCAACACGAAGGGACACATTGGAACTGCGCACGAAACTGATAACGTGTATGGGACATCGAATGAAATACCGTTTCCTGAAGGGAATATAATCCCTGGCGGAACAGAGAATTCCATAGGACTCACTACTACGTTCATCGTGCCGTCAAATGAAACTGCTGTATTCTCTGAGACTACTAATGGAGTCAGTGATCAAAAGATGGTGTATTCAACGCAGGAAAATGTTTTCACTCAAATAAACACCGTTGATACATCAGATGAATCTGGTAATAGAGAAAGCGGAGCTGAACAAGCAGGCAACCAACCCACTTTGAACGCAGTCTTCACATCATCTGCTGTTGTTCCCGATGAACAACTGCCGAGTCAAGTTCCTGTCATAGGAGAAGAAGCAGGTCCTACATCGGAAGTAAATAGTACATCAGTGAGTCAAAATTTTGAAAACTTGGACGACACAAGTTTGACGAACGTGAAAGAATTACCAACGAATCCTGAAGGCGTTTTGCTCCGTCCGGAAATGACACATGAGCCGAGTACCACCTCACAGACGGGGACTGATGGAAATGAACAACAACAAACAGCAGTTAAATCAGATGGTAGACAGCCTTCTAGCATGAATGAACACCGGGATATCCAAGAAGGAGAAGCTGTGCTAACAAATCCACGTAACATCAGTGAAGAATCGAATAGTGATGAGCATTACGTGATAAGCTCATTGGAAGTGGTGACTACTGCAGCAAATGAAGCCACCAGGGACAACATGATGCCAAGTGGTTAGATTTTGGTATCCGTTTTATGACACATGTATGCAAAGAATGAGTTATTCTGACACTAAAAAAATGAAAATATCTTGAAAATATCATACACGGTATGCATGTAGATGAGAAAATGGGTCTACACGCCTCGCACAAAGTGTCCTCTAGCCTTTCAGTCCATTTGACCAGCCAGCCAAGAAAATTTCCAAATCCACAATAACATAGTCTGCGCAAATTCAATCCAAGCCTATCATTTTATGAATCCTTTGTGAAAGTAGTTCGCCTATGAGCGGCGCAATATCGATCATTAAACACAGTCAAGTTGTAAACTTTTTGATGCTTTTAAACAACGTAAGAATCACAACGAAATTGAGGATAGGGGTCACTTATCGTGTGAACTGCATTCGATAAGTTCATCGATGCATATTTTGTGGTTAGCAAATTGTGCGAACGAATGCGCCACATAAGGACACAATTCTGTGCAGATATGATGTCGTTGTAACGCGCTTATGCAAACACAAATTTGAAAAGCACGTTAAAGGATATACAGTCGATTCTTTAAAGATAATAGGGCGAAATTAATTGGTCGGTATTAAAAGTCTGTGCAGAAGTGAGAACCAATGTGACAAAAAAGAAATATTTTCACCCGTAATTTCTTCTATTTCTCTAACAATTTTGTATTTTATTGGATGGCCGTAATTAGTATTTTATGCTAAAACGTTTGCATAACGATATCCGTCACAAAATCGACATGGAAAATCTGTTCGCAACAACACAACAACGAAAAGATATTGCTAAAGCTTTTGGAACGGCATTTGTTGCAATATTAAAATATGTGACCTGCTGAAAGTTCTCGAACTTTTGCAGTCGTGAGCCAATCTAGTATTATACTTATCAGATCCTGTTAGCAGAGCTGCGAGGCTATTGCCTTAACGAGCCCAAATGAGTTTATCGTTTTAATCGTTGCTATGAGTTGCTTGCAGTGCTACCGTTTGGGATCTAGAGTGGGGATTTGCGGTTTTGTGGTTATCGTTTAATCGTTGCAGGGAGGGGAGGTGTTTTGCGGTTTTCGCGATTGACTGACCATAGGTATGGACATAAGCCGATGATGCTCATGTGATAAAAATCACCCAACTGAATTGTTGCACTTTTTCATCATTTCTCGGACAGTCAGCCGCTGATTGGAATATATAAAGTCGGCAGTCTCAAAAATCACCAAACAAGCACAGAACATGGTAGTATTTCAGGCTGTGTACAGTGACGAGTACGTTCGATACTCGTCATGGTCGTGGCTATAGGGTAATGCCAATCGTGGCCCATACTTGTTGGCTTTCGATAAGAAAACTTGAACAAACTGTATATGGAATTTATTGATTGACCTCGTTTTGCTTGACTTATTTTTAAAAAACACAAGTACCTACTTTTTGCTTCAGCTCTCAACTACTGTTTTTAGCTCTACTTCAGAAAAATCTCGCTAGGTGCTTTGATTTTTTGATTCAGTAACTATGGACCGCTATATCTTTTAGTAATTCTTTAACGTATTTTTCCGTCTTTTGCTACGAAAAGACTTTACTAGCTACATCAATTTTCAAACGAATTCATAGCACACATTCATAATGAAAATCAGTTTCAGCATTGGAACCGTTGAAAGTTGCAGAGCCTTGCATGACGTCATCAGCACTTACCTTGAACAGCGGTGAAAAGGAGTCTTATTCCGATAAAACAACGCAACGATCGGATCTGGCATCTGATTCCCTCGGTAGAAATTTTGGAACTGTGATTTATGTGGTCGTTGTGACACATTTCTATAGCATCTGTATGTAGCAATCACCGCTTATTAAATGATTCAATAGTGTTTCACAAATCACGAAGAAATTACCTCAAAGGCTGTAAGCAGAGAAATTTTGTCAACAGAGTAGCAAGCTATGAGGGCGTGCATGCATTCGATAAGTCTGAAAGCTTGTGCGTTTGTAATGACTAGTAAAGCGTAGCGTGAAATGTGGTGAATTTTCAAAATGCCCTACCTGGTCGAGCGAATAAAAAATGTCCTACCTGGTCGAACGGACAAAAAATGCCACGCCTGGTCGATCAGATGAATCCTAGCCTTACAAATGAAAACCTTCTTCCAACTCGTGTTGCACAACGTGATATAGCGCTGAATGTTATCTATCGTTACTATGAATTAACTAGTTTGTGGGACGTGCGCATTTTATAGATTTGGTGAATTCATTTTGACGAACTTTGCGCAGTAACCGTTTGATGTGTACCCGTGTTATGCAGCTTTTCTAAATAATGCATTAGTAAAAGGTGAATGTGCACATCAGATCGATAGGAAGTGATGTACTTAATTGCCTCAAATGAATTTTTTTTAGAGACAACGACTGATGTCTTCATAATTGCCCAATTTGGCAACAGTGATTGGTCAGGCAGGTTTTTTCTTATTTATTTACCTATTCGAATGTCAACTTTACTAGAAATACAAAAGTGAATATGAAATTTAGTGCGGAAATTGAAATTTGATGCTTATTTGTTACTGTAGTTCTTCTTTAATACAGTAAAAACTTGGTCTATTTCGATGTTGCGAATACTACAACTTCTCTAATTTTTCTCACTTTCTTAGAGCAAATGTTGATTAAAATGTAGCCACATAATGGTGTTTCATTGTTGCATCATTGTGAATCACCAAGAAGTCGAAAGTTTTATGGATATTGAGGTGTAGTTGAACTATACTTTACACTTCTCCATGATTTTGCTTTATCATTAGGAAGCTATCCTCGCTGAGCAAATCTTACTCTTCCGCCTTTTCCTGTGCTCTTAAAAGTTCTATTCGTATAACAGTTCAGAAAAAGATTTTGCATTAAATTTTCGAACAACATAACATTCTTCAAAAATATCTGTCGAGGCTCAGGTGTGATTAGAACGATCGACAAGAAACTTGGCGCATATCAACAAACTTGATTTGGCAAATAGTATGAGCCAATGAAAAGAGTGGACGACTAAATAATCGGCTTTATTTTTTCAGGCAACGATTCTCTCGAAATATTCGCGACCATTACAAATATTGTCGTTGATCCAACACTACTACCATCCGACATAACGACTCTTCCAGAGACTTCCCATTCGTCAGTTCGGCCTGATCCCAACAGCTTTCAACACAACAGCACACTCGAGAATGATGACCGAAATGACGAAATAACATGGCAACATCGTCGGCGATCTATGGATCGGAATGTCCGAACGGAAGCTTCTGAAAGGTTCGGCGATGATAGTACTGTTCGCGATTCGCTGTCAGTGGACGGTGACGGAATATTGGAGCTACAGTTGAGGGTACCACGATCAGTTGATTCTGATGGCACCGAATTTCGGAGTGGCATCTCTTTTGCGTTGAACGGCATCATTGAGGAGATGCTTGAGAAAAGAGGAAAGAGGAGCGCATTGATTGGAAATGAATCTCCAGTAAAGGTCAGTTTCCTTCTTCCAACGTTCTTCATTGTTTATTTGAATTCATTGTGGGCTAATGCTCATACTGATTTCTAATTAACAGATTGAGAACCGCAACTTTTCGCCATCTTATTGTCTTCTCTATCAAAATGCTAAAAATATTCGAATGTCATGAGGACTTATGATTTAAAAAAAAATATCGCAACTATGAACTACTATATGAGTCGTTGAATGACTCAATATAAGTTTCAAACTGGTCAAAGAATTTCGTAAAGGGCTTCTTACAGTTAAATTTGCTGGATCGTTTATGTCGTCGTTGAAACAAACGTTTATATATGATTTGTATAAGCACTCAGATCTACTAAATGATGAGCGCATGTTTAATCTTTTTTGACATTTAATGAAAATAGTTGGACTAATAAACGAATTGCAAAGATCAGCGTCATCCTACTTCCTAGACACTCTTCCCCACCTTTTTTTTTATCTTTTCCACTTTTGCATTTCTTTTTTTTTTCGTTTAACATCGCCTAAGTTAATCGCCTATCAAAACAATTCTCCATCCTTTTTCTTGGGATCACCGTTTCTATTACCTGTCGATGCAAATAATATTTAAATAAAACCAATATATAGATAACCGGAACAGAGAGAGAAGATGACGAAGTGTCAGTTCATTTCGTGGTCGACGATAGTGCCAAAGTTGGCAATCTGAGCGATTCATTAAACGAGATCGTGTTTAGCGGTGCGAGTGCATCATCAATACCATATCCGGTATGTTAGTATCGCAAGCTACTGCGTTTTACCTTTCTTATTTTGTGTTCATTTCTAGATTCTGATCAATTACCGTCTCCCTTGTTATGAATAATTGCTTCATAGTTTTCTTTCTTCTGCGCTTCATGAGTGTGAATTTTGAGGGTTCATGCTATCGTTTTGCTCAAATTTCAAAAGAGCAAATAAAGAACTCTGATTGATACCATTTTCTTCTTTTTTTCAAATGATGCAAGCAAACAGTTTTAATGAGGGAAATGTGAAAGCATTTCGATAATTCCCTCATGCCTATTTATATATTATCGTCGATTACAGATTGTCGGAAACATAAAATATTTGACAAAGAGAAGCAGTAACACAACACTTTTTATTTCTGCGTCGTTAGCAGTACTTCTACTACTATCGATGATTGCTTTCTGTTGGAAAGTTTTCCAAGAATTCGGCTATATAGAGGTTAGCCAATAATTAATTCAATAGAATTTCTACGCTAATAATTGTCAATGGTTATATAGAGCGAATTTTTCGGCACTTTTGTCTTTGCATTAATTGAATAGTGAGTACAAGAAATTGCGTTCGTTCAATGCTATTTATTTTATTTATAATTCAATTTGTAGATGTTTATCTTTTATCCGATTATGCGTCCGTTTCGATGAGTTTTCACGCTTCAAACGAAACAAGATCGAAAAAATAGAGTGGTAGAAGAAGGGTCTTAGATCCTAATAGGACAATATTTTGTTCGTAAAAATATTTGAATGAAGTGTTCTTGATAGATGATTATTGTGGACACCGTAGAGATCATAAATTAATAAACGATAAAATTGTTGGCAATGAAATATCAGTCACTTTCCATTTATTCTATGATAAATTTGTCTACTTGTAAGAGCTGGAAAATTTTTGAAAAATATTCTTTTAAATAATGAGTTATGAAAGAATGAGTAAAATTATATGAAAATTTTCTCAACTCCATGAAAATTTCTTTGACATCTTTAATAAGACATAAGCTATATTCTATTACGCTTTTACGAGTGTATTTGATATTCTGAGAACAATATAACCTATATATGAATGCTTCGAGTATTCTATAACGAATATATCTGAGAATAATATGAAAAGACAACTCAATCGTACTAGAATGTAAAAGTATAACGCTAAAAAGAACTGTAGCTGATTATCTATATGCTATGAAGATATTACCAATTACAGTTTTCTTATTCAATTTTTACAGCGAATTTCAATGTATTTACGTCGGAGTCGCGTGGTCGATTTGTCGATGTCCGATAAGCACAACTCGATTACAGTATGTGCATAGCAATTTTTTAATAACAGTTCAAAAACCGTTAAATACTCACGCATTTCCGCTCTATCTGATATTCGCCTCTATTTACATCGAATGCCTTTAAATATTTGTCGGTTTCTATAACGGTTACACTGCCGTGATGATGTGATTGTGTGAAATAACTGCATACATTGATTGCATTTCAAACTTTCTTCTTTTTTTCGTTGTCTTATTCACAAGCATTCAGCATAATGATGTTATATTTCGTGCATTTGATAGTTGTCTTATAAATATAATAATTTCCACTTTATGCAAGTGGAAAAATAGATCGATCAACTTTATGACTGTGCTCAATTTACCGTTTTCATCGAATATTAGCCGTCTTTCGTTTTTGTAGATTCAAGATTCTTTTCGTTGCAGCATTGTACTTTCTATTTTATGCGATTTTCAAAATACTCTCTTTGTGAACAAAAAAAAAAAGACGCAGCAACGGTTTCATATACCAATACTACAACTTGCACTCCAACGTCTGGACTAGGTAACCGCATTTTCTCGTTCATTTTCCTCTCAATATATTACCCTAGAATTAAACACCGCTTTACCCGATGTATCGAGAACTAAAAACTCCTTGCCCTCCATAGGATATAAGTATGGCACCTGGAACATAACCCAGCTGAGTCTATTATCTGGCAGATTGATATGCCGAGTTTAGAAAATCACAAGCGAAACTGGATTTCGAGAGGACTTTAACAGCGATAAAAATGGAAATTCTTCGAATACATTTTTTTCAACAAATTTTCGCGAATTAAATCCCTTTCCAATTTTTATTACGAAGATGCGAGCCTTCAAAGTTTCCGAATAGCATAAATCTCATCCCTCTTTTTATAAACCTCTAGCGATTTTGCAGTCATTTTCAAACGATGTAATGATCCAGGGCTTTTAAACGAGAAATCGTAGTATTTCCCATATCCCGAAGCTGACATTATCATTACATCCGAGAGCGACTTACTCATCTAGGAGGCTTTTGTGATTTGCCATTTAATTTTTCTTTTGTAGATCTCGGAATCTAAAACTTGATCGACGTATCCAATAATGACTTTTTCATAACTAGGCTGCTGCATTTTCTATTTCGTTACTTCCTATAGCAACCGTACATAGTGTCAGTCATTGCCACTCAGTTGAACTTTCAAAATATGCGGTAAAGAATTTGAAAATTTTCAGGCAATCGGATACAAGTAGTTAAATTCGAATGATTCAAAAATTGTGAAATAGAAAGTAATTAAATAAAGTGATAAGTAGCAGCAACACTGAAAATGCGATCGTTCGCTTCCCTCTATTGCAAAGATTACTGTCGCATGTGCAGAGCGCCATTTCGCCTGAAAAATAAATTCCATAAAAAATCGCCGGTAGAGCAACTGAAAATCGCTAATAAGAAAATATCGCGATCAGTATAAGTTCTATCGTACGATAAAATTAAGATCGTTAATTCTAAGCCATGAAACATTTTCTCCGTATTACAGTAACTTTTGCATCCATTGCCATTTAAAGAATAAAGACAGGTAGAGAAACGTGCAGAGCACTTGGCGCAATAAATACGCTTGTATTCCGCTTGTCGGGCCATTCGGTTGCATAAATTTTCAGGCAAAAAAAATGTACGTTGAAGCTTTCACATTTTCATTGATTCGATGATATTTGCTAGCCCTTAATAAAAGATTCGTTTTTAAGCATGTTTTGCAACACAACCGGTATAGAATGTGAGCGGATCGACGGTAAAATGCATGCAAATTTTCGTCGAATTAAATTGCAAACAAATCTAACAATATTCAGCAGTCAATAAGAAAACTGATTTAAAAGGATAGGCCGTTGCATGTTATGTCCATTAAATTTCGTTGCGCTGATTTCTATCGTTCTTGAGTTGAAATTATCGCTCAGAGGAAAATACATGAGCACATATGCGGACAGAAACGATCCCACTATGATGCGCGTTGTCAATATAAATTTGCAAAAGTGCATAAAAATGCAAATGTGGTCACTGACTTTCAGTTTGTTAACTATTTTATTATTTAACCTTTCTAGCAACGGCAGTTTCCTGCAGTTGTCATTTAAACAAATTGCTTCATTGTCGCATAACTTCGATTCTCTTTCCTATGACAGCATGTCAGAATTTGCTAACTAGAAATTGAGAGCATGCCACTAATCATATACTTTTCGCTACAACTGCACCTTTTGATATTTCATTTGAGGAGAAGGGGCAAATGCGCGCAGGTAATTAAATGTTCGCAACATTGCTGCTGAAGGTGCATAAAAGAGAGCACTTGATGACTGCCGAAGTGGGCAACAAGCACTTGATGATGATTTGTTTGTAAGTGGTGAGCAATTATAGAGAACAACCGAAATGAAACGACGACACAGCCTTGACCAGTTGTCGAATGCTGTACAAGATAGTTTGTAAGACATGCACAGCACACAGCTTGAAAACATCACTTCTATAGTTTTGAGCATTACTCCCATAGAGTTCAACAAACATTCGAAACTTTTGATCCTCTAAATAATAATCTCGACGTACCCTCGCTACTCAATATTCTTGTACAGTCCGGGCGAACTTGTTTCTGCGTCTTAGATATGCAGCCCCTCCAAATATGATTATTTCCTGAAATAAAATTCATGAAAGCGCAATAGCTGATAAGCGATTAAGGAACAATATTTGGAGTGGTTGATAAGAAACATGATAAAGGATTTTTGCTGTAATATTTTAAAAACACTTCTATCCGAAAGTGATCAAAGTGTTTATAAGGGAAAGAAATTTCTACTTTCTCTAGAAATCATATCGTAACTGAACAGCCAACATTAGTTTAACTGAAAAAAATCTTGATGTGAACAATCAGAAGAACATAATAAGAATTGAGCAGTGAAAAAAAAAACCGCAAACACGAACGCTTTACAATATTAGCACATCATTGTCGAAGCAAGTGGTTGAATAATTGAGATTTTAACAAGAAGATAAAAGCCAACCCTTATTCCCTTTGAACCACATTTTCATACAGACTCCATTGTTGCACGCTTGATTTCGTACTCCAGATCTTAGTGCGAGTTCCGGCTGCAATTAAATTTGTTTTGTCGGTTATTTATGCGTGTTTTTTGTGTGATCCATAGAAAAGAAAATATTCCCACCAATACAAATAAATTGTGACTAGCCAAGACGTTGTGTTCCAGAATGATATGACGGAACTGACAGCTGAAACAAAAATGTAGTAGGAACGTCTTTTAAACTTATACATTTGCATATAGCTAACCTCGCAATGAAGAAAAGCGGCGATTTCGATGGGTGAGCAATTATTGTGCCGAACCAACAGCCATAATTTTTTTCAGCATTTTCAACAATGAATAGAGCATATTATACTGAAAACTGCACGGGTTTGAGAGTAATTAAGAAACGAGTTGGAAAGGATGATGCATAGCGGCTTCAAGAAGTAACCTCAAAGAAATCATCACATTGTTGTGATTTTGGCACGAAGCGGACATTCGCAAGCCATCGTCTCCAAGTTGCATCGTAAACATCACTCAATAGACGATCCACATTCATTGTCGTACACGCGTAGCACCTAATTGATGTTAGTTGGCCCATCACTGAGAAATCACATTTTAGTAGAATTGAACGGCTGTAGTTAATTAAATGGCAACTAATTTTAATAAAATTAAATGTACAACACTATCTTACTTCTCATAAAGTAGCAAAGGTAAAACATATAAACTCGGAGCCACTGATAGACAAATTTAACATTTTGTGCACATGCAATTTGAAATGCTGCATTTCCGAACAAATCGTCCAAAAACGCAATTTTTTTTTCGCATGGGGGAAGAAAATTGCTGTCATTGAGCGATTGCAAATAAGAGGTCCTAAAAAAATGAGTTGGACGGAATGCTGCCCAAATTCATAAAGAGACCTACCTCTGATGTTTTGCAGTAAATATAGAATTTAACATCATATGAAAATATTGATCACTGCTGTCTTCACATTTCGGAGTGATTAAGACGCTCAATTAAGACACGTGACTTAGCATCGATTAATTATACCTGGAACAAAGGTTTGCAAGAACGTAAGTTTCCCTACCACAAGAGGGCAAGCTTTCTTGCTTGTCTAACTGGGTGTGCTCGACTTGTAGAAATAATTGCCGATTGAAATAACCAAAAAGTAAAAGAAAAAACCACCTGCAGTAGCAGCAGTGAGGAAGAGTGGAAGGAGTGAGCGAAGACGTTGCATGACAGCACCGTTGCTCGGATTCTTCCTACGAAGAACAAATACAAAATGTCGCAAACGCTGAAAGACTACAGTTGCGAAGGCGGAGCAATGAGAAGTATTTGTGATGTTTACGCTAAGGAGGGCACCAACCGTGGTAGGTTCCACACTTGTCAACAATATTACCGTTTTTGAGTATCGATAGCTCTTTAATGAACTCCGTTATATGAGTGCCATCTTTAAATGCTTTCTATGCCAGTTTCTACAGATAATTCGATTATCTTCTTGTTTCGTTGATTTGGAAGTAAGTCACGAAAATAGGATTATTGCGATGCGAGTAACAAGAGAAGGCATATTATGCCATCGGAAGTCTAAATCAAAGTTTTACAAGTGAGTAGAGGAGACCCAGATGATGTAAATGAGAAAGAAAGCTCGGAGATGACAAGATGCAAACCAGTAAGGTCACTTTAGAGCGTAGGCTCTCTATTCCAGTCTGAACGTTATTCAGCTTACCATCTATTGTCATTCAGAAGATGAATGTAGTTTCATGCTTAGGAAGTAGTATACCGTAAGGCTTCCAAACGATTTCGTTCATTTAAAATAGCTTCGAAGTAAATAATCTAGAGCGAACTGGTATTGCTTTCGGCAAGCTGAATCGTTTAATAATGAACTGGTCAACAGTATGAGGTCATTATACACTAATATTCACTAAAAATTCAGTCTTTGACAGCGCTATTCCAATTCATCGGCGAAAATTCATCTCTTTTGCACATCAATTTCCATTAGTTTCAGTCGATATCATTTGTAATGAATTTGGGAATAGAAATGTGGTGCAAATGCCAGTTGTGATGCTCATTAGCTACGATTTACACTTCATTCAACAATACGTTGAATTGCACCAAGCAAAACGAGATTCACACGGTACAATGAAAAACAAATTTATTTTTATTTCATTTTTCGAACAATTCACATAGCTAACAGTTAAATATAGGTCCTCTTGGTCGTCTAAAAAGATAGAAACGCATTATGGATAGAAATTCTCCTCAAATATAAACTCAAACTTTCAAAGGAATTAATATTCCAAAACTCCTTCAATGCCCGCTAAAGTAACATTACGATCTCATTGGTTATCATGCGATATCAAAATAATCTAACTCGAAAAATTTCACACAAATAAGAGATCTTTAAATAGTTATCCACAGAGAAAGAGAGAAAAAAGTTAAGCTCATCCTTGAATACAAGCTCCTCATCCTTGAACAAAATTCCTTTCCTTGTAAGAGAGGCATCTCTTGTAGTAACGCGAAGGAGAAACCTCAGAGCTTTTATTCGAGCAACTATGTAAGTCTAACAGAATTGACAAGTGCAATATTTTAGGAACTGCTCAATAAGGAGGTTTAGTTGAATTAGAAAAATTATCACTCCTCGACTGATCTTCTTTAAAGTTTACAATATACCTTGGACCGTGCATAACGTGTTTGTCTACACTTCCTAGGCTTGCTTCTCGTACATAAATTTATGTTAGATATTTGTAAAACTTTGGCTTTTTATGAAATATAGCTTGAAAGTACTCAAATGATAATCATAATAGGTGGATAATAATTCGATTTTTTTTCATTTTGTGATGAAACGTATCACTTATTGCTGTCAATTGGCTGCAATTCGTTTCGGTGCAATGAGCACATCTATTTTATAATTTACAAATTTCAAAAGAATTATAGAAGAATATAATATGTAAAAATTTGTCGCTTAAAAGAAACAATTAATAATCACAATTGCCGGTTGCCTTACGCTTAAATGAAATGCACAAACTTGTCATCGTATCAACAAAGGAACGTAAATGAATGGATGCATAGGTCTATATTTGGCGTGCTTTCTTCTTTTCTTCTCTTTTCTTCTTCCACAATAGATAGTTGTGTTCGGCGGACATATAGGCCGTTTCGCAGAAGAGGAACACGAATTCGCAGCAAGTTAGAAAACTAATGCCACACCACAGCCCCAACTGACCACCGAAATCGGCCAAAAGATTCACCAGCTGTAATTGAAAAATGCGCATAATAAACATCAACGAAATACATAATTATACAGCAAGATTTGCTTCAAGCATCGTACAAAAGTTTTTATCGTTATAGCACTCGAACGTTACATTTCGTGCTATTCTGCTTTTAGAGCGCTACAAAATAGAGGTTAAATGATTGCTGCATGCACATACCGCACGAGGTGCTTCCTTTGCTGTTCCAAATTCGCTACAAGCAAGTTCCATTATTTCTTTATTCGCCGTACAAGATTACATTGTTTCTTCACATTCCAGTAATCCATTTCACGATATTTGCTACTAATGCCGACAGAACTAAATAATACTAAACCTTCAGAAAAAAAAACTGAAGCTACAATAAATTTGCTGCAACAGATTTTGCGAATAGATTACATTAATATAATTTTTGCTCATGAGTCTTCTCCAGAAAAAAAAACGCTCTTGAATGGACCGATTTTTTAACCACAGTTTTCCGACAAATTAAAAAATTCACTTTTTACTTAAATGGTTTATTACAATTTTTGGTTCTTGTTTCCTTTTTTCCCCACTCTTCGTTCGTGCAAAGACCCATTGAAAGACGCTAACTAGTGCACGTTGAAGTGCATCGCATCTACTGTAGAAGTAGGGAGTGGTGATGCATTGAGATAATGCAGGTTGGTAGACCCCCATTGCAGAATCGAACTGTCTACGTTTGGAGTGCAGGGCAAATGGAAGGGTCAAAACTAAAAACTGCAATATCAGAACACGCCTGCATTCCACTTTCGTCTTTCTTGCAATATTGAGAAGTTATCTGCAAACGGTTGATAAAACTATTTCACTGTATCGACATGAAAAATATGTTTGCGTATATATGAAGAAAATTGCATTACGCCATATGCTTCCGATTCAGTGAGCATTTCGAAGTTGAGCTGCTCGTAGAACACCTCAATCATTGCGCCATTCTCCCTGAAGATATTCACTTATACTGAAAATGGCTAAAAGCGATGTTAAACGTGTCCACAAATATGTACTTAACGTGTTGTGTTACAGCGAACTTCTACGCCTCAAAGTTTAAATTCCGATAAAATTTTTGCATTCCAGTAGATAACCACGCAATGCCAAAAACCTTTCACTTGCCCAGCGCACGCTTAACCATTAAGCTTTTCGCATCGTTCTGCGGAAAAACGTTTCAACAGTCATCGATAACAGTGGCTAAACCTGTTCGCTTTGAGGAACTAAACTTGTAGTCCCTTCTCTTAAAAGACTTGCTCCATTCAAAAATATATAAGTGCTTAGCGCAAATTTTGCATAGCGTAATTTTTTTGGAGAATATTTCTTTTCAAATGGTAAGACAAAAGCGGATAAGGCCGAAATAATGAACATCACAAAGATAAGACCGAAGTTCCTCAAGCAACAATAACAATGTTTCATTCTGAGATATGCTTTTTGTGCTATATATAAAATGCATCACAAGAGTATGTCACAGAAAGCAGTTCGATTTTAGGAGTAAAAGACTTCTTTCCGCAATGAGCGTTTTAGGTCGCTTCTAAAAAGAAGAAAATTAAAAAGCGCGGCAAAGAGATTCTCATGCCATGCACATCTTCATTTTATCCGCCGAACCAAACGGTTTCACTATCTGCTGATAAATATGCGCAATAGTGCATTCGTATTTCAGCCGAAATGGCTGTTGGCAAAGCCTAAAACACACATTTTTGGGCGCGGTTTGGCTGTAAAATATACACGAGTTTTTCACCACATTGAACTGCCTACACGTTGTCCCAAGGGGAATGATTGCAATGTTATATAGGAGGTGTCCCAATCAGGCATAATGCATCAAGCTAATTTCGTCGCCATAGCTTTAGTGGTTACGGACTTGAAAATATGTAACAGACAGACGCGCACACACATACACACACGAAGGCACACGAATGCCCATAGACAATATGTTGGTATAATTCGCTTTGTCGGTGTAAATTCACAGAGTGGTGCAAAAATGAAAAAGTGCGCCAGAGAAATTGGCAAGACAAGCTCTTTTGCATCCACCACATTAGCTCAACCAGTGCCGTAAATTGCTGGAAAATAACAAAACGTGCAGAATAGTGCCCTCATTTCCGAGAAAACCAACGATTTTTACTGAACTCGCACAAAAAAAATTCATTTGTTCTCCAACTAAAGCAAAATGCAATCCAACCATCGTAAAATCCATCTAAATCTTGAGGCAGCTTTGGATGTCTATAGCCGTCTCAAAGACTGCTGAGAGTGGAATACTGCTCTGCGGATCAATATGCAGCGTAGTTAGTTACCACTATATTTTGAAACTCTAACTGCTATGGCTTCCAGTATGAACCTACTGGACAAGCAATAAACACTCATACTCATACAGACGCGCACACGAATACACCTGCGTAGATATAACTTTGCCGTAATGGGCTTTCCAGATGCATTTTCCACAGACACATGAGAAGAACAGCATGCGGGTGGAAATAATGGACGATAATACCAGATGCGTACTTGTAATGCTTGTTGCATTCTGCAGGAGTGCCATTGCAAGAGCCAAGCTGAATCTGCAGCGACTGCGAGGGCCACTTCGCAGGAGAGTAGGTGACAGAGTAGATGGACTGTTTGCATGGCTGCTGACAACGACAACGAAAACTTCCATGAAGGCCACCCAATCTTTGGTGCGCGCGTCCAGGCATTTCCCTTAACAATGCGCTCATGAAACTAGTAGTATGCATGCAAATCCGTTCAAAAATACTTAACAACCGCAGTTTTTATATGTTTCGACCACACCTACTTATACATGCTCCTTTCGACTCTCCTCATGCAGAGGTCACTTTTAATAAAAGCGCAAAAGTTTTCATGAGTCAAGCATGTTTGTGAAGTGGTGCATCTTTCATTCCGATTGAATAAAATTTCCTAATCAAACTTTCATCTAGTTCCGACAGTCTAATAAATTCTGGAAGGCCTATTTGTTCGTCGCGTAGAACTCATCCCCGCAGTCATTAATTTCCATTACGTCGACTATGATATAATAATCACAAGTGAACTACTTTAATTAAAATATTTGGACTAAAGATCGACAAAGTGTTTCTGAAACGAAACGTGCCAGCAATTGATGTGCCAACCGATGTATTCTCGAATGTTTAAAAGGGTTTCAGCTTCACTACTTTGCTTTAAAAAGCACTACTTCTTGTTTAGACTTAACAAAAAGTACGGCCGACGATTCTGCCCATGCCTCAAATTCAGATCCAAATTTCATTACTATATGGTATTTTTGACAGCGATCGAAATTACATTCCATATTTGGCTATGATAGTCTTGTAATTGATTTTATTGGCCAAACAATGGTCAGAAGTTAGAAATTATTTCGAATTACTCGCTGAAACTTTTGAGTGCTGAGTTCATCTGACCATCATATTTTTTCAGCACGTAGCCGAACAACGTTTTGACAAGCAATTTAGATAGTGATTTCAGATATGGACAATGCATGATGCATCTAGATATCCAGCTTACTAGCGACGGGATCGGTTGCCTCGCAATGCGTATGACCCTCTGGCACAGGGAAACGCGGATCACCACAGTGACAATCCTTCAGCACAAGTTGTTGGAAACACGAGCGGTAACAGCCCTGCAACGCCCACAAACTGAAAACTCTAATTGATGTGAAATGCCCGTCATCTCACTCACTCTCGAGCTTTATCTTTAGCTTTCGTGTGTCATTTAAAAAACTTCCGCATAGGTTCAGGCAGATAAAGGAAAACATTTCTCTTAATCAAGACAACAACTGCGGTCATCAAGTGGAGGATGTAATACTGACGACATTGCATGCGTCTTTTTGCAGCTTATATTTTTCCCAACGATGGGCAAAGCTTCAATAAATCCTCATTCCTGACTGCACAGTTCTCGAACCATGATGAATAAAATTTCAGAAATTACAAGTCTGTTTTTTCAATGACGCTCTCCCCCATCAACGGAATTCTGCACAAACAGAACGCAAGCAAACATTTTTTAACTTTCATTGCAGCGAATAGAACACACTATGTCTCGCGTTGCAATCATGCGATCAGATTCTTGGTACTTCCTACCCAACTCATACAATCTCTAGAACGCAGATGGTTGCCGCACACCACCGCAATTGTTGCGCGAACAAACGTATGCGATGGGTACATCATCTTCGAAGTCATAACATCGCGTCGATTCAAATGGGAAAATCTAGAGAAGCAGAGAGACGCGATCATAGCATCTACAGAGACAGTCATAGCAATTTTTGCAATTTTCTGCATCCCCGCGTTTGGGAACCCCAGTAGATGCATATCGCCGACATCGTCCTTCACAGCATGAAGAGTTCGGTGTGGTGGTGCTTGAGAAGTTTCGATATCTACTATACTGCTCATTATTCGAAGTTTTAATTGAACAGAAGCGAGGAATATCCAAGTCGCGTTCTGAAAAGCATTTCGAGGTCCTACACACTGGGCTATACGATTTGCCACAAAACTCTTGATCAACAATATTTTGATTAGCGCAACTTCTAGTTCGACCTTGCTTTGTACAACAGAATCGTCAAAGAATTTCCCAACATCCCGCATTTCCGCTTTATTTTCGTTTCCTCCAGTATTTGATTGCTCTGCTTACTGCCTTCAGTGATTGCACAAGGCGTTCAGACTGAATTTCGCTTTGCAGCATTATTTTAACAAACTCCGAAATGAGTGTAAACTTTGCAAGAACGCAATAGAAGCCTGAAATTCGTCGGCCTTAAAGTGACCTATCAGTTTTGTTCCTCGCTTTATTGCACGTTGGTGTTTAACTGAAGAAATACTAAATAATCTTTCTTTATCTTTTCGGATTCATAGACGTAGGCACTTTCTCACCGCTATTTCATAATCTGCTTTTATTTTTCGTGATAAGAAACATTAGTTGCAATTTTGTGTCCTTGAAGCAGTGAAAAGGCTTCTGAAGTACTAAAAACGATTCAGAGAAGATGATTTTCCTGAGAAGTTTCAAAGAAGCTTTAAATCCAGCAGATCCATGTGCCATGCAAAAACCTACTGAGGCGCAGTAAGCTATTCACCATCATCATATTTCAAAGAGCGACTAAAACGTTAAGTACTATATCAGGTCAGTGCAGATGACAGAGCTCTGATTATTTCGAACCCTACCTGACACCGGCCTTATTCAGTACATTGGCAACAGCTGGCATCAACCAAACTTCATCATGGGAGCATTCGAAAATCATCGTTGAACGAACAGACACACCAACGGACACAAGCCGACACGTTTAAACATCAGTATCGCGCAACAAATTCTTGCGGTCCCAGATCTACCGATTATGGTGTTACTACATGCATGCAATTATTGTTAACTTCAAATGGGCAAGTGCTCACCTCGACAGAGTACTCGTAGTTTTGATAAACGTAATCAGAAGTTTTGCCATCCGGAACACAATCACCGTATGGAGCAGGAAGCCTAGTCATCTTCTTCTGCAGCTCATCAATTTAATAAGCGATAAATCGAGTCACAAAACACATCCGCAGAATGATAGTATTTGGCTTAAATGTATTGCCCACAAACTTTTACTGCAGCAGAAAAATTTATAATAAAACAAAGTTTGCGTTAAGTGAAGAAAAATACGTTTATAATTTGCACCTTCGTCAATAATACGCTCCTCATCAATCCGCTTCGTCAGCGGTGAATGAAAAAAGGGTCAGTGAAGGCTGTTGAAGGTGGTCAGTGAGAAGCAGTGAAGAAGTAACGAAGAGGAGCTGCCACATATAACCCACAACCCAAACCAACCTACTCATTCTTCCCGCTCAGGTATAATCGGCAGTGCAGCGAACTCCAACACAAATGAAGAAAAAAAAAACCGATATTGGAGAATTGCGGTAAAAACCGCGACCAAGCCGACAAATCACAGTGCGCCGTGTGTGAACAAAACTACTTATTGTCCCAGTATGATTCCTTTAGTGATACATAGGATAGCAAATATTATAGGAACTTCAATCGCTCAGAATGATAGCGATTGGTGTGGATTCAAGCTTTTACTCAACTAATCTATTTTGCATCAGTGAGTCCCTATTTATAGCCCGAAGACATCTTACACAATCCGAGAACGTTTGTTTGGATTCAATATAGCTGAGTTAAGGACTTACAAGTCTGAGACCAAACGATGAAATGTAGCCTGTTGGAGCTGAATAGCCAAATGTATCCGGGAAGGGAAAATCTTCCTTGTCATGTATGGTTAGTCGTATTCCTGTTGCTTCTGTCGTTGGCATGTAATCGGAAGCATTCACGTACACTAACATACGAAGACCATACATAGGACCTGCAACGACATTTCCATTAGTAAAAGAAAGCAAACATTATCAAAAACGCTCTCATTTCGTAGAAATATTGTGTTTTGAGTAACGGTTATGGATACTGAGGGATTCTTGAAACTATTTTGGCTGGCCATTTCGCGCGGGTAGGGATGATAAGAAAAGAGATGACAAAGAAGCAGCAGGAAAATATGTTTTTTCGTGGGAAAATACTAAAAATTTCAAAAAATTAGAACCTGCTCGAATACTTGTGAGATTCACTGTCCTGTTATGATTGAAGGTGAAGCAAGAACCAAAGTTCGGATCCACATGAGTCAAAAAATCGCTGGAAATGACAGCTTGAAATCATCGTCGTGAAACAAGTGCGCGGCATGCTTGTCGTAAAGAACTGTAATAAATGGCGACCAGCAACAATCATAGCAATCCAAACATCGATGAAGTAACTCTAGCAAAACGGCAAGTTCATTTTTTGTATGGATGTTCGATGACTAGTCTCCGAACATTTCATATATATGAGCCTATAATTTCGCTCTTACATTCCAGTTATAAAAGAATTTCTGCCATAATTTTCAAACTCACCTTACGATATTAGTATGGGGGGAATGACTGATGTCTTTTCTTACATCTTTTGTTTTTTTTTTTTTTGTTTTGCTCTGGCCAAGACATAGACACATGCAGAATATAAAGCTCCTCTTCGCTCTCAGATACATTGAAGTGTTTTAAATGCTTAGTGTGCTTCATTTAACCGCTTCAGGTTTGCTCTAATTTACACGTAATGTTTTCATTGGTGATCAGAAACGTCGGTTACAAGAAAATAGTTCGACTTTTCAATGTCGCAAGCGAGCCCATTAAACGAGCATTTGTGCACCAGCTCTCTTTTCGTAGTGGACAACCGCTGTCGATCCTCCATTGAAAGTGTCGCCATTGCGAACATAATATTTTCCTTCGCTTTTGTTACAATGGCCACCTAAATGCAACATTCTCTCATCAAAGTAATTAAACTATAAATATCCACTCTGATGGCTGAAGTGATAGGCAATGAAAAATATTAATAACACATTCGAAAGTTCTGTGATAATGCATTTATTGAAGCATTTTTCTTCAATATACACGCTCATTTAAGTGGACTGCACTTCGAAATCACTACTTCAGATATGGCCGGTATAAGCAGTACGTGCTGCAAACCTCGATCAGCAGCAAAATGGAAGCCCAACAAGGAAATATACCACAATAACAGATTGGTTTCTCATGTTACCATTATGACTTCATAACTATTCTTTTTACCTCATCGGTCATTCCAGCGAAACCCATTGCTTCAAGAAAACCAGGATCCTCGGTTGGCGGTCCTTCAGCCAGATATTTCCATATTTCAATGATTTCTGATCGTCCATCATATGCCACACAGAATTCCCCAGATGGTGCACATAGGCAAGGGCTTTTACCTTTTCCAACTGCCCCAGGCGCTGAAATAATCTTTTCTTTATTCCGTCTGTGTTGTGCGAATGATAAAAAAGAACCAGTCAGTTTACGCAAAGGAAAATGAGCATAACGCTATGTTGAATGCTACGCTGCAAACACTTTTCTTCTTTAGTAAAATCTTCTCATTCTAAAACGCCCCTCAGATTTAATCACTCACTAATCCTTGATGTTTTTCTCACGTTAGATGCGATTTTAGATTCAAGAATTCAAGTGAAAGGGGACTCGTGAGGGGACTCATGAATTTGAGTGAAAGGGGATTCATGCAATAGTTGCAAAATCTTTGCAATATATCTCATGTGTTATACCATGCTTTATGCACTTCCTTTTTTCTACCGTATAATTCCATAAGTTGTGCATTATTTCAATTTAATGATATATAAGTATCAATACGAAACTTTTTTTGCAGAAAGCATGATCGTCGCACGAATGGCAAAATTCTTTTGCCCATGTTGGTTCAAGATGACATGGCCAAGCGTCGTTTGTATTTCTATCGAACGCGCAAATACATCTTTCGAAAATTTCTTGTGGTGCTTCTTCTTTATACAATTCACCTTCGCACTCAGCAGCTTCATCTTCCACATCATCGCATACGCACTTTGAATAGCCCTGAATAATTTCAAATGCAACTCGAACGTTCAAAGATTTTTCTGCAACTAGTGAAAAAGATGCTCCATCATTTCTCAGTTGCTTTTGCAATCTCTGCCAAGCTGCTGGAATTAAACGACATTTTTCAAGGTATGAGAAATGGAAGAGAATAATGAAAATAGCAGTATGACTGCCGGAGAAAAGTTCAAGTGAATGGAAGTATTACCGGTTCAAAAACGGAAGACTTCGTCATATGACTGTGGGGGTTCGATTTACGGGCATGAGCTCTTTTCCGGCGCCTCCTACTAGACGGACTAACGCCAGCCTTACTCATAGCACCGTCGAACGCAGAAAGCTGCAATAAACTTCCATCCTTGAATAGACTCCGGCCTATCTTCGGGAATGTCCACAGTAATGAGTTTTCGTTTACACGTCTGAGCAAAATATGGATATGCACTTTCCAAGAAACAATCAACTTATGAACTCCTCAGTTAATGTTCATCCAGAATTTAGCTTCGAAATGATATTCATGGATTTCAGTAACGCACTCGATACTTTATCTATAAAACAACCTATGTTTGAAGCAGCTTATGCTCAAAATGACCTACTTTTTACACTTCCTTGAACGCAACAAGCTTATGAATAGTTTGAGAGCCTTCCCAACAAAAACCACTTATATGAGCTTATTTTCGTATGTACATTGTGCTTTATACAAATTACCATCTCTGACTATTCTTCTTTGAAGTATAACCCTTCAGTAATCATTTATCTTCTAGAAAAAAAGGGATATCGGAGAGTAGACTTGAATTCAGGCGATAGATATGTTGACCCTTTTTCATCCCCCATCGCCAGATCGTCAACGTTGCTGTGGACATTTATCAAAGCTCCTATTGCTAGCCCAAATAGTGCCCAACAGGAAAAATATCGCGAAAAAGAAGAGTAAGATTTTTTGCAAAGGATTCTCCCTTGTCATGCACAATTTCAACCTATAAGCTAAATTGCTAAATTTTGCTAAATATTTACTTAAATTCGCATTTAACTGCTCTAAGAATCGTAACCCAACAAAAAGCATTAGTAAATCAGTGAATAATCAAAGGAAACGACAAACCGTCCTCTTGACTAGATCGACGTCGGTTGCCAGGCTCGCCTTGTAAGGATTCAAGTTGCACAACGTTATTGCTGGAAACGGAGCCGTATCTGAATTCAAACAGTTTTGACAGTCTGCCTCACCAATAAAGAGCATTGGCAAGAAAAGTAACAAGCAGTGATATTATATATATATATATATATATATATATATATATATATATATATATATATATATATATATATATATATATATATATATATATATATATATATATATATATATATATATGGTGGGCCAGAAGTAGCAGTGCGTTATTCCGCGATCGATATCTTCATTATACTTTCGCGTTTCGCCCCAGTTTCTTTTTAATGTGGTAGCCTTCTTTACTTTCAGGATGGGATGAGGTTTAGCATGCGCCCATTGCAAAAAACCATTTGATGATGAAGTTTTATTGCGAATATGAAAATTTCGCTGAAATTGCCAGAAGTGGCCTGAGCACTTCTCCACGCCTCCGCCGAAGTCCAGAATGATCAAGACTGGTGCCACTAATTATGAAGAAAGAGCTATTGTCGAAAACGCATCTCCCAGCGGACGGTTGCAGTCCAGCGAATTAGAAGAAAGAGAATCACAAATTTTAAGAGCCATTCTTGGGGTTCTCGATTCCTGCCTCCCAGGAATCGAGAACCCCAGCAACCAGTATCTAGCCCATTCCTCACGAAGAAGGCTTCAAGCCGTACCGTCCACAGCTATCACATGGTTTGACGGAAGATGATTTCGACAGAATTTTCCTGGAGGATTTGAAATTCGCGGCGTTACATAGCAATTTTTGCAATTTTCTGCATCCCCCGCGTTTGGGAACCCCAGTAGATGCATATCGCCGACATCGTCCTTCACAGCATGAAGAGTTCGCTGTGGTGGTGCTTGAGAAGTTTCGATATCTACTATACTGCTCATTATTCGAAGTTTTAATTGAACAGAAGCGAGGAATATCCAAGTCGCGTTCTGAAAAGCATTTCGAGGTCCTACGCACTGAGCTATGCGATTTGCCACAAAGCTCTTGATCAGCAACATTTTGATTAGCGCCAATTCTAGTTCGACCTTCTAGTTCGACTTTGCTTTGTGCAGTACGGTCTTTACGCCTTCAATGATTGCATAAGACATTCAGATAGGATTTCAGTTTCCAGCATTATTTTAGCAAATTTCGATATAAGTGTAAAATTTGTGAGAACGCAATGGAGGCGTGAAATTCGTCGGTCTTAAAGTGACCGACAGTTGTTAAATTTACAAGCTAAATGTCAACGTCCATTGAGAACGGCCCTCGAACACGGGACAACTACCCGAAAAATTGGTGGGGGTAATGTTTGGCTTATGTAACATGAGGGAACGTTTGAAGCTGGACATGGGAGTGGCTTACCGAGGTCAAACTACGCATACAGAACGGGTTGACGCAATGCCAAAAAGGGAAAAAGTGTATTGAGCTTCATCGCGCTCAGACGAATTGCGTTGACAAGTGTTTATTGCTGCATTTATATTTACTGTAATTGTGTTGAATTAAATGTTTTAGAACTTCCTAGAAAGATTGAAAATTCGCAGTGTTACAGCTCTCTAAATAACATATTGCTGCATGCGGACTACCCTTTAAAAAATTGAATTAAGAAACTAATAAACTATTTTTCATTTACGATCTATAAGATACTACGAAATTATGAACCATGCAATTATGAGGCGCTCTTTAATCGTTATTTGAAGTTCAGATTTATTTAAAAAAAGCAACTAACGATAAAATATTGAAAATATTTCGTAGATGCGTACCAAACTTAAGTTGTATGTCGACAATTTTCTCATTCCGATGATATTTATCGAGAACACTTTGAGCGTTTTGATAAAGCATCGTCATACATCCAAGAAATAATACCACCCATACAGTTCTGAAATTAATTTCATCGCTTTTATCGAATACAAATCATTGCAAATATTGCAAAATCGATTGAGTGAGTGCATTCGCAAAATCAATTGTTTAGGAACTTCAAGATAAGCGTCTAGCAATCGTATCGCATCATAGTGAAAAGTAGATGATATCTTCTTTTTTTAGTCGTTAAACAACAACATCTAATCAACAGACGTTCTAATCACCAATTGTGCGAAGTTTGACGTTCCATTTTGGAGTGTCAAATTGCAACTTTCTAGTTGCAATCATAAGTTGTTATGCGTTCACTAAGTCAGATATCCAGGAAATGTTTGAATTTCTTGGATATTAATGCCTCACTATATTCAACTTTGAGTTGGAATTCTCATCAATTAGATTCGCATTTGCAATCTTCAACTCGGAGGCGAATATCACAAGTCATTAAGACATCAACCTGTAGTATTTGTTCGGAGCCTGTCCAATCATCGGAATACCATGCGCTGATGTTTTATAGCAAAATTCACGAAAGTGCCATGCGAGACGTTTTTCATATGGCAATGTTTTTGGATCGAAATCACCAGTGATCAGCTCACACTAAATTTAACGAACATATATTCAGCTACATTATGGACCTTCTATATTACTGAGTAGAAAGATATCAAAACTGCTATCTTCTGCATTAAAACTTCACCTCATTAGTGCAAATAATTGTCTGTAGTGCATTTCATAACAAATGAAGCGCTTAAACGCAATTTTACTCGCATATTTAACCGTATTGATAATTTGGCAGCACAGATCAAAAGCCTCTTCAACTACGATCAAACTGAAGAATAACAATCAATGTGATCTACATTCTGATGATTGCAATTAATCACATGCAAGAAATTGTTGTTGGCCATGAGGCTGGAAAAAAAGGTTCTTTAGGACATTATGAAACAAGAGAGTTGAAGTCTCTCACTTCGAGAAAGCACCTTTTGAAAATGTTCAGGTGCTCGGCTTCTTGTAGTTTCGCATTAGAAACGAGGGTATATTGAAAAATTAGGATAGCTAACCTGCACTGTTGAGCTTGTCGAATTGAAGCATTCACCATATCCGAGATCGCCGAGATATTCACGGTCGGTGAGGAATTTTTCCGGTGGTTCAGTTTCCTTAGAAAATTGCCGCATTTTAAATCAAATCAATTTCTTCCTTTTTTTTCAAAAGGATTTTCAAATTCTAAACGGGAAGCATATCGAATACATCTGCAGTACAAGAACTTCAATTCAGCATTAGAGAAGCTTCTCAACGTTTTTCATGCATCTATCGCAACGAGTGCGATAGTGTCGCCTATGCAAATACCGTTTACGTCGATTTCACAATAGAGGTCGAAAGGACCACTTGCAATTGTACTGGCGATTTTAGTGATTGTTCGAATAATAGAAGCTTTCGGGCATGCAAAATTATCGCTTTTTAAATTTCATTTCAAAGAATTGCCAAGTTCAGTGTAGAAAACTAGTTTTGTCACTTAACACCTGTTGAATACAAATTGCATTTAATGCCACAGCAGCACTCTGTATACTCATAATATAACCTGCTTTTAATATCTCCTTCATGTATAACAATAAAGTAAGTTCTTTATCAGTGAAAACAACATAGGCAACATTCCAGGCTTCAACATATACCTTCAGGTAAGCAAGAGGATCCCCATAAACTGCTCTTAGGTATTCAGCCGAATCCTTCAACCGCTCAAAGTTTTTCAGATTCTGGATCCACGCCATCACAAAGTGCACGTCCTGTAAGCTCGTTTTGAATAAGTTATATATTCCATGCGAATTCGGATGGCAAGTTGCCATTCGCGTATAGGTGTTCAAAAAAACAAACATCAAACAGTCTGACAATCGAGGAACCGGCATACGTAATACTCAAATGATGAGATTTCTTCTTATTAAGAGCAGTACGCCGGATGAAACGGAACTGCATGGACGTCACCAAGAAGTTAAAGACCACATGCCAACAAAGTTTCTGATCATCGCAATTGCGAACGCCACAAACTTCAAGCGATCTTTTGCTCTTATTTAGTAACTTTGTTCTCTGAGTGCGCTGATTTTTAATGTAACGGCAATCTTTATTGCTCAAGCTACCAACATCTTTAGCTCTGCTTTCGAAATTGAATTTCTGGAGAACAGCCGAATATTTTGGCCTCGTCGTCTGAATATTACACAATGTGGCAGAAAAAGCAACTAAAGAATGTGTTCGCATTGTTTTCGAGGCGCCAGTTTCATATGAGAAGATGAAAATCTTCAACATTCCGAACAATAGACGTTACTGTGAGTAATGACGAAATCGGCTTTAATTTTGCACAACGTGCTTGCTTCTATGGACCTCTTAACCATTACAGTTTCAAAATTATTTTAAACACAAGTTATTACCTTGAAAAAGTAGATTTTGCAGTTTTCTAAGATTCCCATTATAAAAGAAAACAATACTTATTGAAAAAAAAAACTAAAGATTTTCATACAACGAGCAAATAAATTATCCTTCGTTGCAAAAGTGAAAATAATTCATATGAATCGCTATTTTGATGTCATAAAAACGAACAAATAAAACTTAAAATTGAACCAATTTTCCCACTCGAAAACACTGCATAAACCTGTCGGAGATGAAACACAACAAGAAAAACGTCGCTGTGATGGAATAAGCTTCTGAAATGATACCAAAGAGCGCATCTTTCATCCAACACATTCAGCATTTAAAATGCATTCGATGACTTTGTTTCAACGGCGCTCATGTTATCTTTATGTATATTTGCTGTTCGATTGACGACTATGCAAATTCCTATGAATTTAATAGCGTTTAATGCAAGTATTATACCCTAGGCGCACCTCTGCTAACAAATATTTGCAATAAATAATACTTCCGTATGAAATGTTATTGAAATTATCGATTGATGATGATTTTATTGATGAGCTCTGCTAAACAAATCACAAAAATGATTATCCTAATATAAATAACTTTTATTCGACATTGTACAAAAACATTTTTGAGCCCACAAATTATGAACATAAGCATTAAATTATTTTCGAGCATTATTGAATGCGGGATCACTAAAACACATATAAATTTTTGTCGATAAAAGAGAAATGAAAAGCGTTCGCTTGAAACAAAAACAATACAATGGACAATCGTTTTTCGTTTCAGCATATAAGCATATGAAACAATGTGGAGGTAATTCGTGCAAGAAAATATTGGAAAGAGATATTTGATACAGCAAGTTAACAGTGGCAGAACTTCATCGCAAATTTGAGCACTGCAGAAAAAAGAGCCTGATGTGACAAACCACTACCCAAAAAAAAGATGCAATCAGAGATGTTATATGATGTTCGGAGATAACGCATCTCTTTGATCACTGCTTACTTTTTTTAGATCGCAACACTGAGCACGACATTTGAAGGCTACCAGCTCATATTTACTGCTAATTTATAAAAAAAATACACCTATATTTTACCAAAGGAGGCAATCTGCACATAAGTGTCCCCCTGGGAACTTGCCACAATGCGGCGTCTTCTATTAAATGGTCTTACTTCTTTGAAATATGCACAACCGATGCAGTGAATTCATGATCTAATTAATTGCGAACGACCTATCGAGTTTAATAGAGAGATGTTTTAACGTTTTTATGATACTTTAACAGTTAGATGACCTGCTTTTGTCTTACTACGATTATTAGGGAAAAAAGTTTCTAGTTTTGCAATAAGTTCGAGCGATGGGTGGGTCTTTTTTTTTACAGATTGGGCAGCTTAGAACAGTAGCTATTTGGTCGCTCAATCAGCAAATCTGCCACCTTGTCACTTAAATGAATGCATAATTGTGCGTATTTAGATGATATTATATCAGCGGGCTCGAAGACATTTCTTCTGCGTTGCGCATTCACACTTCCTCACAATATGAACAGTGCGCACGTTTGTTGAGCCGTCCTTGCAGTGCATCTTTACCCTCCTCCGTTTTCCTTTTACGGCTGTACAACACTCATTGCCTTCACCACACCATCCACTGCATAAAGCGTTCTTGATAGGCTCCACTGATCGGCATCCGTCCTCTTCGTGGACACGACGGAATTTCTCTTTTGTGCAAAAAACCTCTCCTGCAATATGGGCCGCTGCGAACTTCGAAGCTAAAGCAGAATTGAAACGCTTGATGATTTTAATAAATTCTATTGATCCTTTAATACAACCATGGATTATTACTTACTAGAAATAAGAACTGAGTTTATAAAACTTCATTGGGGATATTATTTCTCAAATTCCACTGAAAGTTTCTATCATTACACTCATTTGCATATATAAAACATCAGTCTTCACATGCATAGTTTGTTACTTGCACACAAATCTTTTTAGTAGCTTAGCTAAACACTCATTCGCAGTTTTGAATTTAAAAAAAATAAAGTGAAGGTAATCGTACCTGGCGTAACAGTCACATGGGAAGTAGAATGAATAAGTTTAAAAAAATCGACTAACTACTTTCGCAGTATTTGCCACTATATCCGGGTTCGCAATGGCACTCATAACCGAGAGGCATCGTAGCGTTCGATATACATGCACCTTTATGGCATTCGACTCCACGGCACACGTCAACTGTATGCGAACAACCACTCTGTATCGATTGCCTTTTTTCTACCTTATCGAAATCCACCGCTTCACCATTAACGAACACATCAGAAATACATCCTTCAAAATCAAAGTTACTTATTATTTTCATATCCGTTTTATACAGCATGAAAAAAGTTCGTCCATGAAATCCTCATTAGTTACCGTATTACTTCTCCACCGCTGTTTTAGACATGAAATATCGAGTGAGCGAAACCATTGAGTGATTCTGATTTGCATAGTGCTACGTAGCATTCAATTCTGCTCTAGTTTTGTTCTTTATGGTTCCCGAAGGGACTATTGCTTCCATACTATATGCAGTGGTACTTAATTTAATAGAAGCAAAGAAGCCATTATGCGTTTGAAGCGTTAAGCATTAACTAATGACATCGGGATGCATAAAAATGTGAAGAAGAGAATCGAACGAAGGGCAGAACTCAATCACCTCTATCTTCCAACATATCTAAGAAGAGAATAAAGTAAAGTTTGCGCGAAAAAAAAAGTAAAGAAAAACGATGTTATTTTTCCATTACAAACAAATTTTCGTAATTCCTCGATTTTCCTCTAAACTTTTAAATTGTTTCCATTAGTTCGCTCACTGACCATCAGCAATAGTGATCCGCAGAGATGATTAATAAAATGTAGATTAACTGCTCTCAGGCAGAGTAGAGAAGCGATAACTAGAAGATAGAGCAAACTCTCTGCAAATGGCTTGAAGCAACGCTGTGTGCGTGTAAAAGGAGAGGGTATTTGCTTACAGGAAGCAGTGTGCTTCTAGCAGTCTACGTGAGGTATCGTCTTTGCAAGGATCGGTTCCGACCATAGCGGTGCGCAGTAGGTCCGCAAAGTGGCTCAAGTATGAGGAGTGCCCTGTGGCGATTGGCGCGGAGGTGCCCCTATTCGTTCCAAGGCTCTATCGGAGCGACGTCCACCCTGCCGTCGGGTTATCCCCTCCGCCTTGCCGTTGTTGATTTTTAAAGGCTTAGTAAGAATCTTAACTATTTGTCTTGTTGCGAGATCACATAGCATCTGGTCGAGTCTCGAAAGAGAAAGAATTTGCGAACCCTTCAAGGACAAATTAAGGGTGGGGGGGATCAAAACAGGGACCTAGGCCCTCACAGAACTCCCGTATCCGGAAATGATGATCGCTTCAGCGATCGGTGAATTTATGGGAGCTTCCCTCAGGCATAAAAAAGTGCGATTACAAGTGTGGCCTTAAATCACCTTGAAAGCTGTGTGCGTATTTCACATGAAAAGCATCGAGAGCATTCTTGGCGGCGTTTGGTGGGAGACCACCCAAATAGAGACTGCTTTTCGATTTTAACTCGAGTGCTTCCTTACGACCCGAGTTCACCACCTTTTGCGGCTGTGCGCTGTCGATTTTGAGAGTTGCAGTCTTGCCTTCGATGAGTACTTGCAACTGATGTGGCAGTCCGTCGTGCACTGTTAATAAAGTAGACATGAAATTATAAGTGTCTGCCAACTAAAACCTCTTCATTCGTAGAAATATGGAAGAAAAACAACTTAAAAAGCAACATAGTATAATGAGGCGCTTTAGACACGCTAAAAATCAGTTTATTGTTGCCCAATAAAGTGAAAACCAGTAAAAACCTCAAAAATATTTCAAAAAATACTTAAAAAGTCATATAGCACAAATGTGGCTCCTTGAAAACTCAAGGCTACAATGAATTTTAAATTCAAAAATTTTGTTTTAACAATACGTTCAGACTTCCGACAAATCTTACGATGCTTAATGATAGCTATACTGTGGAGGTGCAGAGCTCTTCCCTATGTCGAATTATTTCCGCCTATCTCAAAGGCGAGTGTTTCCAACCTGTCACATAGCTGTACATATGTGATGCGGGATAATTCCCCACATAAAACGAGACTTTCACTCGGCCATCATACAGTTCAGCGGAGATATGTGCATCATCGCCATAATATGCGATAATCCCAGTGCTGCAATAAACCATTGAAAGCAAAGTGAATCATATTAAGAATTCATAATACACAATAAATACTTACATTTGCTTCCTGAAACTATTAAATATATTTTTAATTAACGTTCAAATAGAATGCTACTAGATGGCATTTAAAGTGTTTTATTCGTTTACAAATGCCAATGCGTCGAACGAAGTGCTTTCTATTAGGCATATACAAGTAATAGCACTTCCTCTTCCACATCTATGCTGCAATTATTCTCTAAATTACCGTCACTGTTTTAAGAACACTTCACATTCAACAACATTTCAAGATGAAAACGTGTAAAACTGGTTCATATCTTTCAAATGTAAATTACTGTAGCTCGGGCAAAAGAAGACTGCTTAAGACAGCGAGGAGAATTCTCCAAACGATAAGCAGTCCAGGAAGTGTAAATACGGAATAACCTTTCGGTTGTAATTAGTGTCAAAGTGAGGTTGCCCACTGGCGCTGTATTCCATGGCTCAAGAGCGACGAATGCGTTATGTTCGGCGAAGCCAACTGCCCGCAAGCGATCGCATCTTTGTCCACTGTATCCTTCGAAGCAGCTACACACGATGTCAGATTCCGTTTGTCTACATGTTCCCTGTAACCAAATGAGTCAGAAATATTGTAGGATAGCTTCACTGCACAGCAATCTTTTAAAAATGTTTGTGGAACACTAACTCAAACCACTTCATACTTAAAAACGAATGCATAGAAAAAACCAGATTTGATGGTAATCTTGTAGGCAAATCTTCCAAGAATGTCCGCCTCATCTTTAAACGATAAATCCTATAGGCTCATTTTCAAGTGAGACACGCAATCTCACACACTACACACAATTTTCGCTTATCTCTAGAATTGAAAATTTCGCGAGCAGTTCACCCCCTCCTCCTACTTTCCCAATTCGAACAGATTTCGGTCCAATGAATAAAGGGCACTAATAAAGTGCAAAATTTCTAGCACTTCGCATAAAGAAGAAAAGCGAGGAATGACGCAGCTGCTCAACTGCGAAACAAATTGCAGTAGAAAGGCGAATAAATGCAACATCTGACATTACACAATGTAAAGACAGCACAAAACAAACTACTCCACTATATGCACTCAAAAACAATGCAAAGTTAATTGGCGCTCTCATTTAATAGCCGAAGAAAGAGTATTGCAAAATGTGGTGTGACATTTAACGCCTAAAAGTGAGATGTTCCAATAAATGCGATTTATCGAAAAACAAAGCTATGAAGGAGCTGAAAGGACCAAAAAAGAAACGAAGAGGAAAATTTTATATTTTCGAGAACCTAAAAATGCACTTAAAATAAAAATTACATGATCGCAACTATGGGCATGACAAGGCGAAATATTTGGATAAAGGTCATTTGAAATTGGTGCCAGCTCGCAAAATTTTCCCGTATAGCCATCGATACAATTGCACGCATACGATTGGACTCCATCCTGAAACAACAATATATAAGTTCAGTTCTTCATTTTTCAAATTTATAATTGCTTATAAAATTTCAGCTAAAGTGTTTTCCTAACAAACATTGGACGGCCAAACATAAAAGCCAAATTCACTTCGCCAAACACTTTTAAAAAAGCAGAAAAAATTTGTGAAACGCAAAAATGAACTTAGCAAGAAAAGAATTCTCGAAAACAAGTTGGCTTCTATAAGCGCAATGTTACTTGAATGGAGCCGCGTTGTGTTCGGATTTCATTCTTGTGGGGCGCTTTGAGAGAAATCACAAACGCTGAGCCATTTTTCATTAAAAATGTTCTCTTTACAAATGTTGCACTCCAATTTGTCATCAGTGAAGTGTATGATGAATTGGTTACGTCAGAGTGAGCCAGCTGTACGTTCGAAACCCTCCGCAATCCGCTTGCTGATTATCTACCCTATATCCAAGGATCGTATTATCCGGCTATTGAACATTCATAGGTTAGAGCATAAAAAACTTTCATGAAGAAATTATTAGGGAAACTTACAACGCAAATGGCGTTATTTTTGCACAGATTATCGATACAATCGTCAATATTAACAGAGCAATTCGTGCCGGTAAATCCAGGAAGACATTTACATCTGCAAATTAATCACCTTCGTAGTTAGCAATCACGGAAAAACAAGGCTGACTGGAATAAAAATTTCAAAATGAGAACGCTTGAAATGTGGAAATATCTATGCAAGATACTTACGAATATGAGTCGCCAACTGCAGTGCAAATTCCGCCATTCTGGCATGGATTCAATTTCTTTGAACAATACTCCAGTTTCTCTTCGCAGTATTGCCCAACATACATTCGCGGGCACTTACATTCGTAAGAGTTTATCTGGAAAGCAATATCGCAGTCATTATTAGCCGTATTTATGGCACCGCTTGTTCAAAATGAAATGACCATTATTGATGGCACTTCTCCTTCAGCTCACTCCTACGACTGGAACAATAAAGGCTTATGCTTAATAGAATGCTCTTATAATTTATAAATTATGAAATATCTATATAACTTTAGAAAAAGTTCTAAAACACTATTCGCATCAAATTATCCTCAAAGCATTTCAATGATGCCCCATTGTTCTTTCTATAACAAACAATATATATACGTAGTATATAAATGCTCCTAGAAAAGAACAATAAATAAACAAACGAATGAAATTCTCTATATGATGCTGGCAACTACACAAAAATGAAAAAAAAAAACAACAAGAGCAACTACACAATAAACGATGAGATTGGTTTGGCAACTAGGATTACATGTACTTAATGCGAGGGATTGATAGAAGATGCAATGGAACATGTAAAATGAAGATGCTGATTTGGAGGTAAATATCACATCAATAAAAGAACCAATGAATTCGAGGACTCACAAGGTCAATGCAGGTGCCACCGTTTTCGCATTTGTTGCCTACACAGTCATCGATGTTGGTCTCGCAGCGATCCCCTTCGAATCCCTTCGAACAGTGACATGTGAAGCGTCCATCTTGGATTACCTCAAGCGCAATCAATTCCCTTTATGATAAATTGATGGTGCGCAATGCGTTCAGTTTCTCTATGGCAATTTGAATACGTCTTTAGTCTGTTATGAGATCAACCTACATACACGTATTTTATACATGTACACATATTGTTGAAGTTGTACCTTTTGAAAAATCCACTAAGTACAATCACCTAGCGTCCTAGCGTGGTACAGAGCTGCCGTTCCGTTATCCGATTTTTATCGCTCCAGATTTTTTGTTGGAGTTAATGCCCGGACAAATCGCTCATCGTCAGTGAGCTCTCCGAAATCTTCCTCTGCTCCCACCTCCATCACCCCATCCACGCTTTTGCTGTTGAGTGCTTCTGAAAAACTGATCCCTGACGATGTTTCCCTTCCACCTCCTCACCTCGAGCGACACTCTTCTTGCCACTCGACACTATAGTCATCAGAGCGATGCATCATCACTCAAACATAACTTAGCGCTAGCCATCGTAACCAGAAGCGAGTGGACTGTCTTAGCTTCAAAGTCGGCATACTAGAATAGGCTAAACATGAGACCTCCTGGGCGCAATACCTCGCTGATCTCATCTTTATATATCACCATATTCTGGTTGACAATATTCACTAAAACACTGAAGTGATACGCTGAAAGAAATGGGTTTGATGACACACTTTGCAACTTGCGTTGTTTAAGCACGGATGTCCATAACAAGCGTCGATATGATCCTCACAGAGACGACCGTGGAAGCCGGCCACGCATTCGCAAAGAAACGACCGTCCATGCGTCCTCTTGCATTTCGCTCCGTTTCTGCATGGATTGTCGATGCATGGATCGCACTTGGCCAGCACCGTTTTGGGCAACGGCCCTTCGCATCTAAAACGCTAACTTCACCTTTACTCACTTCTAGATATTTAAAAATGCACAGAGATTGAACGATCTCCTGACGCAATACCTCGCTGGTCTCGTCTTTATAAGAGCAATAAAAAGCGGCCAAGATGCTTACTTGAAATGATGTTCGTTGGCCGTAAGGAGAAGCTGATTGCGAGTCGAGAGCGGCAGCTCGCAACGAGCAATGCCTGCTTCAACGAAACGTGCCTTTATCCATTTGCTGAACCAGGCCATGTGACAGTCACAGTAGAGTGCGTTACTACCTAATGCTCTGCAACTAGTATTATTTGCTGGCGTTTGGTCATTAAGATTAAGCATTCCGACAGCCATTCAACTCTGACGTTGATGTGTTAATTTCGATACCACTATAATTTCCGGAATACATTGGAAATTTGAAGGCGTGAACCAGATAAACCGAATCATCCGTACAGAGCTATTTGCACTATTTAAATCCACAAGTAACTAGAAGTAGAAAGGAATAGGTAGTCAATACAAAGGCTGTGAAAAATTCCGAATGTTGTTCTAGTCAGCAATCTACAAATGGCAATGTACACTCCTCACTTATGCAACAGTAATTGAGTGGGATAACGATTCAACTGTAACGGTTTGTGAACTAAAAACAACCAAGATGCAAAGAAAATTGCACCCCAGCAAGATTGTCAGTGAAAACTAGAAGTTTCTCACTCTCAAACGAAGAATAAAAAGAGATTTCATGCAAAAGATAACAACGGCTAAATCTATTAAATTTCTCTCGCATTCTGTGCCGAAGAGCCCTTACTTATAATCTTACTACTTCAGTGAATGGCTCGATTTAAAAATTTCTGTAATAAACATCACAGCGAAGTGTTACTTCTGATTGCAGCAAATTGTCGGAAATAACTAAGCTGCAGCGTACATATGTGTGATGTTGGTGAGATTGGCAAATGCGGATTCAGGAAGGACAGAAAGATCGTTGCCATGTAGTGATAAGATCCGGAGATTGCTTAACGCAGAAAAGGCTGCCGGTTCAAGACATTGTAGTTTATTGTAGCTGAGGATTAATGTCGATAGTTTCGTCAGATTTGCAAACGCTCCACTTTCGATCACTGTTATTCGATTGTGGCTAAGATCCCTTTAAAAAAAAGTTTATGAAACATGGATAGTGGCAAAGTGTCCCACTTGAGAACCTAATACAGATTCTGCCCAAAGAAATAAATCACCCAACGTTAATCGAAATTAACAAAAAAGCAACGTCAATATTATTAACATATCATCATAAAGTCGATATTTTCAAACAAAAATGATGAGCTATGTTTTTGTGGCCGCAAATTGGGAAAAAGAGCTAATATCCTATAGCACATTTACTCAGCTTAACCGATTTTTTCGCTCTCGAGTATTATTGATGTATCTTTATATTCGCAAATTTAATGTGCTAAATATGTGGCCTAGAGAAGCAAGGATTTGTGATCAGATTTCTACACATTGCAACCAAGCAATGCATCATTCAATTTTCTATGAACTGAGAAAGAGAAATCACTAACAGAGAGGTCAATAAGTTTTATACTGTATATGGAGGACACTACACATTTCTCGACTACAACATTCAAGCACTATTTGGAGCTAAACGTTTATAAACTTTTCACAGCGACTATCAGCAAGGGTGACCTTATAATTTCACCTAGCTAAGATAGTGATTACTGAAACTTTGCATAAATTGCAAAAAAAATGAGAATAAAGTAGTGAAGTACAATTTAGCAAGTTGGTAGAGTTTGTTGAGTTGGGCAAGTGGAATCGACGTTATATCGTTCGAATCAAGGAAGAGTTCGGTCGTCTCAAGTGGTATTCCAGGCGGAAACTCCTTTAGCGCACGATTCGAGCATCGCACTACGGTGCCTTGACAAATACAGCCAGCTGGACAGTAAGTTCCATTTTCAGCGCAAACGTTTTCTGCTGCTGCTGGAACTTTGTTCGAACAATATCAAATTCAACTTTAAAATATTTCAACATTGTACATATTCGATAACACCTTAGAAAAGAGCCAAAATTGTATAATGATGAGACAAATCAAAACTTCACATGCGCGTAAATAAAGATAACATACGAGCAACGATCTCTTTTTCCTATACTCAACTATGAGCGAACAACAATGCGAGCTAGAAACTTCAAAATTTTCAGGAAAAAAGATACCTTATCAAATCGTATGCGCTCAAAACTGATATGTCAGAAAATCAGATGAAAAATTCTGTGAAAATTTAATATTTTCGGCGCCAGAGCTATTCGTTCAGAGGCCACTGCAATATTTTCGGCACCGCAAATTACTATATTAGCAATTTACGACTCAGATTTCAATATCACCGTGCACCAGCCATTTTCTGCGACGTTTCGCAATTATCCATATAGAAAACCCCAAATTTCGCCCGAAAATGATGACCAAGAAAATCTCCTTAAAGCTGAAAGGAAGATGTAAACGTCCATGTAAGACGCTCACTTTTGTGAATACTTAGTAACAAAAGACCTGAACTTTGCATTTAAAATATACTCTAAATTGTTATTGCTTTTTGAAAAGTCTATGCGGGAATAGGAAAAGTTCACTGTATAGTTCAAACAAAAACCAACTGAACACAACCAGTCTAAAGAATTGAAGAATTTGGAACATCTGTAACTTAGAAAACTCTGTCCATAGCTATAACGGATCCCTCACAGTTGCGCTATAAGCAACTGCGACGATTATGATAGCGAGAAAGTGTAAAAGAATTAAAGAATTACACTTGCACGAAAGTTCATCTTTATTCACGGTGGCAATCGGTCGGCCTCTGAAGTGTTTCGGTTCGTGACACTTTGGCGAATCAAGCACGCGTGAGCCGTTAACGCGCAAATAATTAGCGAAGTCGGCGATATGACAATTGCAAATAAAATCGTTATTGCCGACAGCGCTAAAGACCATACCCTAATTGATATGTTTATAGTTCAGGCGATAAATAAAATGCACCTTTATCGAACCATACTCGACAGTTTACACAGACTAGTAATTAATGCTCTAATTTATAGGAGTAATGCGATCAATATTTAAACAATTTTTTAAATTTCTCATGTATTCTTAGAAAGCATTAATTAAGTGTGGAGTTTTTATTTAAGAACCGCATGTAATAATTACCACATTTGTACTCAAATTCAATGAATTCATATGATCCAGGAAGAAATAATATCAAGGAAAACTTTTCCATTCATACGGAATTCTGGAGTCTTTAAAACTATTCGAACGCAAGAAGTTTAGTTTAGGCGAAGGTTCGTTTGAGAGGAAAATGAATGAGGAGGTAGGAAAAATGATTTGCGCACCTAAAAACAACGACAAACGCAGATAATTAATACGATCAGATCAGCGAATGCACCACCTATCCACTGTTAGCTGCGGAAAGATAACAAGACTCACATCGTGCAGGTGAGTTATTTCAATAATGCTGAACGGGCACACTAGCTGAACATTCAAAAAAAAAAAGAAACAACCATATACTTACATGGAATGTATATTCGGAAGTTGTAACATCGCTCCTTCGGCTATACATCTGATACTATTATTGCTTAAATTCCTGCAAGGTAGTTTTCATTTGATGCGATCGATAGCTCCGTTTAAAAGATAAGTTAATCAAAGAGACAATATTATACGTGTCAATTCCTCAAAATTTGCCTTTCATCATTGATGCATTATATTCTGAAAATACTAGAACGATCGAATTGAATATCGAACAACGGAAATGGAAGATCTGAGCATAGAACAGAGGAAATGAACGAACGATATGACGGTATCAGTAGGTGACAATTAAGTGCTTACATAATATGCAATGAAGTCAACGATCGTAAAGAGGACGACGTGATGCATTCGATTTGATTGTTATTTAACAAACTGAAAAAAGAGAATTAAACGTATTAGTTAGGAGGAGGAAAAAGATTAGATTAGAGATTAGTGAAAGTGCAGAGATAAATTTAATCTTCGATTATAATTGTAAACATTCGACAACACATATACAACTAAATAAACTATTCAATTTGTGAATTCAAATTGTACGATGAAGTAATATGGGAAAATGATTTTTTTTAATATAGTGATAATATTGATTCATTGAAGAAGAAATGAGGAGGAAATAACTGACTATGAGAGAAAAAAAGGTTTTTTTTTAAAATTTTTGAAAATTTTTTTGAAACTATAGAAAATGTAATAAAAATATTCGAATAACGAAAAACGAATGTTGATGAAAGCAAAATGATCATGCAGAAATAATATGCAAATTTTCTTCACAGTGCTAGTGAGTATTGAATTTGCAGTGCTCAATAGAGTGCTAAATTGATTAGTATGAGAGGATTTTGAAAATAGCAGATGGACGAATCATAAGGAAATTCAACTGTAATCGAATTAGATTTGACCGTGCAAAACAGCAAGAAAGATCTCATTTGGCTTCTTTACTTTCCATCTGTTACTTTACTTTAAACGACTCTAACTTTAAAAACGATCGTTGATTTACGAATGGCCATTAGTTTCTGGACCACCCAACAAGAGGTGACCACTACTTTTTGGACCATCGTCTATTACTAGCTCATAAAAACGACTGTTAAATGTAATCTGGTGAAATGCTTTGATACAAACACATATCATTATCATGTTATACTCGAGTTCACATAGACGTTGATTTTGTAGCTTAATAAAAAGTGAGCAACTTAAATTCATAAATATTACGAAGATCGAAGTTACGAAGTTACTCGCATTAAAAAAAAATTCAATATCGAAATTACTTGCGATTTGTTACGAAAGATCGAAATCTTAATTGAAAGTGATATTAAGAATGAACTAAAGAAGCTAAAAGAAAGTTATTGTAAGGATGAGTCTGTTGGAATGTTTTTTTTAAAAGCTACAACGTTACACTCATTCAAATATACTTACAGTGTTTGTAAAGTTGAGGAACTCTCTCCGAGTTGAGATGCAGAGAAATGTCGCAGCCTGTTTTCACTGAGATCCCTAGAAATATTCACCATATGAAATATTCAACAAAAGTAACACTTTTATATTGAAATGTAAACGTGTATCATCAATGAAGGGGTAAGCCATTATGAAAAAAAAACAACTTACAACTCAGTTAGGTTCTTCAAATTCGATAATGCGCCTATTTCTATAGAAGAGATTTCGTTGTCGCGTAAAATCCTGAAAATATGAATTGATCAAAGAAGGTAAGAAATGTCGCAGAAACCGCAAGAAATCCAAGGAAAAAACACTAACAGATTATATTTAGAACAAATTCTCTCAAAAATTCAGCATCAGTTTGTCATTATGGTGAACACCTTATTAATAATGCAATTTGATGACTAACAGGATGAGAAAGTAGTATAGAACTGACTAAATGTTACAAATATAGAACTGACTGTCGCAGAAGTCGCCGAAGAACTTCTCAAAAAGGCTGAACTTGAGGTTATTTCAAACTGAGATAAATGCACTTACAATTTTTTCAAATTAGTAAGTCTTCGAAAATTCGCCGAATTGCGTATCGAAGAGATTTTGTTATGTGACATATGAAGCTCCGTTGTGAATAACGGAATATTCGAAGGAAACTCGGTGAGGCCCCGTTTGCTGAAAAAAAAATCAATATTTGACGCATATCTGATCATGTTCAGTTATTAAAAATTTCACAAGTAGAGTGAAATTTTTTGTAAACATCTTTGCGACTAAATATGCCGAATCCAATTGAGGAGCCACGAGGTGTGTTTACCGACAAGCAGGTGAAAGTTAACAACTGACCTACAGTCGACGATGGAACCATGACAGGAGCATTCGACTGGACATCCATAATCTATGATACATTCGTCGGCTCTCGCAGTCACATAACTTTCTGAACCTGAAAACGTTACTTCAAAGGCGGCTGCGATGATGGAAATAAGAGTAACGATTACTTACTGTGGATAAAAACATCTCAGAAGATTATGTACTTTTAAGGCAGAAAATAAGCCTTTAAGATATCTCTAAGCACTTAGGCGGATATGTGGACTTTTAACGGTATCACTTACCTTTGCAACGGAATTTCGAATGGTGCAGTGTCGCTAAGCGCCTACGTGCAACACGTTTTGGTGATTCGCATCGTGCACCACTCGTCTCAACCGCACGTATGGAAAGCAGCATCGCAAGCCATTCCTTTAAAAATGTTTCTGATTTCAAGAATAAGATTGCTTGAATCGATGAAAGGTCGATGAAAGAGAATCGTATTTAGAGAGATCACATTTCTCATAAAAATATTCTCTCACTAATTACGATCTCTCTAGAATTATAATAAACTAAAACAAAATATAATATATCTCATGAATTGGTACATTAAATTGAAAATGCAGAAAATGTTGATAGAATATCAAAGTTTCTAAGCGATACAACAAACTTAACAACTGAAAAAAAAAGAATGAAAACATAATGCTGGAAGCAAAATGAATATTGATAGATAGCATTCCTTAAGCAATCACGAGAACTGAAACGAAACAAACTTGTAAAGGCAGAAAAATTTGAAATTTCATCCACCAATTGATAATTTCTAAGAGGGAATTTTTTTTTTTTCAAACAAATCAGCTCCAATTTTCAATCATCTCCCAGCAGTAAACGTTTATGACAGTTTGGTGTAAAATATACGAGACTAATAGATATTGTCAGTAAAGAAAATTTCAAGTTCATTGTGCAATCATTTACCCAAAGGTTCCATGTACACAGCATTAGATCACATCTAGGAAAGCAATCTGTATTCTCTTAGCATTAAGTTTCAATCGATATTATATTTTGAAATGGCTCCATTTGAAAATGCTTAATACGAAATTGCAAATAGCACAACGAGAAAATTGGTTAAGTTTATTTAAGAACGTTAAGTGCATGTGTTCCGAAAATTAAGTGCCTCGTAAAAGAATTGCTGTCCTAAAGGCGTTTTCGTTACGACTACATCGCAATGACGTAAACGCAATAAATCGTACATTGCAACGCTTTAAGCGATTTTGTTTTTGCGGCCGTTTCATCACTAAAAGGTCGTTCTTTTGTTTTTCTTTATGAGGTCTCACTCTCATAGAAATATAGTTGATTGGTTAGTTTAACGGATAGGCGCCACATTTTTTTTTCTTTGAAGAACATACCAAGTTACAGTCGCAGATGATCGGATTACGCGCTAAGTGAAGAGTCATTAAGTTCGTAAGACCATCAAAAGTTCCGTTCGCTATCGACTTGATATTGTTGTCGTATAATGAGAGAAGATTTAGATTACTGAGATTCTTGAATGTCTCTTTACGAAGACATTGCAATTTGTTTGCGTTGAGTAGAAGAAGTTGTATATTGAAGAGACCATGAAAAGCTTCAGATGGTAGATCGGTCAAACTATTCCCATATAATACCCTAAAATAGCATTTCGATTAGTTTTTTATTTGAAGCACTTTTTGCATAAACAATAGAGAATTCAAATTTACGAGAAAAAAAAAATAAAGAGAGAAAATTGAGAGCAAGAGAGATATACTAAAGTAAAAACGAAAGAAATTTATCATTTAGGCGAAAATTGTTCGAATTGAGCAAAAATTAACGAAGAAGCATAGAAACTTTGAAGTTGTTCATGTTTCAAAATATGGTATGAATTGCGCTTACAATGAGTTCAACGACCTGAGACCATCGAACGCTCGCGGTGCAATTTCGACAATGCTGTTCTTACTGAGATCACTGCAAAATTAATAACTTTCTAAATGAATAAATGGATTATGGACATTATCAGAGTGATAATGGAAATAAAGTGATAAAATGCAAAAAAGGTAAATGCTTACAGTCTTTTCAGCCGATAGAGATTGTGGAAAGCACGAGGTGGAATATAGGTAATTTGATTTTGCTCGAGCCTCCTGAAAAAAAAAAAACAGAAACGAATAAGAGCCATCTTTACAGCACACTGAAGCGCAGTGATACAAATGAAATTCGACGTACAACTCGAGGACAGATGATGGTAAATTAGCCGGTATATGTGTTAGGCCACGATCTCTGCAATCAACCGTCGATTCGGTACACGTACATACCGAAGGACACACAGCCGCCTCCCGGCATGAACTTGCAGCACGCTTTTCGATTCCAGAGCATTTCATCACCTGCATAGAACATTAAATTTCGGCGATAAGTTTTGAATTGATGCTTTGATACGCATTTTTTTTACACTTTTAACCTTGTTGATATCAAGTACAAGTGCATAAAAAGGCGGAATACCTCTGACATGAATATTTATCTTTGAACTAAAATTTAAACTTCGACCGACAAACATGCAAACTGCAGCTAGCCACTACGCTAGCAACTAAGATTTTGCATCGGTACATTTCTCTAATTACTAATTGGTTCTAAGCATTAAAATATTCCATATAATATTTGCGTCTTCTCACACAAAAAAAATGAAATTAATCCTTCGAAGGCACCACTTTAATTTGCTTTTTAGATAAGCGAATGTTTTTATAAGAATAGATCTTGAGCTGCTAGCGTCCTTCAAACGAAGGAAAAACTGAGCCACATTTTGATGGACGCCCTTTGGTGAGTGCCTTTATGGTTGATGAACGCTTCACAATATTTTTTTTTTTTTTTCATGAGTGCGCATCGATGCGTATAAACATAGAAGATTTAATGGACAGCCACTGTTTCCTTGGCTCGACCATTGATTTATGTAAAACGTCAATGCGACAGGCGGAATCTTTCGTGGGAAGTCTCTATTTTTGAGTGCTTTTATTTAAAGAACTAAAGTTCAACACAGACGTCGATTTCTGAACAATATCATTATCACACCTCAATATAATACAGCCATCTAGCGACTATAACTAAAATAAATTTGTATAAACTGTAGGCAGTATTTTGCAAAGTAATTTTCATGAAGTTTACAAGGAACTTGAGAAGCCCCACCTGCTCATCAATGCTTGCTATAGTTCTTGAGTGAAGGTGTGCCGGTCGATGGCAACGGCTGTTGGAGGCGAGTGCTGGCTCAGCGCTGATTACCTTCTTAATCCACCTCAAACGGCAATCACACAGCCATGGGTTATCAGCGAGGCGTCTAAAGAAACACTTCCGCTGTCAATATTTCATTTATTTGAGCCAATTTAAGCTGGCTTAGAGAAGTTCTTCTAATAAACACATAAAGAAGTCGCACGTCTCAGTTTTTTTTCAATTGCCACCACCTCATATATACCATTTTTTGCCCTTGTAAATATCGCTCTGAAAGTTAAATTTGTCCACGTTTCTGAAGTTACTTAAATTACCGCTTCGTTGAGAAATTGCGAGCATGAATAATTGCTCTCCCATCGTCATGTTGGTCATCAATTATTTCTGTATAATTATGCGTCGTACACTATGTTATATCACAGCATTATATAATGGGGTTCAAATTCCCTCGTGATGAATCGTACCATTCTTCTCATCGATTTACGAAACCGCATGAGAATATAGTTTCGTAATTTGTATTGTATAATATACTTTAGGGAGTTTGCTTATTTGTTGTAGAGTATTCTAAGATATCGAAAATTGAATCAGCACTAATTTATTAGTAATCGAATAAACGTTTATAAAAATAAACCACAAAAGGACACCGAAAGCAGTACAATAAAAGTGATATGTTGTTTAATGTGAAATTGAATTAAGACGTACAGCACACGAAGATTTGGCATAGGAATGATTTCACCGAGTGTGCTAAGATTGTTCGCATTCAGTGTGAGTATTTCCATTTGCGTCCACGTTGATAAGATCTGACTATCGACACTGCAAAACAAATTGAGTGTGCTGAAATGAACATAACTGATATAACTCGGATAGCGTTTGATGGATACTCTACGCATTTCCATCAAATATGCAAATTAATTGGTAAATGAAAGTAAATTTTTGCATAAATTTTTTAAAGTTATATTGTGTTCACTTGCTAAGTAGTAATTACGTCATTTACATAAGAAAGTTAAGGGAATTTTTTTTACATCAAACATTTTTAGGCTGGTCTCGAAAAAGTCTTCCATGAAAGGCTCAATAGCGACTACCCACTTCACCATAAAATGCAAGGCTTTAAATATGATGTCAAAAAAGCTGTTCTCTTCAAAACTTATTGGCGAAAAATTACGACTTCAAGAGGTTCGCGAATTTAGTCGGCACAATATCTCTTCGTGCTTTTTAAGTTTTCAATAAATTGCCATCAAAAGAGAGAGTTAAAGAGACAGAGACAAAGACACAAACAGAGAGATGGGAGGAGAGAAAAAAATAAGGGAGAAACAATCGTGTAAAGAAACAGAAAGCACTGATATGAGGAGCAATTGAAAAGCGAATTTTTGAACAAAAAATTTCATTCACTTTTTTTTTGCAACGAAATTGCATTTTTATATCACAATGATGTTGCAACGACAAAACCAGAAAAAAACATTTACCATTAAAAAATCGTCAACCGATTGCAATAAGCGAAATTCTATTGCTTATATTGCAAAATTTAAAGATGCAATTTTATTGAGTTGTGAATGCAATTGAAATTGCAATCGTTCGTGCGAATTGATGCTCAGCTCATTTTTGCAAACTCTCATTTATAACAAGATTTCGAGTGCAATTCAAAGCAGATGGCCTCCCTTTCCAATCGACTAACCCTCTAATAAGATTGATCTAAAATTGATTACCAAACGGATCTCAAATTCAACAGATTTTGTGCTGTGTGCAATCGTTGTTTGCTGCCAGCGTTGTGTTTTTTTTTCGTGCAAACAATGCTGCTTGCTAAGAATTATTGAACTCACAATATGGTTGGTGATAGAGAAAGGTTAGGAATATATCACTTATGCTATTTATAAATGAATCTCATACATTTCAAGAGTTTATTCACTTCTAATCATTTCTTAATATAGCTTTGCATTTCCAATAGAAACAATTAATAATGATAGCGAAATGGATTTTGTTAGCAATTGCGCAATATGAATAGCGGCTGAACAAGAAATCACTTGAGGAAACTTAAGATAGCGATAACGAAAAGCGAAGAAACATTTAGAACAGAAAAATGCTGCAGATAATGCAGAAACTAATTGACTTGGGTGAAAAGAACAGAACCTGAAGAGTTAGATAAGGCGATGAGATTTGCATGACATGCAAACAGAATCTGAAGAAGCGTCATATTTCTTCGATGCCAAAAAAACTCAAGTACAACGATAGCATCGTATCAATCTAGAGAGCAGTCTATAATCTGGATTGACCTTAATCGAGAGGCATCACGAACGATTGAGCACAAATTCAAGGATTAGTGCGATGATCGACGGAGAAAACATCCATAAGCGCATCAAATCCGTAGACAAAGAGCACCAACGAGCACACATGTGAGCATTCACACATAGACAATTATTAATTGCTGAATAATGACGATTGCTCGGCTAAATTGTTCGCCATTGCTTTTATGCACATCGATAATGAATGTATTTGTGGAAGCATAACTTATTTCTTATCGTAATCGTTCTTCAATGGCAAATTTCAAAAATTAAAAAAATAGTTACGCTCAACGAGAATTTCATATGAAAACACTTGTCTATTAGATAAAAATTAGGAATTTGCGCAATTTAAAAAAAAAAAATGCATATTGGAAGCTGTTAAAACAACACTGTCGTATTGTTTTCAAAGAGATGGTGGAATTTCAATTGCTATTATCGTCTTCATATTTGCGGTTGCTTTCGTTCAATTAATTTATCATTCATTTGCATAAATGTTATAGTAAAACAAATAGTAGTATTTTAATATGAAATCTTATTTAAAGTAGTATCAAAAAATTGTAGACATTAGACACATAGAATTTGTTAGTAAAATAGTGGGAACAAAGAAGAGGAACGAAAAAAAAAAAGAACGAAACAACAGCGAACAAATATAAACGCTATACGATAACGCAAAAACCTATAGAAGCATTAACGCAATAGATCACTAATTTAACGGATCAATGAGTAGCAGAAGATAGAATCAGATAAGAAAGCTACGTGTACGATAGAGTGAATGAATGCTTATGATTCGGCCTTCGGCGACACGTATACATAAGATTGTTTTTTTTAAAAGACTAGGGATCGAAATAGTTCGTGTCTTATCTATATTTCAATAGAACATGCGTTCCTTTTCAACAAATACGCGATATATTCCTCATCATGGGAACAAAATTTCGCAACGTTATAGCAAATAATTTCTGGATGTACGACTTTAAATACGTGCACCTTTACAGGTTTAGAAAAAAGTTACCTGAGTGCACCGAAATGGCTTTTCAAATTCCATGTGTGGTCGTACGAGTAGGAGCAAAAATTAGCAAACGTTGCACTCTTGAATACAGATAAAATAAGGTGGAGAAACGAGTAAGAGAGGCTAGCAAGACTTGCGGTTTTGTCTTGCTAGCCTCTCTTACTCGTTTCTTGCTAGCCTCTTACGGTTTTGTCTAGCAAGACTTGTCAACAACAATGCATCGACTAATAAATAGCTCTGTATAAAATCGATTACTTACGCAGCTCTAAAAAAATTCGCTCTCCACCATATCTGATCGACTCGAAAATTTGAATATCAAATTTGCTATCATCTTTCAACGCATACAGCTCGTGAAGATGAATAATCAGAACGATGCTAGATTTCACAGCCATCCTAAGATTGCATAGATTTCTAGGTTTGTGGTTTAATGAAGCCGGATAGTACATGTAAGTAAAACACATTGAGGTGATACCACAATAATGCACTTTCACAAGACATGCGATACACTTTTTTTGCTATAAGTCATGAAAAAAAAACGTCTAATTGTATGCAAAAAAAAAAAAAAAAAACGAACCAAGTGAGCAAGTTTCGATCCAATTGTAAATTACGCATACTTCGAGGTCCTTGTAGCTGACTATCCGTCAAAACGGAAAGAAAGTTCTCGCTAAGGTCCCTGAAAATTGTTTAATCTAGAATATCATAAATTTAAATCATAGCTACGAGAAAAATAAAACTGCCGACTTTGAGAATCAGGTGGATGATTCGAAAATAAATGGAGCTGAAAAAAAAAATTTCTTGAAAATCTTCCAGAGAGATTTTTTTTTGCAGTTCTAAGAAGTGGATGCCATTATAGATTTGAGAGAAACGAAAGAGGATTGCGATTATAGAACAAAATAAATTATAGCTGAATATCGGAGATTCGTTATCTTCAAAGCGATTATGATGAAATTTAACTTGAAATTTTTCGTGGTTTTTCTCCTTATGGATGGAAAAATTCTCCTATGAAATATATCCGTTAATAATCATCAAATAAAAAAATAACATGGTCTATTAAAATATTTCCGCTTGAAAATTTTTGAAACGATCGAATAATAAATCTAATAAATCAAGACAATATGATTACGCTATAAATTTTTTGCATAACTAAAAAACATTGGACAATTTAAAATGCTCGTTTTAATCAGTGCATAAGTGTTGATCGTATTAAATAAAATTTCAAGTTCCAATTCAGCTTGAAGTATGTCCGTTTACGCTTCAAAACAATGAAATAGTGGCCAAAGTTCTAGTGTACTCATTCGTATCCAAAACAATGCCGTGCGTATCCACATTCAACGACTCTCTCTCTCTCTCTCACACACACACACACACACACACACACATTGTTGGTTATATGCAATGCACTTTCTTTACAAGATTTCAGCCGCGAGAATTACCAAATCTAAGTTGCCAAGGGATTTAATTAGAAAAGAAGCTGAACTACATTGGCATAAATTCTAGAGTGCACAATTTATAACTATCTTGGTATTCGCTTGCTGTCTACTTCTATCACACAAATGTTTTGTAAGCATTTGCATATTTTCAGCTTCTATTAGCTCCGATATGTTCATTCACTCTGTTATATGTTTAACCAAGCTTATAATGTGAAAGTCGGCTGACAAATATAAAAATTTCTCTACGTTACACTAAAGAAGTTGAAATCATATTGCAGAAGATGCCTACAATAATCACAGACCTTAAATCAACAGTAGAATGCAGAGTATTTTGCAAGTGTGCACAATAAGTAGGTAGGGGTTAGTGCAATGTTTGATCTCTGTACAACAAACATATTCACTAGCAGTTGCGCTCGCCGCATCGGCCCAGTTCAGGCGTTGTGTGAAGAAGCGCCGAATTAATAAGCGTTTGTCAAATGCGTTGTGCAAACAATGCTTGGTGGTGCTTACTCGGCGCCCTGTCATTGTTATGCTTAGTGCACATTCAAACTTGTATATATGAGTTTAGCTTATGTATGAGACATAATTCTAGCTAAGAATTGATAAAACGATATGCAAAAATCTACAAAATCAATCAAAATTTTTTTCCTAAACGAAATTCAGTTGATTTATATCAATTCTATCGAATTTTTCACGAGATAAACCGAATGAGAAAAGTGCTTCGTCTCTAGTCGCAAAACATGTGAGACAAATCGCACAACACAACAATCGTACAACAAAATTTCTTCACCACATATGGAATATTTCTATCAGGCTTGGTTACTATTCTATCATTGTATTCACTTCCCTACATATGATTGATGCGTACTCACTTACGTGCAATGTTTCCGTCACTCGCGCTGCACATAGGTCTATTCGTTGCGTGCATCGTGAAATTATTGTGTAATCTGCTCGTCAAGAATGGATGCAATGCTATTTCCGGGAGATGACAAATTTGAGATGCCTATCTAACACTAGATCAGAATAGCCATTTGAGTAATTACTTGCTGTTAGAAGATATGTCTTACATAATGCTTGAAATTTTTAAAAAAGACTCGAAATGCGTGGAAAATTGAGCAAATTTCTTCCCTATCAACTGGAAAAGAGGTGCTTTATGACATCACTTCACGCAGTTGGGCACAGTGGAAACAGGCACAAAGTTGCGTGAAAACAGAAATTTCTTTCTCTGACGACTTGATATAAAGTAATAAATTTCGGTCACATATGTGCCAGAATAAGGTTTTGGAAGCGAATTTTTATGTGCACCTAGGAATTACATCAAATGGAGTGGAAGAATTTTTAAAGGGAATCAATGCAAGTAAAAAGATTATGATTGTCTTGAAAGATTTGCCACAACAACTCACTATTGCTCAAATAATTTGCGGCAGTCATCTTTTCAATTTTTTTCTGATATTATGTGAGCAACTGGGGTTGAAGTGATACGAAAAACTTCTTCATGTATCATCCCTTAGAGGAATGAAAAAGGAAAGAGTTTGCTTGGTTAACATAAGAAGAGTTCAGTGCATTCTTCTATACAAAGATAAACAAACAAAAGAAGTTTATCGTTAAAACGAAAGCCAAGACAGACTGTTTCCGGAAATGACAGTAAACAGGCTTGCTGGCCTAGGGATGTATTGTTTGCGCCTAGGATGCACTAAATTTTCAATGCATCCATGTGGCAATCCTAGCGGAAACAAGATGCTGCTTAATGTTGTTGTTAGTTTGTTGTGCATATGAGGGCATACATATTTGCATGCGCGGCTGACAATGCTCACACGCCTCCATTCAACCTTCAACACTACGCTGATGAGTGCATTTGCGATTTAGCTCCGCACTTATTTCAATAGTTCAGCGGCACCGGTGATATGTGGCGATCGGTTGATCACCACCGCCCAGGGTGAAGATTCATTGCGAGATGCACCCCACTGACACATTGTTTTTGCTTTGCGGACAGCTCCTATGAACAGTTGCCAACGATTGTCGGCTTCACGTCTAGCCCAACGATGTGCCTCGATCATCTGACACGTTTCAATCAAAATGCTCTCATTGACCGCCACAATTCTACAGCTTGATGGCATGCCGTTGCCTTCACTCCTACTGCCGCATCACTTCCTCTCTAAACGAAACAACAAATGAGCCTGACCTTCAGATTACATGTATGATTTTAGGCTGTTTCTGCCACCAAGGCAAGTGGATGACGATGGCTTGAATCACGATACTACTGGAAGCGTGACAGCGAGATTCAGTGAAGTCGTTGGACAACATAGGCTTGTTAAGCAATAAACGCAACGAGACCTAACTTCGCGTTGTGCTGGTTATTTGCATGAACAGTAAAATGCCTGCATGAACAATGCTTTCGGCTGGTCTTAATCGTCGAAGGAGCTTCATGTTCATGGCGAGAATAAATTATTTTATTCAAGAATACTAGCGGAAACTACGAGGTTCATCTAGTGAGTAGGGCCAGATTCATCACACAATTTAAAGCAACTGTGGAACACATTCTCATAGAGTCTAATCGAAAAATTTTTCTCAGGAATTTTCAAACGTTGTATTTGGTAAATGGCTATTAGAAAAGAAAACAGCTGACCCGTTGTAAATGAATAGGAAAACGCGAGTAGAAGGCAGTGGTTTAATGAATGTAGCGCCTGCTATGATTTCAGCTATGCTATGCTTTCTCCTCTCTTCCTGAATCTCTTACCCGAATGTGAAGAGCCATCAGTAAATCGTGGAAAGATCACAACATATCGTACGAATTGAACGAGTGTCGGAAACGATCACTTGAGAGGTTTGCAATGCGACAACGCATGCACTAAATATTGGGCAAAGGAAGTGCCGCATTCGAGGGTGAGGTGGGAATGCGGCGACTGTAAGAGAGTGTCGGCCGTGCGATGCGATAAAATCGACGTGAAATCTGCAATCGCCACCGACATCTGCCGCACTTTACGCAAATTAGATGTGAACAAGAACAAATAGGCACGCTATTTCATGTGAGATGCACCTTGCAATAGGTATGCATACGTAATCCCAACGACTTCATTTCCTCTTCTACAAAGCAATATGGACCAGCTGAACGAATGTCAAGGTGAACGAATGTCAACTGACTAGGCTCGAATTTTGCGGACACATAGCAAGCCATACATTCCAAATTCGCTACTCGTCCGCAAAAGATGCAAATATTTGCGTGCGATTTCAATGCAACGTAAAATGCGTAATGGACCGGAAAACATCGGCAACCTTTATTAGCCACTATGTTCGGCGAAATTCAGCGACGCACAAATGGCATGAAGATTTCATTGCCTGCACGAAAACTATAGCGGAATTCGAAATGGTCGATATGCCTTAGTTGATGATCAACTTATTCCTTCTCTAAAGTGGCCGAAAATAAGCTCGCCGAGTTATAAATCAACAAAAATCCAGCAAAACGGTGAACTCTTCCTGATGCGTGTAGTATCATCAGACCATGTGTGGGGAGAAATAGTGCCTTATATGATCCCTGCTCAAATGCAACTTACCAGTATTTTGCCACATAGAAATAGTCTTTTAAAGGGCACATTGAAACTGTCTTAGCTTTTCCTTCCCTAAATCTTAGCTACCTGGATCGTCGCACTCCTTGATTAAACAAGAAAAGGTTACGCCAGGTTGTGCAGAGCACTACTTTATTACCCACTCGTTAGATACATCACTGCACTTAACAAATGCAGCATAGTACCAAATATTAGCGAAAAACTCGAGCAGACTAGAGCAAGCCGTTTCAGTACGTAAGGCATGGATAACTGCCGCTTTTTCGCCATTCTGTTGCAAAGCATTGCGCCAACAGCAAGAACTTCAGAAAAAGTGCAGTTGTGAAGCTTTTATAGTCACACTTTTTCAATTCAGCTCTTATAAGGATGCGTAAAAATGAGTAGAGATGGCTTAAATGATCCCTAGGGATCGACTATGTGTCAAGAATGGAAGAAAAAAGAATCTTCTGGTTAGTCCATTTGAATAATGAAGTATTTGGTTTATCAAGCGGATGCTCAAACAGTGCAAACGAAGTTCAACTGGCGAAGACACACGATTGTCCGTCGAGGCCACACTATTGTTCACGCAGTGTACCGCGAACAATTTGCATGCGCTAAAAGCATACAATTGCAAGATTTGATGAGTGCGTGCAACACAAAACCGAAAACTCACAAACGATGCAGATTGCGGTTGTTGATAAATACTCCTTCCGGCAGCACTCGCAGTCGATTACGATTAAGCCGCCTGAAAGTTTCTTTAAGCCCGCTAAAGTTACCTCATAGCTGCTCATTTTCATTGATGACGTCCACAGAAAAGTTCGGGGGTGTTTCAAAACATACTGGCTCTTTTACGATGACAAAAGTTTTTTGCAAACTCAAGATGAAAAACTGATTTCAAATAAAAATACAATCACTAAGCGAGTGTCGGTAGCATATTACATTATCCGAAAATGATTGCAGGTACTGAGCGTATTCAACAGTACAATTTAGATGAGTTGATGAGAGCAAAAAAATGCTTAGAATTTAGGGACAAATTACTAATTAACGTGCTGAGCATGCCGGTAACCACTGCATGTCTATGGCGCCTTAAAACAATGACACCTCAATCACAAAGTGACAGACTACTGCGGCTAATGCGCCTCGTGCACTTGTAGCAGCTAATCTGACAAGAGTTTAACACTGACAATACCACATCGACCAGTGATATTTGCTTGGATCAGTGGTTAACTTGTAAAAAAAACTTGACTTTTTGCTTGTTGCAATGGCTGCATACAGCGAACTAAAAAGATGAGAAATGGGAAAGCGAATTTCTTCTATTTCCAAAACATAATTATTCTCTAAAAAATAATCATGTGGAACTTTGTGGTCAATAAGAGTCTAGAGGATAAATATTCAGGTGGAGAGAATCATATACGCGCTCCAAACAATAATGTCTTTTATTAGCAGTCGGATTGCTTGCCCATAGAAGTAATGAAAGTTAAACTAGGATATTCAATTGAAGATAACGAAATATTGTTGTCGCATTTGGTGAACGAACATTGGCATCCTGAATCACTTACAGTCTTTCCAACTGTAGCAGATTATCGAACGCATTGTCCTCTATCATTTGAATTTGGTTATCCATTAGCTGTCTGCAATAGGAAAATTTTATGCTTTATAAGTTAAGTGCAACCTCTTTTGAACATTTTTTTTAGAGGTTGTCATTTATTAATGACGGATGCCTTGAAATTTAACAATCGATGCAAACTGATGACAAATAAAAGTGCTGAGAAGTTTTAGAACGCCGAGAAAGAATTGTGCATATATCAGATCAATGAAAAGAAACAACTAACAAAATTTTGAGTTGGCCAAGAGCCGCGAGATCGTCTTTCCTCACCACCGAGATCTTGTTCTCCTGTAGATCCCTGTAAGCTTCACGAAAGCCTCAATAATTATACCTATGAAACAAAGTGTAATCTTTGGGTAAATACAAATCGAAAATGTTCTAAAATGCTTGCAAATATGGTTTAAAGGATGTTAGAGGATCTCAATCGTCGTGCATAATTGATAGTTCAAAAGAGGAGACATACAAGCGATATGTATCGGCTGGAATATCGCTCGGTATTCGCGTCAATCCTTGTCCCGTGCATATGACCGTATTTTGAGCGCAAGAACATAAATGTGGACACGGTACTGCGACCGGGACTAATAGCACCGCGACGCCTAGCAACAGCATTTGGCGGCGCTCTCTTAACAGTCATGTTGCAGCCGGCATCATCGCCCCGCCTCTTCGCTCTTGCCTGCCCCTCTCGCGCCAGCATGCCCATATTAACGAGCATTTATAGACCCTTTGCATAAATTTATCACCGAAATCCCACTCACTCATCCTGTCGGCCTGTGGGCCTCCATTCATGCTTATGTGCATCCAACAAACTACTTCCCAATCAAAAAAATCGAACTCCTCGCAAAAGATATTTTGTCGTTTAAATTCTCAAATACTATTTCGAGCAGTTGTCGCCTATCTACCGCGATGGAATAGTCCATCACGCTAATGGAACCAACACATTGGAATTCGTTCCGAATGTTCGAAGTATAATGCGACACGCTACTATTGTATTTAATCGTTCATTAGTTGCCTAAAAAAGTGAAAACTCAAAAAAAAAATGATTTGAGTTATAATCACTTCACGCTTCGAAATAAGACGATACTCAGTACGATTGTTGTGAACGTGGAAATAATGATTGGAACATTTTTCTGTTTGCTGACAACTGTTAACATAAAACACAAGGATAATATGTTTTGTGATTCCAAGAGAAAAAAATAATTTATTTCCAATAATTCTCATCAGAGAAATAAATAATGGAACTCGAGCCGTGGCTGCTATCTTCCATCAAGCTCAAGTGGAAATTTTGGGTTCCACGAAGAGTAAAGAGATGGACGAAAAAAGTAGGGGAGAAAAATTGAAAGCATCATCATAGCTTTGGAAACTCATAACATATATTTTCTGCCTCCTTATGCAAATCGTGTCTAACAATCACATAACTGAATCGAAATTCAAAAGAAAATCACTGAAACAACCTATTAAGCAATATCCTAAAGCAATATCACTTTCAGCATATATTCACTTCTATTTTTTATGAAGTAAATAATCTATCAAGGTTGAAAATTTCTCATAATATTTTAATAATAAACGAATTGTTTACGTATTATCTCAGTCAATTTCATTCAGTAGATTCAATTTTGCTTGCAGTGTTGCGGCTTTCGCTGCATCGTCCAGCATTTCTTAGTTCGAATTTGCCGTTAAAAAAATCCCTTCATTTGTTTTCTGCAGATCATCACTCACAAAAGAATTTGGTAATATTCGACGATGAACTTATAGGGTAGATACGAATGGAGAGGACGAAACACCCTACACTGACAACGGAATGCGAATTAAAGTAGACAAAACGGAGACTGTCGGAACCAAAAAACGCTTCATAAATAGAATATAATTTGCGGGACAACTTATTATTAGTATAGACGTCCATTTTTAATCAATGAAATCCAATAAAAGAAATTCTATAGTGGCTGATGGGGAAAAGGGAAAGGCATACACGAGAAGCAAAAGGTGGAAGGGAATAAAACAGAAGGAGGCAGCTATTCGCTATCTGCCTATGGACGTTGTCACACCAGCGTATAATAGAGCTTGCGTTTTTACTATTCAAGGTGGACTTTTTATATACTACAGGAGAAAGGAAAAATTCTAGTAGTTTTATGAAAGTTCAAATGTATGCCACACCTTCTAATGGAAAAGCTATAAACCATAACCGTTACTCAACAGAAAAAATGTGCATATTTTCTACCTCTTCGATGAAATTGAACAAAGCATACATGTCTCACAACTGCACAACAATCACACCTTCACAAATTAATGAACATTACATAGTCATCTATAAATTATCGTCGATTCTCATCAACGATCGTTAATTAGCCTGTAATGTTAACTTATAATTGCAGAATATTATGGATCCGAAAAATACTCTCACTTATAAAGGTTAAAAAAGCAAAAGTGATGAGTGCGGAAATCGCATAAAGAGAAATCCTTCAACCAGTAGTAAAGTGCAAAATAATAATGAAATAAATGTGGAAAAGCGAAAATCCCACAGCTACTAGTAATAAATTGTGAGTAAAAAGTGCTCATAAAGCACAATAAAATATGGCAGCTTTTGAACGAAAATAAATCGCTACTAGATTTGTTTCTCCCAATATAATCACCAATGGATAAGATGACGGACCGAAGTAAATCTCTAAGTGGTTTATTAAAATCTATGTGAAGATGCAAAAGAATCTTACGTTCCTATCACCAAGAACTTAGAGTATTTTAAAACAACTTAAAATCATCCATCGAAGAGAATATTCAAGATACTGTGAGCGGTATCACTGATATTTCAGTGCGAAGTTTTTCGAGAAAAAAGTCACTAAATTCAATGAAGCATAAAACTGCCTTCATTGTTTTTATGATTCATACAATAGATGAGACTATCCTTCTCGGCATTCTCAATTCCTTACGGTTTTGGATGACACTCGTGAGTGAGAGGGAGGGGGGGGGGGGGGGGAAGGGAGGAGGGAGATGAAGAAAAAAACGAGACAGATGTCTCCAGGTGGAAAAGATAAGTGGCCATAACTCTCAATCCATAAATCGGAGAGCAAAAATAAAGCTACTTTTACGATTTCAAACTCAAGCGATCGAGTGGATTAATTGTGACACAAAATTTCGAAAATTTACTTCATTTTACATTTGAAGATGATCAGTCCTCCCAAAACCTGTGTGTGATCGTCAGACTGCAGTAACCTATATTCAGATTCAGAGAGGTTAGGTGGAGGTATAACAACTGGTTGCAGAGCAACTGAAACAGCGAAAATTCGAAGTGGCGCTACAGTACCAATTGTCAGTAGCTGTAGTAACAGTTAAGATAATAGTTTCACCTTGCAACTGGAGGCTGATCCCAGATCTCAACACACTAATGCAGCTAAGATCGCGACTTCAACATTTAGCTGATAGCAGGCTTGTGACCTTAACTTTCGATCACTTCTTAACTCCACTTTATGCGGAACTTTCCCAGTGTCTCATTTTCTTCTCTTATCTTCCCTTCCTTCCATCCACAACATTTATTCGAGTCAATTGTGACATCAGCACGAGAACGGCCTGCTCGAGTGATCGGCGCTGAATGACGTTCAGGATTTTATTTGCAATCCGCTTGGTATAGGAAACGATAATGCGGTAGAAAAAAATTTAACGCAAGTTCGGAGCACTTTCTCAGACCATAATCAAAGTGAGTTTGAATGCGGCAGGTGTGATGTGCAACGAAACACTTGTGTTGTTCGCTTCACTTTTGCAACTAGTCGCTCCACAAAGCTGCAGCAAGATCAGCAGACACTTTTTGGAGAAGACCGACCTAGCACGAAAAGAAGTCCTTAATTTTGCCAATCCCCCTCTTTCCCAACCCTTCACCTTCGTTCACCTAACGCCCCAAAGTTTTTCTCATCGACAAAGAGCTAGTGAGAGGAGGTTCATCTGTGATTCATTGCAAAATAAATTTTAGTTGCATTGAAACTGAAATATGTGTTCAACATGAATATAACATTTTGAGAACAATCTACAACAGTGGGAAAAGCGTATTAGAGTGTTCGACACAATATACACTCGGGCAATCCCACCGATCGGGATAGCCAAATTCAGGAATTGCGACGAGACGATTAGAATACTTGCAATCACACTTTCGCGTTAAAGTTGGAGAAGAGATAAGTGCATGTATTGAGTATGAATGCGTATAGTATTAAGTGACGAAATCCCCTCTTTCCAAGTTCTGCGTCGAAGACTAATATGTTCGTTCATATTTTCATCAAGCCGATCGCGGGTATAAATCTTCGAGTGAAGATTTCTTTCGTTCAACTCAACCGGTTATATACTGCAAATAAGATCAGTGTAGAATATCGTTTAACCAGCAGCAAATGAACGTAGAACTTCTGCGCATATTTGCGCTTGAATAACTCTTTCAAATGTCGGCAGACCAGCTCGAAAGCATATACTGAAACCATATAATGAGTAGAATCATGACCACATCATATGGCAGCGTTTAGCAACTTAAGCTTCAGCCGAGTTGAAACACTTGAAACCATCAGAAAATGCACTGACACTCACATATGTAGATATGATTTTCCCATCATGCGCATTTTGGGTTCGCATTAGTTAAAGCAAATGAAACCAATGATATCTGTGACCAAAGAGTTAGCCAAATATATTACAGTGCATGCTTCGCTTTGAAGGTAATAATAAGCAAGCTGGAGAAAATAGTATAGTAGCGTTGGTATTGCTGTGTTGTGGTACTAATACAGTACCATGTCAAAGGGGAGATTTCATTGATCTAATATAGTACCATAAAATACTTGTATTTTAAAGTATGATATGATACTGCATCATTCAACATTGCATCCTTCGCATAATGACTTAGCGATGAAATCCATAAAAACGCTTGAAACCAGATGATTTTGCAGCTGAAAAAAGTAAAGTCGTGTGGAACAATGATAAAATGCGCTGTAACGTTGCTTGTTTTCAACAGTACCCGCAATTTGATGGCCGCAATTGCTCACCTGTGTACTGATGCGTGCAATGTCAATATTTGAAAGCATCACAATTGAGGTCATTCGTTTGAACGGCAAATTTTCGGAGAACGCAACGACTTCGTAGATACTCATTCGCTCCTACATACGGTTTCAAAATTGACAAAAAACACAGCACACGATGCAAGCAACTTTGATGAACTCGCAGGTAGAAGGAAATTAGGGAAGGCTGTAATCATACAGGGTTGGAAACCTGCACGAAGGTCTGGTGTTTTGCCGGTATAGGAATTAACCTGCATATAGATAGCAAAACGTAAACCGCAACGGCAAGCAATATATCGACTGCTTCGCTAATAAAATGGCAGTATCAACTAATGAGCAGACGAATTTATCACTGACAGTAAAACCTCATGGAAGGAAAATTACAGATGCGAGATAGAATGATGAAGCGAGGAGCGTGGAAAGGAAGAAAGAACGTGGAACACAATTACGACAAGGAGATTTTTTTCTTTAAAGAAAGAGCAATTACGACAAAGAAAGGAAGTTGTAGATCAAATGTGCAACATAAGGAAACTATAGACGGATGCTCTTATCAGTAACAACGAAACCAAAAATGAGAAAGTGAATAAACCAGAGAAAATTATGGAAAGCTATGTCTGGTGGTAAGTCAAAACTCTTTTTCCGCGTGTTGGTCTCAAACTCCTCATCTTCCCTTTTTAAATGCTGCTAATCTCTGAATGAACGTATGGACCATTACTAAGTTGTTTCGATTGCGGCATTTTATTCAGAGTGAGCGATCTGACGAAACAGAGCACTCGCATTATCCCAATCGGAAGTAATATCTGCCTAGAATGCAAAAGACCGCAAATTGCAATCACTGTCGAGGGCATAGTTTTCACTCATCAGCTCATATAACGCTATCATTTTGAAGCACGAACCAGTTTGAGAGGTCTCTACCGTACGGAAAAGTAAAAAATGTAGATTTAATGATGAAGAAAAGCGAAATGTAGGAAAAGTAAGAAAAGATGATGAGAGCGTACTTTAATTTCCCTTTCCGGTTTCCTACTTACCTAACTTTCCTCTCTTGATTCTCATAGGCTCCATCAGCATCTCTCTCATCACTTTCAGAGTCGTTGCTTCTTCCTCTCGACTCCTTCGTCAAAATCCTTTCCTCCCAGTCGTTTGACAAACAGTTTGAAGCTCATAGCATCTCATGCTCGAATGCAAATTCCTAGCGCATATGTCCACTGACTACATGGAGTCCATTGTGAAATCTTCACAGGAATCCGTCTCTTTCTTGCTGTTAATGGTCGCATACTTCGCTGAAAGAAATGAAAAATAAATTTATGGACAAATAAATCTAAGGGATTTCTCTCCCTAGAAAAAGTTGGATGAAAAATTATATTGCGGACCTCAGTCGCTCCAACAGTTCGCTTGGGTCTACCGTCGAAAGTTTCTTGCAACAAAAATTTGGTCGATTTTTCTTATAAGTGCTCTTGCTTTAGATATTTTGACGAGTTACACAATTTATGTTTATTGACTTTAGACCTTCCCCAATCTTCAAATTTGGCTAATAGAAACGCTAACGTGGTCGAGCCTTCTTCTTCGTCCTCTTATCCTTTCCTTTTGAGGGATTTCTATGCACAACTATGCCTGCAAACGTGGATAAATCAATCTAGAGCTTGATGAGCTCCTGAAAGGTTCTTTACATATCATTTACATACTCCATTTAAAGTTGCAGTACCGGTAGAGTGGTTAAGCCAGAAACATACTTTTATTTCATTATTAGGCACACCCTTCCAACCGAATCAGCTCACCCTAGAAGAACGATCTGGACAGAGAGGAATTAAGGAAAGATGATACGAGAAGACAGCTAGAGCGCATTTTACGACAAAAACGTTGAATAACGTTTCTTTCAATTTTAACGATTTCCATATAGGAGCTTCAATCCTCGACCTCTATCCGAAGATTACGCATAGTGAAGGAAATAATCGTTGGATACATTCACTTTGAACTGAAATTAACATTTCCTTTAACTTCTTTAAATACTTCTTTAAAACGAGGCGCAGAAACTTATACGGCTTAGGCAAACAAATTCATATCAGAAGAGAAGTTAGAGGAGATGCGGCGAATTCCTGCATCACAACGATTCTTTACCACTCTGTATCGTCTGCTACAAGCGTCGAACAATGCAAACTCTATATCTGCGTGCCAAAACTGAACCACCCAACTTGCTGCTTTGAATCCGCGGTTCCATTCTTGGCACTTTTAACAATCACAAAGTTCACGAGGAAAACTGAAAACTGAAAAATTTGTTATAAAGATCTATACACATTTAAGATTGGAGATTAGCTCATTGCCAAGTACCATCAATCTCACACCCATTTCTTTTGCTTCGAGAAAGTCACATTTCTGCATTTAAAAAATGCACTGCATAGGCTTCTCATACCAATTTTACTGTGTTCTCATCTTTCTATTGGATACCTCGATGTTACTCTGCATTATGTATTCAGTGATCGATCGCATACTGGGTTACACCTTCCTAGTTCTTCCTCCTCATGACGTATGGTTTTACTTGCTGATTACCGCTTCCTCCATCATTTTCTTCATAAACTGTAAACTAATGTATTCAGTGTTTAAAAGGCGTCTCGTTTTCTTCAGTGTTGAAGAGGATTTTTAGAAACCTATGAAGTTTCGAGAATTGTAGCATTCTAAGCCTAAAACCTTAAACATAAAGTCAATGCATTTTGGGTCCTCCAGTGCTGTTCAGATGAATGAAAAAATTTTGCATCATTAGTAAAGAAATAGCTATTTGCATGGAATTTTTGCTGTTGGCATCACTTCCACCTGCATAGTTGCAATGTGTCACGAAATTCATCGTGACAAAAAAAAATCGTGACTGATCTATTACAGACTTCGATGCAAAAGAGTGACTCCCCAAACTGTTTTCTTTTTATCACCTGAGCAGATGAATTTCAAGTCTGAGAAGGCATGGCAGAGTTGCCGGACGATCCCCATCCACATACGCAAACAAGTGCGGAAGAAACGCTAGCGGCCATTTGCGCCATAATCGTATGTTATACTCATCGCGGCGATTCGCAGCAACTGAGATCACAAACGTAAAAAGTGACAGTTGTGAGCTATGTCAATGCAGCATAATTACGCTCCTCCGCCCCCCCCCCCCCTCTCTCTCTCTTTCACCTCCTTTCGCTCCACTCTTGCTAACTGCTCACAACAACAAATGCACGGAAATATCATCATGTTTTTTCCCAAAAACTTTCCAAGCGAATCATTTAATCAGTGAGTACGACCATGCGAAAACTCTCATTAACGGATATAAATACAGAAAGAAAATAAACTGTGTTAACTTCGGAAACTCATAAATGCCTTTAGAATTATAAACACGATATCGGAAACATTCAAAAAAAAAATCTGTCTAACCGCATTGAAAGAAAACTCTTTTTAATTTTTCAACAAAAATTTTGCCCTCTGAAAAAATTTTGAAAACTCTAAACAGTTATACGTGACTCAGGCAAGTTCATCGAACACCCGATCATTAAGCTGTACATAAAGCATTGAAAGCTTTATATCAAATTTTTCGATTGATAGAGCAGTGTTTTGTTTACATTACTCTTATACTGGTAAATGTAGGCATGCTGGTCAAGTTACTTTAAATGCAGGTTATTTAACGGCGGAAAGTTCCGCACTAATGAAATGTATGTGATAATCGAGACGCCCGCAAATGTGACAACTGGCGGCTGTTCTTATTAGGGCGTGCTTTCGTGTTGCACAACAACACCAGGCTGCGCTCGTGGCAACGATGAAGCGACAGAAATTAAATTGCCGCATCGATGGAGTTTCTATCCTCTTTTTTTTTTCATTTGTCAAACTCTTAATACCTCTACAACTTCCTTCCCTATCCATTTCCTTCCTTCTTTATCCATTTCACGTGCCAGACTTCCACTGAATTCCCGCTTCTCAAGAAATACAAATCATTTTCCCAAACCTCTCAAAAAAAGCAGCTCGATGAGTCTTTACCCACACAGCTCACTGCGCAGATCTTTTTGTCACGTTCTCTGATTATTCCGTATTTTTGATTGCCTTCTCGATAAAATGAATCCGACATGGGATCCTATCTCTCCCACAATCGTTGTTTCAATTAATTTTCTACGTTCGATTGATTCTATAGCAGAGGAAGTTTCCTCAACGAGAGGAAACGGCTCGTTTTCTTCAAGGATTTATGCTTGACGGCATGGTGTAGAATTAGCTTCTTCATGCTACTAAGAGCGTTTTCGAGTTTGTCAAAGACTTAAGTTACAGACCACCCGTGCTTGATATGAACAATTGTTCAACAATGAGCCCACTCAAGTGTAATGGCGAGTGCGTTTCAGCGATGAAAAAAAAAAGCAAATCGGAAGGCTTCCCTTTATCAGTTCGTACATTGCGATGTAATATGGTCAAAAGGAACGAAGTTGGATGATGCTTCGATGGCGCTCCACACTGAATGATCATGTCAACAAGCCATATTCTCCTAACGTGCTAATTGTTTTCTCAATTTGAAATTTTCTCTCAGTTGTTTTACCATTGAAAATGGCGACTATTGCTTTTTGCTTCAGCTATATATAACGAAAAAAAAGAGCAAAATAAAATATATTATACTTTATATATGTTATTCAAATAATGCTCATAATGTAAAAGCTATAATAAATTTGCATACAAATAAATAAATTTACAGATAAAGATATTTAGTGCCTAAGCGCATTTATCCTGCATGTTATATATATTGTATAAGTATGCACTAAACTTGTATTATATCCTTATATTTTATTTGATACATGTGTGATAATTTTTTGATATACGTAATTCTCTACTAAAATCTAGGTGTTATATATGCATAATATTTTTACCTATTAATAAGAGTAGTGTTAAAAAAGCAACCATCATATGTGCATGTGTTTTTGAGGAAATGAATTAAATGCCATGTAACCGTTCATCTCATCATTCATCCTCTTCGTGATCAAGCTAACGGATATTATAATAGGATTGGGTATTGCGTATCATTTGAGGTAAAATGCACAACTGTAACAGACACAGAATCTCAAATGCTTCTGAAAGTTTATTGTGCTGAAATTTATATCCGAGCAACACTTCACATTTTAGCATGATTTTTTTTTGAGAGTTTCTAAAATTCACAATTCTTTTCTTTTCGGGCTCATTAAAAAATGTTCGATCCTTTTCAGCTTTCGCTTATCGTCTAAATGCTTGTCACCATTTGGGAACTCAGGATTTGCAGCTATCTCTCCTCTCATAGGGAAAAAAATTGACTACATGTGATTGCTATGCAAATCGGTTCGCTTAAACATTTGTCACTAAGACCTTATCATGTATTCTCTGAAATTGAGTAGGATTTTGCTATCTACAACAATTTGTAATGCCCACGTATGAATTGTTCTATATAAGAATACATGCATATTAATGGCTATTTTGTTGTTTTCGGATGCTCTGCTTCATTTTTTTTTTTTTTTTTGAATAAGTGTTTTATTATTGTTATTGCATATGCTTAAGTACTGTGCATGAAGTTCATGTCAACTCATTCGAAACTCTCACATATGCAGCTCTTTTTCTGAAAAACACCCCTTTCACTGTATTGCAATGGTGGGTATGTGTGGAGAGGGAGGGCAGGGGGCTCGAGAGGAGGGGAAGGACGGCCGCTCACAACGATTTGACAAGAAACCGCACAAAGCGAAAGTGCTCCGCTTTGCGTTGACTACGCGATGTATACCTACCGAAGATGTCAGTCCTCCTATGCCTTCCTTTTTTGTTTCTACAGCATTTATACTTTCGAACGGCAAAGTCACCTCAAGTTGCTAAATGCTGCACACTCGGTTCGAACACTCTGCTGAAAGGTGCAGAAAATGGAATAGGTCGACTTTTGCAGAGCTCATATTTTATCCTCAATTTTTGGTGCAACATGATACAGACTCCTCCCAAACTCGAAAAAATGCTAACCAAATAGAAATGCGGAAAACTAAACACACTTAACGACCAATGATCACAGAGTCAGTGCAAAAACACGACTCAACGAAAACGACTGCTGCCATCACATATTGCCTACTAGCTTCAAATGCTGCAGACGTCAATATTGGACATCGCTTAACGCTTAGATGATAATAGACATCCGACAAACTGTTCAGTGATACCGTTTAACGTTTGCAGGAGCAAGAGTGCATAAAGAATGGCATTAAAAAAACTTCCACATTTATAAGAAAACAATACGAGAATTGCGTTGAAGCATATCTCTTTACGTGAACAGGGGTCTTCTAGGAGCCATAGAGTTTCCTCATAGCACTACTTCACGCTATGATAGTCGGAGATATTAGGTGATCCGTCTAAATTCCGCACATATTGCGCTCTTTTTACGTCAAAAACGGTGACGCTGGCAAACAAAATTGCAAAGATTTAACAACAAGTGCTTGAAATTGAGTAAAATCCAACTTCTAAGTATCTATAGAATTCCTAGTGTTCAATAGATTTTTCTGAGTTTTGCTCGTTGTCAAAGAAGTATTTGAAGAGGAATCGACGAGCATGAATATGTGGCGCAGTTTAGGCTCTCCAGAACAACCCATCGTTCCTTGCTAAAAACTGCACAATTCTAACGACATTTTAGAAATCGATGCCTCAAAATAACAAGAGAGGAAAGAAAGTGTGTAACGCTGGTCGTTTAAATCATAAAAAATAGATTCCGATCAATGTTCTCTATACTACAACAAGCTATGAGTCTCAAATGGCAAAGACAATGGAAGTCAAACACCGATAAATTCAAGCAGAGTTTCTGCTAAAATTTCGTACCCTTATAGAAATAAAAGCTAATGAAACTGGAGCAAGTTGGTGTATAAATTCGAAGTACCTCAGAAAATATGGCATCTTTCTGAAGTACACCGTTGAAAAGAGCGAGTAAAATTTTATAAAGCGCCTTTTTGTTATGCAAAACTGTGTTTGTTTTGATGGATGAGTGATTCAAAAACGATAGAGGAATAGAAACATTTGCCCAATTTCATAAACAGTAATGAGAATGCTAGCGCAGTATCACTAGTAAACAAGATAAAATGGTATTGAATGTAAGGAGGTGGATTAGGAAAAACATATATGAACTGCTATACGATTGATAACTTCTCACGATGGCATTTTTGTATTTGTGATGTTTTATTTATAATTTCTTTTGAGAAGAAAGGAACCTCTAGCGTGAACAAGAGAGTACTAAATTCCATAATAGAATCAAAAAGCATTCCAATGGCATGTGAAATAACTTTCCCTTCAGTTGGCTTCTCTAGGATATGACATGTGCGATGGACTTTCATCGCGGCGCACTTTTTTTTCTTCTGCGCTGATATTTAATAGGGTACTCAAAGATCATAGCAAGATAGACGGATGCATTGAAGCTATACAATATTGGAAGTCGTCGCTGAAACTCTTCAATTCTCTAGCAATAAAACAATCAATCCAATAAATTTTCAATAAAAATACACATCTCGTGCCAGCTCTTCTAGCATAATTTCAACCTATTTCGTATTAGCAATTTTAAGGCGCTTTTAGAAGCTTCCCACCATATACTACTTCGAACAGCATATTACTTGCGCCTCATTAATTTATTTCATCTCAGCAGAATATTCTGCTAGATAGCATCTAAGAGATGAATATTTCAAAAAGAATCGTTAAGTAAGTTATGCAATCATTTCGACAATTTAGCTAAATTCGGATTTCTCCTCCTTTTTTTTAAACCGATTTCTTTGTACAACATGAAAGTTTCGTTTAGAATTGATGAATAGTGCAAGTATTTAATAAATATTGCACGTTCATTTTGGTCGCTTCTCATAAAGCGTTTTTTTTTTTGGGAAACTTTCAGTCATTGTGTATGTGATCATCGGCGATGCGCTTTCCAAAATTGCTTCTCATCGTCACACAAATCAAAATACTTCATATGATTGTTGCTATTAGTGGTTCCGTTTAGCTATTTGGAGAAAATTGAATCGTTGAAAAAATATGTGGAATTAGGCAACTCATTCTCATCGATGGAACTGTAAGAGAGAAAACATTTTTAAAAAATTTTTGCAAATTATCGAATTTTCACCTTTTTATTTCATTTAGTCTTACCTGAACATGTTATTACTAGAAAGAAAGGTAACTATCAAATTGAACTGTTGAATTATTCGGCACTTTTCCATTGTCTGCGAGCAATAACTTATAGAATATGCTTGTAGAACTTTATTTTCCGCTCTGAAATATTGATCGCAATATAGTTAACCTCGGTCACCAAAGAGTAGAGTTTTTTTTTCAGTAATGAGAATCAACTTTGCTGAAGGCAAAAAAACGAAAGGAAAAAGGCGAAAGGTAAACAATTCTTCAATAAACATACTAATCGGTTTTAGTTTCTCGATGAGTGCTGCAAATAACCTAAGCATTGTGGCAAGCTGATGGATAAAACACTTGAGGACACTCAACGCTGTGCATATATTCTTTGAAATATTGAAGTGTTCAAAAACGCCTTTTAAGGCGATAGAATGTATTATGGCTCTTCTCTTTATTGTTCACATATCAATAGTTTCCTTTTTTTGCATACATTCTGTTACTTTCTCTTCCGCGCAAATAATCTTGTTACACAATCCGAATATTTGAATGAAGGTAAAATTGTTGTGTATAATTCAGGTGTCTTTCGCCTGATATGATAATATGGTAGAAGTCGAACCGATTTATTTGCTTCAGCGGCATTATTCTTATAAGACACATTACTCGAAATTTTTCGTTTAATCGCTTGAAATTGTAATGACATCAGCTAACATAGGTTATTAAAGTGTAACTTTGTGCTGCTTCATTCGAAAGTACTAATTAATATTATCAATTGCAGTAATCTCATATGTTAATCTAAACTTTGTGCTTCAAAAAATTAATAATTATCAAATGCAGTTAAAAATAGTTAAATCTCTTATCATGCAGTTGTCAATAGAGTACCATCGAAAGTAAATGTATGGATTAGTGGAAATCTGAAATGCTAAAATTGACGACCTATTCAGTATCGATCGATTTTAGTCAGAAAAGTTTTTTTTTTCTTAGATATATTTTGAGAGGTTTTTTTTTTAATGAAAAATCACTAGAGATATTAAAGCTTAAATTGAGAGCATGAGAGTAGTATCTTTTTATAACAATTTTTAGGCGTTCAACGAATAAAATAATGAAAAAAAAAATGAATGTCGAAGGAGAGGAAACCTTTGTGGAAAAACTCTCAAAATGAAAATATATACTTAAACATAACCGTTTTTTTTTTATTTCTAGCAATCGCTTTTTTTTTTTCGTTGTAATCATTCTCGAGCTGAAATATATTTCTTGTTGAAGTGATTAGTAGGATTCAAAGAATGTTTATGAAGGCACTAGTTTTATTTGTAATGAACGAAGTTAGCACTGCTTTGAAATTAGATTATCACTGAAAAATGTTGACATTTATCGAATAGAGCATATTTCGCCTGAGGTTGCTCTCATAAAAATATTCGAGAAGCGCTCTGCGAAATAGATACTGCAGTTGACCGCTCATTAAATATGGTGCCCACCCACATTCGTCATCGTTAGAACGCTCGCAAAACGTTGTCTGACTTCAATTCCACCATCATATCGATGCCCATTTATTGACGATTCTAATTTCGAAAATACTCTGGACTTCGCTTGATTATATTAGCTGATGGGTGAAATGACTATAAGCTAACGCTCGTATATATCGCTTTTTTGACACCTTAAAAAGGATCTAAAGTGTGAAGTGCTGAGGTGATTCGATCGACCTTTACGAATAAGCTTTCGATCAAACTGATTTCATGTGTGGAATATAAGTGTGCGAAGAAATCTCTTACGATTCGTTGGCTTTATCTCATTTGCACCTCTCAAATTAACACCTCAAATTGACAAATTAACACGCTGATCAACTGTTGCGTCTTTGTTATTGAAAAGATTGCTGGACAAGTGAAAAATGTAATCTGTCACTTTCCCGAAATTTCACAAACTTAGCAAATTTCACAAACTTAGCAAAAGCTTTCGTTTCAATTCTTTGCACTATTAGAGTTATTTTTGCATTTGCTGTTCAGCAAATACTCTAATGTGCATCACTGGTAACTTTGCTGAACTATGGGTACAATTCCGAATTATCTCATAACTATTGAATATCACATCTTTTGCTTTTATAACTTTTTGATGAGAAAAGATGCAGACGAAGCTATCAGCGATGGTATGGCGAAACAATTGCAACCATTTCTTTGCCGCTGAATTCTGCATTCTTCGTTATAGTCAGCAATAAGAAGGATCACAACATTGATTATGTGTACTGACAATTGTACTAGTATATAACTAGGCGTAGTAAAAGTCTCTCTCGATTAACAAAGATCTATTCGAATATTGCATAAAAGAGGTGACCGAGAGCTCCTATCCGAGCTACAATGGGTGTTGCAAACGAACAGATAACGGCGATCTGAAAGAGTCTTACCTGCTTTCAACCTGCAATGCACAGTTAGTCTGCGCATATTTTATGCAAAAAGAATTAAACGCTTCATAGAAATTGCCAACATTAGCAGTTGGCACTATTATTCTGCATGCCGCCTATTCCACTCTTTCACTTTTTGTTTAGTGATATTATTTCGTGTAGATGCATTCTCAATAAAATGCTTACTCAATAGTGCGAAGTGGAAATGAGAATTTTTTCATGCTCATCATAGCCTCTCATAGCTGAACACTTTCACATCTATTTCGATCTGCTTCTCATCAGCAGAGAATTGCGGTGACCTCTTGATTTTCAGCTGCTAGTGGAGCCAACTTCTAACTGGAGAAATTCGATTAGTGCTTTGAATATATATATATATATATATATATATATATATATATATATATATATATATATATATATATATATTTTAATCCCGGTTCAAAAGTAACCCGGTGATGCTGAACGATAGGAAAAGGCAGCAGTAGATAGTGTAGAAAACAGTGCGCATTTTGAGGGTACGATTTCGAAATCGACTTCATATTGTAATAAGCGCAACTCGGCAGATACTATCCTCGAAAGTTGTATGTCCTTCCTTCCCTTTTGCTGCTCTTTGAATCACGATCCCATATGGATACGGTGTTTTCTTACTATATGAAAAGTCTTTTGTTCACCGCCTTCTTCACGCTTTTCACTCTAGGTTCCGTAATTTTGCTACCCTTCAATTATGCATCCGCACAATTTGACCCGCTTGAGCTGTGCACCGTATATTATTCGATGTGTTATTAAATTGCGTTTGGTTTGGCGTGTAAAAATAAGCACTCGTAAGACCTCTTCAAAGTGTTCTACGAGTCACACAAAGGCGCCGAAAGGGCTTATCGAGGCGATCTCGCGTTCAAGAGGGTGCATCCGATGAAGACAACTGTGTTTATGATCACATACAGCTACATCAAACAACTCCCTTTTCCTTTTTCATTTACACGTAAATAAGGCTTTTGCTCACATTTTTGGAGGCTCAAGCACTTGAACGTAACGTCTCACAGGTCGTGACAGGATTCGAACAGTTCCCTTCCGACGTTGAGGCGAAACCCAACCCGTGCAAAGTGCAATCCTATTTTGCCGTAAGTCAGCAAGCGGCTTATTGCAAAACGGCGCAATCCACGCCATGTAAACCGCACATGCGTTATTTCCCCTCTCACCGTGAAATTAGATCCACCGCAAAGTGCGGAATTTTTGACAAGTGAAATGCTGTCAGGTGATAAGTATTACGGAAGGAAAAAATTCTAGACGCTTTTGGGAAATTACCCAAAGGGTGGAATTTTCCATGATTTCTGCAGCTTTATAGTAATAATAGCACCCACTTTCCGCACCACTGAAATGTGACCATTCTTAGTTTTAAATCCATTAGAATTTGGCACTGTGCAGTTTTCAGAGGAAAAAGTGAGCTGTAAAATTTCCTGCAGGCCATTTAGGGGGAAAGGTGGGGAGAAGGGGAAGTTGGTGATGAGGCCACATGTGGTTTTAACGTAGCAGCAAAGATAACGATGCATGCACAATGAGCCTCAAATTCTGATAGTAACGTTGATGCGAATCACGAGCTGATTGTAAGCCTGGAATATCTCCTGTATGTCTCTGTGCACAAACGATGCCATGTGCAAAAACTCAGATATACGATTGTTTATCGATTTAACGATGTCTTTGAAGCTTAGGAATTTCTCTGTCTAGAACATCGCAAAACTCACGAACATTCCTGACCAACCCTCATCAAAAAATATCAGATCATGGACTATTTCTTGAAGTGAGTATTTCCACACTTTATTTACATTCTGATAAGAGTTAAGAGTCATCATTTCTTTCAGTGAGAACCTATCATCCATTCATTTTCAAACAAGAGAATGCGATCGCGAAGATCGGTCATTCGGGCAATTCTATTCATCGTTCGCCTACAAAAATCGGTCTCTCAACAGCGATCGCGACGTGTTGTGAAAGAGACGCCAACTATCAGGAGGTTGCTAACATTTGCATTTTTCTTAGCAATTCTGTCGGCAATTCGGCAGTAATTTGCAGTTCTGTGGAAATGCTGATTTTAACGGTGATGCTTTTAGTTGCAGTGGTCACCGTGAATAAATGCACAATGCAGTCGAATGAGGTTTTTTTTTTTCAGTACCACAATAAGCAAAGTTCACAGGAAAAAGTTTGCTGGTAGCATGATGAAAAGCAGCGAAACGCCAAATTAAAGGCTGCTTTCAATGGGATAGTTTTGCGATGCTAGTATCGCTGCTTCCCATAATGTATTTCAATATTTCTCAATTGCAATCCGAAGCATGTGATTTCGAAAGCAGGATACGTTTCGTTTCGTCATTTGCTGTTCTTCTTTTTTCGTTCCGACGATGCTTCTTCGATTCTTGTCTTCAAACAAAAATCTATTGGTGGCTTGATGAAAAAAAAAACAGTATGTATATCTCTTTTCAAATCTTTACGGCAACGCTTGAAAATTAAGGAAGCTGACCCTTAAATACTATTGCGCCTTTATGCTTTCTAGAATGTTTGCATGGATGACGTCTGGTGAGAAAATGTAGTTCGTTTGTTGCATTTCATATTTACTTACGCCGTAAATCAACAATGAAAGAATAAATTCTTCTTCGCTTTTGAACTTTGGGATCTCTCGGTTCAGGGACGTTTTCAGCGCAAATTTCATTGGAATCAATTTCCGGTGAACTTCGCTCAGGACCAGAATCCTGAAAGTCAATTTTAGGCGTTCTTGTACAAGGTGAAAATTAATAGGCAGTCTTGCATTCTATAGGGATAAAGAAGAATATTTTATATACTCCATCAGCTTATCAGTGATGAAAATTTTTGCAAATCACATACCGCCGCGTATCGCTATCGATCGTACAGAGCACATTGTACGAATGACGAACTCTACCAAGAAGCAGTAATGAATTAAACCCGACAGAACTAAGGAAAATTTTTTATTAATTTAGGTCTTGTCACTAGTTTTTATTCATATAAATATGTTCACCTAGAAGAAGAATTTCAGGATTTTAGTTTATGAGTGGAAACAAAAAAAAATCGAAATAATGATATGCCGAGAACGGAGCATTTTACGGAGACAACAGTTGCGCTTATAGCTCGCGAACATCTTAATCACATGATTCATGATCGATTAAAAACTTGGAAAAGAGTTGTTTTGAGAGATGAGGCACTCAAATATAGTCCAATTAGTGTGCCATGTGTTACCGGAGATGGGTTATCGAAGGGTGACATCCTTTCCACTCTCCTAGCTGCAATCCTGGTGGCATCTGAATTCTTTCTGATAAGTTTAGAAATGGCTGATACAGGAAATCATTGTACGAGATTGCTTATCCACTTGATTGCATCTCTTTTAAACCACATTCAAATCCTGTTGAAAACTCTATACAAGTGAAGATGCAACTAGTTATCCGAATACTATATTAGAGGTAATGAAAACTGAAAAATCTTATCATTTCCTCTAATTTCATTTCCTCCGATTCCAGTTCCTCTAATTTCATTTCCTCCGATTCCAGTTCCTCTAATTTCATTTCCTCCGATTCCAGTTCCTCTAATTTCATTTCCTCCGATTCCAGTTCCTCTAATTTCATTTCCTCCGATTCCAGTCGACTTCATATTCCAAACTCATTTTTCAAACGGCTTCATGTTTCCGCTTTTCCTTCATTTTTTCATTCCAATGAGGAACGAGAGGAGCCAATGCTTTACGCAATTCGAAGGCATCCCGCTGAACGCTGATCTAACTGGAACAGACAGTTTGCATTCTTATACTCCCTTCAATAACATACAGATGCCATTCAACGCGACAGCAACGAAATGTTCGAAAGGAAAACCGCATTCAGCATCGCCATAGTGCTCCAAACGCGTCAGCAGGCGTGCTTGTCGCTCCTCGGTGCCATCCGGAGTTGCAAACGTCTGTCGACTTCACAGGCACTGCATCTTGCCGTTATGAAGTTTCTCAGTAATTTCTATGTGTCGTGCGTTCGTGGTTCCCTTTTTCACGTTAAAAAAAATTAATTGGAAGACACAAGGACGTAATCTTGTGCTTTTTGAGCTGCAATCGTTGTTTCGGCCAGGATGAGGGGTGAGGGGGATCAAGTGCCTTAGTTTAAAGTTCATGTTTTTTTCAAAACGAAGTTGTGGTAAATCACTTCTTCTGTACTTTAGAAAGGATCCGATTAGACGAGAGATCAAACAGGTCAGTTGGCCAAATTGGCCAAAAAAACTTTTTATATACAAATTTTCCACTAGAAAATCTACAAAATAACTTTAATAGAAATTATAAAAATAATAACCCGTTTGAATGAACAGGAGATCACTGTTTCTGCGCTACTATCTCACTGTTGTTTCGGGCAGGTTATTAATAGAAATTCAATGAAGTAGACATAATCTAGCAAAAGAGCTCGGAGAAATAAGAATGAATAAGATTTTGAACTAGAACAAGTATATTTTTAAAAAAACGCTCGTAATCCTTTCACAAAGCAGTTTTGATTTGTTTAATTGATGAAGAATTTTTGAATTATCTCAAATAGACTAACTTTGTATACACATTATCGAGACGCAAAAATATGTGGATTTCGCTGAAGAAAATTTGTCTTCATGTATAAAATTTAAAAGCACTCATAAAATGGAAAAAATGGTTGTTCCATATGTGCGCTTTTTTGACTTATTGAAAAGCCAAAATGCTTGGATGCTCCGATTGCTGATAACTTTTGTATAAGAAATTGCGATGACAGAATATTCTCACTGTCATAAAAAAGAAGCATCTTTCTAACCGTATAGAAGTTGTGTGAAAAATGAGTCACAAATGGTATAAGTGGAATGAATGTGTCAGGAGGGACTGGTTTAACGGTCATACGATGGAGTGCTTCGAAAGTGAGGGATGCTCGGTGACGAGGCGAGCGTGAGACGGTGGGGGTTGACCTCGAATTGAGTGCCACATGAGGGCTATTATTGCAGAAACGTTCTTGCGCATGAGTCAGCCATACAGAATCGCACTTCACCATTACGCGGGACAGGTTACGTTCAAAGTACACGTATCCGATGCGCACCGAATGGCACTACGCGTACTCACACATAAGCGCCTCGCTCAACGTTCCAGGTTTGAGTTGACTGTCTTAGGTTAGAAGCTCGGTTTCGGCTCCCTTTCGTCAACAAATTCCCATCCGATTTTCCCCACTATTCCAAAATCAATTAGCTGCGTTTGTTTATATAACAGCTTACCAAATATAAATGTGATTCTGTGATTTTATGAATAGAGCTAAAATTTTAACAGGGATGAAGAGCAAATTTTATGGTTCATTAACGTGTTAGATGCGGAGATAAAATACGCATTCAAAGTACTACTACAACTGACTGATCACTTAAGATGCGCTAAATTTGATCTCGTGCTGATTGTTAAACAATCACCTGAAATTGAGGAAATGGGGGGTTTTTTTTGCAATTACTTTAAATTCACACTCTTACGTGACTATCGACGAAAATGAGAAGGCAGAATTGTCTCTTTTTCACTAGAAAATAGGTGACACAAGGTGCCGTGCTGGTCTTTCGACGAAAATCGGACCTAACATTCAGCTACCGTTTTTCTCATGCGGCATTGAGAATATCACGATTTCTTTTTGAAATCTCAGAAACGAATCAAGTAAACCTTCATCGCTTAATGGTACGCTACACCTTCCCATTCCCCTTCCCACTCCTATTCCTCTTTCTAGCTTCTCATAAAGCTACTACTATGAACTTAAATAAGCATCATCATATAATCAGAGGTTTCTTCGCGTCAAATTGCAAGCATCATAAAAGATTTCCGCAGTATTGTTTAATGCTTGAATTTCAGCACTCCAGAACGATGTATGAGCATTCCAAACGACTTACTCGGTAAGTGTTGTTGACATGTTATTAATTCAATACCTAAAATATGCATATCTCGATATTTTTATATAATTCATGAAGAAATATATAGTCGAAAATTTGATGACAGCGATGGTGATTTCATTTCGTGGAGTCATTTGTGTCGTATTGAAAGGACGAATTCTCTTTCCACTTTTCAGCCCACTTTCATTTCCAGTTTCAAATTGTGTTCATTCTTATTTCCCACATATTCAACGCCGCGCTCATAGGTGTTAATTACATTTTATCAGCTGATTCATGTGATAACCCTCGCAATCTTATGCGATTTTATTGTTTCATCTTCTTTTTGTTGAATTCATTTTTTTTTTTTGCGTTTATCGATGAAATTTTTATTTTCTCTTAGTTGATCAATTTAATCGATGTCTGAGGTCTTTGATGATCACTCATTTTCATTGATATACCGTCCGTCTTAGAGTATATTTTAAATTATTTGATTTTTCATATACTTGTTCTTTTCTCTCGACACTAAAAGTTTTCTTCGTTCTAGTAACTTCACCAAAGTGTTTCATAAATTGTAATTATAGGTTAAAAAGTAAACGACCTCTAATTGTTAATTTCTTACAATAATCATCGAGCATATCTGAAAAGAAGTTATATTTTCCTTTCAAACCGATAGAATGTTAATATGGGTGAAATAGCATTGAGTTTCCTATTGCGTCAAGAATGGAATTCATTTTAGGGTGTCGTCAAGGAAACGCAGAAAGCTACGAAAGGAGCTCTTTTAGTGAAATGACACAACAACAGCGTAAACACAAACAAAATACGGCCGGCATTCTCAGTTAGTTTTTCGATATTAGATCGTATATTAATTAATACATAATGCGATGAATGAACTAATCGAGCAATGATCAAGGAGATTTCATTATTTCGCGATATTCGTTTCTCGTCGAGAATATTCAAGAATAATCTCATCGTAATTTCTAGATCACATTTCATTTAGAATAATGTAATGTAAGCATGACACAATTTCACTGAGATATGATATGAAGTTCACTGAGTGAAACAAATCAATGTGATTCGTTTGAAGTGAAAAACTGAATGTGATCTATTTTCACTGCAATTTCGGTTAGAATTGGATCTCTTGAGTATTAAATCGCAACTTTCGCGAATTCCATTTGAAACGGAATGTTCTAGTTGATTTGATTATTGAGGCAACTGTTCACTACGGAAGTATTCAACAGCTATCATTTGTAACATTGTTCATTCAACCTTCCTGCTAGCAAAGTGGCGATTTCTTCAACAAACCTATCGAGATGGTAAGGTTGTTTTTTCCGAATCTCACTTCATATTTTGTATTTCAACTTTCCTACGCAGACTGCCGCAGAAGAAAATAAGCCAAGAGAGTTAAGATGCGCTTATGAGCGTCGAGGTGGACGATGTGGAAGCACTGAAGGCTTTTGTTGCAAAGGGTGGTATGGAACTGGACGCCAAGATCGAGAGTAGCCATTTGAGCGGATGGTCGCTCGTCGACGTGGCGCTTATGCTCGACCACCGACGATGCGCCTCCTTTCTAATGGAAGCTGGAGCGATGCCAAGTCCTGAACGTAAGCTACCATCTCTTCTACAATTTCATCAGTGAAACAGTAATTCAGTCGAACGTTACATCAGCGGCAGCAACATTGGATTTACTGTAGTATCGTTGTTATCACAGTAACGCTTAACTTACTGTGGCATCACTGTTACGATCAGTCAGTACAATTGTAAATGTTTCGGACTCCGTTTTCTTTGCCCTCTGCCCTCAGTGTGCTCCTGAAGGATCCGCAAATCACTTCTCTTACTAGGGTCGACTATGTTGCGTAACCTGCCAACGAGGTGAGAGGTCAAGGTTTTTATTTTGTCTTTAAAAAGTCAAACAATAGTAACGGCGGAGGGGATAACCCAACGAATAGGAGCACCTCCGCGCCAATCAGCACGGGGTACTCCTCATGCCCGAACCACTTCGCGATTTGGCTGCGAACCGCTAAGGTCCGAAGCTACCCATGCTAAGACGACACCTCACGTAAACACCTAGAGGGACACCAGTTGCATGTGATCAACCAAGCTCTCCTTTTATACGCACTGAGCTTTGCCTTAAGATATTTGTAGAGAGTTTGCTATCTTATGGCCACTACTTCTCTGCTCTGTACGAAAGCCGTTGAAATACAATTTAATAGTCACCCCTCACACCACATATAAGACTTCATTGCTATGGTTTTTCGGAAGCATTATCTTTTCTCTGTCTTTCCATCTTCACCTCTTTAACATTGTCGTCAGTTTGCAGTTGAATGTGGATTTCTTCTCTATCTGCCTTTTTCTATTCTCTAATCTCAAAGAAATCAACTGGGGTTATTTATTTCGATCAAATGCCTAACTATGAGTCTTAACGGCCTGCACTTTTCAGTTAGAGAGAATATCACCGACACATGCGCTAGATTTCTTCGTTCAGGACAAAAAAAGTTTTGTTTATTTTCATTTTCAGTTTGTGGCACGGGTGCACTTTTGAATAAAATCGAAGCGCTACAGAAGAAAACGCTGAAGGATGCTCAGCGTTCGAAGAATAGTGGTCTGAAGAATAAAGTAAGTGCGAAGCAAGAATCAAATTTTCCCATGGATTTGTCACTGTTGATATAACAAAGAGTGTCTTTTTTTTACATTTGTAGAAAGTATATCAACACTTACTGCATTTTCTACCTCTTCGGAGGAGTTGTTTTTTTCCAGTTATGAAACGAGGAAAATATGGCCATGGAACGGATGACCATACCAAGAATCTTGATTTCACATTCAATTTGCGAATGAGTTATATTAAATTCGATGAGGCAAAACAGACTCCTCATCAAAATTCTTAATTTTTCTAGATCATCACGTTGGCTTTAGAACTCTTGAATTAATCCGTTTCTTTTCCGCATAGATTAATGAAAGCAGATGTCACTGCCAGCCGCTGTCATTTTAAATGCCGGCTACCGCAATCAACCATGCAAGCCATTAGATTTGTAATCGTTCCAGAATGTAGCGATTAACAGATCTTCTTTAGATATTTTGTAGGTCCATAAAATGCCTTGATTTATCGATATAATTTAGGAGGAGAGCCGCCAGTTGAAGCATTTGGAGAAACAATTGCTCCAGTTACGAAAGATGAAATCCATTGTTAAGAACTGCGCCCTTCCTGGTCCACTTTCTGATGCAACCGCTTTAATTTCGGCTTCCGATACAATAACGGTCGAATGGAAGAAGCCTTCCAAACAGGCAAATGCGGATATCCTTACGTGCGTTAAAGGTGCCAATTTCTCTTTAAAGTTCGCTGAATTAATCCCATCATTTACAGAAATCATTTCAATATTGCAAAGGCAAATTTTAGTTTGCACTTTTTTTTGATGAGGAAACGCTTTTGAATGTCGAAAATTGTGAATAAAGATTATTGCTTATTTATATATTGTTCATGCTTCTGCTATGGTTGTGATTAAATGCGAGCAGCAAAGAATGATTTTCTCTTATCATCAATAATCACTCCTTCTAAAGACAATTGTTAACAATATTCACTTACTTCGAAGCGACCATTTATAAACGCTTGTTTTCGAATTCATATACGATATGTCTCATTTATTCGGCTTATATCGGAGAATAATTTGTCGATAGTTTGCTGAATGCACCAGTCAACAATCCGGCTTCTCAGCACATCCGCCACCATTTTCTTCAATCGAAAATTGAGTCGAAATTTTTTAAACGACTCATTCGACAAAATTTCCCAGAACAATTCAAAAATAATTGCAGTTTCGGCTCTTGAACAAATTTAATTGAATATATGTCTAACAATTGCAATTGTTTCGAGAAATTTGAATGGGTTTCTAAGAAGTCGAAGACGAAATTGCAGCCGCTTAACGTCAACTGTTACAGAGCTTATGATCGCATGCGAATGTTCACTAATTATATATTCTGTTCAAGTGCAGTTTCAATTTCGTCAAATTTGAAGTGAAATTCACTTTAGTTGAATGGAGTTTATCGGATAGCTTCAATCAAATAGAAGGCGAGTTGATAGTGAGGGATATCAGAGATAGTAGAACCGATATCAGTGGTCTTCGACGAGGATTGAGGTATTCGATTCGAGTGAGTGCGGGGACGATGCGAGGGTTTGGCAACCCTTGTATTGTCACACCACGACTTCTGCTTCTTTCCGGTCAGCTATGTTGTGTGTTCAATGAGTTTTCAGGCATGGCTATTTGCTAATGATATTCACACGTAAGCATTTTGCCAGTTTTAGTATTTTTCGTCGGCTAGAAGCAGCTGTTAGATCCATTTTTCGTTGTATTCGTCAACGTTGCTTGTAAGTGTGCAAAGTATTTATCGTTTCTAGACATCTGAAGAGAGGGTTTCTGGAGGTGAGGAGAGGAGGAATACTCTAGAATGCGTCGGAAATATCATTTCGGCGTCTGTGCATATTATGGATTATTGCTGGCATTTGCTTGCCCCCACTAGCATCATTCATTTATTACTAGCACACCACTATTATTTGTTGCTGTAGCTACCACTCCCGTCAGATTTTACATTCAGATTTTCGGTGCATTTCTTTGTCTGTACTTCTGCCCTGCCTCTCGAAAATAGCAGCTGGACTCATTTGAATTTTCTGCGCGATTACCCCATTTTCGATTGCGATGTTCCTTTGTAAACCTCCCCTCAATCAGACAATTGTCTCAATATGATTGCAAGTGAAAGCATTCCAAAGAAAAAAACAATCATTTAAGGACATGTGAAGCCGCATTTTCAGGTTGGGAAGACGTGCAGGATAGTTTTAAACTGGATAACGGTATGAATGAAATCAACATGCTGTTGCAAGACGTGGAGAAGCATCAACAGTCAGCCGTATGGCAAACTGGTATTTGATTATCACTGCTTATCACCTTTCTCATTAAAAGATCGACTTCCGATAGTTAGAGATCGTTCAATTTTACAGCCTTAAAAGCAAATGCCAAAATATATCGCAAGCGTAAAACTTCTTAACTCTAACTAACCATAACCATATCCTATACAAATGAGATAATTTTCAGCATTAAGCAAAAAAGTTAAATTTCACGTCAAATTGCTCTTTTCTTAATCATTTCCCTCAACTTTTTCTTCAATGTTCACTGTTTCATTTGCGATTGCTCTACGGGGAGTGCTTTCCATAGTATAAGCAAAATGAAGCGACATATAGCTATCGCAGCAATTGCTTTCCGATATCTGAGTTTTTTGTGGGATTCAAAAGCGCTCTCTGTAAAAGATTGCTGCGCTTTCCTTCATCGTCTAATTCTTCAGTCAACAACGGGTTCAAAATAGCACTGCCAACTGCCACACTGCTAAGCCTAATTCGCAAGGTGATCAATGTTCAATAGAAAATGGCAGGATGTACCGAGCACATCGATCTCATTTTAGGTGTTTTCTTATTGAAAATATCTATATTTCATTACTTCAACAACTTAAGCGTACACTTCGTCTGATACGCTTTATGAGTCCTTCGATAATAAGCACAAATCAGCTAATTTGGAGAGCAAGCGTGCTTTTTGTAGTGTTTCCGAAGTTCTGTGATGCAAGCGTTAAAAAGAAGCGGACTCGATTGAAAAGTCTTTTCTCAGCAGGATCGAAATTCGTGCGTAATTGTCAAAGGTAAAAAAGCGCTATATTTTATAGGTCATATCTTTGAAAATTTCAACGAAATAAAATTATGATTTTTCCGACAATCTTTCACTGTAAATATTTTGGATATCGAGGAAATACGCCTACTGCTTATAATAGTTGTATGAATTTAAATCGCCGCTTTCAGTTCATTAACAAAAAAAAAAGAAAACTACTATGCACCTCTATTGCGGCTATTGAAAATATTTATGTTTCGAAAATTGAATCGTATCAGCAATTTTATGAGTGCTCCTCATCGTTCATCCTTTCTTTGTTTTTGAAGACTGAGAAAATTTGCATTTGTAAATCCATACCTTGAGATTATCGTTTTAACGAGTACTTTAGATAATCTCATTGTAACGAACAGAAAGCTATTTGCAACAAAATGTTGACATTTTCTTCAATAGGTTATATGTCTCACGTTAAAGTTCAGCATGTCTAATGAATCGTTCAGCGTAGTTTCATCCCATATGAGGCAAATTGCTGAGAAGAATTTCGAACAACTGAAGGAAACTAGAGGAAATTGTAATATTTTGCAATAGCTACAGTAATGCAACGATGTTGATAAATAAATTAAGGGAACAATGAAAGAAACTTTTTCTCCAAAAATTTTAACAAATTATGCATCATTTTCTACGATGTAAGATTCTAGTTGTAATGTTTTCCGGTTTTTCATCATTATATTTTTAGAGGTATTTATTTGGCTAGTGTGATTTATTCGGAGGAAAAATTGCTCTGTACTATTGATGATTTCCTTCCTATTATTGCGATCGATGAAAACGCTACTAATGTCCTTAAGGTAAATGTTCAATAAATATTCAACCTACATATGAGTATTTTTTCAATGAATATTCGTTCAATGAACATTCCAAATGGAATAGCTTCGCAAATTTTGAAATAATATTAGAAATATAAAATAAGCAAATTTTAAAAAATTTCGTGATTCTTTTTTCAAAAAAAAAAAAAAAAAAAAAGAACAAAAGTTCTTTTAAAAAATTGTCATCAAGGTATTATCTCATTTTCTAGCGAATTATATGAACAAATTCTCCGCTTAATTCCGCTTCTATCTCTATGCAAATATTGATATATTAGTTTTATTGATGAGTGAGTATATGTTAATTATTTTATTTTGATACGATGAGATTGTCTATGCAATAGCGTTTAATTCAACTCATCAATTGCGATTGCAATAATAATTTCATTTTTTGATGACTATTATGCATATGCGGAATGCGTATTTTAGTTGTTGTGAAATAAAATAGTGAATTTTAAATTTTGCTTTTTTTTTAAGGAGGATCTGAATTGGACGATGAAATTGTCAATGTGCTGGGATAGAGTGCAATATATTCAAGAGTCTGTCGCAACTAGCTCGTCGAATGCGCATTTCCGGTCGAATTTTCTTGATGCGGTTGCGCAGATGCAAAATGCACTCGGCATCAAAGATATCGGCAGGTGCTGACATTTCATTTCTCTCATTTCCTTATATTAGCAAGCTGAATGAGAAAGTGATTTTGCTTTACATCATTTGATCATCTCATCTCTTTGATAGTACACCTTTGAGGTTTTTATTTCGAATTTTCAAAGATGACAACGCAAGGAAAGGATAAGATTTAGAAAATCCAGGTAGCATATCGAAGCAATAAAACAACTTTCAGTTCTCCTCTCACCTGCGTGGAAATGCGCGAAGTTCAACTGTTGAAGGTTATAAAGCCTTATCATTTACACCTGGCCTAGCGCAGATTTGTTGAGTTTGCTTCATTGCGCTTAAATGAAACAAAACATTCTTTCGCATTTTGGGCGATGGAGAATCGAAGAATTATTTGCTTATTTGCAATATGCAAGTGACGTACATCTAAATATTCATGAAGATAAATCGATACAAATCAAAATTTTTGAGGTTACTACTCGTCAGCTTATTATACGATGCAAACCTATGGTCAATATTTTGTGGATTTAACTCGAGCAGCCTTTTGGCGTGCAGAACGCGAACTTCTCGCTTATTGAATGCGTTCAGAGCGATCTCATCGCAGATTTTTATTTTTCTGAAGCTGTGTAGATTTTTGTGCGATTCGTCTTTTGTTTTCCTTCCAGTAAAGTATTTTAACATCGTCTGCCATGTTTTATCGCAAATTACTTAAATGATATTATCTTTATGCTAATGATTTGCGAATTCCTTTCCAGGATTCACTATAAAACAATAAATTCCTCCGAGGAGGGCACCGTATTTATCGTTACGGTTCGCTTCGTTGATGACCTCCAGTCGATACAGGTTAGCAGTTTTTTTTTGAAAATTTTTTAGTTATATGGAAGAGACGACTTTTAAAGCATTCAAAAATCACTTACTTTCTCTTGTAAAATTGTCAAAAACTCAGAGAAATTCAATAGCTTCTACTTCTTTAGTCTCAAATTTCATATAGTCCTCCTAATGGATAACGAGTACTATTTATAAGTTACTGAAAGGTCAGACTTTTTGCAGTAAATAAGTCACAAAAATCCAACAGTTTCGATGTTCTCATACTTTCGAAGGTGCACGTATACTCTGAGGGATAGCATAAATATAAGCTGCTGAAGAGTTTATGCAAGACGAATCAACTGTTGACCACTGAAGTGCGAATGAGAGTAAACGCAGGAATTCTCTGTTTTTAACATTGTTCGTACGTTTTTAAGAAGAATAATATTTGACTGTGATTTTATTTTCCACTGCACTTTTGCAAATTTGCAATTGAGATGCGCATTATTGCAATATCACATCTGTGCATGCAAATTGATACTCTTTCGTTCTATTATTCGTCGAAAGAGTCCCAATTTGAGAGCGACTGAAGCTGCAATCATGAGATTTGATAATTCATAATCCTCAATATTAGTTGAACCCATATTAAGTATGCAGTGGACCTATCAACTTCGAAGCAACTTACAGATTATTAAATGTCTAAAAATTGATAGCGGTGAAATTTTATGATCGCATCAACCGCAGAAATGAGTCTTTTATATAAGATTTATATTAGCGATCAGCTTAATCAATTATCAACGCATTATTACGCATACTTTATTATTTTTGGTAATTTATAAAAGTTGTTGGTGTAATGAGCGTCTTTATGAAAATCAATATTGTACCACTTCCTCAGCTGGCACGATCGCGCACTTGGTATAGAAGACAGTCCCTGTTGTCCCGCTTATATACAACTGCTGAATTTGGCAAGAAGGAAGAAAGCATTTTCTTTTTTTTTTTGCGCATATGTGCATCAGGCTACCGTCCCATCCCCTAAGGGCATTAAGTTTTCTTTGAGCACGTCACTGCGCTCCACATTCGTTGCTCGGGTAATGAATGTATTTGTCATGGGGCATCTTATCTGTCGAATTATTTAGCTTTGAAATTTTCAGCTCAATTTTCAGCTGATTGCTATAAGTCGATCTGATCTCTACAAGACTTAGGAAATGAAATAAAAAAGTGTACCTGTAGCTCGAGCTTCTTTTGCAGGGTCTGACAGTACATTGGAATATGTTGAGCAAGATGGTATGCAAACGTGGCGCGTCCACTGCAATGGATACACTTTACAAAGAGATTCTCAACGTGCTCAACTTTTTCGAATCGTCACAAATTCCATTACGCAAAGGCCTATATTTATGCTATTTAAAATTGCATTCCACTATCAACACAATACGTGTTGTTGTACCGCACAACGTCCCATCGATGTTACCCTACGTCTTCATTAGGTTCGTTAGGCACTGGCTCTTTTGTCCTTCTCATTGGCAAACTGTTACCGTTGCTTCAGAAGCTTCCGATCTCTGATGATAACTGTTCGAGTTCTAGCATCGCGGCATTCGAGTAGAACGCACCGCCTCTCGGGTCAGGAAGGATTCTAGCTTAAAAGGCACGTAGTGAATGTCGTGAATGTGTGAACTCGGAAGTTCGTGCTCTGAAGTCACGCTATCGTTTACCGCATTTTCTCTTTCATAAATCCTCTAACTTATAAAGTTGGAATGAACTAACACCGATTTTGAAAAGTTTTATGAGCCTGCTCAAGTTTAAGCTTCCCACCAACTTAAGCTCTAAGAAAGATGATAAGTTGAAAATGAATAAGTGAAAACGCAGTGCCTTTGAACATATGTGCATTCCTCCCGTTCGCCCTCGCTAAAGAACTACGATCGATCATTCTACTTGTGTTCACAGTGGAAACATTGCGGATGCTATACACCTCTTTGCTTATGGGATAGAAATAATTGAACGCCCTTTTGAAGTATGAAGTAGTGTGAGGTAAGGAACTAACTGCTACTCTGAATTTACGTTGTATCGGTTGTTATGCAGAGCAGTATCCAATATCCGGATGTGAGAAAACGTAATAAAGCTAAACTATGATGAAATAAAGCGCGAATATTTTTTTAGAGAAAATGGACACGTTTCGAGGGAGGAATGGGAATGGTTACGACTTCTCACCATCAACGCTTCAAATAAACCATTACCAGCACAACGTGATTTCTATAATGCAATTGTTTCGGCTGCTTCTTTGCTTGTTCGTGATCTCGATATTGATAGCGATCTCATGCCGTTGCAGCGACTTTATCGGCTTCAAGTTTTTGAACTCAACTTTGGCGTCTCATTCATTCTTGTAAGACACTTTGTTGTGATCGTCCCTTCTAAGCATTCTTCACATTTTGCTTTCTTTTTTTTTTTAAATATTTTCTAGGTTCCACTTTAATCCTTCTTAGAATCTTTGACCACTCTTGCATAGGCATCGCAGTCATCGATTAGCAGAAGAATTGGCACCGCATCGATCTCAAAAAAAAAGTATTGGAAGCTTTTAATCAACGAAAATGGATAACGCATTCTATCAGTCAGCTTGTTGTGTGAGTAGGTCATAAATATTATTCCCCAAAGTGTCATATATGGAGCTCTAAAAAACAACGGCTCTTTCAGTTGTTGCCAAGGATCGAGGATGTATGCTCAGCACCGTCATATTCATGGACTGAGGTCGAGTCAAATGACAGTAAACGAGGCTGCTCCTCGCTACCGATGCCTGTCTTCGAAATGAGTACATAATGAATTGACTTCGAGATTTCTTCATTTTTTGTCCGTTCCAAAACTAGCTTCGCCTAAGTTCCATTCTTTCATAGTAACATAGACCAGTAGTAATATTGAAATTCTTTAATAAGCTACCTTCGATAATAATGTTGATAAATAAACAGATAGAAAGCCCCCTGTTTTTCTATCAAAGTAACAGTGTTTGGACCCCATCCTAGTTGGAACATAGACGATGGCGACTGTGGATGTCCAAACGTACGTGCCTTAACAAATTAGTAACTCCAACCTCTGCTTAATTCCCTATTGGAGATTAGCCAGTGAAACACTGGATATTGCTTTGGACGGCGTAAAACGAGCAACTAAACTAGCAGAAATTCCATAAATCGCATCAAAATGTGCAGCTGTTATACAGTTTTGTTTTTCAGTTCACCTCTGTACATATAATGCGGATTTCATCACGATTTATTGTCGTCTTTCGATATTCATTGAGCATTTCCTCACAGTTTGTACTTACTAATAATTTTATTTTTTATTCTTTCGTCAATTATATTTTATTCATTTGTAAAAGATTTTTTGCAGTTTCCAGAAGAAAAATTAGTGAACAAACATTCATCATTTATTGTTTTTTCTTACAGAAATTTGATAGTACAACTTCTGCTTAGCAATTTTAAAATAAGTATGCTTCAGAAAAACTTAAATTCGATACTAGAGGATCGCTGAAATGTCTTTGCTGAGAGCACCTATCCCTTGCTCCCCTCAAATTTCGCCTTTAAATAACCTTCCTTTCAAGGTATCATGCAGCTTGAACAGAGTAGTTTTAATTTCATCATCCCATCATTGTCCGCCCCGATTGTTCAGCAACCTTATTATTAAGCACGTCAACAACGCACAGATACCAGCTTGAAACAGGTCAAATTAAGCTGCTTAAGAAATGAGTTAAATCCGCCGTTCTACACTACAATAAATCGCTTTCTGCGTTTATAGCATGTTATAACATATCGAGCAACGTTCTCGAATATTTAAACCTTTCAGGTTGTGCAATATGAGCAGAGAAATTGCTTAATGGAGAGTGACGCGAAGATTTATGGGCAACTCCTTGCGACGTTAAATGAATTTCAGCGCAGGTTTGTCTGCCCATTCTTATAGGGAGAAATGAATAAATTTTTGGTTGTGTAGTGTTTGCAAAGTCGTCGCTATTGAGCATTAAGAAGTGCTGCGGCGAGGGTTTGCCCCACATCGACAACAACATTATAGCGTCGCATTTGCAGGCTTGAGAACGTGTGGAAGTCAGCACGATGGATTAGCACTACTGCGTCCACTGCACGGGATAAGCAGTCGAAATGTTCTTTGCCTTTGAGTTCTCTCCTCACCGCATTGGAAACTCAACCAACTTGCAGCACGCAAACCGACCATCAGGTAAACGTATAAAATGCGACTATGGCCAACACGGACATATTATGACCTCTAAAACACATCTGGGATGTGACGCTTTAGCACAACGACAAAAGTCCTCGCGTAACCCTACGTTGCAGCGAGTGAGCCGAATGGCTCCGGAGGCTAGTAGCCCCCTCCTGACTTTTTTCACCGCAAAACCTAATCTCTGCGGGCTTTGAAAGGTCTTTTGCAGACGGGATTTTATAAGTACGATGCACAACTTGTGAACGTGCAAACTTGAAGTAACCGTAAAAACTGAATCCGCAAACTAATGCCGAAACACAATCACTTTCAGACGGCAAACGACGCAGAACGACGAAGTGCACATTCGTTTAGTGGTTCCTACTCGGAGGACAATCACGGCGAAATCTCGACGGGTGTCGTACGAATTTACGCTGCCTATCAATGCGGATTCTCAAAAGGCATCTCAGTACGCCTGCAGATCGCCTCAACGACTACATCTCGCGAAGTTGTCGCTCTTGTCGTTGAGCAACTTGCAAAAGCAGCCGCAGCGGGTAGCGAACACGCCGAAGAAGCCGACGCACATGAGTACTGCTTGACGGCAGTGATTGGCTCCCGAGAGCGCAGACTTAGGGATGACTTCCCACCACTGAAATTACAAAGTCCTTGGTCGAAAGGGCGGCTATTTATACGACGAAGAGATTGTGTGTTAGCCGCGATACAACGAGGCAATGAAGCAGTTGTTTAAAATTTAAACGAGAAGTAAAATCTATTCGGCACCTTACAAACGACATCAACACGTAAAACGAGAATAACATACAACCGGAAGGATACTCTTCGCATTGAATCAATTTCATTATTTTATGTATAAATATTTTGGGTTAATAAAACTTGTGGAGCAGTTCGCCGGGAAGCTGACCGCTTCTCTTTACGATTTGGTTTAACCAGTTCTTTTACATAGACTGCTCGCCAGAACATAGCTATGATATCAGCAAATGAAAAGAAGATGAATTTTGAAGAATTGATGTAAAGCTAGACAATGCAGATAATGCAGCAAGAACAATGAAAACACTAACAACGATGACGCCAGCATGTGCACGAGACGCTGTATTAAGTGTATGCTGGGAAGGGAACGGGAAAGGGTTGGGGAACCGTACACGCGCAGGGGAGTGCACGCTCTCAATGCGGCGATGCACAATTTTCTGGGATCGATGCGTCGTCTCCCCTATCCAGCGCTCGAATGCCTGGCGACCTCGCACGTGCACTGGAAGGGCATGTCAACTGTCTTTCGCCCGGGAGTTGCCGCTGTTGTTTCAAACAACTTCAAATACACACACACACACATACAGACACCACCACATACGCATATATAGCCAGACTGGTTACTATTGAATAAGGTTATGTTCGCTTATATCAACAAAACGCTCGCCTACTGCGACACCAAAACGCTAAATGGGTTGGTACAGCGAGGCCACCGAACAATGAATTAAGTGCGTTTGGGCGCCACTGCACCTTTACAAGAGGCGAGACAATGCAAACAGAGAGGGCGTCCACGCGGCAGCTACACGACTGTATTCCGGGCTTTGGAAGAAGTACAGTTACATGAGCGTCATAGTTAAAAAACAAATACTCTTTTCAGGTCATGAGTTTCACGTAAGAGTTGTAATTTGATACATCTCGTTTGAGGATCTCACGCACTGGGCCCATTACTCGTTCGAATCGAGCCCGATCCAGCTTCACACATTTCAGATGTGTCTTCGCGACCACTGTTGCTGCACGTGGTCGATCCAACAGCAAAGCGATTTCACCTAGAACAGTATACACTGACAAAAACCTGTTCCCTTTTTCCCTAAAGGCATCGAATTTTTCCTCTTATACAAACCAATCAATGATTAGAAAAGTGCGCCCATATGATCTCGTTTTAATATTGCACAGTTTCTAACACAGAGATAGAGAACGAAAAGAGTTCAAAATACTCAACTATTGAAAATGATGACCTTTGAGTTTACTTTGACTATTAGACTCATGGTACTTCAAAATTTCATCATCGAAGTCTGAGAGGAGCGAGCGTTACTATAAGCCGATGGATGTGAATGTGGCTCAGCATTCGCACTGTTCACGGCATAGCATGAGACTATCCTACTATTAACAATTCTACATGCACATCAAACCTCCAGACTCATCGAAACATTTCAACAGTTAAACATATTTCTCTCTACGTTTGGGACGGTATTTTTCCCTTTCAATAATCACATCAAAAATGAAAAAATAAAACTAAAAAATGATATAAAAATATACCGAAATAATCAGACGAAGATAAGTGGCCGACATTTTCGAAGGGGGCGTCATCACTGCGCTTTTGTAACACATTTGCTTCACCCTCCACAATAATGAAGAACTCATCACCAGGCTGTCCCTGAAAGCGAATAACGACGATAAAAATTTGTACGAAAACTACTCGGTTCGTCGAATTTCTCTTCAAAGAAGTGTACTATTGGAAAAACTTTTTTTTAGCAATAACAGAGGTTGTGCGAGCCCAACGATTGCCACTGTATCAGATGCGGATGGATGGAGCAGCGTTCGTCGTTCCACCCAAATGAGCTGACAATGATACCTCTTCCATTGCCTTACGACGGTAAAAAAGGAAGAGACCTTGTCTCCTCTCTCAAAAAGCATTTCTTATACAAGAAATTGCAGTAGCAACGTGCGCTGCATCATCATATATTTGCTATGTTGCGGCTGGCGACAAGTTTTGTAAGTGGCATTATACCATATCCATAAACAACACCTCACAGTGTTTTATGCAGAAACTGCGGGAAAGCATTAGGACCTGCTCAACGACGTGTGTTCCAGGCTCGAAATCGCAACGCTCCAATGCATCCGCGACGTTGGCACGCTCCCACTTGTCGAGATCAGCTGCAACAGAACCGCAATTTATGCATAACCTCTAAAAACAACGCTAATGAAGTGATCATTGCGAAAAAAGGAAAAACTCAAATAGCACAAACGTCCCCGAATGAAAATCTTCCATTATGAAGAAAAAAAAGAACGAGAAACATGACTCACAAAGTATTTGAACTTTGGAAAGGAATTCGTCGTAGAGCTTTCGTTTACGCATCGTTGCACCCATAAGAATTTGACGATAGGTGATACGATCGATTGCCCAACACTTCACGACGTCCGATTTAGCGATTACTGTTGCAGCACGAGGCGTACCATAGATGAGTGCCAGTTCACCAAAACTGCCACCTTCTTTGATTGAAACCGCATATTCACTGTTCACGAAAACATCCACCTAAACGTATAGACGCTCCTCAACAAGTGTTCAGCAAAACAGCGTCGTAATGCTAAAAAAACGATACATTTGACCAATCGATTTTCACCGCAAACAAAGGCCTTGGATCAGCTTCAATACTTAACAATTGTCAAACATAAAAAGCCCACCCTGAAAGAAACTAGTCCTCAGCAATACTGGAACAAGGACTTCGGTTTGGAAGGTGGAACACGTACCCCAAATTATTCCATAATGGACAGCCTTAGAGAGAAAACAATCACGGCTTGAGCACCTCAACGCGAACTTAACAATCGTATCAGCGACTGACCAAAAAGACCGACAATTTTCTTCATGCGTGGTAATCAGACGCGAATCCACATCTAAGCCGTAGTTTTAGTGAAGAAGGAAAAGGGGGGGGGGGATGGGGTCATCCTCCTACCCCTTCCAACACTACAACAGTTGTAAAAGGCCACGCCATTTAGCAAACGATTCAGGAACGAAGGCAAACTCATGTGAGCAGCCCTTTATCGAATGCGGAAACGTCACATTTTTTTGCAAAATCTGCAAAGTTTGTTCTTTAGCAGTCAACGTCACGCAGCGACGATTCGTATGCAAAGGCATTCCCTCCTTAGCGTCGACGCTTTCGCACATAAAAAGAGAATCGCCTTCGTCCCCCTCCCCCCCCCCCCCCCTAACCATGAGACTGAACCTAATTCGATGAACGTTTATTCGACTGTAATCCACTGCATATAAATACGTCAAAGATGGGCCCGTTATGCCCTATTTATAGGTTTATATGGAGATGAGAACAATTCCGAATATACTGAATGACGCTTATTTACGTCCCTCATTTACGCTAGTTTTCGTCCAAAATCACTCAAAGGCAATGCCTCAAACCCGTAAATGGAAGCCAATAAACGCTCTGGCAACAATCTACCAATGCAATAAACGAGTGAATGCGCAGGAAAATCATCAAATAATTCGTGTGGCAAGTTGCCCGCACAACAAATTTTTTTGACGATAAAGCATTACTTACTTCGCCAGAATCGATAACATAAAAATTGTCGCCTTCTTCGCCTTGTTCGATAATTGTTTCTCCCTTTTTCTTCTCTACCGGAAACATTGCATCGAAAATGGCCTTCTTCTCATCTCCCTGCAACGATCCATATTACCACTGCGAAAACGCTGTTCACCGAGAACAGCTCAATGAATGATGTCAACAGAACAGACGTGAAAATCAAATGGGTATTCCAATTCACGTCACTTTCCGTTTTCTGCCCGCATTTCGTTGGACCTAGCACTTTCTGCTAACCTGCTCCAGGTCGCCAATGACAGAAACGGCCGCTGATGAATCTCATATTACCGTTACTCAAGAAGGTCGTAGGAGAAGGGAGGAAGGAAGGGTCCTCGGCTGCCCAACCTTGATCGCCACGAGGCGAAAATGCTGCCCATTCGTGGACTCATACTCGTAAATGAAATGAAAAATAAACGAACCTCGAGGTGAGAGAAAAGAATATTTTTGCACATCGCAGCTTCCAGCGCCCTTCTTGTCTCTTCATCCTTTGGAATAACAACCTTGTCGTAGTTAGCCGCTTCGTTCTCATCTGGCACCTGAAATTACTCGAAAATTAATAAACACAACTACTCTCATACTCTATGATACAATTTGCAAGACTCAAAAAAAGCAAAACCCCTAACTATAGACGAAGGCAATGTCTCTTTTCGAATATGCACAGTCACACTTCCACTGTCAGCTTGGAAATAACCTCCTATAGCAATGCAAGTTGAGCAACCTCCGAATATGCTGGTTAAACATTCTGCAGAAATTGTGTGTCAGAAAAAGGAAGAAAGTACTGTCAGAATATAGAGGATTGCGGCGGGAACTGGTGCTAGACAAGCAAGGTACGAAGCGGTTCCTCAGTCTTTGATAACAAAAGAATGCAATTTATAAAAGGATGCCAAGGAAGTTAGGATTAGATTAGTTAGGCACCTTATCAAATAACATAAATTTCACTCATAAACATGTACATTTTCTTCACAGTTGTGAATATAAAACGATTTCTTCGCGCAAAAAAAAACGACACTGCGACATACACCTTTTTTCAGACCAGCTAATAATTAACACAAGAACTTTTCGAAGAGTTAATTTAACTCTCTATGTGGAAACTCACCAATACCACAGGTGAATGCCACGCATTGATAAATGCAACTGCATGAGTGTACAACTGTATTTTAAATGCCGTCCAATAAGAACATCACAATCTCAACGACCTTATTTCCACACTGAGCATCCAGATAATGAAAAATCTCTCGAGTCTTATCTTCCCAAGTCCTGACCGCAGAAAAAATTATACTGCAACACTAAAATTGGTTAAAGATGATGTAGCTGATGCAAAAAAAAGAGCGTACATAACAGCGATGCGGTGGCAGCCGAGGATAGCAAGAATCAAAGCACCTAATCGATCATCTCACAATCCAAAACACCTAAATATCACGAATTTTATCAACAACAAGTGTGCAGAGAGCATTCCAACTGCTACTTCGCACAACATCGATAAAGATCATTTTACAAGGCAACGAATCAATCTACCTCAATTTTTCATTTTTCTTTCGGATGAACAAAAAATGACACAAAACGATATTGAGATTTTCCTTGCAAATAGCCACCTACGCGAATTCTCATCATGATAGACCGAAAAAAAAAATCAAAACTGCAGAAATACTCGTCTGACCATTTGAGAAAATTTTTGAGAAAAACAAATGTAATGCGTTTCGAATTCATGGACAAATAAAACAACGGAAACGTTACTATTCCTCCTATGTGTAAAAAACCACACAAACATATAATCATCCCATATCCGGTAGAAGTGCCACCTGCAACCATCCACCATAATCTTTCAAGCTTAACTCCCGCCTATCAATACAACTCAGTGAATTTTTAGATGCGATCAGCGCGAGAAAATAAAAGAAAACAAACGAAGCGACGAATATAGATATTCTTGAAAACTGTATAAGTAATTAATTACCTATTACATCCTCGATAAGTTAGTAGTAAACTTTACTATCAAACCGTCTAATACAATCACTGAATTTTTTAATTTATTATATGTCGTTCTACTCCTGAAAGAAGCAATAACGCCGCCAATTGAACAGGAAAGACACTATTAATGCTCATGCAATGAGCGCATCATCAATTGAAGTTATGCAACCGATAAAGCTTACTGCACAACGCAAATTCCATGCTAAGCGAATCTTAGATCAGTGTCGACAACGCACCACCATGTCAGTTCAATAATGCCACCTATGATGAAAGCACTAGCTCAAGAAAACTTCCAAAACTATTCTTGAATTCCGTTGCTTACAACAACCTCTCTCATTTGTTTTTTTACATTTGTTATCGATCGGTGCCTACCCCTCTTAATAGCAGTCCTCCTGCATATTACCTGCGTACCATTACTTCGTAGACGACAGTGTTCCATGAACCATAATCGGTCCCGCAACAAAACCCACTATAAAAATAAAGGAAAACAGTCATTTACTGAACAAGTGAATAAGGACTTCTTAACAACAAATATCCAAGTCGAGGCGTTTAAAAGTATTACAATGAAAAAATTATTTCTTCCATTATCAATTAGCAAAAAAAAATTTTTTTTGGGAATATGTAATTTAAAACATGTTAATGAATGAGAAATTTACAAAACTGAGGGTACCGAATTTTTTTAAAATTCTCTGAAAAAGTATGAAAACGAAAAAAAAAATGGAAAAATCTCAAAAAACGCATCAAGAAGGGAAAATTTCGCACCACGGGATTTACAGAAGAAATCGATTTGCTTCTCAGTGAAAATATTCACCAAATCCCATTGATAACTGTCTCATTTTTCAGCAATCGTGCAATTTTCATCAAATGCGCCTGTTTCCGTGCAAAAAAAAAAAAAAAAAAAAAAAACCCGCATCTTGACGCGTTCACAACGACAAATGGGATGCGTCGTCGTCGTGTTTTCAATTCTTTTCACAAAGATTTACAACACGAATAGGAAACTCAATGACGTAACTACTTTGCATCGAATGTGCAATACATCCTCAAAACCTTTTGCAAAAAATATCACTTACTCTACGCCTGTATATAAACGAGTTTCGAAGAAATTATTTTCCTTTTCCTCCTCTAAACTCCCTCTTCTCCAATTCCGAACGCTCTTGAACTCCAATCTGGACAAGCATATTTCCACATTTAGAGGTATTCAAAAAAAAAGAAAGTAGGAATCCGCAAACGTCAAATAAGCCAAACAGCAACTGGGGATTGCACTGTACTATCCTTGCGTTGACTTCTCGAAGAAAGAAGCGAAAACTTTTCAACCGATTCAAAAACAATCACATAAATTTATCTTCCACTCACCCAGAAATGAAGGATCCCCATTTCCTCCAACAAAAAAACCATCAAAAGCAGCCCCTTTTAAAGCATCTGCGATATATCGAAGTTGACACAAAATTTTCAAACAGAACAGTAGTTTCCAATCTCCGCGTTTCGGAAATGTGCCAGTCTCAATAGAAACTTACTTATCACAAGCAATATAGAGCAAAAATACCTATATTGAACTTGTGTTGTTTAGTGATGGACATAAAAGTCTAAGAGAAACATTGAATATTTCTACAGACCGCAATTACACGCAGGGAAGAATCTTTGGGGGGAGGGGGTATAAATATCAAATAAGGTTCGATACCAAATCACAACAATACTGAAGGTGGGTGCAATGAATGCAAAAAAAAAACCATGTTATCGAAAGGAGGGGGCTTTATTGAACGTCATCGAACATTCAATTGAAAACGTCGCAAAGCGATAAGCTTTGCCGCATGAAAAGCGTACCATGAAAAACGTGTAAACGCACTGCAATTTGTTAAGGGTTCTAACAATTAAGTTATCCAACGGTTTTTGACTAGCACTATGATCCACGGATGAAAATACCCACTAGACGATCTCTTCTAGTTCCATTACACGGATTTTCGACCATTATGTTTGAAAAGGTCGTCCATCAAAACTCTCTAGCCCCTTTACTGTTAGTTGTTTATTTCCAGTTTTGTGATGTAATTGCCGTCGTAATCACTAGTACTACAGGCATGACCTGTAAGAAATTCCGATCCGGCACTGCCAGATGAAAAGCAGCATCGCACACGCTGGGCGCACATCCTTGAAGTTCTATGAATCAATTTGCCACTTTGCAGCACATGTCAACACGTGCATCGCTCATAGTTTTTTACGTGAGCGTCTGCAACTGCAATGAAAAGCGAAAAGCCGAAGCAACGTACATAAATGCACCAACAAACAATATGCTTAGCAATAAACGGTATGCCTGCCAGTGCTCATCTCCACACACAGGTCTCTCATGTTACCGACTTTTTATGTATCTATGAAAACTGAGAACTGGAAGCTACCCGCACCACATAACACTTACCATATTTTCGATAGAGGTAACTCAGGACTGAAAATATCAGGCAGGTATCGTAAACAGCATCTAGCATCATCGCGAACGACCAATAGGAGGACGTGCTTGAACTGCAGGTGTGAAATGAAGATCGATTGACAAAGGAATAATTTGGAGTGGTGCAATATATCGCAGCCACCGAGAAGTTTACAATTTTGCGATCCCAATCTGATTAATCGCAGCTAGTAGCACTGCACCTAACTTTCATGAGTACCCACCCCCCCCCCCCCCTCCCCTTCAGCTTTCAGTCATACGATGGCCGTCAACGTTTGGACTCCACACGGTGCATCGGAATTGTCAGACCGCAAACACAAACGTCTTCTAAAAATAGTTAGTACTTAATGCGATCTGCTCGTTGGGCATGTCACGGGTTATGGCTAGATAAAACTTTCATATTCCGTTGGAATGGACCTGTAGGATGGGATTGTACATGTGATATTACGAAGCTTACGCAACTGATCCTTTTCTAATCAATCAACTAAACGAATAGTTTTGTGGAAAACATTCTTGAAAATGCCCGAAGCTGCTGTTTATAAAATAATAAAGAAAACAACACTGTTCTGATGAAAAAAAAATTTTTTTTCAGTTAAACTTATAGAAATGTCGACTATTAAATGCACAGTTTTAAACGAACGATATAAGCCAAACAGTCCTAACGGAAAGGCTAAAATAAAGGAAGCATTTCGAAAATAAAATGCAATCGCAGATGCGATAGAATGCAAAATTTATGACCGACGAGAGATTACGGCAATGTTTGTATGATGCGCTCGCATACTACACTGCAATCGATATTTTTATTCTCGGTGGCTGCTAACATCGGCGCGAATAGCTTTTCCACTCTATGAGCAAGCAGCACCAGCAGCAGCGACACTGCAAAAATTGCAGTGTCCCAAATTTGCTTGTCATATAATGCCAAGCATTAAATCCTCACACCCCCCCCCCCTCTTCTCTTTGCAAAATTCATTCTATCCGTAGACAATATGAACACCAACAATATCTCAACGAAACCATTTTGCATTCAACTTCCTCCAGCTATTTACATTTGACGAAGTACATGAAAATATTAATAAGCTCTTTACTGCATAATATATGTGTTCTCGCTGCGCCTTTTAGACCTTTTTTCTTTCCCTTGGAGGTTTCCTCTCGTCCTATCGGTGGAACCATGCTCTCAATAAGGGCTCTGACCAACTCGTTTTGTCACATGCATGCGATACCTAAAATCTAAGACCACTAGAAACGAGAATTGATTGCTCGTCAAAGCCAGCAGTTCCCGTCTGTCCAATACACATAAGATACGTAGATAACCAAGAACAAATCACTATTAGAAAGTTTTAAAAAATGAAAAATATTTTTAATCTAAACTATTGAAACCACTCCAAAAAAGAGGAAGTACCAAAAGCCGCAAAACTCATATGATTAAGCAAAAGCATGATAAGCAGGACAAACTTAACAAGGAAGCAATGATCCCTGCTTAATAGTGAATTTTGGAAAAATGAAGTTTGGTGAATTTTTCCCCCGAAATGACCATTTGCGCAACTGTGCATGGGACCAAAGTGTGTATCAACTATTTTGCAATGAAAAAGAAATAAGAATCTTTTACTCTGAAAGGAAAAGACAATAGAAGTGTCTACATTTTTGCAAAACTGTTTGCATTCTGCAAAACATCCCCATATGTCAATGCGAATTTTTGAGTAAACTACGCTCGCTATATCGTGTTCGTGCATTGCTCTCAGTTACTGCAATGCGCTTATTTTTTGCACGAATAACGCACAATTCAACAACGCATCTCGTTGCTTTGCCCCTATCCCCCAAGGCACACAGCAACAGCTAGCACGATGCGCCCATTACAGCCAGCTAGACAGCTCTAGTGACAGCTGACAACATTGCTGCACACATGTTTCCCACCACATTCTTCAACAGAAAATGAATTAAAATATTTGAATTTGTGAGTGCATCATTCACTAGTCATGCACATCGCATCGCAAACAAAGCGTGAACTCTTTTAACGACGAGCACTCAAGCGTGAAACACCACTGCACATCCCACTACGAAAAGCACGTAGCGAGGCGTTTGCATGATTCGCATACCTATCAAGAAAAAGAAGAGACAACACTAAAATAAAAGTGCAGCAGCGTGCATTTCCGACTGCATTGTGCATAAAACCCAATGAAGCGAATTGTCGCTCATCAACCATTTTCTCGTCATCTCTTGTTGCTTTTTCACACCGAAATCACTCCACAATGATCACAGATTTGAAATGACTCAGGTGTGAGCACCTCAATGACGTATACTCTAAAAGCTTTTCAATAGAATAAACTAAAAAATTTATCAACATCGATACCATTCGTTCAAAAACTCCCTAACAGAGATCGCAAATAATCTCCCCCCCCCCCCCCCACGTTTAATGCTCAAAGAGATAATGAGGAGACGCTAAAACAAATTCCTCCTTTGCTCGATAAAATCATTGCTTCTTTCAACGTACTGCGCTCTCAATTCCAAGATAGTATCAAACGTCAGCCCAACTCATCTGCACGAATGCAAAAGTGAAAAAACAACAGAAACTAAACGTCTCAGAGCATTAGCTAAGACGTAAACTTCGCTTCAAGATGCAACTTAATTAAATCTGCAACTTACAGGGGGAAGAGGGGAGGTCGATGAAGAAGGCTGGGAAGTGAAGAGGAGAAAATAATTCCGCCCTCAGCGAAAACATCCTTAGCTCTACTTAGCTGTTCCGTAAAAAAACTTTGTTCAGACTTTCTGAACAGTTTTGAGCTCAACTGAATAAGCTCGAGCTGAGGAACTCAGGAAATAACCCTCCTTCCCTCCTCCCGCCAGCAGGACGCTCTATCCTTGAGATACCACTGTTCGAAATTTCATTTCTCCTTCCAAACCGAAATACAGGTTACATATGGCAATTAACTCAACAGGAGCAAAGCTCCAAACTGTCCCAATTAAGATCGTTGAACGTAACAAACGGCAGAGGCTATTTCCTGGGGAACGGGAAGAGGATGAGGGACGAGGGGAAATTATTCACCTGATGGGAACACCTTATTAGGAAAAATACGTTTCCTGAAATTTCCTCAGGACATTACCCTTTGTGGGCTCCAAGAAAGACTTCAAAATAATTGAAAGGGAAACGGGTACACGCTTTCCAGGAAGCTGGGGAGGGAAGGGTACAACAAATGTGGGAAACAAATGAGGGAAGCGCGTAATTGACATCGAGAAAATACAACTGATCTACGCCACAAAAACATTTCTCCAGAAGCATAACAACGATGAAACCGAAGCATTAAAAAAAAAATTAGAAATAGATATTAGACCTTCCTCATTAGTGATGACATAAACCGAGTGCAGCAAAAAAAGGGAAAAAAAGGATGCACAATAAGGAAACATAATTCGGATCTCTCCGAAAGGCTGTTGAAGGTCTAATGCTTGCCCCACAGTAAAAGAGACCACATTTATGAAAAACTTTCCAAAAATGTAATGCAAATGAATTGCGCACGTCAACTTGACCGCACCAGTTCTGCAATTACCTATCATCACACGTATCACCAGCGAGGAATGCATTTTCCATGTGAGACAACCCCCCCCCCCCCCCCCAAATGATATAACTGAATGCGAAAGTCTCATGCTGATAAAAAAAGAACTACTTCACTAGAATCGACAAAGTAAACGACAATCGGAAACAACGTTTACGAATTGATGAAATATAAACGAGCCGGAATACGTCCCACCTTCGATAACTTCACTTAATCAATCGCTCGACGAGCACACTTCAAATAAAATCGTCACGTGCTTATGAAGAGAAGAAACGGCCACATGATATATGCTCATGCGTAATAAATAAAATTCGAATTCGAATTGAGGACTGATTTGCAAGGGAATTGAGATAGGAAAATCAGGGACTAATAAAATTAGTGAATAATGCCTAGCTCTAATTAGAGACAGTAAAAACGTTGTAACTCGATGGAGATCTTGAAGCAGTGATAATTGTATGGTGAAATGTAAGCGACGATAAGAATCGCGTAGGACGTGACAACTCACCTCGGCGCTGACTCCAAGTCGCCGCCGATTGCCTTGTGGCAATTTTGGTGGCTCATCCATTGTATCGTCATCATCGACCGCTTCAGCACCATGACCCGATTCCTGCAAATTAGCGGATAGAAATTTTTGTTACTGGTTAATATTGTTTTTGGACCTCTAATGAGATATGCTGATGGGCCGAAAAGTGCGAGGATTTTGCAACTGCCTTGTAGCCATAAATGCTCCTCGACCATCGCCATCGGGCTAGCCGTCAACGACATGCCGCTGAGTTTACGTGAAAACAATTACCCGTTGCGACGTGGATGCAGCTGGCGTTGCAGCCTGGCCACCGGCTGCGCCGGTCGCCCGACGTCGCCGCAGACTTAGTTGCTGACCCATGGCGTCGTCCGCTTACGTAACAACACGACGACGCTTGTCGGCTTTCATAGGCGTATTGCGTACGCGCAGCCAACACACAAAGCACCCACCGATCGATGTGTCAGCTCTCTTTTGCGTCGATGCTCGCCTCGACGCTCTATTTCTCTGCGTCACTTCGTTTTGTGCCGTACGCCTACATCGAGTGCAATCTACAGCCCGGCGATTTTACTATATATTTTGCAGTGCCGTTTCGGCGGATCATTTGCAACGTCGTCGACCCTCTCAAGATGAGCTCCGCCAAAGCAAACAAATCGCAGCTTTTCAGCAGAGAACAGTCCTTTCGTGACAATATCCGAAAACTGAATTCAAACGTGTTGTCGTTGCTACTTCGTAGTACACCGCCACTCACAGCACAATAAATCAGCATGTAAAGCATCAACTTACATACACTCCAACACCTTTTTATTCGATAACAACTTTCTATAGGAAGACATGAAGGTACACACGGTTACATATGATACTACAAGTACATTGACAATACTACCCTAACGTAAACACGAACAAGTACGAAATATTTCAGTAACAAACCTGGGAACGCTGCTCGTAAAGCTTTTCAAAGTGCTCTTTGAGGAAGAGGACTGGATTTTCTGGTTTGTGGATGCACAAACTGACAATCGCCTCCTTTACCAGCTGCTGAATATTGTGCCGTTGTACATAGGCTTGACACTGGGCCAACTGCGCCTCTTCACTTCCTCCCCCGGTTGCCATTCACACTGAAACCACATACGCATTTTCAAGGAAAAGAGCTCCTCTGCTATAAAGCAAAGGTTGAAAAATTGTCAACGCATTCATATATACCTCCTTACAGGTGCTATCAACACAATCGGGCGCACAAGGCTCACTCACATAGGTGTGCGCACAAAAGAACGCCCGAAATGGTGTATTGCTAGCAACAGGAATTTTTAAATTACCGCCAAAGGAACAGAACCAGACGCAAAAAAGAAAGAAAAACGAGGAATGGTTGTCGGGAACAGCTGTAGATGGTAGATAGGCAATGAAAACAAAACAATACAACAAATCTACTCGCGCCGTGTACGGTGCGTGCGTGTATGTGTACGTGTGTATGTGTGTGTGTGGGGGGCACACCAAGATTGATGCAACGAACACGTCGAAAACATCAACACAAACCACCACCACCACCGCTAAATCCCGAACGTTTCATCTGCACACAGGCAGCGTGAGCACAGCTCATGTCTGTGTGCTCTTTACGTCTATATGACCAGCCGTCGCTCTCTCTCTCGTTGCCTCTCTGCGCTACTCTAGCGGGCGGTTACACTGCATCAGCCTTAAGCACGATAGCGCCTTATTGATTCTTGAGCATCATTCTACGGTATCGTGGCAATTTCAAATTACACAACGATCGTATGTTGTTGCCTTGACTACTAACTTCCATCTCCGGATGACTAAGAACTCAACGTTGAATTGAACGGAATTTAGTATCCACGCGATGTGACCATTCTTGCAGTCGGCCTATAAAGCGTTGCGATTACGAGTTACTGAACGCCAACTCGCTATTAACCTAATGCCCTCCCAGCTAACGGTAATACCGCAACTGCTTTTTTTCGTTAATCTTTTTCGTTTACTTCACTTGTTTTACTGTATGTTTCCTTTTATAATATCTCGAACAAGCTTATTGCGCAACAATCAAAACAAGCAATTTCCTGCCGCTATGTTTATGGCGATCCTTGAAAAAGTTTTGGTCAATCAGTTGTTCTCGGAGCTGATTTTTATGATGCGTATATTGTGGTTCTAAGAGTGAGGTCACTCTTTGAAGGTGAGGTCCACCTCATTAGGCAGAATCCTCAGCTAACGATAGTGTCGTCTTGTTTTCACACTCAACAAATACTCATAACGATCAATTTCGCTAACTTTGCACGACGCTACACCTGATCAACTGAATAAATCTTTCAATAAAATGAATGGTACACCTCTCAGACCACGTTCTAACGAGCATTGATTGCTAGCTGCAAATGTATAACTATCATTGAGGGTTTATCCAATGTGCCAGGTAGAGTATCTTACAAATTCAAATAATTCCTTCAAATAGGTGGTTTCATTTCTCGTTGAGGTTTTCATCATGCTAGTGGTGACAACAACAAAGAAGCGATCGAAAACCGTTCAGCAACAACTAATTACCTTAGTATCAAGAATGTTTTATCTAAAATTGATGTAAAACTGTAATATATTTTATCGCTAATCACAATTGAATCCTACAATAACTAACGCGAAGGTGATATATATATATATATATATATATATATATATATATATATATATATATATATATATATATATATATATATATATATATATATATATATATATATATATATATATATATTCATTATTGTTAAATAGTCATTCTCGACTTATCTCAACATTATTGCCAACTATAAATTGCAATATTTTTCTCAACGAATCAGATTGAGTTGATTTTCATTAAAATTATATCAAATTTCATCGTTCAAATTCATTCATAAACTGATAGACATTGATTCTAAATTCTAATGCAGCACTCTTCTTCGAATCACCGTTTAGCAATAAGCGAAGAGAATTTATTAATTTTTTCTCTCATAAGTGATGTGTTAGCTAAATCTTAAATCTTCCATGAAAATCATCTATATGCATCTATGCGTAGAAAATATTCAACTGGAGAAGTGTATATTAAAGCAAAGAACGAAAATATTTAAGTGGAGGAATATTTCGCTGATTATATAGCGTCATATCTCATATTAGAAAATAAGTAGTAGGTAGACTCTAGTATTCGAGATTTTAGCATGTAACGAAACGAAGGATTCAAATAAGTAAGTTACATGTAGAGGGCATTAGTCGAATAATAGTTGCACTGTTGAGTACTTTTGCGCATAATTTTATCAGGTGAGCTCAATAACCGATCATAAATTTAGCGAAAACTCTTTCGAATTGTATAATTAAACCCATGACCCCATAAATGAACCCCTCGCCTTATTGAGGGGACTCTCCCCTCCTATTTGCTCTTAATTCGGCGTTTTATAAGCATATGAAGTGTAACAACATTTTTCGAATCACTGAGGGATTCGAAATGAGAGCGCTTTACAGTAAAATCGGAAGTCATTTTTGACTACACAAGAAAGAGTGATTAATCGAAAAAGACCGCAAATAGCTGGCTAGTATGATACGGGAATTAAGGTGATTTTGAGTTGAAATTTCAACAACTTGCTCTTTCTGGGAAATTTCCTTCGCAAAAGTGTACTATAGAGAAGTCATATCTGTGTCTCAATATGTGGAGTGTGTCTACCTGTCTTCTAGTTTCAACTGCGGAGCTATTGAAACTGGAGTTACGACATTTGGTCAGTATCACGACAGAATAAGATGATCTTCTGTCCCGTAATTCACATTGATCGATAAATTTCAAAACTAATCACTGTCATTTCAAATTGCTAAATATTTGCAAGTGAATGTTAAAGGGTCGGATTTTCGTTTCGCATTACACAAAAATAAATCTTTTGTAGATTGATATGAGCGGTCGGTTAAGCAAAAACATAAACTCATTATTCTTCAATATTTTGTTTCATTTTTATTGACAACTGTAAAATCGGCTGCTGAGGCGAGCCGAATGCAAAGGTATATATTGTATGCTTCCCTAAAACCCTTTCCTTTTTTTACTCTGAATGGTAAGTGGAGAGGGTTGAAGACTTTTAAAAAGGCGTGCATCTATGGCGAATTGAACCTCAAACGTTTCCTCTTCCGAGTGAGCAGAACTCATTACGGTTCAGCTAGCGTATCATGTCTCAGCACCTTTCTTTCGAAATCATTTTATACGAACTTGACTCGGAAATAATCTTTCAATTTTCATTTTTTTTTTTGCGTGGTAGGTAAATTGAATGGGATTATTTCTTTATTTTAAAATGTTCTCTTATTATATAAGTGTTATTAAGTCGAAAGCGAAGAAAAAAAAAAGAAGGGATAGAAAGAAACGGAAGGGGAAAAGATTCGAATTAGTTGGATAAAGTAGCCTATGATAAGCTTTTGCAATTCAGGTAAAATATCTATGCTGTTCTAGAAGAGACGAGTGAACATAATAACAAATATGTGCATGACGACTATCAAGTAGCGTCAAATCCGCTCTAATTCACCAAATATTTGAAGCTGAATTAAGCTATAAAACGCTTAAAAAAACATTTTTTGCTTGCGCTTAAACTGATTTCGCAAATATTTTCTAAATAGATCAAGTTAAGTAAACAATTATATTGATATGCACCGGTTATCAGTGTTATTTCATTAAATTCTGGAATGAACGTGATCCTGAAGCAGCATAATAAAATATCTACTTCAAGCACCAACAAAAGCAACTGTTCTTCGAAACATCAGTTACTTCAAACTGATTACAGCATTAGCACTAATAAATTCGCCTCCATCAATAGGCGAACAGCTCAATATTACTAGCATTATTTCTACAATATTTTAAATACTAATTATGCAAAATGATGCTATTCACTTGAATACATATTGATCGATCGATTCAAAGTGCATACCTTGTTACAACTTCATAAACGATGAAATAGGTAAAATATAAAGGCAATGAATTTCTATTGTTTATGATTCACTGATGATTGCAATTTCATAAATTAGGAAACGTTTGAAGTCTTAATGTAAGTGGAATTCAAATTCTCTCCATAAAATTATTCCTGAACATCCACTTGGATGGTCTTTTTTGTCAAGGTTGTAAAGCTTTCATTATTCGCTACCAATATGATATAACTCTGAAATGAGATGAACCTTTTGAAACGCGAAAATCACCTACAAGTATTATTGTATATTCGCTTCTACGAAGTAATAGGCGTAATCGCATTAACAATTTTATGCATTGCTCAACGAGTGCAACGTAAAGTATAGCCACTATGAAGAGGCACCATTCGAGTTACTTTGGATAATTTCAACTCTCCTAACTGGAGACAAAAAAGAATTGAATTTTTAAAGAAAATCCATCGATGAGATTTACAAGTGAAGTATTAAGCAAAATTATAGGAGAATTTGATATTATCAATCATCCAGCAATGAACTATTAAATAAGCTGCATTCTCTGAGTGCATATTTCATGGAGTGATGAATTTGAGGATCCTTCCTAGATGTCACCATCAGATGAATTCTAGCCTCCGTGACAAACAGATGTCAAACGATTATTAATTTCGATTCTAGCACAAAACACAGGTACCATTATCAGGCAGTTGCAATGAGCTCAATAGAAACAGCTGTCCTCACTAGCAATTACGAGGTAATGGAAATTAATAACTCAATTATCAGTAAAAAGCATCGATAAAAAGTGTCAAGCAATTTACGGAACGTGGTACTCGTTGATATACATCAGACTCAATGTAGTTGTTGTTTTGATCAAATCTGAATGGATCTCGTTTAAATTAGAAGCGTTTAAACGTGAAATACATCATCCACTATAACAAATTATTCCAGTAATTTTATCGTCTAGAGTAATCGCCGAGTATCCGCTTTGTTCTCTGATCCTCAAAAGAGAGCTATCTGCACCGTTGAAGCTATTTGACAACTTAATATCCATATGGGAGAGTAAAACAGTTCTTACATTAAGTCTCATGATTCTCTGCGTAAACTGATTTTTTTAACCGGTTTAAAAAATCTCCAAAATTATTGGGAATGAACTAGTTTTTAATTTTCCGCATATCCTAAAGAAAACAAAGGATGTCTGAATTTATTTATTTCCTCTCAGAATATTAGCTAACAAAGTGTTTTATTCAGTAATGCTTTCAGAAGGTCAAATAATGCAAAGTTAACTGAGGGAATGTGAATGTGCGGGAATAATTCGATTCAAATCAACATTAACGTTCGTTTAGTAAAAATTTGCAGTCGAATCACCGACCGCTCACTGTGTAAACATTAGAAAATAGGGCGATGTATGCAGCGAAAATTTAACTTTATAGTTTCAACTAATCCGCACAGATAATGTTGTTCATATTATATTCCACCTTTCTGGAAGCGAATGGTTCCGATACGACAAGGCGCCTAATGAACTCAATGCCGATAATGGAGAGCATTTTTTCTTAGAACAAAGAAATACTTTTACGTATGTGCAAAATTATCACTAAAAGAAAACGATAACTTGATGAAGTTTTTTATTCGAGTAATAATTCAAATACATTATGCACTTCATAGTTCATCTTTAGAAATTTCTTTATTCTTAGAATCGATTTCGTAAAATGAGATTTTATTTTATTAGCAATGAATATTGAGAGTGAAAATATTGCCCTATATCTATTAGTTAAATTATATATGTATAGTGTATAGTTTATTATATTCATGAGCATTTAATTATTCTCTGAGTATTTGAGCGCTTTTTTGTCATTGAGAGACGATTATCTTTAAACATTATCAACTCATGAATATGAAAAACTGAATAAAAAATTACTTTAATAATTATTTGTAGTTTATTTTCGGAAAATATATAGCCGACAACAATTTCTATAGACGTCTATCCACGGACAATTCGTATGGTCGGCCAAATAGCAGCTAGTAATTAGTGACGAACAACTGACACAACAACAAATGCGAGGAAAAGCAAAAACCGATTTACCTCTGCACCTGTACTAAACATTATCCTGTTATTCTCACCTGCAGCTGTCGGAAAATTTTCCATCTCGCCGTTTTCGGTCGACGTCAACGGTTGACTAAATGGCAGCTTGATAAAAACCCAGTTCTTACCTATTAAAACCAACATTTGAGGCGTAGTACTGCTGAAGTCATGAGATTTAAGCAATTTGTAAAGGATGAAGTTGTACGATCATTAGTTTGCGTAGGAAAGGCGCTGAAAATCTCGATTCAGCTGACCTTTTTCCAAAATTTTTGAATTTTTCAATTCCTTCCAGGCCTATCTGTCATCAGACTAACACCTCGGCGTTCACAGTTCACGCTGTTCTTTGGATGGATGAAGGATGGGGTTACCCATCTATGGTTCGGTCGAAATAATGGGACGACTTCACATCTTACTGCCTAGTTTTTTCTTCACTCTAAACACTCAAAATAGCTGAAATCAGACAAAGGACTAGCAAAAAAGTTCATCGCTTCACGAGACACTCAAAAGATCGTAATTTCATTACGATTTAAAGAGTCACGTCAAAAACGCTAACAAAACACTCAAGTTGAATGCTCACAAGCGCTCTTTAATACCTGTCACCTTGAGTGGCAATAAGGTGAGTGTGATCGACGGAGAAATGAAACTGGGAATAAAACTGCATAGAATTTTATGTCCGTCGACTGGCATTTATATACGGATATATGAAGAGAATTATAACAGCTTACTTAATGCATAGATGATAGGAGAGACATTGGTGCAAATATAGACATAATGAAGATGTATAATTTCAGTAAATGCAGCATTGGCGATAATTGGAAGTGGCGTTTAGTACAACTAAATGTAGTGAATTGCAAAAAAAGAAAAAAGAAAATAAGAAAATAAAAAATCAGATGCAACATATCATTACTAATCAAAGCAGATGAAACATAATTTCGCCATCTCTTATCATATGTAATCAAATGTATTGTTGCAAATTTCTAAAGTATAGACTATCATTACAATATTATAAGCGTGAAAATCGTTTAAATGCTTTAGTATAGGTAGCCATGTACAGCAACAATTACGCCTCAAATATTATCAACATTGATAATGGAATTTTATGCATCCTCTCTCTCTTTTTCTTACACCCATATATTATCGCTTGTGTTTTAATCTTTGCACTGTTTCTCATAGAATCTTCTTTCTTTCATTTCCTTCACGCTCTCCCTCATTCCTTCGAGAATACTACATTGAAGAAGATAGGTTTTTGAGAAATTTGACATAACAGCTACATATGAAGAGGAAACGATCAAAAGCGTCGGCGTGTTCGTTAGCCCGCCGGAATATTGTTGCTAGAAATTCATCAAACAAATCAAATTCACAAGCTGTTTCATGCACAAGCCCCCTCTCGAAATCGGTTCCAAAAACCAGCCCTGTGGCCCCTGACCTCATCGTTTCCTATTCTTTAAACTCTGTCTTCTGGAGAAGCTAGTGGGATGAATTTACGCTTGAGACAATTGCTTTGCATTAAATATATCTCGTAGCAAATTTCTGACAATTTCCAGAGAGCTAATAGGCGCTCTACTGGTTTCGGTTCTGAAAAATTAGCGTTGTAACATCGAGCTTATAGCACTAGCAGATTTCAGCATTCAAATGAGAGGGATTCGGGAGGGATGTCTGTGAGGATTTTAAAATTGTTCATATTCGTATCAAGCTTCACTAGTGGGGAGGCAAGGAAGGGGAGTGTCTTCAAAATAAAAACGTCAACAATCGTCTTTTTGAACATCTTCAAAGTGCTCGTCTCATCGAACGAGAAAATATATTTACTTTCCTAGAGGAACCTATCTCAAGTACCGTCCTATTGGTGTGGTTTTTTGCGTGTTTAACGAAACTGAAGAAAGCTTCACTTGCACCCTTACCCGTTTTTGACTAATCTACCATACGTTCTGTACTTTTCAAAAACAGCAAAAAAAAAGTACAGTAAGAAGAGATGCGGAATTTCGCCTCGCTAGACATAGCATTACTGAGGGATGAAGAATATAACATAAATATTTGCATCCTTTGAAGCATCATTTAAAAAAATTGTGGCCATTCAAGTGGAAAATTATCCTTTCTCAGATCATTTTAACTCCTTACAGCATCTCATTCATATTATTCTTTCCCACTTTTTTCATATTTCTATATCTTTTCTACCTCTTCTTATGAGCTTTCTCTCATTTTCAATTGTCATCTGCCCACTTTTTCATCATTTCACCGTTTTGTGTCTATTTTGTCCTTTCATTTCTACACCTTTTAGACCTCAGTTCACGCTTTCTATACTGTTTGGCTATCGTCACCTATTCAAATCACCGTCTTTTCTCGTTATAACTTTCGAAGAGTGATTGTTATTAATGCATATTACCCGCAGCAACTGTTTTACTTTAAATACGCAGATTGCGGCTTTGATTTATATATATATATATATATATATATATATATATATATATATATATATATATATATATATATATATATATATATATATATATATATATATATATATATATATATATATATATATATATATATATATATATATATATATATATATATATATATAGTACGACTAACGTAATATGCATCGATTTGTTTTGAAGCATTTTTTTCTTATATGCATCACATCGAAATGAAATACAGTAGAATCGATCGCTTTAAAAATTGCATTTGCATTTGCATTATTTACTTCGAAAGCACTTATAGGCCATTGTGGGCATTTAAATGTGTCTAAAATTTGCATAACTTTACACCGTTCGATGTGCTATAACCGATCAGGCTAGAAAACGAATCCTTTTGCTGAAGATCTATTGGATAGGTAGGAGATTTGCTCGAAATATTTGTATCCTTTTATGACGGTGTTATTACGTACGTTTTATAATTTGTTGACATTTGATTAAATTGATTGGACTAATAGCTGCGAACTATGAATATGGAAATTTTGCAATCTCTTCGAGCATACATTTCACTTCTCCTTTTTTTTCAGCCGTTGAACTCCGGCAATTTTACCGGTGCATTTGCAACAATTTCTGAAATAATGCCAAAGAATTTTTTTTGAATAGAAAACTACAGATGTAAAAAATCTGCATATTTAGAACGTTTCGCCAAAAGTGACCGGACAGGTCAGCGATGATATTCGAATCGATTTCAGGAAGCACCCAATGAAATGTGACCTACTTTATTTTGTTTTAATCTATGTTTTCAAGAAAATTTTCGTCAGAACTAACGGTAAAGAGGAGGCAAATTGCGGTTGTAGCTTTGAAGTTTTTAACTTTCTCAGCAATGCGATTAATTATTCATTGCAACAGCTAAGAGGAATTCTATGACAGATGATGACGGATGCGTACCCTTCTACCTTCCTCCCTTCCCCTCACCCCTCCCCTATCTTCCATCCGCATTCTTTCCCAAGTGTAGCGGTTTTACGGAGCTAAACAGTGACTCAAATAAAATATTCGATCGAATTTTTAATGCGTTTCGTTGTTAGCAAACGCTATGCTGGCTGGTCTAAATTTCAGTAGAGAATTCTTTGACGTTGAGATATGCTGCAGCCTTGAATATGCAAATTTCTCATCCGCTGACTTGGATCCAAGTGAACGAAGCACGTAAAAACATCATCCCTGATACTTTGTGCACTTGCTGATTGCCTGATGAAAATATTCATTCGAAAAATCATCAGTCTCATGATGCGAACATATGAATCGGTCATACGAATATTTGCGCATGATACAATCTTCTTCTTGAATATGGGAAATTTCAAAGGTATTTATAAAGATGAACGTTACAATCAACTAATGCGCTGAGTAAATTAGTTGATCACAATGAAACCGTTCGTTCAGAATGCCAACTGCAGACTTTCTACGTGAGAGAGGATTATACGTTTCGTGTTAAGATCACATTAAAGCTATCATAAGCATAAGCGAATAGAGATAACACATCGCATATATATAAATAATCGTTGATTTGCCTATTACTTCCATTATATATACTGTATGCTGCATAAGGAAAACTATACATGCGGCTTTCGGAAAAGAGCACTCTTTTTGAATGAAAGATCTCTCTCTCTCTCTCTCTCTCTCTCTCTCTCTCTCTCTCTCTCTCTCTCTCTCGATTAAGGAAAACAGAAGCCCTCCTTCCCTCTCCCCCACCTTCCACCCCTCCTCTACTCCTCAATAAAAAAAAATCTCCAGAAATCAGCATCCCTTAAATTGGAGGTCAGCTCTGCGAGGTTGAGAAAAGTTAGAGATCTCGGCTTGATAGTTAAGAAAATATTTTGGACACAACAAACGAAACAATTCGGCTGCTGAGATTCTGAAAGTAAATCGAAATTGTGCATACTTTAACAGATGAAGTAGCCTACCTATTTCCGCCTAATATGGGAAAAGCACGAAAAACTATGTAGATGAATGGGCAGAATTTTCTGCAACGAGGAAAATTTTTGATTCATGTGGCTGCGTATTTTCACATATCGTCGAATAACGTCTTACTCCTCCAGTTATGAATCACACTGACCAATGAATTTAATGCAAGCGCCTGATAAGCACGAACTGCCTTATATGTCCTAGGTCAGAGAACAACTACAACTTTGATTAGGAAACGCAGAGAAAGAACACATCAAACGCTGTACTAAGATAATTGCCATTACACCATCATGCAGCTTGTTAAGAAGTACGCAGGAAACGCAAGCAACACCTATGGGAATTACGAACAACTATGGGAATTACGAACAACTATGGAATTGGATAACGCAGAAACAGTGTTACGATCACGTCGACATGCTCGTGAACGAGGTCGTGATCTGGAGTTGATGAACGCTAGTTGCTAGACGTATATCGCGAGCCTGTGCTGTGGGAGCAGCGCGACTAGCGCCCATTGTGCAAGTGTCGGATGTGCCAGACGTATGCTCGCCTAACGATGCTCGTCGGATGCTGCACGCGGACTACCACCGCCCAAATCGACTGGCCTCGTGCGCACACAGCACCCACCATCCGTAACAGAACAAGACAGCATATCTTCCATCTTCCCCCCTTTTCCTTCCTCTCCAAGTCCTTCGGTTCCTCTTTGACCTGTCATCAACCGTTCTAGTGCCAGAGCTTGTCGCATTTCGTAGGTATGCAAGCAAAATTCGCCGTCATCGCACAAAAGAATGACTACGTCGATCTTCTGAAAACTGTAGGAAGTGCTATGGCAAGTTTGCAATCGAAAAGCATGCGCTCAGTAGGATTGTCGTACGGTTGGTGGCGTTTGATGATTAGAGGAAGCAGTATTGTAATCGGGAAAGATGTTGTGGCTGCAGATCAAAGTATGCGACTATTGCCTAGTTTGAAAAAGAATAGCTTTCAGATTGTGCAGTTATACGGATGGAATTCGGCGGTCTCTGATCGATCCCCAGAATTAAGCGAACGATTAACTTTGAACGCAAATTTGAAGACATTTTATCACCAATCTGTTCACAGCTGTTTTTTAAATTCAATATATTTTGTATAATTTTGCAAAAAATGCAGTAGATGCATATTTGCGTCAATATGTTGATATATTATCTAATCAGATGTTACTTGCTCACACATCATCCCATATGCCTAACATAACTATATGCACTATCTCTTGCTGAGTTACGCTTGCGTAGTGCTATAGTGTTGGATTTGATGAGTTTAAAAAAAAAAAACAGTGAAATGTTTACTAAATAAATCCTAATGGATTCTGCGACAAATGGATTGATTCTTGTGTAATAAACATCACAGTGAATACAATTGAGCATTAACATTTTCTAAGCTACTCATACAAACGTTTAAAAAAAAACTCTATGAAGTTTATATTACTGTTTAAAATGCTCTAACGATTTAATGTATACAGTTATCATAACAGATAATATTCTATAAAGAATCACCGTTGTTTATGCGTAAGGAAATTTCCATTACAGTTCTCTAATTACAACTTTTCTCTTTTAAGTTCACCTTCGGTTTTCGTTTAAGAAAAACGAACTTTTGAAAGTTTATGTGAGAGACGATATTTTAAAGCACTATTTTGCTGATTAGTTGACTGAATGCTTCAGTTGAGCAAGGTGATGCTCGAAAATCTATGCATCGCTTATTCATTGATGCCAGCAAGACATTGTATCCACTAAATACGACATAGAAAGGCAGCATCGAAGGTATCTATTCTATAGCTCTTATAAACGGTACTGTGACAGTTAGTTCAAAGAAATTGCATTACAAAACGTTTTCTGCTAATGCATGAGCCCAATGGGAAAAAAGTTTCTACTGTATTATGACAGCTGCTAGCTATGGAAATATGCCACCGAGTAAATGTGAAGACACTATAATAAACGTGAAACAAAATAGGCCAAACCTGGGCAAGAGATAGAATCCAATCGGCCGACGTGTACCAGTCGCGCCACTTTTGCTCATCAGCTAAGACGGGTTGGGTGGAAACGTAGACGGTGGATGATTAACAGCCAAGAAAAAGTTGATGTGTGAATCATCAGCTTGGCGATTTTTTTATCAACTCTGCCTGATAAGTAAGAAAATTCAATAAGTGGCAAATTTATGTGTTAAACATTTGCGAAAGAAATGAGCCAATGACAACAATATGTTTTGCAACTCATTATGAAGGTAATAAATTCTCAGAGGCAAATTGCAGGTTGTACTCAGAGTTCGACCTCTGAACGAAGCGGAAAAAGCAAAGAAACATTTCCAATGCGTTATTCCTCTCGACAGCAAGGTGGGCTTCCGATCATTCCATAAATATTCACCACCTATCATTAAAAAATTCTGTCGCCGAAAGAACTCAGGATAACAACATTTCCTAAGAAATTAGCGTGAATTATCCTCTCAGAAACTTAAAAAGTTGAAAGTTGTACAAGTCTTATAACATAAACGATAAATTCTCAACAAGAAGAAATCATTGCAGTAAGGAGACTTAAGTATAAAAAAAGCAGAAAGCACTTTAAAAAAATCTATTCATGTGGTAATCTGATGGACAGTTTTGAGCGATTATTTTGAAGTCACACGAATTTTACTGGAAATTCATGAAATCTTTTAATCGCTAACGGCATTTTAAAAACGCTCTAGTGTCAAAAATTTTGCGATAAATTTCAAAAAATGCCAGTTTCAATAATATCGAACAAGTCACCTTTCCTGTTGAGCTGAACATTACCTGGTTGTAATACCTGGTTGATGGTTATAGCAAACCTATAGAAGAGATGCTTTAGTTATTTCTTGCTTATCTTTACAGTAAGAAATGATCGTTCGAATGAAGCACGACGTTGCAGTGAATGAATATAGCTTAGCGAAGCATACTTCTATGGTTACAAGTTTTTTAAAATCATTTGAACCGTTTCTTAACCTATCAACTTTATCATTCAACCGTTATCGTCCCTTTTTTATTTCATGAATGCTGAATAAAAGTTACAAGTTCGATGAGGGCATCAGTTTATCAAAGATGAGCAAAAGTTTTTGAGTTCTGAGTTCAGGAATCGCAGTATAGTATGGTAAATATTTAAAACGGAAAAAAGTATCATTAAATCAAAGCTAATGAACGTCAAGTAAAAATATTCGAAGCTCTGAATGCAAACCACTCGGGAAATACGAATGCAGGATTTGACCAGCCTGACTATTTATAGATAATTGAACATGACTGAAAGTGCTTTATGAATATCTCTAAACACCATAAATGGTTTAGATATCGATGCAATTGAAACGTCAGGTTTAGATGCGATCTATGATGTTGAGAATACACATAACAACATCATTAAGACATTGCCAGCTAATCAATTTTCCCGTATTTCTTCCTTCGTACATAAGACTTTCATCAATAAATTCTCAAAATTCTCTTTCATGATGATTCATTTAACGTTAATACTTTCAGCGTGTTTTGTTAGTCGATCCAGAAAAATTCGAACGCAATATTTTAAGACAAAATCGCCAATATGAAAAATATTTCTCGTATGATGCCACTTTTGGGCCATCTTCAAGTCAGGTGACCATCTCGCTAAGATTCTTCACTAGTTTCTGCAGTTCTTTTTCTAGGTCAAATAAATTTTCGTACGAGAAAAGTGGATGATAGGCTGAACTGTTCAAGCTTATGATCATGATTCAATAAATTGTAACCTGATATCACCTCATGTGCGTTAACTGAATAACAAAACTCTCTGCTCGTAGAACTGACTGAGGTGTACTTTGTCGATGAAAGACATCAATCGAAACGGGGCTTCCTCTTTCATTATCCGTTTATAGGTCATAGCTGATGAACATTTGCGATATCATTACAGTGCTTCCTGTCACATTCTTGTTGATATCATTACAGTGGATTTGTTACTTACTTCATAAGCAGAAAAGGGATGAAATTTTGCCGGAAAGAAATCATCTTCGATAATTTCTTCCACAAATGAAACGACGAGGACAGTCTAACCAGTAAATCTGTCGAAAAGTTTATCTTCTTGAGAGATGAATCGTTTCCCACTCAGCTCTATTTTACAGATGGATGTTCACTCTGCAACAACAGCACAAATTGTTGAATATATTTTTCTTGGATATAACGCTACTGTTTTTGCATATGGTCCAACGGGTTAGTTCTACGAAGCGCATTATCAATGCTTTCTTTAAAACCTCACTCTCGTTAACATTTCCGATTTACCAAAAAGATGTATGCTGGCCGAATGAATTACTTTATGAGCAAGATTTCATGCTATTCATTCGAGTAAAACTCACGATTGCAATGAGACAGTCATCAAATCTGTCACCGATAACCTTTTTGTAGGCTTTTTGTCTGTTATAGAATGCATATCTGTGATTCACATGAATTTAAAAAAAAAAAAAGATAAAGAACCTCTTGTAAATCGTGTTTGGCGGTGATCAGTCGAATGATCAAAGAGATAACTAATCAACAAGAAAGTTTGTGTAAAATAGTGACCGATGAAAAAGTGTTCACTTGCCTTCAGATCCAACTAGTCTGCTGGAATGTGTTGAGTAATATCGGTGGAATTTCCTAAATCTTTTCTGAAACTGTGTTTAGCACATTATATCCAGTATATCAAGCAATTATTTTCAAAGCATTATGCAAATTGTTGTAATAAAGGTTTGTGTTATGCGTTATGCAATTTGTGTTATGCAATAAAACTTGCGAAAAATGTCATGCAGAGATAAATCGTCTTATAGAATCTATGTGATGAGAAGATAACAAGCGTTACTTTTCTAGCAGACTAGCACTGATTCCTTACAAGTAATTTGGCCCCTCAAATTCAAAAGTCACCAATTATTTATACATTTCAGCAAGATGCAAAAATATTTTTCTTCTTAAGTTGTTATTTTCTTATGAGCTGCGGTTTGCATTTTTCACTCTCTCTTTTGGGGTTCTTTTTTCTTCTTCAAAAATCACCAAATTTCATTTCTCAGCAATTTTTCGTTATTTTCGCTCCGTTCAAGTAATTTCATCTCTCATGCATAATTTTGAGGAAATTTTTTCCTCAGAAACTCTAGGAAATAAAATGATAACCGTTGTTTTGATAACAAGCGAAAACATCCTATGAAGATAGAATAAAATCTGCTACCATCTGCTATTCTGTCTGCCGACAATGTCCTCGCTTGTCGTAAAACAATGATGCTTTTTATCTAAATCTGAATCAGACTAAAACTTTCTTCTACCACAAACCATTAAGCATTTATATATGAACCACTCATCCCAAGCGAAATCAATTCCGTTCTCATCTTGGATTTCATGGGTTCAACGGGTTTGTTATGTTATGTACACGGTTGAACTGATGGCATTTGAACAAGAAATAATATCCCATGAGACCGTTCGCAGTAGACTGCGGACTCCTATCCCATCTTCAGACAATGCTTTTGCTTGTCACCAAAAGAGCCATCTAATGCTTAGTCCGATTACAAGCTCAGTCTGAGCCAAACATTGGTTATTACCTAAGTTTTGCGCACCATTTGAGGTGCACAGTATAATGATTTTCTAATGGTATAATAAAATATGCATGAAAAGCCAAAAAAACGCATGAGAAGTCATAATCATTCGATAGGCGATCAGGTGAAATTTGAAGACTTAAAGATTTTATTACCCAGCTAGGTGGGACGTATTAAAAACAAATGCAGCAAACAACGTCTTCAAGTGATTGCTCAAATGTGAAAATTTATTCAGCGTGGTAATGAATGGTATAATCCACAGAAAGACATTTGAGTCGTAAGCAAATAATTAGTTGATCATTGAGGATACAAACATTGCATAGGAATTGTAACTGATAGAATCCTAATATCACATGGGCCCTTAATCCATCTTTTGGTGCATTGAATTATTTATAAATCAATCCGGCCGAATAATATGCACTTGCTATAACTTTTTTGCTGTCACCATTTCCTATGGCAATGAGTTCAGTTTAGATCACCTTAGGTGGAAGGTCTTATATTATGCTCTATCATACCTGGATTTTATAAGGTTTTTCCTAAGGGTAAGAATGAATGAAAGACCTAGCTCATACAATGAAGATAATAAGAATGTTGCTTAATTGTTGACTTATTGCTGTATTTTAGGGTCAGGGAAAACGTACACAATGGTAGGCACGAGGTCCAATCCTGGTCTAATGACCCTACTAACGCAGACTCTGTACGAAAGAATCGACGTCCAAAAACACAGCGTCTATTTGTCGTATATGGTTGGTAAAGATGTTTTGAACGTTCGTTGAAAACGCTAGTTGAATCAGCAAGGCAAGCATGAAACGCATAACATTTACTGCATCAATGAAGTAGCTACGTCTTGGTTGTTCTTTTCGGATGCAATAACTGTCACAACTTGCTGTATATGAAATTGCTCCTTTCAGAAAATAACCTATAAGCGAAGCGCTGAATAATTAATGTCGGCTGCTGATTCACTGCGTGGGTATACATCAAGGTAGAGTTACTCTCACTACTCGGCTCAATTTTGGGGTAGAGCTGAGCAGTGAGTGAGGCCACTGCAGGAGTGCCAACCTGCAATGTCTACTGAGACAGGTGCCGATTGTGCTTCATTGAAGAAGTATCACTTAGTGAACAAGACTGAGAGGAATTTTGACAATTTCAGTCTCTAATTGATGATGATTAAATTTGCAAGATAAATAAAGAAAATAGGAGTTCATAGATGTAAAGCGCTGATCTAAAACTTCCGTTGTAGAAGAAAAAGTGGTAAACTTACGTATGAAAATTCGGGTGCTAGTTTTTCAACATTTATCAATTTTTCATTCATTCTTTACTTATTTACTTTATTTTCTTCCTTTGGGATATCACATCGAGCCTTATAAAAGAACTTAGATTTCATTATCTCAAACATTTGCATAAATAAGGCGCCTACTTCAAGTAATTTATGAATCATACGTCGAAAATGCGACCATTATGAGTTGTTTGAAAAAGTTGGATTATTCCAGAAGATGGATTAGCAACGCCAAAGCAAATATAAACGTTGGAATGTGCTATAGGTGGCACTACATCAATCTGCATGGTTTTTTTTTTGCATCGTAGTCATAATTTAGAGAGAATTTTGCAATTACATTAAGGCCAACTAACATTGCTGAAGTTTGAATTTTTTTTTGTTCAGCATTGGCTAGCGCGAATTTGAATCTTTTGAATTGTTTCCAGAAATAGAGTTGTATTTTATTCATCAATGAAAATTGAAAAAAAAAATGAATTTTTTTTTCAGGAGCTTTACAATGAAAATATCCGCGACTTGCTCAATCCATGTTCAGGGATTTTAGATTTAATGGAGGACGAAAAAGGGAATATTCAAGTGCCTGGCCTCTCGAAAGTTATTGCACCGAATTCTGCCAAAGTAAACAATTCGAGATTCTCCTTTAAAAATTATTTTCTTTCTTATCATTAGGCTCTACGAGAGAAAAACTCGAGCATTATTTACTCTTTGTTAGATGTGAACATACTCACTTCAACTGCAAACATCAAAAACCTCTGCGTTGATCAATTTGAGTAGAAAAAAAAAATTGTTGGCCTTTTTTAGTGACCTTTGAACCCCATCCTCTGAGTTTGCGTGTAAAAGATGGAAAAGATGCTAAAAGTAGGCATACCTTTTGAAGGGAAACGAAAGAGGAACTAATAATATTTTGCCACTACTGTAGCATTCATTAGTGCAACTAAATTTTAAAAAAAAATTCACACAATTTTTAATGCACAATTTATTTCGATTTCCATATATGAAAAAAGTTTAATTTCGAACGTTTAAAAAAAGTTTCAAAAATTAAAAAAAGTTTGATTCATTTTCGACCTTCAGTTTCAACGGGGATACTGTAATGGGATACTGTAATATATAATTCATGAGAAACTGGCCTGATGCGAGTTCAACAATCGAAGCAATTGAGAGCGAGTTCTTTCAAATAATTCTCAAATTTTGAGCATGTTTAGATTATGCAAATTCTTCAAGAAGGAAATGCAAGGCGAACGCAAGAAGCGACTGCAATCAATAAAAGCTCATCACGCAGCCATGCGCTTCTACAGGTATTAGTTATTAAACACGTGTAGTTTATGAAAGGTAAATGTAATGATTTTCAAGCGTTTTTCTCTACACTAAAATTATCGTCATTTGCGAAAGGAAAAGAGATAGTTTTTATTCAAAAATTTGCATAAGTTTTTAGCATGAATTATTTCAAGTATAAATTCTACAGAAGAGGAGAGCATAATTTGAGCACCTTAAAAAAGTAAATGGGGAAAATTGATTAGACCGATCTCATTTCTACGGTAAAATAAATTTGTTGCATATTTTCAGCTCTTTGTGTTAAGCATCACAAACGGCGTTCTTCACTATCACATGCTCCTTTTACACTAAGAAGGAATAGTGCTATTTCTACGGATCTCCAGCCATTTTTTTTTTTCAAGTTAAATCAAGCTTATAGTTTGGAACGGTCAAGGTAATAAGAGGAAATTCTATAGGTGCGGTAAACGCCTGAACGCCGTATTGTAAATATATAGTGCAACGAAAGCGAAACTAATGCACTTTTCTGTGGCATTTTTGCCACTTCGCTAATCATTTGTTTTAGTCTGTAAAGAGGTAGGAACTTCTCTTTTCACCATTTTTTACAAGATGTCGCTAAGATAAAATTCACTAACTAGCGATACAATATTAATTAAACGATCTATTTCGGAAAAATGCTGGAAATTCCGAGAGATTAAATTTCTACAGGTTCATAGATTTTTTTAAGGAAATTTTTCTCTTTTTTTTTCGTTTTGAAAATTCCTATAGGCTAAATTCTACATGAGAAATTGAACTACAATCGTAAATATTCTAAAGAACTTTCAATTCAGTGTGTTATTTTTCAAAAATGAATTCACTAAAAAATTTTATCCATTTCCATAACGAAAAAGAATCGTAAAACTCTTTCATGAAATTTAATTAATCGAATGCGTTTTTTTTTTAAATTTTGCACTGAGATTTTAATTTCTCAATTGCTTCTAGGATGCTCACTTCTATTATGCGCTTTTCAGGTATCTCTTTATAAAAGAAACGTTGCATGTGGAAAATTGTATTTAATCGATCTTGCTGGTTCAGAACGAGCCTCGCAAACACAGGTAAAAATCCATTAGCGTTCTCGAGAATTTCCACCATTTCAGGCCCTTGAGCTTCGATCTAGGTGATCTACTAGACGTTAATGTTTTTCAGCACATCATTACTCATCAAGAAAGAAACCGGCTGAAGAAGCAAGCGACCTAGGGAGGTTTGGGAATGGAAGGGAGATTATGGTGTGGAGTGCATTCGTTAAAATTTTACAAGCATCCGGGTAAACTGCTTCGGAGTGGAGGAGGTTAATGAATATACGTTACTGTACTAGTCACTGTCTTATTTTTATCCCACACTCTGAAAGAATAAAATAAGTGCGAGGAATTAGAAAGGCAATGGAATGGGGACGAATATTAATTCCAGGAGCTCCTCCTCTGCTTTTAAAGAAGAGGGGGAATCACCTCCTCCTCCCTCCCCCCCCCCTCCCCATCCTCATAGAGACGTCATGCTTTTTTGGAAAATCAAAAGCCGCAGGAATGACCGTGTTGCAAATCTGTGAAATAAAACCTCAAACGCCAACAGCAGAATTTCCTCTCATCTGCAAAGAACTTTCGATTTTCCGGACGAGACTGTATCACAATTATTTTGAGATGAATGGCACAATTTCTACATAATATTAGTCTTTATAAGCAATTTCTTGCTCATTTTTTGAACTGTTGTGCAATTTCAGAACAGAGGAATACGTCTGAAAGAAGGAGCTGCGATAAACAGATCACTACTGGCATTGGGCAACGTAATAAATTCTCTTAGTTCAGGTGCGTTCTAACATTTGGCTAGCTTGATCACAAATGCTAATATAATATAAAATGACTCAAAAACTGTTATAAAATATTTCATTCAGTGAGAAAAAAATTTGCCAAAAAGGTTGCGGTTTGAGGTTTTAGAAGCACTCAGTACTCTTGAAAATTTTCAAAAATTTTCTCAGTTTGAAGTGCAACGACTCAACAACTCAACGATTACTGCATTCAAATTCGTCTAATGTTTAAAGTGCATTGCTTTCAGGAAATAGGAGTCGATATGTCAACTATCGAGATAGTAAATTAACTCGTCTTTTAAAGGATAGCCTTGGTGGTAATTCAAAAACTTGTATGATCGCACATGTTACTCCATCATCGGCACACTATGAGGAAACCTATAATACGTTGGTTTATGCGTCAAGAGCAATGAACATAACACTACGGGTTTGTTTCACAGTCACTGTGATTGGGAATTAACTAATTTGCTTTTGATGATTACTTTATTGACTTTTAGGAGAATTAAGTTATTTTGAAAATTTCCTTTAAAACGGTACACAAGTTGATTCGATTATCAACGATAGTAACGTCGAATGCTTATATCATCAATGAACGGAGAAAATGTTGCTTTTCGTTCAATTTCATCACTTGAAAATGGGTTGTTTGAGTCATTTATGAAACGTCAAATCCGTTGCATCAAATATTGCTTTCTATAGCATTCACTCTTGTTTATTTGTTTACTGATGTCTGTGTGAGTTTGTGGATGATTTACTTTCATTGTTCTTGATGTTTTAGGAACTTTTATTTCAGAGCATCTTGAAAACTTTGATTTATATTCTCAAAGCAGAGTTGTTTTCGTTGTTTAAAAGAAATAGCTTTAAATCAATGATGGTTACAAGCGGCTTGATATTCGATGAATATGACCATGTGCCTCTATTCTTTTCAAAGTCTGGCTAGCGTGGAATTTGCATGTAATTTTCAGACATAGAAAGCGGCTTTTTTTTTCAGCCCACTCGAAGCCGGCCAGTTTCAGCCGATCAGCCATATATGGATGCAGTGAGACAAATTAACAGAGAATTGCAAGAACAAAGCAATATGGTTCATGCTTCATCTTCCCAGCTATGTAATTCTGCTCATTCTTCTTTTTCCTACTCACGCTTTCCCTCATCCACCCGGTTCGTTTCCGGAAAATTCCGAACCAGTAGCACTCAGAAGAGGAATAAACATTGTCGTCAATAAGAATCCCACCTAGAAAGAAGCCAAATAAATATTTGCATAGCTGCATACAGCTGATTTCAAACCTATTCTGTTTAAGCAAATAAGAAAAGAATATTTCCAGACAACTTTGTTGTCTAATTGTTGTTCACGATCCATACTGTGACCTTATAGCAAAAGGCTCTGTTCACCGGCTTACTGAAGGTCATTTATGGAAAATACCTCTTGCAGCAAACACTGAATCTATTCCCTGTGTAAACGTTGACGCCCATCTTTAAGACAACCTTATTACTATGGCGGTTTCTCACCACCCCTTTTAAAGAGTATCCTTTTCGATGTGGCACCCAGCGTACTTGCTGTACCTGCCACACCTTGGATGCGCTAATGTCGTCTAAGCAGGTAGCAGCTTGGAAAATGCCCCATGTCAATTCGAGAGAGGGCGGTCATACTTCGCAGAGTTTTCCTGGACTGTTGGGATTGTGATCGAGAAACTAAATGAAATTATTGGGGATGTTTGTATAAATAGAGTTTATATCTCGTTTAGAGCGTGAGCTGTAATTTGCAGTATCTGAAAAATCGCCGACATCGGACAAAAGGTCACCGCTGTCGAATCGTGGCAATCGACCAGCGGCACATCGATGGCAGCGTACCGCACCACGCAAATTTAGCTCGCTATTTAACAGTCTTAGGGAGCAATATCTCGATCTTATTGACAAACAACATAGGCTGAGGTATGTTTTTCGCAACGAACTATACCTTCCGTTCTGAAGTTAAAGTTTTGATTACTTCCAGAGAAAAATTTATGAACTGTTAACATAAAAAATAGAAGAGAAAATTATTGTGTGACGAGTTTAAGGATTAGAATGTTCTCACGTGTTCGTAAATTGTAGGCACGTCATCATTTCTGCTCAGATAACGTGAAGCAGGAGAAAGGAGGCTTTACTTTGAATTCACTAACAAGATTCGACTTTGAAATCATTAACAAGATTGTAGACACCTCATCATTTCCCGTTAAATGAAACGGTTGATGATAATATCATCGATGACATTGCGAGGAAAACGGCGAAACGTTCCAAAGCGTGCAAATTCATGGTACAGTTGTTCTGGGCCATGAGCATAGGAATATGTAGAAGCTTCTCAAAGAATAGATTCAATTCAACTAAACGATAAAACTTCGGGGATTGGCAACCTGGCAGAAGTGACTTTGAACTTTAAAACGCCCATTAACAAATCTGGACCACCCGTGAGCATACTCTTTCCCTTTATGGCAAATATGTTGCTGGTTTCTCTTATCCGAAGTTTAATCTGACATAGCCAAAGTGGTCACTGAGCTGGTCTAATTCAGTTCGTTTAAAACTAAGCCCCTCTGCGCATTCCTGGAAATTCATCTTTTTCCCTCTGAATGAGTAAATCATCATTGCGAGCAACTTGAAGCGAATCGCGTAGAAATTATTAATTTGCAAGCCTGTGGGATTAAGCATCATTTGGTTTTTCAGTTGCCGGAAGGGTACTGAGGGGGACTGATGTTTACGAGGTGATTTCTACAAAATTTTTTGGTGAATGAAACGAGGCGAATTTTCTTTAAAAATATTTTAACAACTACTAGAAATTTTAAGCCGAAATGAAGAGAGGAAAAAGTTTTATCTTTCAGACGAACGAAATGAGTCGGAAAAAAACTAAAAAACTGATGCAGTCATCATTTCTTCGGAGTGTTTCTTCGGCTTTTAAAAGAAAGGAATGGGGAAAGGAAACGTGGAAGGCGACTGAACTTCCAACCCTCGCTTTCCACTTTCAGTACAACAAAGGGCAATCTGCAATACCTTTGAACGTCATCAAATGCATGAAGTGTTTTGCAAAGTGAAATGAATAGGCAAAAAAAAAAAACATGCCCATCATTTATTAGCGCTGTCAGTTATTTCCTCCTCAATTTTTTCCCAATTTTCAGCATCAGTATCATTCATTACCTTTTCTCCACGCCAAATTTCAGCGCTAGCGATGGGGTTTTGAGAAACTTCTAACCGCCTCAATGATGGACGGCTTTTTACCTAGCTATAAGTTTACAGTCTGCAAACGCCTCTGAAGTATTCTCTGAAAGAAACGTTGTATTAATAAAGGCGATATGTTTGCAAATATAAAAATGCATCTACTCTCCATTCAGATATAAAGCGATATCTGAGAAATATTATAGAGAGCGTCTTCTGGAAGCGAATCAAGAGGCCTATGAGGCCGAAATGAGTAGAGCGTCTAAGGTGGCGATTCTGAGCGCGTGGAACAAGCAAAAGATTGAAGTACGTAAAAATCAGAAGACAGCCGACAGTATTGCTCGCCTTACGAACGATGTTGATGAGCAAGTAATATATAAAGTTTCATATGTGCTCTCTTTCTAAGCTTCGTTTGGAAATTTTGGCCATCTTCAGACATGAGTGGACAAGCGTCTCTTTCTTTGTTGGCAAATCGCATACATGACTACAAAGTTTACATGTTCGATGTGTATCGTATTATATATAATAATACACTCAAGAAATGTTAGTTTACATGTGGGAAAATTTTATAATTTCACGAACCGTTCAATCTCATTAGACGCATCGATTTCTTGCAAGTTTCTCTCGTTGAATGAATGTTCTAGAAAAATTGTTGCATCGCTTTTATCGTTTTCTGTATGCATGTTGCACAATAGGCAAACGTATTACAATATATTTTCAACATGCATTTGTATAAATTGTGCATTGCTATAATTTATCTGTGTTTGTAATCATTACTGCAGAAGGGAGTAGCCGTTAGTGCAATATTTTTGAGTGCGTATGCCATATAAGGAAATCCTTCATTGTCATTCGTGACTTACTTAGGTTAGTGTTAAGAAGTATTTTTGCCGAAAATGGTACTGCAAATAAGGCTTACATCGCGCTTTCGTCTTAATCCAGATTTCTGAAATTGTGCCAATTATGAATAATTTTTGATAAACAACACCCAATGCAAATCTCTGTTGAAGATTTCTCTAAAGATGATGTATACTCGAAAAAGCATAGCTACAACACAAATTTCGGAGTTTTTCTTTGAAGGATAAACGACTCAGTGAATTGGTGGAATTGAGGAGGAAAATAGAGAAAGCGCTTCGTAAGGGAAGCGAAACGGCACTTTCAGTGGAATCACGACTTCGATCGGCAGCCAAACATGCCGAACAGCTCGAAATGGTCGCACTACTCGTACGAATGGCCGAGGCGGACGCAGAAAGTAAATATTTCTATGGACCTATAGCTGACGAATTAAATTCTTAATGTTCTTTTCGAAAAAGAAAGTGAGACCCTCTTCGCCACTTACAAGACCCCCTCTTGTTGCTCAAATTTGATATCATTCTAAGCAAAGATGCTGCAAACAACTTTGAATTATTTCCGCTTCTTCATCGCTTTCCATTATACCAAAATCTCTAACTTGATGAACTTGCATTTCATTTGGGTTTTAATTGAACATAGATGTGATGACAAAAAAGGTTGTGTGCAGTGAAAAATAGAGAAAGTTTAATTGGAAGATTATCTCATAAAAATCATCTAATTTTTGAGCGCAGATTTACTTCAACGCTTTTGATGATTTAACAAAGTTTTGATGAGAGGACAGGTGTCAACACATTAGTAAAATGTGTTTTCCTGGGGTCATTTTTTGTGAAGCTGTAGAAATGCTGATATTGCGTACGATACATTTGGAACATTTAACTGCAGTAAGCACTATTCTCCTATAATGAACCTCCTTCAGAAATGGCTATTAAAAGTGACTGGGTGCTGCAAAGCTTAAGGCTAAACCGTACGAACAATTCGCTTGCAAAAGTTCAACGATACGAGGTGATCGCGGACCGCTTGATCGAAGGAGTAGTTGAAGGTATGTACTTGATCAGTTATATGATAGCCTACATGTGTACGTAGAGAGGGTGAGAGTGGAAAGAATGAATGAAGAAAGTTGAGAGAAGTTGGAGAGGAAGAAATTTTCAGTAAATGTGCTTTTCGTTTTGCTAGAAAGGACCACATTCGATAGTTGCTGCCGAATCTATTTACACCAAATCTTTGCAGAATTTGTATTGTTCTTTGTTGGAAGTCGATTGCTCATCTATGAGCTAAAGATGATCCTGCAGCACAAAAAAAAAATATTTCCTTTACAAGTAAAAACTTGCATTAAATGGACAATGATCCGTTGGGCTTCTCAACTTTTTACTCACTTTCTGGATTTTTCAGAGAACAATCGTGAGCAATTGCAACAAGAATATCGAATAATAAAAAATCAAATTCAATTCAGTTTGCTTCCACTGCGTCAGAATACAACTATCGTATCATGGAATACCGAACTTCTAAATCGTTCCATTTCAAATCGTATTTCGTATGTATTCTTTCATCTTTTATCACTATTCACTGCGTATAATCAACCAACAATCCTTCGACTAAACGTCTAATGCAATTCGTTGAGCAACGATAACACGTTATACTTGTTATACTTGTTATATGACGTATACTCTGAGGTGTCGTTTCCGGAAACTTATAAAAGTTACTTGCTCACCAATTTCCAATTGCAAAATGGTCTATTAATATTCGTTTACACTGAGGATCTGAATGAAATGAAATTTGATGCAAAAAAAAATCATTCATTTTGTTACCATTAAATTCTTATATGCTTGCTAGAAATTACTTCTACATAAATTTGCAAAAGCAAAAACGCTTATGTAAATCTTTTTAGCCACGTTGATGAAATGAACGCAACGTATAAAGTTAAAAGGGAACATCTGGAAAATACAGATGTGCATCTACCGTTGATCAGCGATAGCAACGTTCGTTCACCTGATAAGCAGAACTTTTCCTCTCAGAGAGGTGAGTTGTTTCGGAATTTATCACTGGTATGTAAATGTTTCATTTTTGAAACGTACAACAGAAATCACTTTTGAAGGCGACTAATCTTCCAAGTTTCTATCGGCATTGGCAAAATTCCATCGAAAATTTAGCATATAGTCTGCACGCTTCAATATATTTCAGTTATAGATTATTTGTCGTAGTAATAGGCTAGCTGCAATTCAACGTATACTCCGGTCTTTTCTTTATTATAAATACTTTTTTATAATTTGCATACATTTCGTTATTTTTCTCATAAATCATCATGATTCATCTTCTAATCTATTTTTTCATTGAAGAATCGATATTTCAGGCGAAAATATATCCAATCAGCCACAAATAACGCATTTACCATCGTTATAATCCAGTGAGCACATTTTTGTTATTAATATTCTTTTGCAAGAGGAGGATAAAATAAATTTCTATTGAGAGGTTTACTCACATTCAACTATGGGTGCATATAGAAATTAAAGACAGCAACGAATAGATGCATCAGTGTGGCGTTATTTCTTTGCATCATGACCCACGCATTTCATTTCTACGGAGTATGCAAATGCAACATTTTAGCGGCTTTTAAGCAATTGTAACGCAAAACGAAGTTGGAGGCTCTTTGACATGAATAAATCATTGAATATTCGGCGCGAAATTTTCGATCAATCAAAGTGCCAGAGCATGCAAAAAGATAGACGTTGCGTGAAAACTCAATAATCTTCATGTGCTATTAGAAATGAGAAGACATAAAGGGAATGGTAAGGATTTCAAATTTCAAGCGTCACCTCATTCCTATGTGATCGCCCATTCCTGAAGTATTCAAAGGTTTGTGCATACTGAAGGCATATCATCCCCTCTAAATCTCGAAATTTGGCACAGTCATTGAATATTCACGACAGAAGTTGCACAACAGTTGCTGCTACTCGGCAAAGTCAGCTGGATAAAAAAAATGCATCTTTCTTGCTCTTCACATGCTTCTTCCAGCCAAAAATTGCTAGCCAATAGAAATTTTCCATACTTTTTTCACTTTCTAACATTACAATCCGAGAAATATTACCTCAAAACATGGACTTATTCTAAAATAATGCCGAATGGAAAATCTGAACAATTTTATATCTGTCTGCGAATTGTTGACAATAAACCACACATCATCGCCGGTTTTGAAGAGCCCGAAGTTTACAGATTCTTCCGAGCTCCAGGTACCATTTCACTGATTCGAACCCCAGTTGCCCTACCTTTATGCAATTTAGGTTCGAAATCGGCTTGTTGCTATTCCGGAATAACAGAAATAAAGGTGCGATAATATGAAGAATGGAGTGACTGCTTTGATAGAACAACACAGCTACACTCTGAAGAGTGAAGAGCAACAAATTCTGACGTTGAGCTAAAGACATGAACAATGAAACTGAAAGAATAGCGCAAAAAATTGAGAACTTCGAAGGCACAGTTCTTCAGATCATCGTATAGGGCCCAGAAGTGGTAGTCGTTCGGGAATCGAGGACCACCCAAGTGGTTGTGACGGAAGGCGCGATCGGCGAAGGCTTTGCGAAGGCGGATAAATTGTTAATCAGCTGTTCAAGAGTATACCACCCATGTAGTAACCCCAATATCCGACATTGAACACTGCATACACTACTGAAAAATTTAGCGATCCCACATTTACATAATTCTATTTTAATATTCTTTCTAATTTTGAACGGCAATTTTTATTTTGAGGGATGGAGCAATTTTAGAGCGCGAAAATTATGTGGGCTGATTGATTGACGATCCATGTGAGTAGTTGTTTGACACATTTCGCTTCCATCTGCAGTGACTTTTAACGAAACCGCCTAGATGCGAACAATTTGCATAAATTCATGCGAAGAGAGTGAGCATCTTTCCAAATCGTTGAATCGTAAAAGTTTAACTTTTATACCCTCTAGTAAGTTTAGTTTTTTCGAGCGGAAAAACTCAATTTTGTATAAAGTTTCATAGGAAGCTCACTTGGGAAGACGATTCTCGAATAGAGATCGAGTTTCTCGGTGTCCCATTTCGACTTCCGCTTCTATAAGATTTTTATTCTGCACTCGATGTGTAATATACGCTTTATTTTCCTGTTCTAGACGTATACAGTACTCATCGACATAAAGTTTTAACCGAAATTTGCCATCCCACTTTGTTTCTCAAAAAAAAAGCTGTAATTTAAAGGTTCAAAAATGTTTAAATGCAATCACTATGAAGACAATAAAAGGGATAGAACCGTATTAATGAATATATTTTCCTCAGGTGTTCATTTTATTGGACCCTTGAAGCTAATAGTTTGAGATCTACATTAACGATAATCGACAGTTTATATTTGAGAATTAAAAGAATGCAAATAATTTTTTCATTAGATTTGATTTGTTTGAATTTTTAAAACGTTTTTAACAAGCGTTATAAAATTGCTCCCCCTGAGATGGACCCTGAAAAAAAAACACATAATTATTTCGTGCTTTTATGTGAATGGTATTTTTTTTTTAAATTAAGCCTGTGATTAAAAATCGAAAATTTTTCTGCCCCACTTTTCAAGAAAAACAGAACAAATCAAACAAGATAAAGAACTCTTTTAAAAAAATACGAACTTTTTTATTCAAGTGTTTCAGTTTCACAATCGATCGACCTTCGTTGCGGCTCATAAAACCAATCATTGCGAGCTCGATTAGTGACGCGAAAATAAACGTCATTCCACTGGAAAATAATTTGCGTTAAATGTTTTGAATGCAAAGTATACAATCCCAAACGACGATTGTTTTTGTCATTTGCATATTTAATAGTAGAGGAAGTAGTCCCACAGATGACAACACACAACATTACCACTGAGGGAAGTTAATATCGGCAAACGTCAAAGAATTTTTCGACGACACTAATATATTCAAAAATTTGCATGCACATAACCAGATTAACAAAATCAAAGCGACGGAAATAATTTGCGCATGATTGCTTACCTTAACACCCAAACGTCGATCGCCTGAAATTTCAATGAACTATAAGAATGAGTCGAATGAATATACCTCACCTTAGATTGTATTGTTTTTATTCATGGAATTTTCAGAGCGAAACTTCAATCATCTTTGTGCAAAGTATGTTGATGCTGCGCAATTGCAATAAAAAACAACTTCAAACAAACGTTAGCTAACTCCGGGCACCAAAATCGCTTCAGCGAAAAAGGACGAGCGTAATTGCTTTAAAAATCGACATACACAGCAACGCAATTGCTAGACACGCAATGCCCATGAGAGATTAGACTAAATTTGAGTGAATATTCCTCTGGATTCACTGCTTCCGATGTTACTTTCATTTCCAGCTCTTGCTAAATCTCCTCCAAATATAGGTAATATATCGATAGATCGAAGAATTGAAAACAATTGCGCTTGTCTGCTAGAAATTCATACATAAACACACACATACACACACCTTGATATAAGACACCCGTGGTAAATTGCGAATGATGTTTCCGAATTGAAACGTCATTGCTAATAACGCGTTCACTCCAATCATTGTTCTCGCTGGAATTGCCTTTGGTCCTAAGTAGAATGGAATCCATGAAATAAAAATAGTAAGATAGGTCGGTATATATCCTGCAATTCGATAGCACTTAGTAGTTTACCTTTGCTCATAACGCAGTTTTTCGTTGCGCTTGATTTTTAATTTTGGTTTGCCTGTTGGTCTGTTTCGTGTTTTTTTTCACGCATGATAAAGTTAAGGCTAACGAGGTATGTTATGTTCTTGACGGAAGTTTTCATATGCATAAGAACTAATGACGTAGCCGATAGACTATACTGTCGCAAAGCTTGCTGGCTGACACCAATACCGATCTATTCAAGCCGATCCGTTAGCAAATAGAAGATGCTTTATCCGTGATCGGAAATGGATCCTATCAATGTTGAAGAATAACGTAGCGAAAATTAATGCACTACTTGAAGAAAACTTTCGAGTACCCCAATGTGTGCAAAACGCTTTTAAGTATCGTTGTCATGCAATAAATTCTGGATCCATCCAACATTAAAGCAGTAGAACTAACTTCAATTCACAAATACGAGATTCTCAGCTAATTTTGTGCCCCCAAATTGTGTGTAACGCTATTTAAGCGAAAATGATCAAGCGTTATGGCATTACTAACTTCAGCACTTATTGAATCGGTCGACATTTGAAAAGTTTGCGAAACTTGACCTAGGCTCATTTTTGATTTACTTGATGTGAAGCTGTTAAGTAGGCAATTAAAATGCTTCCATTATTATGACTTTTTCTAATACTAAGTCAACAACTTGCAATATATTTTTATTTCATTTCACATGCAGAACTCAGGATTATTTTTATATCAAAGATCACATTCTTTGATGTGTCACTTTGAGATGTTACCTATGAAAATTAAAAAGCATAAGCTCATCGAACAACCTATTAAGTTTAAGTAATTTTTCACGCTGAAATACTCTTTTACTCAGCGAGAAAGAGCATTATAAGGGTTGATTTCTTTGCTCTATTTGAATACATGAATTGACTTCTTATACCTTGTAGTATATACCAACCATATCGCCTTCGAAAAGTAAACGATACCGTCAATTCGTCCCAAATACCAGCAGCATATTTCTGCAATATTAGTATGGAAAATAAGACAGCAAAAGTTATGCCATTTGTTACAATTGAATCAAGAGACCGTAATGAAAGTTCTACCTAATCGGCAGTGAAATAAATCGACCTTTTGCTTATGACAAAAGAGAAATTCAAAGATCCCAAAGCTCGCCGTCTCTCAAATCTAAGCCCGATTAAGGAGCACCTGGTTGGTTGAAATCATCAATATTGTCTTCTTGCAATAGCATTAGAACGACTGCCCACCCATCAAAAGTATATCTACGCTCATGAATAGAAAAAAAGGAGCAAATAACATATTGTCTTACCGCTTCAATGTTGAAAGTTGAAAAGTTTATTAAGGTGAAATCGGGTAGTTCAATATCCTTGTAAAGAATCACAGGATTTGGCTCATTCCATTTCATTCGTACTTCTTCGATATTATAATTGTAGGACTCGAAAGTGAGAATACACGATATTGAATCCATAGGAAATTTTGCTAAATCCAAAATGCATGGTCCAGTACCTTTTATTCTCCAACAAGACCATATTGATCCTATAAGAACAAACCATTGCTGATTTTCTCAAGTGATGCAATGAAGAGCAAATTTCCGATTTAAAAAAAAGTGCCATGCAGAATTTGTCAATTAGATCGACGATTATTTAACGGATTCAGAACGCAACGAAATGCACATCAATGAGGCTTTTTTATTTGCTGCTCAAGAATCGTTTTCTGCTCGGAAATATCATGTGAAGCACAAAGCTGAAATGAACAATATTTACACTCCCCACGGGAACTGCACCGACAATTCAATTAAAAGGCATTGCTTGAGAGCAAAAACTCGTCAACAGTAATATTTTGAGCAGATTCACAATATTGCACAAGCGTGCGGATTTTGTGCTGCAATTTTCAAGAATTCACTGTTCTGTATTTGAAAAGCTTCCAGTTTTCTTTTCACTAAGACATTGTTCTTTATGGGTGGTGGCTTCCGGTTAGTGAGGAACTAGCGGCAAATACCTATTTGACCTATGGGAATACGTCTAACGGGGACTTGGCCATTCGTCACTTCTATGGATCACATAAGGATTTACTCTGCTAAAAGATGTGACGAAATTTCCAGGAATTGAACAGTTAAGGAAATTAAATCCAGCTCTAGTCGTTGGAATAAATAGACGAATATTCGAACATTAGAATATAAATGAAAATTTACCGTTCGAGAGCTCCGACCTTTTAAAACAAGTTAGTGCAACATAGTTTATTATGATGCGCAAAACTTCAACATGCATTGAGCAGATAGTATCTCCTACAGCCAACTCTTATCAATAAATAACTTAACTTCAATAATAGCGTACACTGTCAGATACTTCATTTATGAAAACAATACACAGAAATATTTAGTCGTAGCACTTGTCCATAAGCCAACAGCCTATTAGTCGCGCTTAAATTTTTGTCCCCCTGTATACTAAATAATTAGGTCGTTTCTTTAATAACTTGCACTTCTTCTCGTGAGCGAAAAACCGATCTAACTGCTTTACGCTTACATTTTCAAGGGATAACATTCGCTTGGAATAACTCTTAGAAAGCACAATATATAAATTCTAATTCTAGAAAGCCCAACGTGCAAATTATTTCAAGCTTCATGCAAATGTATTCGAAGCAGCTGTAAAAGAGAGAGAGAGAGAGAGAGGGGGGGGGTGGGGGAGGGAGAGAGAAAGGCAGAAAGACCCAATGCGACTGCAAGATGCACTTATTGCGAATAAAGCGAAAAGCACTGAATGCTTATTAAATGAGAGAAGAGAGAAATTCCGTTATACGGGTGTGAATTCATATCAATGCGAAATTCACTAAAATATTCATTCAATTTTATTGATTGGAGTTTCTTTTCTATTTTTCTCTTTAAAGAAGCAATGCATTGATTTCAATATGAAATCTTTCAAGAGAGACGAAACGTTTGATAGAATTTCAAAAGAGAATATTGGAATTTTTTGAACAAAAAAAAAAAAGTTGGTTATGGAAAATATTGATTAGTTTGAATTATTAAACCTATCGTAAATTTCAGCAATTCAATTATCGATGATTGTATGGCTTCGATGAAATCTTTTAACATCGAAACCATTACACATAATCGTAATTGTTCCACTTTTGTTGTGATACATTTCATTGTTTCGTATAACAAAGAAATTTTCATCATATATTTATCTTTATTCTATTGATCGACAAATATGTTCTGTGATGTAGTTTATGATGTACTATAAATAAAGACAAAACATATGCAAAAAAAAAAGACCACACTGAACTGAAAGCGAAAATATACGAGATGAAGCACTCAATGTGAATCGCAAGAATAGCCGGCATCTTCACTAATTAAAAGTAACTTAAGGGTTCTGTTAAGGTATTCAGGGCTAGTGTGCCATCAAAGAAAAAAGTACAGTTAGAAACAACCAAATATGATAGCACATCGTTCGATATTGCTATCATTCTTGAGGTGTGAAAATTTTTTTCTTTGAAGAGAAGTGAAAGATAGAGAAAAGTAATAAGGATCGTTGTTGCGGCCTTCCCGTTCCACTTCTCCTTCACCGATGACATCCTTCGAATGTGAAGGAAACGACTGAGCAATCGATTCGAAAAACGTGGAATTTATAATGCATTAGGGAACTCGTTGACGGGTGCATTTATGTTTTCATTTTCTCTGTTCAACTGCTCGATTTTTGAATAATGATAATCAGATTTTCGCTCACTAACAGACTTTATCTGTTTTGAACTCACCTTCGCACGCTCGCTCCCCCATCCAACTTTTCCACTCCTCGCGCTCTTTCCACTTTCCAAACTCCTTCATATTCTCTTCTGATTGCAAATATTTTTTTATTGTTTATGAATCAGGCTATATTTAAATACTTACCGTTTGGAAAAATCATAAAGAAGACATTTCTAAACGGTGAGCTATGAATAAGCGCCCTTTTCGAATTGATAAAGCACGTATTGGGTATCCAAATACTTTCTTGTATACTGTGATCGAAGCTGAGATTACGATTGCAAGGATAGAGTTGCTCATAGTCGAGCGCCGGATCCTCCCAAAATTCGTTCACATACAAATCTAAAAAATAACATTAACTTTTTTTGTTATCTTTTGAAGCGCAATTTATTGTTATTTCAAATATAGCAGCTGTTTATTTTTGTAGTTATTTGCATATAGTGCTTCGTCCAATGTCAGACTCGATTTAATTATGCCCCAAATTTAATAACTATATCATAGAAATTGTTTTATTCGATTAATTATTAGTTTTGTTGAACGCATAATCTCAAGGATTATGGTAGAGAGCATAGTAATAATTATAGTAATGAATGCGATAGTGATTACGTCTCATATTAAAAGCTAAAATTCACTTCACTATGCGTATTGCTGTGCTATCGTAATAATAAAAAAAATGAAAGATTATTTAATAACCCGATGGAACTTTAATGCATTTTTACGGCACTTTTCATTATATCAACATATTGCATGTCAGCTCCAACTATCAACTTTCAATCATTTCCGTTGCTCTTCTTTAACTAGTCTATAAACATATATGTCAAAAACGATCGATTCCTTCTTCTAAGCAGAAATTGAGCAACAAGCATATGGTGTCTATTTTGGTTGTTTCGTTAGCCAGTTTAGGAAGTGTGCCTTTTACGGTCTCTCTATGAGGATGGAAAGAAATCCGATTATGGAAGTGATAATGATTAGCCCGTTTTGTGAAACTCCACAATTTGAATTTAATGAGAGTGAGCTGGTTTATCGAAGATGTGACTTAATGCGCGTTTTTTTTTCATAAAGTAAGATGTCTTTTAGCGTTTCACTAAGCAAAGAGAGTATACTTGCGATTCGAAGAAATTCATGATTGAAATCGAGCGGTGGAAAACATGAAATACAATTAAGGGAGTAGCTGGCAATGCTTACATCAGTAAATGTGCTTTATTGCCTACGGCGAACAACTCATATTACGTAAGTGATGTGCCTAATGGGCTAGGGAGCACAAGTTGAAGAAAGCAATCACACTCGCCTAATGGCAACAAATATTCTCACATAACAATCAAGAAATGACAACTGCTGCTCTCCGTACAATTGAAAACACCCCATCTATAGTAAACACCCTTATGAAAATGCTCGACACGACTGTACATGTTTCAAATTAATTTAATCCCTTATTACGATATGACAAAAGCGCCGCAGACGTGATATACATTTCATTTTATATTGAGTGGAATAGTTAACTGCGGAAAACTTAGCTCGTACAAATAGTGCAAATGAGAGATGTGAATGAACGAGGAGAGATAGGAAGTTGACGTTGTGGGAACGTACCAATTTCGAAGTCTTGTGTGAGTTCAGAAACGGACGTCACCTCTTGCACCCACATCTCGATGCGTACGGTAACGGGTTGTGAGGGCAGTTTGTGCCGGTTATAGCGAACGGCCGTCTCCATAAGCAGATGATCCATAACGTCTGTATCGTTCGCACAGTATTGATGACGGTATGGTAGAAAGTGTGGGAGTGCAACGATCACATGCACGGCTAGTGCAGTATGCAGCACGAGCGTCGTGGATCGCATCGAATGTGTGGAACGCGCGCAACGGCCAACAATCGGGCTCGTTAGTTGCGTTCCCTCTCAAGGAGCCGCCCCATCAATATTCAAGGAAGCTTTCTCCACGACGCCTTCTCCCCCCTCCACCGCTTTCTACTCGCCAACTCGCAACTTATATCCGCCTACTCAAATTGGCCGTCACTTCAGCTCTGTGACATCCTTCCTTAACTCAATTACGTGTTTAGAAGACTTCCACACGATCCACATCTCATATTCGTCCTACAATCCATTGGTGGGGCTAGTGGTTCCCTTATCTTCTCCAACTTGTCATGCAGCGCTATTAAGTCACCAGCACATCTTCGACAGTGTTGAGTTTCTTACTGCAAGGAACGTTTGCAAGACTTGCAAAACGAAGCGGATGTATTATTTGCGGAAAGAACAGAAGAATTAAGCAGAATAATACAATCTCTGAAAGATAGATTGCGCGCTTTCTTTCAGTCGAACATGATAGACACCGTCCACTAAATGACCCACAAGACCTGCAGCTTGACATCTTGAAACTGGAAAGCGATTGTGTCGAAACCTGTACGAAGAGGGAACACAGCCATCACCTCCGCTTTAAAATGGCGAAAGTGGAGTACATTAAAATCCCAATGGACAAAGCCGAAGAAGTGAAAATGATTTGAAAATGCCGCGTTTTTTTCGAACTGTTGGTTGCCAAAATCGTACCATGCACCTTAACGGATACATTCACAGATAGCGTGGTCATTGGCTTGAGGTCATTCTAAAGCTGCCTTCGGAGTCATCTGAAACTATTTCCCATGTCTGCGCAAATAAACTCCCCTCTCCACTCCCTACCCACTCCTTTCCTCCCCTTCCCTATCCACTTTTTAAATCTCACTCATGCTGGTTATATAAGCGTTTCTCTTCGCCCTCTAGACGTGCAATGCAGGTGTATTGCCACACAATAGAAGACATTGTTTATATTATCCTGACAGTTTCAATCGTATTTACGCATACCGAGAAATACCGTATCACCTATCACAAAAAAAAAGAGAGAAAAGATATGGAGCTATGGAAACTGCAGATCTGTTATCAAGATTCCATATACGATCATTAACGCTTATAAGTTAAACGATTCGTCTACTCTAAAGCAGACTTTCACAGTATATCAAGATCGCAAATTCCCATAATGGGAATATTAAGAGATGCGAATTATTACTTCTGCGTACATCATAGGAACCCCCAATCATAGGAACCATAAGAAAATAAAGTTGTGCGAGACTTTCCCGTTGAATAACCGTGAGTGAACTCTTCTCTTAATGGTCACTTCTCTTGCTGGAAATGATGAGAAATAGGCTGTTACGACAAACAACAGCAGTCGTCAGAATTTAGATTGCTCTATTGAAAAATTTCCCCGGTTCTACGCTCATTCAAATGCGCATTTATGAAAACGCATCGACGGCAAGAAAAAATAAGTTGGCAAATAGTTCTCGCCATTTCGTAACATTCGATTCTAAAAGTGCAAACAGTTTTAAAAGTTGAGAGCAACGATGTCGCCCTTTAAATAGTCATCACTTCTCGTCGATACTGAAGTGAATCGGTGAAGCTGAAGAAAATCGCTGCGAATGAATTGCCGCGAGAAGACCATTGTTTGAATCAGTTGTTTAAGTGTTGTGTGGATTTTTTTTTCTCACGAATACTTCATATCATAAATCATAATTCAAGTTGTAAAATGAGCAAGCTATCCTACTACCCATTCGGATGGAGAGAGGTGAGCGGTGGTGCGATTCGCATAAAAAGCGAGAAGAAATTGAAGTGGCATTTTAAAAGGACAAAAGAAACAAAAAAGGAAAAATGCTAAGCAAAGATCCACAAAGGTCGAAAATAAAAGAAAAAAGTGCACCTAAAAATGTGGTTATGGGTAATTTTTGGTGCCCAGGCGTTCTTTTTTCCCAGCTCGACAGGTATAAAAAATTGGGCGACAAAATCCCGTGCCTCACATACCGTCCAAACTAGCACAACATGAGTGGTGAAATGCATTGTTTTCGAGTACATATATGAGAAGATGGACAATAGTTGAACAACTTACTGCAGTGTTGCTCTCCTACATAATGAATAGTATGCGCATGCAAAAAACGGAAGAGAAGTACCGATTTTACATCCGTATCGTGCATCGTATATCCTCTTTGGACACTTCGTTAATGTTCCTTGCATAGGCGAATGATCTATGCTTGAGTTGATCGTGGAACGGCTTCATTCACGAATTCACCAGGTAAATTCAACGAATTCATGAAATCACGAGAATTCACAAGCCATAACTGGTTGCGAAGTTTAGTTTAGTAAATCGCAAGCTAAAGTTTCACCAGGAAAAGCCTTATTCGCAATTTGGAGAGGTAAAGCGGATCATGAAGGAATCTTGCTTCATAATTTGCCAATTATAGCTTGTTCCGAAGAAATCTGCTACCCAATGTTCGCCTCGCACCATTTTCATTCACTGGTTCGCCAACCGTATTTTATCCCAAAGAAATTCTATTCGTGAGTTTGGGAGGTTTGTGATTCCTCGTGCTTGAATCCGTATGAACGGTTCCTCTTTGCCACTATCGATTTCGACGTCTCTTTTTTAAAATGTTCACCTATCTAATTGCCATTGTTTGCGCCATCGCCTTTAACATAACTTCTGTTTCTGTTTTATGCTTAATTATAAAGTGCGCATAACGCGACGATCACGTCGATTCATCCATTCGACGTCTTAAGTGAAAATCGGAAAGGCTATTGTGATGAAATTCAATGGTTACATTTGATTGTCTTCAACGAGGATTCGTTTACATGCATCACGCTCGAGATAAATCCAGAATAATCGAAACTCGTCTAAATTGGAACTTACAATTGAAAGTTGAAAAAGTCTAAATTGTCATTCGAATTTTACACAATCTATGCTGGAAATTTAAGCTTTGTAGAAAGGTATATTTACGATTATTTATATATCAGTAAGCATTTTTCTTTTCTCATAGAACAATGAAACACATTTTTACATTGCATTCATTAAATCATTGAAAACATCATAACATACACAAATCTGAAAGTGATGCAATTATGGCATTAACAAATGTGATAAAAAATATATATTGGCAATTATTGTCGATGAATCTTTTTTGTTGGAAAATTTGCACGGGTAAATAAGTGAATAAAATAAAGGCAAGAAAACGATAAATACGAGCAATTTTCACCTTTAGTTATAGAAATGCTTCTTTTTGTAATAAATTAAACTTAATTGGTAACTAAGAACACATCTTCTTAATAAAAAATTCTATTAATTCAATAAGTTAATATCAGTCATTCGGATACTATATGATACCTAATGAGACCAGTGGATCTGTCATTGTTCGTTGCTCGATCGCATTGGTGCTAATTCGTCGAATCTCATAGAAGGATGCAATTTAATTTAGAGAAAACGCGACTGATATTAGCTAAACAAATTCTACGAAGACAACTGTTTCATTAATGAGGAAAAAAACAACAACGTTACTAAACTACAAGAAGATTAATATTGAAATACATGTTAGAACATTAGTATTAGCGAGCATTTTCTTCAGCGTTTTCTCGTGATTCTGCTTAAATGTTTTTGTATTTATTATACGGTCTTCATGACAAAGAAAACGTCTACACCATAAAACCTCAAATTCTACCCCTGCAGGGATATAGCACTTCTATTCACCATAGACTAACCTCATCTTCGATTATATGATAAACACTAAATTTATCTCATCCACCTGCAGCATCATAGCAAGTTCACAACACAATTCAAAAGTTGAACGATGCCACTGGCAAAGATTGAGAAGAAAAAAGAAACACAAGACGTAAGATACAGCCTTATTGCACGTGGTACGAAATAGGTGAAATCTTTGCCTTCTATGTTTCCAAATTTTCATCACCTTCCTTTTGCTCGATTGCAATCGGCATCGCGTAGCATGCATCCAGATAAGCGAATGCCACTTCGCTAATAATCGATTTGTCTGGAACGGATTCAGCCATCCCATAAATAGCTGCCTAGAAAAAATCCGAACTGAGTGCAAGAAATCCCTTGTATTAAATTAATCCTACTGAACGATGTCTGCATTACTGCAAAACTTCAAATTTATTTCAAGAATGACCAACTCCCCTTCTTAGAGAACTGTTCGACCAGATCTACGCCATAAAAACTTCCAACATAAGTGATCTCAACATCTGGACTTTCGTAGGAGGAAATGGATAGTCGCAAGAAATACAACAGACAGCAGACAGTTGCAGAAAAAAAAAACTCACAGATATCGGCTCAACTTAATATTTTTAGTGATGCCACTGATGATCGATACGAGTAAAAACAACGCGATCGCGACATCAAAACAACTGCAGCGCTATTCCCTTGGCGAATGCAAATTAAAAACTTTGAAAGCTTCACTCGTTCATTGGCATTAAATCATACTGTTCAAGTTACAGCTATAATTTAGCAGGAAAAATTGTAAGAATAAAACATGGAACATCAAGTCGAACTTGTCCAATTCTATCACCGATAACAACCCCCCTGTATTGTCATGTCACTTCTGTTTTTTAACTGCAGCATAAAAAAAGGGAAAAAGATCCCCGCAGCTGCATAAAATATGTTCCTGCTTATTTCTCGCATTTTTCATATCAGCTTATCTTCGGTAACATATCTGAGGATATACGAACATAATCTTTAAGGAAAGACCGATAGGATATTTCTCCTCTAGCCTAAAGAAAAGTTCTTTCTGCATATGCCGACGAAAACAGTGCCTTCTTTCTCGCTTCATCAGCAAGCCTTTACCACTGAAAGCCAACAAGCAAGTATGTATGCGAAGAAGCTCAACAACATTTGAAAACATACCATTTCTGACGAGCTTCCTTTATCTGGCTCGTTCATTAGCTCGTCGACCACATCCTTTAGATCTCTGATGAATGTCACATCACCATTCGCTTTTACCGTATTAAAAGTAACACAAATATGCATCCTACAAATAGACACAATATCTCGCTCCAGCTTATCCTAAAACATCGAACTTTTATACTTATTATCGTAATGTTGTATGATCGACAAAGTAAGTGCAAACGATCCGTGTTCGTCCATTGTTCAAATTGAACGATCACAGCGCAATTCCCAACGACATATTTTCTTCTGAAGTTAAAAATGATGTGGAAAGCTGATTCCGAGATACATATAAGAAAAGTATAAGGTCGTATTGATAAACGCTATTAAGCTCGACTATGAGAAACCACTGAACTTTATAAAAATTGTGCATGATGACAGCATGAAAATATTTGTCAAGTGCCGATCCAGAGGTCATTTCGAATTGATGCTAATTTCTTAAATCAGAATTGCTTCAATAAACAATTTAAATATAAGAGCTGAAAAATAAAACAAACCCAGGAGGATTCTGAAGCGCGTTGAGATGCCAGCCACGCTTCGACATCCGATCTCCGATTGCGTATACATTTACGTTCTCACTTTGAAAAGCAACAACCGACACCGCAGGCAAGCCGAGCAATTTCAGCCCCCTTTTCCCTTCCTGCAAAATCCCGTATTTCATCTACAGACAGATTTATCTTTTGTGAACAGTTTGAAAGTGAACAAAATAAAAAGCGAAAACTTAGCTAGATGAAACAAAATAACACGAGAAAATTGCAGAACTTTCACTTACGAATGCACCGATTCGATTGTGGGCTCATATATTATCACCAAAGAAAAAGAGGCATGTTTGCAAACTGAGAAGAGGGTTACAAACGACCCCCTGGCTCATTTCCTCTCCGCCGCAGACAAAGTGACCCCATCTAAAAATCACATTACTCAAGTAGAAACACTTATCTGCTAAACATTTTGGGTAAACGGGATCAAAATTTTGATAAAAGTAACTTATAAACTGCACAGACAATGAGGAAAAATGAATTTTTCTTAGGTATTTCAACGAAGATTAATTTTAGCCAATTCTTTACCTCCCAGATAACTTCTTCCATTGTTGGGTCCTCCCAAACAGGATGTCGTTCCAATGAATCTTACTTGACGGGTGAAATCATTCACTGTTTAATGCGAAAAAAAGGAAAAAACGAACGTCTTTAATTGCGTCTGCGATACGTCTGGCGCATGCGACAACCTCTCTCGTTCTGGCAACGTAATTCTCACGACCAAAATGTAACATCGTAGCCCATGTGAGTGCAATTGCCAATCCCGGACGACTGCCTTAACCCTTAACGACGATTACACCAAAGTATAAGCAAGCTTAACTCTCAGGTATTTCGCACTATTTATTATCTTAAGTTAAGTAAACAGAAACCGATTTCGATCATTCTTTTGCGTCAACAACCTGTGCAGTGCCAATGAGGATTTATCACCAAGTCATTGCTTAACATAATGAGAAAGTGCTGTCAGCAAACGTCACCCAAGCATATAAACAAGTGCAGCATATTGCGATCTTAGTCAAGTTCCACAATAGTTCAAGACATAGGAAGCACTACGCTAGGAAGCTTGAAGGTATTGACTCCGAATGTTCCCTGCGGGTAATAAATCACCTCGTTTTCCGCACACATCGTTTCTATAAAAAATGCACTGTGGTAAGTAAGCAATGATTTGACCACTGACTGGCACCGGTAATGAAATGAGATATAAATGAAAGAAGCACGAAATACCTGCGATGGTTGGAGTGGCATAAACGCCGCCGGTCCAGTCGGGCACACATATATATTGGTATCGCAGAAATTTTACATTTCGATAAAGAATCACCGATGAACCTTTCGGCGTATATCCATACTAAAACTGCATAAAATATTCGAGTCAAAGGGAAATAAATTTGAGAAAAAGAGCGCTATGAAGAAAAAGCATTAAATTTTCCGAAACCCGATACACATCTTTTTCTCTCTCTGCTTTGAAAGGAAAAAACAAGAAAATCTGTGCAGAAGTAGAATAAAAATGCATATTTACTTTATGTGTGTCACATGATATGGACGTAACGCCATGAAGCCGAAAATCGAAAGGAGGCAACGAATATCCAGCATCATCCATAAATGCAATAAGAAAGCCACCCAAACATGCGTCAACATGCACAGGAATACCATATTTTTGTCCAAGCTGAAATAACTTCGAAATAATGCAACATTTATTTATAAAGTGGCAATTTAAAAAATTTAAAGATGATCAGAAAAAGGTACTGCTCCGTTTAAAAAAATAAAAAATAATGTAAAAGATATGGATAATATAATGGGAAAAAATTTGTAATGAAAAAAAATTGAACGGTTCACTAAAATCCTATCGAAAAAAAAACTGGCAAAAATTAGCAGGAAAAACTCAATGAATAAAACTTGAGCGCTGATTTTTGGAAATTTCGCTCCCAAAAATTTTAGGACGGAGACACTTCTTTCAAGTTTGCGCATGCAAAAAAAGTGAAGTTAAACGAGCTCAACGATGTTTTGATTTCATGAATACTAAGTTTCTTATTGGTACGTATGATGTTTTTTGCTATCATAACGACTTGTTTTCGACGTTGAAATATAACTCATGAATCGTTCTATCGTTCCACATTACCTGCGTTGCATTTCGGTTCGCCTTAAAACAATCAAATTAGCCTCTACTTATCCCTCCTCCCTTCTCAAAGAAAAATTGTACCTCACACTTTCAGCACATATAAGAGATGAGTTGTAACTGCGCAATGCCAAACTGTCCCTCTCTAGCACCACATTATCTTCGGCGACAATATTTGTCTTCCTTTTGAAGCATCAAACAGCAATATGCTACGGAGTGAAAAAGCATATTAAAACACACTAAGACGTCCGGAAGGGCTAAGGATCTTATCTACGCTTCTTCCATTGCAAGATTTTCTCACGCTACAAAGTTTAATTTGCGAACTTTGATGAAGTGACATTTTCATCACCTCGACATCAATTTCTTTGAGAACGGATCGTTACATGGTCGCATATGACCAGATATAGTTAAATGCTGAGCAAAAAATACACAATGAAATCGCTTAGCAATTTTCAGAATTTATTTTGACGGCGAACTGCTTTTTGCAACTGAAAAGGTTAATTAAGTTGGATCTTTGCACACCCAAATTTTCCGTTTAGGAAACCTGGGCAATATCAAACTTCTCAAATTTGTGATCGCATATGTTACTCGTTAAGGGACAAGCTCAATGTGTGGATAAAACACAAATTTGCGCACCATTTGCACTGTGGGATTTCTGCAAAATGCATGAAAACCATAACATAGTAGCATTAAATGCAAGTTGAAAAGAAAGAAATGAAAGATACGAACCTTCGAGATTGATTCAACATCGTCAATAGTACCGGTTGGAAAGTTGGGAGCCGATGCGACTAGCTGAAAATAACTTTCGGAACAATTTTCTTTTCAAAACTTCCGAGAAAAATATATAATAACAGTTGTATAAGAAAATTTATAGTTATCGAAGATGAAACAAAAGTTTCCATACTTAAGGGGAGAATTCACAGAAACTTGGCCGCGGAACATTAGTATCCGAAAATATATTGGCATTTAAGTGAAAATGCAATTTGCAAGAATTTGATCGAAAATGATGATAAATTAAACTCCTATTTCAATTCTTACGCAAATCTATATCACCTTATACATCAAAATTTGTTCCCAAAACGAAACAAAAAGAAAACCTCAACTCCCCACTTTTATGAATTCTACACAGCGAGGTTTTACAGTGAAAATAATCGTGAAAATAAAGGTCAAATATAACAGATTGCTCGCACTTCCTTATTCGCCTACATAACACTTCATACTTCCAAGTGATTCAAACAATGCATATGAACAAAGTATCCGACCATTCATATATCAGTGAAAGCACTCTTCACTACCTCAAGCCGCCCTCCCGATGAGCACAAAGACCAAGCAAAAAAAGAACCCTACCACACATGTGTCCGATGTTATTGCCCGTTCCATTTTTTTCACATCCACGCGTCCATCGCTATCAACTGGAATGTGGCGCAAACGCATACCAAACATTATCGCAGCCTGAAAGCATAATAAAATGAGAAAGAAGACTACACCTTTCGCAGTAAATTTATAGTCTTATGGTCAACCTAACTTTTACGACTCAAATTATATTCTCACGTGCTCTGAAATAATCGCTTGATGAGGTGCTGAGTATATTCCAACAATTCTATTAGCTAGTCCATGAGCTTAAAGGCAAAGAGTAACTAGAGTTGTTACTTGGGCGCAGAAAATATCAGCTAGATGCTTTAAACCACCTCAGTTTTGAAGTGCCCAATTTCTACAAGATAGCAGCTGCCCAAATGTGCAAGTCTTGGAAGTGAGCTTGGGAGCAAGCAAAAATGTTCGACTAGGGAAGTATTAGAACCCAACGTCTTCCTATTTCTGCTACGACGCTTTGCTTGATGAGCTATTCCAATCGTCTCTAACGTTTCGTTTTTTCTTTCCTACGTGTTCCCAAACCAATGAAATAGGACATAAATTGAAATTTTCAATCAATGGAGCCTTTCCGTCGGATCTGTTGTGGTGCTTCTGTCCTTATTCTTCATTTACTGTAACTGCAATTGCATCCTAATAGGAATAAACTAACGTGGCCACTATACACAGACTACGCCATAATCGGCATCAAACAACAGCCCAGCACCATAATCATTCAGTCACAAACCATTATAAATGGGACTTCAAAGCTGAATGGCTGCAAAACAAGTTCTCAGCCTGTGCAGGCAATCTAAAGGAAACCAACCTTGTCAAAGGCGGCGTGCGCTGTGACTGGAACCACCATCTGTGGCTCCATGGTACCTCTCTCGTTAGCCCGATTACGATATGCCAGCATTGCCAAAAGGATCGATTCTGTGCCACCTGAGGTCATCTGCAACTCTGCATCAGCGTCGGATGCATATAATAGCAACAGCATTACGAAATAAGAAGCACCATGCAGCTTACGAGCCAAATCTCGCGATTTAATCCTATGCCTGCACTTAACCACCTTTTAAGACACCTTGCCACCTCATCTTCTCTAAACTGACAATTTAAATCTCATCACTGCTTCGGCTTCTTAGCTGTTTTGATTGAAAGGATTTTATTACACCCGGCCAGAATTGAATGAGCTCATACATAAAATTATAGGCTCCTCATGCATATTTACGATTTCTCCGAGTCAATTATACAATTACATTACTACGACATTTGCGAAAACGATTTTGCTGCGTAAAATGAAAACGACATCCTTCAAGGACTGCGGTCATGCTATTCAATTGACGACTCCCTATAACTTGATTGCTTTTCATCGAAAGCGTTCTGTGATAGACGTGTAAAACTATATGAAAATAAGATGTATCATAGAACTGTCGGGTACACAGTTTTGAAACCGAATTAAGTACACATCGAAAATAATAAATAACATTTCCTTCTGTACAAGAGGCGTTATATCACCAAAAAGTCAGTATGAATCCAAAAAATTTATAGTTTTTTCGCACAGTAGACTACATTCGTTTCAGCTGAGTGCATCATCACCGCTTCTGCGCAATTATTTATGTTATCTTCTTGAAAAAAAAAAGCTGGAAAAATATGCAAAGTGGATCAAAAATATTGGAAACGAGTCTATATGCTCACCGTGCCGCATACTTCCTCATTTCCATTGAACATGTTAGCAACCATTCGCACAACCTCGGCTTCCATTTTACGACAATCGGCAAATAGCATCGGATGTAGTGGATTCGAATAGGAGAACGTTTTGAAGATCTAAAATCATTTTCCTTCTTTTACTGCTGCCATTCTAAAAAAAGAAAGAAAAAAACGGAACAGAACAGCCAAAAAAAGCATTGTGGGATATTTCACTAATAAGGAAGATGGCATATAAATCGAAACGCATAAAGCTACCAAAAACGATAAACAGAAGAGACGATTGAGGCTTATCAAGCAACGCCATAAAGCGTGAAATGTAAAGCACTTCGTGAGTCGTGACTGAGTTGCCTGAAGGGGCATCTAGCTGAACTGTTTGTGTAGAAAGCCTTGTGCCCCAGACCCCAGACGATCTCTCACATACGTGGTAGTGACCGGTGAAAAGGAAAGCCCAGAAGATGAGGACGGAAGCTAAGAGAGAGGGAGGAGGGGGAAAGAGAAAGGCGAGAAAAGCAAAAGATGCATTATAGTCCTCGTTAACTTAAAATATTGCGCTAACCCAATAGAAAAATCCTCGTTAATCTTTGATGGCAAGTGTTATCTTCATGCTGTTTTCCATAATCAAATAAAACTGCCCATCAAAATACTTCAAAATAGCAATGAACAACTTACTTCAGTTTGCAGCAACTGTAAATCCTTATCATCCCAGTCGTTATAAACAGCACCACTAACGTGACCAGAAGAAATCAGCGAACGCCCATCACCCATTGAAGAGTACTCATCTATAATATGCTAATTTCTCATATGCAAATTTCTCACGAATAAATAAACACGACAAATCAATAGTGGATGAACAAGATTCAGCAAGATTCATTCCTACCGAAATGATAAAACCACATTGATATTATTAAGAAACGATATCGTATAATTAACAACTGCTAAACAGAACGGTCAATAATGGAGGAGGTGAGACTTGATTAGTAGGTTTATTAAAGATGGTGATGCTATGATAACAATCAACCACTTATGATTAACTCTTTAAGATTACTCACCCAACCCTCACCATACACCAAAGCGTAGATTACGTTTGAAATAATAATTAACTTACCGTTTCTTATAACAATTCAAAACATTCGGTACGGAGATGAACGAGGAAGGGCTGAGGTGAGGCAACGAGGAATGGACTGCTGAAAATGAAGCAGACGGAAGCAACTGGGGATGAGCAAAATGGCTCACCACTAATTTATAAGCTCACGACGCCAAATATTTCTTATAATGATACAATTTATGACTGAAAGAATAAATAAAACGACAAGTTGGATAAGAGGAGTTCGTTGTCTAGCACAAGTGGATAAAAAGAACCGCCTTCTTCGCTAATCCTACAACCAGTGAGGCGATTTGTATTTCGATAATAGAACTCGCTAAAGCAACAATGAACTTATATCGCTTACCTGCTAGGCCAATTATAACTTTATTGCTCATCCCATTTCTTGGAAGTTCTTTGACAAAGATTCGCTTGTCGTCACAACGATGAATCTGCTTCGTGATCTTTACACTTGCCTCTTTCAGCTCTCTATCGACTATCTCTCGTACGCTTGGCAAAAGCATCACCAAACCATATACGGAAGCACCGATCCTGAAACTTTGATTAGATTGCGAAAAATAAGTGAAGACGAGATTGAACGTTAGGAAATCGATTCAAAAACAAGGCGATTCTTAAGAATTATTTCCTCTCAAGAAAACCGGAAGCAACATGCTTCAAATCATAAATCGCGCAACTACTAGCCACGAACAACGGAAATTAGATTTAAGAAATGACTTGCGATGTCATCGTCGCGCATTGCCCCCCCCGGTCTCAAAGTCATTGAAGAAGAGGAAAGGGAGAAATAAGGAGAGAAAACCGTTGTAAGAATCAAACATAGCATAAAGTACATAGAAAAATAAATATCACAATTTCACTATTATTTTTGTATTGGTGAAGTCAAAAAAAAGGAAGAAATACAACTCGTTCGAATACGTCAACCATTGAACCCGAGTCGAAATATTCGATCAGGCAGTCCAACAAATCGAAGCTTTTTGTATGGCCTACATGCTACCTGAGCAAAGCATTCTGCATGAATCTCAAAGCTCAGACAGGAAGATGGGTAAAAAGATGAGAAAAGTTGGGCAACAAATACTGCATGGGATCAATTTAAATGTTAGAAGAATAATGGAAATGAATACAAAAACGAATATAATAGAGTAAAATCTGACTAAGTCATTCGTTACCTTGTAAAATGCTCATTTTCATTTGGAGAATCGGTGAAAACTGCCGCATATCTTAAATTTTTTTCTTTTTTTTTCTTTGAATGACTTCAATGGGACCAGCGTGTTTGAGGCAATGTTACCATTCGGCAACCGAAATCCTGAAACCCTCAATGCTGGAGAACCAGCAGATAGGCGCCCTCAGAAACGACAACAGTGTTAAAATTCTGATCCTCGAACACCGGACGTCTCGATTTCCGAGGGCTAATGAACGAGTTTCGCTGATTTCGAGGTGAGCTGTTTAAAGCAGGATTCAGGACCTCGAAATTTGAAGGATCTCACCATCCCAAAGTCCAGATTTTGGGAAGTCTCAAACGTAACTTGAGCACCCTGCATTTCGGAAACCCAAGGAGGATTTTCTCCGGAAGCCAGCACTGTTGGTGACTGGAATTGCAAAAGCACTGCGTTCAACATCTTAATTCACCAATAAGGCTTCCGCGAATAGGAATGCCAAAAATGATTTCTTAAGCACAAAAATGAAACAATGGCATATTCGAAGCAATTTACAACTTAGGCGTAATTGGTACCTGAAAAGTTAGAGGAGAGGATAGCGGCAGGAGGTGAAGGATTTCCAATTTTTTTCAGAAGCAAACCACTGGCATCTCCATATCTCTGAATTTCGAATTATCAATTAAATAGTGATTTGAACACCTATTTACATACCGCTTCATAATCGGACGATCAGATTTGCGTATAAGACGTCGGACCCGCATATAGACAACCGTCCCGCAAACTGACACAACGACCAACTGCCACGGCTGCAACACACAAAGGTAACCATTGACGACTTTCCTCACTTCATCAACCACTTCTATGCCATGCCGCCAGGCGTCAATCACGAAGTCACTCATCGTTTCACCTTTGCCTGAAATGAACCTAGACACTTCAGTATGGACAATACAGCACTTTTTTAGTGACAAGAATCCTCGTTTCTGCTGGTAAAAGTACAATCCGCTGACACAACTTCCTTGTGACAAAAACGATCCGCTAAGAGAATCTTCTGCTGTCACCTAATTACTTGTTGGAAGCAACAGTTTTATTTAGTAACCTGATCCGTACTGCTGCGATAAGCTAGGGCGACTAATACATCGTTTTATTACTCATCATCCACCTCCTTCCTAACCAGATTTTGCGAATGATTTAACTGACTTTCAAGTTCTCAACCAATGTCTGGCGGAGGTTGTCCTTTCGTACTTTCCGTTAAGTGAAGCTGAATCCATCTGAGATATTGCCAACTATCAGCTGAGTAACACCATACTGAACTTATCAAAAACGTTAGACCAACTGAATCGTTAAAGAGTATCTTGAATACAGTCAAGCAACAATGAGAAAGCAACATTTGCTTCGCACTACACTTAAATTGAATACAGTAAAGAAAAAAAGCAAACAAGCGACCCAAGTTTAATGCAGAAGCATTATTACTCGCATAGCAACAAAACCGGAAAATCAGCAACAACTGGAAGGACATGACCCTCATTACGGATCAAAGGTTAACCACAAGCATATTTGGCCCTGATCACATCCAACCCGACAATGAAAGCAAGATGAATCACTGAACGACAAGCAGCTAAGCTACTCCCTTCCAATCGCAAGCAATCCCCGTAAAACCGCAAGAGCGACGTCCGTCGACCTTTTGCCCTACTTTATAGAAGGGGGAATTCGTGGCCCGGCCACAGTATGGCTTCATAGCCACGAAAGTGGAGAACCCACTACCTTTTACCCACAGAATTATGGCGTCTCATAATCCTTGATCATGTGTTCATGGTCCTGTACGTGCGTGTCCTGCTCCTGCATATACCGAAGTTCAAGTTTGGGATTAGCATTAACCTCACACTTCCTGGTGTGGGCAACAGCGTCTCGAGTGTTTCATCGCCGATTGGACACTTTCTTTGCGAACAAATGCGCTGCGGCTATTTAAGCGCTTTGTAAGCTTCAATTTGAGATTTTTTAGTGCAAGCAATTGCGTTCAAAGTATTTTAGCTTGAAGAAGCGTTTTAGCCCTGCGCAAAATAAAGCGTCAATTTACTACTTTTGCACAACTAAAGTATTCACTTATTATTTGTCCGCATAAAAAATATTCAGTTAGCGTTAAAACACGCCGAACGTTCTTATCTGCACCGGAAATTGTTAGGTCACTGCTAACGCGGAATCTCTACAGAAAGAAGACTTGCCTGCGCTGTGCCTCATTTCTAGCCTTGTACGACTTGATCATGAACTCCCTTACTCTCTCAGCTAAATAGTTACGGATTCCTCACACTCGTGGCCAAAGAATTACGTATGGCAATGTCTTGGATGCCTCTTTCGTTACAGTAAGCGCACTGAGGTCTCTACTTCAACCGATAACAACTAGGAATAACCGTAAACTCATCGACTTCAATAACTGGCAAAAAGAAAGCACTAAATGCTTAATAATCAATAAACGAGCTGTTATCAGTGACTTCCCGCTCAGCCATTCGAATTTGATCAGTTGGGTATTTTAACCTATAGTCGTTATGGAAGTACACCTAACATCGTGATTAGAAGTGGACTAAGCAAAACATCGAGGTAATACCTTCTAAGAGAGAACAAGTTGCGAGGTAAATACTACATTGGTTAAAAACCTTTTAAGGAAATTACACTGAAACAAAAAATGATATAGTGTAGTACATCGTCTTGTTTAGATTTGATTATCAACATTTGTGGTTTTTGATTCCATAAGTTGGCGTTGCAAATTACCGCGTTTATGCTAACATGACGCATTGCATAATATGCTGAGCGGTAGGGCATTAACGTATGTTAAATTTCATCCACTTAACTAAAAGGTTCAAAATGAATGGGAGCAATTTTTATTGTTTGATGCACATACTGCAAATACGTAACGCTTAAGCAACTACACTAAATCTTTCTGTTTTCCTTCTTTCTCTTTTTTTTTCTCTTAATTAACCAGTAAATTAAAGGTGCATTTGCCGATTTTTACCGATGAGTTCGTGCATTCATGTGCTAAATTCGAACGGATTATATTCTGCAAATGTAACACTAATACCAAACAAGGTGTACAAGAAATATTCATCTTTAAGTTCGTCTATGAATTAATCGAAATACGCCGAAGATTGCATAATATGCTGAAAGGTAAGGCATTAACGCCTGGACTTAGCCTTCTGTCATATAAAGTCTGTATTACCTGCACGATTACTCATGCGTACACTAAAGTTCGCATGACTGTTATGCCTGTCTTCAGATCGTGATCTACTTCAGAAAAACCTGAATATTAATGGGCGCAGCAACAACGGTAATACCTCTAAAATAAAACAGACCAGCAAACGAACAGTCTCCTACCGGGGTTTATCAACAACGAAATCACAGATTTCAACCGGCTGGTACTTCGCATACCCAACGAAGCAAACAACTCGTGTAGCCATATGAAGGCTGTAAACTGCAGTGGATTTTTACCAACAGATGAATATGCGTGGCATTTCGATTATTTTGAGTGTTAGAGCACTGAAGTCTACAGTTGCGCTCAGTTGTTCACATCAAGGTGCACTTTCGAATTCAACATATTGCGTTGAAATCGAGCACGTTATGAAATCCGATAGTGGTATTCGAATGTTGTGAACCCACAAGTTGGTGCTAATTTCTTACGAGCGTTTCCTGGATTTTCTGCGTTCGACGGAAAAATATCGACTGGTCAAAAATCTTCTCAAAGCATCGATCAAATTTTTCGTTTTCCAATTGCTGTTCTGATTGAACGTCGATTGCACGCAACGAATTCACTTCACATAGTTATAAAATTTGATACAAATGTTTCTACACTTGCATATTCCACAAGAAAGGGCATTTTCGCATGCTAGTTAAGCAACGAGGCAAATAGAAACATTGTCTTTCTAACTCAGGCTATCAACCAGACGAGGATGTTGAGTTTCACGCAAACATGTTCCAGTGTTGCATGCAAATCGCTATATTCGAGTACAATTGCATTTATTCTCGCATAAAGTTGCACCTTAGCCAAGTGATCGACTGTCACTTACCTTACCATGGGTTATCTCTTTAAAAGTGAGCCACATCGATGTCAAATTTCGCGGAAGTGAACACTTGGAAATATAAGAGCCATTAAATTCAATATGGAGACGCGATTATTTACTGCCATGACATCGAACGACATTGGACGATTGAAGGTGAACTAGGCTCGTAACAAACAAAATATGCCCCAAATTCTCAGTCCTCTATATTTCTTTTTTTTAAATAAATCCCTCCTGAGAACAGAATTTTTCAAGTATACCAGTTCTTGAAGGCTTAAGAATTATGAGAACCTCAGAGTCTGTATTCGAGGGAGTACGGTAAACTTCTATTCTGAGGACGTTTTTCAATTAGTATAAAAACCGCCTCAGCTGCTGTCTGAAATCAAAAACTGCCTCTCTCAACTTTTCTAATTTTTCTATGGCTCGTATTATTTTCATCGTTTGTATCACTTCTTCATGAATGCTGTCCTTTTGAATGATTGTCAGTCTCATAGCACACAGTACATAAAGGTTACGGTTATCACTTCCACTTGTCTATGAAATATGCTTCAATTGAAAGGGATAAAAAGTGTGGGACCTAGAGGGATTGTAAGCTTTTGCAAATTTCCATTGCAAGAACGAGATGTAGAGACGCCTTATCTGCACCTATATATGTGTACATATACGCAGGTGCTCATATAGGTGCCATATGTATGTAGGTATCTGCCTGTCTGTCCGGAAATTTGAACTCAGGAAATACTGAAGGAAATTTTCCAAACTTCAATAAGCATCATGTACATTATCGGATAAAATTCTTTGCTATATCTCACGGTGATCTACAAACTTCGGGAGGAGTTTTAAGCATTTAAAAATGGCAAAGAATTTGCATACACTCTGTGTTGATCCGATTCTCATTTCGCACTAATCGGGTCCTGGAAGAACGGATTTTTAGTGGAAACGAATCACTTGGAAGATGAAGGCGTTATTGTGCTGAATGGTTTTAATTTTTCGCTGGTAGCTTAACAAAAGTGGTTGGTCAATTGGAAAAGGGGAGGTGAGAAGGTGCAAAAGTGGCAGTTCTAGACCGCTCCTCTGCGTGTTTTATAATGGAGCAGTCATAGCAAACTAAAGAAAAAAATGAGGTTTATCAAAGGCACCAAAGCTTAACATCTTTCAACGGCTGCCGCATGCCTCGCCGATAAACACCTCTAGCAAAAGTTAGGCATAACATAGAAAGATGTTACCTTAACAGATATCTCTGTTAGTCATAACACCATCTGCAGGCTGATATGCTCAAGAGCCCGTTTTGTTGTTCTATAGTTTTGTGTACGAAACGATTATTGCACTCGCTTTGAGCTATCCGATTCGTTAAAGGCAGCATACCGACGAGCACCTTTCATCATTGCTCTCTGTCATCGTTTCGTTGAGAGAAGTGAAAATGGCATTTATTTTTCTCGCGTAGCGTTCGGATTCTTGCCCAAAATTAGGTGATGACCCAGAAGCGATGCACGGGTAGATAAAGAGATGGGCACGTTCCTATTTGTGCTTCAACGACAGGTCCGCACTGATTTTAAAGCCCGTTCGTTTCGCCGTTCTATCCTCTTTTGATGCCCTTCATGAAGATGTTGCTGTTGATATTCTGTTATATTCTTATTAGAGTGATTGCAAAATCGGATGAAAGCAGTACAGAAAGCATTCATAGCAGAACGGACACCTCGAGTGGAGGAGGTAAGATTTGATCGCTGTTTTCATTGCATCGCTTTTTCACTTTCGCTGTTTTTTTTTGGAATGGCTACTTCGGATGTTTCGAGTTGCTCTTTTCCTACTGTAATTTTTTCCAGAATAGTTTTCTTACAAGCGACAGAAAAGTTCAATTCACTCAGAGCAGATCATTAGCCAGCATAACGCAGTTTTATGACTAGATTTATGTAGCTTCATAAGGGAATTCCTATAGCAATTCGAATCTTTAGAAAGAACCATATTTAAACAATATTTTCTCGCTATCATTACTTTCAACTTCTCATGCATGTTGTATGATGTTTCTTTGCGAACGTTAGAAGATTTTTGTACAATTAGTGAAAAAAAAAAGAGGAATACGAACTATTTTCCTCCTTCGGAATTTTTTCAGCAAAATGAAGAATTTTCATCAAGCATTAAACCGCAAATAGTGAAGAGTTTAATCGAGAAAAAAAAAAGGTTTACTTCAAAATCAAAAAAAAATTTGCGTCACTTTCCATTTCTCAGAATTTTATAAATTCCAATTTGTGGAATTTACTGATTCATCGTCGAATGCAAGCATTTCTGTGAAATTATCGCCGTTTTCTTTCCATTTTTATATCACTAAAAATTTTCGAGACACTATATATTTCGATCCTATTCATTAGCACTACGATACGCTATCGGCTAAAAATTTTCATTTTTTTTTCCTCTACCCTATACAGCTTCTCTCATATGATATTTGTATTGCTCATCTTTTTATCCGCATAAACAACTATTTCTTTCATCGTTGTTCTTGTCTCGAATTTTCTTTTTCGTGGCAATGATAGAAAACATTTTCAATAGTTTTAATCAAGGGGATCGACATTAATCACTATGAGAGCATGAAGGACCTTTTTTTTTGGAATACTAGGAAGGTGAGAAGATACATACGAATTGATGACGCATTTTCGAATATTTTAAGCGTCTTTTGCTAAGTAATTCAGTAAAAATTACTCTCATGGTATTTGCAATTTTTTAAATTTATTCCGAAAAGAAAATGCATAAAATATTACAACGATTAATCGGTAAATTTTTTCACGTGGGATTTTTTTTTTCGAGATTCCTCTATGAAAACGACAATAAATTCGCTAATATAAATCTTTCAATTGCTTAATAATATTTTCACTCGTCTAAGTAATTTTTCGGCTATCTGTTTGTCTCCGAATAAAAACACAATATTCTTAACTCGTCTGCAGACGCTCGTTATCTATAGACCATGATTCGTTGGTTGCCTGTAGCCAATATATTCATCAAACAAGGATTAACATCCATCTAGCTTTGAGTCAAACGAAAATTCGTTTTATCATAAGAGCTTAAAATGTGCACAAATATTTTTCCAAAAAAAGAAAAAAAAACAATTTGTAACTCTCTTTATTTGGAAATATTTCTCGTAGCAAGTTTAGTCGAAAAAGAAAAACGCTTTAAAATTTCAGCGATATGTGAAAATCGTGTCAGCGCTTTCTTCGTAGTGGACAATAGACGGCCCGTTTCCGGCAACTCGTTAACCTATGAGGATGTGAACGAAGATGACTGTATCAAAATGTGTAGCGAAAATCGAGTAAGTGCTAAATTTTATTTTATTTCTCTAATAATTTGAATATTTTTATCGTCACTTTGAATTTGAATATTATGTCACTTTGAATATTTTTTTATCGCCTAATTATGCCTCTTAACTATTTTCGAATCAAATATTTGCCTGAATTGATGATAACAAATCTGATAAAAATACTCGATAGAATTGCCTTCTTTCACAATAAACGTTCGCATATATCTTCTCTAAATGAAAGTTATTCATTCAAATAGGAACAACTTTAGCTTCGTGTTTAAAGATAAAATGACAATCATCGTTATGTTCAGCATTTTCTGCGACAAACATTTCCTTCTTGACTAAACTTTATATAAAGCTTATTCAATCATATAAATCTGATGTGGAACTTTTCCATACAGATGTCATTTCTCATGAGAAAATCTCTTCTTTAGAAGCTTCGTTCTCGTAATTTTTCGTGTTGATTCAATGTTATATAGTGCTCCAAGAGATTGCATTTGCTTACTTCAACAAGCAATTTTTTCACCGAGTTTTTCTGATTTGCGTTGACAATGATATATGAAGGTTCGCTCCAGCAAATTAATGATAATCAAAAATATTTTTCTTGTATGGATAAAGTGGAAAACTATATTAGAGAAATTGACACGAAATGTGTTTTGGCTGCTTTGCTTAACAGATCGACCGGTTTCACAAATTCCCAACAAAAATACATATATTAATGCATTCGTATTTCAAACCAATCTGTTATTTTTTGAAGTCTGTCTACAAGGCATTTTTCTACGTCTTTGTGAGTCAATCAGTTATAAATTACTTTTTCATATGCAAATTTCTAGACACATTTAAGTGCATACAGGTCATTTTGAAATCCATGTACCAGCTTAAAATTTGACATAGCGCCAACCTATGTTGAATGTTATGCACAATCTTTCAACTCCAACGTCTCTAATTCTAGAACGGAAACTTTCACAGAAACGGGTAGGTACACCCATGTATGTGCACATATACGCAAATACACATCGTCAGTTTAGTGTGCTTCGCAAATGCGAAATGATAGAAACGTGTTAACACCTTTGTTTACTGAAAAAAAAAATAAATAAATGCATTCAAAAAGTGTAGAAAATATCATAAAAAAGCTACTTTCTCCGTGGCAAAGTTCCAAAATTTTTTGATAGCTTTTCGTTTTTGAATGTTTTCCTTAAATGTTTGATTTTCTCGACGATAAATTGTGTTTTTTCTTCTTCTTCTCTTTTTTTTGTTCTACCGATTATCTTGTCACGTACGCAGTCTATTGATTGCGTCATTCTGTATTCTTCACCTGTTCTCGTTGCGAATTCGATGCGTTTCGTATTTGCACAAAGGGACGCGCCGACAATGGATGCCTTATGATAGAGCCCACATTATACATGGGGTCATGTACGCACTACTGACCCGCGTAAAAATTTCTTATCAACCGAATTCCAAAAAAAAAAAAAAAAAAAAACATAAAAATGTGAGAAACAACATCTCTTGACTGCTTGCGAATATTGAAAAGGGAAGAAGGAAGAGGCAAGAGAAATTAGACAAGGTCGAATTGCATGCGGAGAGGTTCTTAGCATAGACATCGTTGAATGTCTCGGTGTTTTTCAAAGTTCTCGGTGAAAAAAAAAAATATATTTCTTCATCCGCGTTTTTTTGAACTCAATTTATGCGGATGAATTGCTAATGATCGGATACTATAATGTGATTAAACCTTTTATTTCCATGTAAGTTTTTTTATACTTTTGACATTGTAATGTCAAGGTATAATCGCATACTACTGTACTCGAATAATTTATCTTGCTCTAAGCGAAATCCTAAGAGTTAATAAAAATTTTTTTTTCGAGAATTTCTTTTCAATTATTTCCGAAATCATTGAAATTTATTCCTTTAAAAATCAAATATTTTCTTTTCATTTCATCATTTTCTGCACACTAATTGCTAATCGAACAATGCAAATGAACGTTTTGTTTTTCAGTTGCTAAAATTTGAGAAATTTTCCCGATTGTTTGAGAAAATAACGCCGCTCATTATTGATAGATAAATCAGTGAGCGCTTTTTTTTTAATATTGTTTTTTTTTTGGTGAAAAATTTTTCAAAAATTTCCACTAACTAATGAAGAAGTAATGAATTCTCTATTTGTTCATGACAAAGAGTGATAGTTTAAAATAATATAATTTGATACATTGGCAATATGCCAAATCAACGTTTTTTTTTTCCTTTTAATGCACTAAATTGGATCTCAGTTAATCATAGAAAATACGATCATGTTCAATTAGTGGGGAAAAATTGACATGAGTTGATGATTTAAACTACCTCATCGTTGTTTCGTTATTTGCGTTTAGAGGTGGTGTCATAGTTTATGTACGTCATTAACGCATCTTTGCATTGCACCGTCTACAAAGCAATAAAAACGTAAAATTCGCTAATTGTGCTAGTTGATAAAATGTTGTTCATTTGTTTCTTTTCTTTAAAAAGAAGCCCACCGCATTCATAAATGCTCGATGAGCATTTCAACTAACTTTTCAATGCCAAATACACTTTTCAAAGACTTCATTAGGGCTAAACTTCGTTTCGTTTACGTTGTAATAATTTCTACTTGATATTTCTGTCGATTTTGCTAATGTTTTTAGCATTGTTGAAACTTCAAACTTCAGGACAATAAAGGACGATCAATTCTATGCGCTTCATTCACATATGATCACGCGTTTTTCACCTGTACCATTTACCGATCGAAAAGTTTACCCGATGGTGACTTGGAAACAGAAGCGGCAATCGGGAAACGTTTCTTTGAGAAGTTCTGTATCGACGGTAGGCGATTTATTAGTTTTATTTTAGACTCGATAGCCATATCAAATCACTTGTTTCCTATGTAATTCAAAAGAAATATGCAAACAAAATGATTACTAAGCAAACACTCGCACACAAAAACCCGAATGTAAACACAATGGGAAGATGAAAATTGGCAAATACAGCTATCTCTCTGTTTTAGCAGAACATCGTTGGATGCGTAGAAAGAATAATAGCGGAAGGTGGTGTGAAGGATGTCTTCTCAGACGTTTTTCTCATTTCAAAAATATTTTAATGAAAATTCATAATTATAAAGATGCTCTGAAAGTTTATTTTCTTCTTTCTTTCTTTCCCTCTCTCTCCCTACCTCTGCCTCTCTCCCTCACTCTCTTTGGAGATAACCACAGTTTTGTAAAACGCCCTTAAACGATATTTCTAGGTGAGCGTATTAGACAATTGTCAATAGTTGGTTTGGCCCTAATAAACATCGATCATTGCGCCACCAAAGCGATAGTAATGACCCCCCACATTGTGCGAAATTCCTTCACACATTGCGGTTGATTTGGTATTTGTGTTACCTGTGTTTAACAGTGCATTGCTCATCGAATCGCTCGCATTTCCGAGGAATATCTCGTACCAATCACTGTCGAACCGATTTCGCACCTTGGCCCATGTGTCTTGAAAAAAAAAAAAAAAACAAAACTGATGTTTCTTTTGAGAACAAGTAGAATTATCTGACAAGCATCACTAACCCATTCATATCCTTGCCTAGAATTGTTCACTCCAATATTCTGAGGCATCTTAAATTATGTTATTCTCATTATTCTTTAGGCCCTTATGCGGAGAGTACAGGTGAGTTTCTTCGCCTATAAAGAGTACAAAAGGAAATGAAGAATTTCGAACGGCAGCAGGTGTTAAGAGAATAGTGGCGGTCTTCGAAACATCTGAGCATTTCATTTGTCTCAATTAATAATTTCTTCATCATATTTTCAAAAGTACATAATAATTCATTCGGTCGATGTGAAACGCTACAGATCCCGAATTTGCTTTCATTTTTCATTTCGCTATCAACGCGTAATCTATCGTTTTGAATGAAATAGATGTCCACTACCGGCGGAAAATATTGCGTTCGGTCCTGCCACTTCCTACGACCGTCTGCTGAACTCAAGGATAAGCTGATATTTATTTCTCTATTTAGCGCATTTTGTGAAACACACACATCTACTAAGATGGAAGATATATGATTTTAGAAGAGTTACCTGTGGAATGCGCCGATTCGCAATTCTTAAGAGCCGATCAATCGGTTATTATTGGCTATGCGAAAAACGTTTCCATTGTTGAGAGTTTAGAGGAATGTGCTACACAGTGCCTCAAGGAACGTTTCCCGTGCAAGGTTATAACGCATCAATTTAATCCTTCTTTATTTCTACAACTATAAAATTGACATCAAAACTAAAATGAACGCTTAATATATTTCAAAATTATTATTTTCACTATTGCAACTGAAAGGTGTGCGTTCGCGTAAAATCTTCTACAAAGTGAATTTATTTAGTCAGCAAATAGTGAGCAACCTTTTCTAGCCACACGAACTGTTTGAAGCGAAAAAACTACCGTAATTAAATATTACAAATCATGCTAAATTTTAGGAAAATTATCATAGCGCACTGATTGAAATATACCGAAGAATCCGTATCTCCCCAACTAACATCATAGTGTTTTCTATCGTCCTTCTCAATTTCCATCATATTCATTGCTGCAATATAAATTATGGTTATGTCGTATATGAGGCGCATGGTTTGATGCAAAAAGGCCTGATTGCCATGTATAGAATGTTTGCTTGCATCTCATCGTTTGCCTTCAAATGTCAAGAAGAATGCTAGCCACACCATCGGATAAGCTCAGGCACATCACAAAGTAGAGCATATTCTATGCCATATTAATTGGATTTCGTTGATGAACGGGTCGACGTTGCAATGACGATCTGAATCTGGAGAACAACTTCCATGGTGGGATTAATAAAGCTGCTCAACGAAATAAATAGCTCGTTAAAGCAAGAACTGATAATCGTCGGTTGTATAAAGCTAAAGCGCTAGTTGAGCCACCTACAGCGCCAACTGTGGAAGTTGTTGAAATAAAATTCCGGATACGATAGCAACGGTAGCTTTATTTAATTGCATACGTAACATTTCATTTGGCAATTACATTGTTTATCGCCGGCTAGAGAGAGCCATAGTGAATAATTTTCTCTTTATGAGCGCAAAAATTCCTCAAATGACCTCAAAACGGCCGTAAACGATCAATAATTTATTTACCTAATTACTTGATATTCAACATTTTTACTTGAATGAAAAACGCATTGTGTGAAAAGCATTAATAACGTTTACGATTACAGTCAGCGATGTATTTCTATGAAGAGGGTGAATGCATAACGAACACCGAATCGGCACTCACTAAGCCTTCGTCGTTTGCACGCGAGGAAAGCGACAAGGTAATTTACTTCCACAGCGGTTGCAACATCGTCCTCGAAAGACAAAAGCTTCTGGATACAGCCACTGAGACCGGTAACTTCCACTTCTATTAGCTAATCAATATTCCACTTCAACACACATCCTATTCGAATAAAACTTGATCTTGAATCTTCTAGAAAGTTTCAAATAAGCCTTTCACTTCAGTCCTCCCTCCCCCCATCCCCCCCCCACCCCCTCCCCGATCTGATAAACTAGCATGAGGCAGCTAATTGCTAATTGCCTCAATCTTCCTATTCAACATACTTTTTGCCCTCCCCACTTCACACCGAAAAAATCTAGAGAGATTTACACGGTGAAGGATGCTATAGGGTAGTGGCGACGAGCAGGACACTCTAAATTCCTCACAATTGTTATTATTTTACACTGTCGTATATTTCCACAAAAATTGATGTGATTTCCGAGTCCTTTGAAGCAAATGAGTGCTGATTTGTTTTTGAAGCAAATGAGACACCGAAAAGAGGCACAAAGCAAATTTGTTCCCTCAAATTCTTTAGCTTATATTCATTTCGTGCATATTCTTCTCAGGCAGACAGTCATCTTTCATACTCATCTTTCACATCCCACCGATATCGTTAATGAATGCCTTAACGATATCGGTGGGAAGAATATAACGAAGTGAATGGATATCGATGAGTATCCGTTCGCGAATTTCCCTTGCGAAAACGCATCACTACCACGTTGTGCTCATACAACAGTCTGTCTGTCCGTATGTCTGTCTGGTGGTTCCAACTCTCGAACGGCTGAAGCTAAAATTATGAAATTCGATGAGTGTAATGCACACCATAGAGTGACCACCTATACTTCATTCTTCATTTGCTATTGTCCTGTTGTTGAAAGTTTAAAGTGTTGCATGACCAACACAAACAATCTACCATTTTTTTTTTCGATTTTAATGTGAAATACCGAAGAACCGTCTCTAATATAATACATCAAATTCAATTTTTTCAAGTGAATGCGGTGGATTATAAAAATAAATGTTTCGAAAATCAACGTAATGCGACATTTACAATTAAAAGAGATTACAAAGAACGTTACAATATAATTGTCCACATATATTGAAAAATATTTCCTAAGTAAAGAGTAAGAATAGTGCCGTGGATGCCATCTAAAAGTTTAATTGAGCGCTTAGGAATTTTTTTTAATCAATGGATGCCACCAATAAAGAAAGCCGTTATTACATAAAATGAAGCAGTTGTTTTTTTTTTTCTTAGGAGAAAATATTCACATTGCTAGATCACTTTTTTTTTCACTAAAATTTCTGTCTTTTTTTTTGTCCTTTCATCATTCAAAAAGTTCTCCCTCCTCTTTCTCTCTCCCGCATACTTCGCCTCAAAAATGTTTTCTCTCCGAAATTTGAATAATTGAACTTCCTTGCGCATTTTTTTTTGGCGATTTAATTGGTGTGAATATTTGCATCTATCAAAGAGATTCCATTATTATTTGCTTATTTACATCCTTTTTAATGCGAAATCAACGCGGTCTAAGCAGTATTTTTGAAACAGCACCCCACTCCGGTTATTTGCCAATTATGCCAACTAGAAGGGTGCTTCCGAGGATTGATTGAATCTTAAGTTAGATTCTAGCTTCTTCTTTGAAAATCCCTATAAGTGTGGAATTTTAAAAGTATGGATGAAAAGTCTTTCAAGAGAGGCACAATAGGTTCTATTACATGGTTGGGCTCGAGGTATTTTTCTCTAAAAGTATTTGTCTTTCGTTTTTTACCCTTTTCATCCTTCCTAACGACGTTCGTTTACCAATAATCGATATATCTCTAAAAACTACCAATTACCCTATTGGGTAATGCACCTTTTTTCAGCCGACGAAACTTTACTTTCTTCATATACATTATAGTAGTGACCGCGTTTTAATATATTATGCCAAAAATTTTGATTTATAGTTGAGGAAGGAAATGATTATGCATCGCTAACAAAATATGTGCGACACTGGTTGATTGTAGTCCACGTTGTTTGTGTGTGTGTGCATCATCACCATTATATGCCTATTGCTATAGCAGAATGATAAAGAAATCACTAAAAATTTGCCTCAGAAAAGAATGGTCTTTGAAAAAAAAATTTCGTCTGCAGAATAAAATGCTTAGTCTAGAACTGAATTTGTCCACTAAAAGAACTTTTTCGTGTATGAAGAGGATCAATTTATGCGGTGGCGAAAAGATATCGTCAATACATACTCATCTAATTGATTATAAAAATTTCAACTAGATTTAGATACAGTTATTGATGATTTCCAGGTGTTTTTTTTTTTGAATTCTTCGAGGCAAGACCTCGAATGTCCCTGTGCATCGTGCTAAGACGTTCGCAAGAAATCTGATCACTGACAAGTTATTCGTAAATGTCCTGCCACCGGTCCCCCCCCCCCCCCCCCCTTATATTAAAAAAATTAGCCCATGAATGATCCGTCGTTATCCTAACTTAGTTATTGGTACAAATTTTGGTTGTTAGAGTTTTTTTTCGTTTCCTATTCATTTCAATGTATGCCTAAATTTGTTCTGCGAAATTAAATTCCTAAATCGAAAAAGGTGAAGTAAATTTAGCCAATGATTTTCAGCTTTAAATTCTCGTTGTGTGAATTTTTCTTCAGAGGAATTTTTAGCTGAAAGCAAGCCCAAGAAAAAGAAAACAGGAGCAAAAAAAGCGAAGAAGAATCGTCGAACTACGGTTACTTCGAGTCCGACAACCATCGGCCAGTTTTCCTTAATAACTCACACTAAACGTTTAAGCGTCATGATTTTTCGCGCAGTGTCGTCGTTTACTAACAATGCCTGCTAGTGCTTCTTTTTTTACTAGATGCTTGCTTTTTGGTAGGAGACAACGGTAAGAGGTATAGAAAAAAGTATCGCAAGATTCGATTATCACTTTTTATCGCTTTATATATATATATATATATATATATATATATATATATATATATATATATATATATATATATATATATATATATATATATATATATATATATATATATATATATAATATATATACACATTATAAAATCTTCTACTGTTTTCCTTCTAGAACAATATGTCGGAGCGCAAGGTACCTAAATTTTAATCGGTTACCCGGCTGACTTCTGTTCGCGCTATACGTATCGAGGCAGCGACTCAAGGTTTCAAGTGAAAGCATTCGAAAGCACTTTTTGAAGAATTGTGCATCATTGGTGTTTTTCGGCCTCATCCGAGTCCATTTTAATTTTCAGCACGTTTATATCCAAGCCTTTTTTTAGAAACGTTTCGGCTTTATATGCTCGCTCTTCACTTATTCCAGACAAACTAGTGGAAGATACATTCAAATAATTTTACATTCCTTTCTCTCTTCCTGCCTTCCGACGCTTTTTGAAACAGTTAATGCTTAGCAGTTGTCGTCGATTTACTGTTGGGCGCTTTATTTAACGCTGCTGTTCCTGTTTTGATGCTAACAATTAGTGTAATACGTTATTAATACACTCTTACATGGATCATTTGCAATAACGACGAGGGCTGCACACGTGCCGCTTTTGTCAGGGTATATATATATATATATATATATATATATATATATATATATATATATATATATATATATATATATATATATATATATATATATATATATATATATATATATATATATATATATATATGATTGCCATGGATGCCAGGCACGACACTCATCCTCCAGAGCAGTAAGTGGGCGTTCAGTTCATAGTAACTGCGAATCTAAGAAATGCTCTGTAAATTGTGAGATTATCTGCAAAAGGTTTACATTGGCTCTATAATTTGTCAGAAATAGCGTTCATGTACTGTACGTATAAAAGCGGTCCTAAAACGTTTTCCCGTAGTGGGTTAGTGAGCATCGAAAAAGCTCTCATCGAATTTCAACTTCGAAGCGGCTGTCAGTAAGGAAAGTTTGCAAGCCTGCTATCGCTTTTGTTTGGATACTATATGTTTTACATTCATGAAGCATTTTGCCATGACTGATTGTGTGAAATTCTTTGGTGAAATCTACTAAAACACATCGGTCTGAGTTCTCTAAAAGAATCACTCATTTCGTCAAAGAACGACAAAAGTTGCGGAGTAGTCGACCTACCCGGCAGCCAGCCAAACTACTTGTTGTCTAGACCGCCATCGGCGTTGAATGTGCCAGAATTGGATTTTTGACTACAGTTTCAGTCATTCTATAACAGAGACGTCAGGCTAATAGATTTGAAACATCCTCAGAAAGAGGATTATTTGAAAGAGGCCTTACAGTTGCCGTTTTTTAGCGTTACGAAGTGAACCGACTACTGAGCTATACATAAAGAAATGGCTAAGTAGATAAATTGAGACTCATGCCACCTCTGTTATATTCAGATAGATGAGAGTGTGTGTCGGGAAAGCATTTGGTATTCCATCGTCCATTTTGAATGTTTTTCTCAAAGAAATATGTCAAACATTTACATCTTGCACAGGCGCTATTGATAAATTTTCTCGTAGAACTTTTAAACACGCCAGTACTATGTTGATTTCGATTTTTTCAATTCACATATTTTTGAAAACAGAATAACGGATTCCAGTACAAGTTACTCGCTTTTTGCTGTTTTAGTATTCTTTTTTTTCCGCTTTATGATAGTTAAATGGGCATCTCAAAAAAGCAATACTCAGTCTAGGCTTTCCTTCCATCCCTTCAAAGGAAGTATGCATTCGCTGCTACACGCAGAAGGTAATCAGGCACTTCGCTATCCAACACTCGATGGTTTCTCAAAATTACGCATGTGTTGATCACTTCTTTGAGAGTGCTTATAAATTGGCCATACAGATCCCCCATGATGTGGCAGCTATTTAATTCGACATCCCGTTCTACCTGCAGTGACACAATGCTTATCCTAAGGCAGTCACAGTTGTTGTAACAGCGAAATGGATTCAAAACGAGTGCTTCATTGATTGCATCAGTATCGAAACCATTACTGCAATGATCTTTTGTACCGAAATCTACTAACAACTCATCTTTTGGGTTCATCTAGTTGTCATCCCATACAAATAGATGCAGCACTTTGTTCTCACATGTTCACTGAGTGATAAATTCAATCAAGTCGCCATGTCCTACTAGGCTTCTGGAAACTCCAGAGTGCCTATCAGTATCCTGAAATCTCCACTGGCCCGCACTCCCACTAGGCATTCGGTCTGCATGCAGTACGTTGTGAGAGCCACGTAATGAAAGCAAATAATCAGGAATTTTATCGTTCAGCTAGGTCTCGCACAAAGTGGCGAGATCAAGTCATCCTTCGTGACTCATATGTCGGAAAGAACTGCATTCTTACTGAGATTCAGTGATTTCGCACCAGAATCGCTCTCAAAAATGTAGTTATGAAAATGTAAAATATAATGAATGTCTGAACCTAATGGCAATGGAAATCATCGAATTTCGAAAGGCAAGAAATTGATTTATGCACTCTCTATAGAATCTTATTCGGACACATTCAAATAGATCAATCTCAATATTTAGTTTCTGCTAAACGACAGTATGAACATCTTTTTCACTTACGAACACAACATATGAGTAGCGTTAACCAAAACTATTTTGTATATGGTTTAAAGAACTGTTGTAATCATTTCCTGCTGAGAGTGTCAACCCTTCCTCTCTCAGAAAGAGATTATACAGACTATCACCATCTCAGTTAACGCCTCTCACTCTCATTTCTATCGATCTGCGATCTCTTCAAACTTTTGATGCTCAATTCCCTGTCTTGTTTCAAACCACCTTATTTCTTCTCATACTTTATTTTCCCAAAAATTAAGTCCACTCCTCCAGTAATCTGTATCTTCCTTAATTCATCATGTTACATCTATGCTTCGGATGATCTTTTCTCATCTTGTTAGTGTCTACTCTTCTCGGTTTGTTTCTTCGTTTCCTTTCTTTTCGACACATATATCAGCGTTCATTATTCATGCAAATAAACGTTTTTATCACTCTTAAATGCGTCGAGTTCGTGTACAATACTGGCCATCACTTTGCGAGCTGGTTTCATTGCATCGGATACCTCAGCGTGAGTTTTGTTTCGTTCCCGAGCTAATATGTCGGTCCGAGTGAACTCCTTCAGCTACTCTGATCCTACCCCCACGATTGTATAGCAGCCATCGTCAATTAGAACTAAGCCCGAATATCTAAATATGCACTTTTGCTTTGCAAATTGTACTGCTCCTGCAGTCGTTCGAAGCCACTTGGCTAGCTCAATCGTGCTTCGAATCTTCAACGCATCTTATCGATTCATGTTCTGCTGAGTGCATTTTATTGCTGCTTTCAGAAGCAACCATAGAATCATCCGAAGCAACAACACAGCCTCAAGATACAACGACCGATGCTGTCGGCAGCGCAACACTTGAGGCCGATCGAGTGATTTCGGACGGGGACAGTCATCGGAATGCAGAGGAGGGGACACCGGCGATAACTTCAAAGATCGATGAGGATGCAGTGGATAAGAACGACAAAAAACAGAGTAAAGAAGATGTTGAAAAGTCTAACGAAAAAGAGATAAGTCGGGAAAAGGCCAAAAAAGTCAGAGAACGAAAGGTCAAAATGAGTGGTGAAGAAAAGCAGCCTTTACGCATCGAATCAGCGACTGATGTAAGCGAAGTTGCCGCTTTAGACGACGTTGATGTAGATTCAGAGGAGGAGGAACAAGAGGACAGAAAGAAAGAATCAAAAGGAAAAAAAGAAGAATCGGAAGATAATGGTGACAAGAAAATGCACGAAGCGGAGGGAAAGAAGCAGGAAAATGAAGAAGAAAAGCAAGAAAGTGGGAAAAAGAAAGCGAAAAGTTCATCGAAGGGTGGTCGTTGTAGCCAAGGCGATGAGTCGCTTAATGAGGATGTAAGTGAAACGAAACAAGCCAAAGAGTACAACAATCATCCAAGAGCACTTTCCACAACAGACGATGAACACAAGAAGGTTTGTGTTGTGCCAGCAATATATTACATTTACGTTTCATTAACTTCACTTCTGTAAAATAATTCTTATAATCAGCATTGAAATTATCTAACTCAATTAAAAATATTCTTTGTCTTCTCAGAATCCCTTTGTTATCAAGCTGAACATTTTATGAATCCACTAGGATTAATTTCTGCTATAAAAGCGACATTCTTTAAAAGTGCTAAAAATCGCATCGATTTATTCGCTGGCTACGAAGTTTCCCTCTCTCTACAGTGTGACGTATTCTATCACTTCGACTCGCGCTTCTGGCTATGCATCAAACGATGCACGCTGGAAACATCATGTGAAGCAGTAGCCTCATTACTTCGATGATATGGTATCGTTTTGATGAGAATATACGATATTAATTGCAGGATACGCATAAAAAATCAAAGAACAGTACGAGCAAACGGAGACCACATAGTAATCGGAAGGCACACAAAAAGTTAACAAAAATTGTTCAGGTACTCATTTAATGTTTTGATTCGTCTCACACCTTATCATTGCATAATGAAACTGCAATCGTCTTATAATCTATAGAATAAGCACAGTTTCATAATGAAATGTGCTTATATGCAGCGATCTGCATAATTGAGTCGCATGAAATTCTTTTCAATTTGGATGAACGTTACAACGTGTTGGTGATTGCATCAACGCTATATCAGAAAAATTTCTACTGTATGAACAAAATGGTAGTAATACCCATAGCGCTCTAGCTGTACTATGCCATATTCAAGTGTTAGAGGTTGGCTTAGCGTTAGTGCCTTCTAAACCGCGCTGGTCATTACTTTTAAAAATCGGTTACTTGCTGCAGAAAGTGTAGGCGTAACACCTTTTATGCGGAGAGCAGTGATATGTGAAGTCTTTCTTTTATGATCTCTAGTACACAATTTCGCAACTTTGGAAAAAAACGCATTAATCGCTGAGACGCAAACTGTTCCTGGCAGGAGTGACCGGAAATGGTTTTGAAACCTAGATAAACGCAAACATTTCAGGTCGATCCAGCAGCGCTACCAGCGGAACAGCGTCGCGAGGAAGTCGGAGCGAACGAAGTAACGCTTAAGAGGAAGGCGAAGGCAAGAGGAGTAGCACAAAAGTCGAGCAGAAAGCTCAAAATCAAGAGTCTTGCTCAAGCCGACGAGGTCAGATTCTTTCTAGTTCGTTCTTGCTGATGTTAAGATGAGCTTCTTGATTGGCCATTGCAGGAGAACGGCTATTTCTCGCAATGGAGTGAATGGACACCGTGCCTCAGCTCCGGAGAACGCAAAGTCAGAAGGCGGAAGTGTCTCGATCTTAGGAAATGTGTGGGAGCGCTAATGGAGGTGGATAAATGCCCAGAAAATATCTCCAAACAACGCGAAAATCGCTCTCAAGGTTGCTGATTAAGCGATGATTTATTTGCAGCATTTTTTAAAGTACTGCCATGGTTTTTTTAACAGACGCCCAACTGGACAAAAATCGAAGCATTCAAAGAGCTTTTTTTTGTATTACATCCCTCACTGCCTTCATCCGATCCGACACAAAACACAGACGTTACATCCACCTTACCTCCACTTGTAAAATTTTTCGCGAAAACTCCTGTCGATTATCACACAAATTCTTGTAGCTCTGATGTCTTCTTTGAACCGAACAGTGAGACCGCAAATTACAATGAGTATTCAAGTAATGTTGCTGTATTTGTCTGATTCTATATATTTTATTACCAATTCACTACCTTGCGGTGGAAAAATAAATGCAGATTGCTTTGCACATCGAATTCAGCGTTCAGGTGCAACCACTCATCAACCATATTACCTGAGTCAGATCTATAAGAGACCGCCATACGTGCAATCACGTTGACGTCATTCAACTGTGCTGTTATCTTTGAGCGATGAGCGTCGTTCACTCTCATCTTTCTGCTTTCACGAGCGATTCCTTTATTTCTCTGTCAGTTTAACTTCGACCCTGCAGGGCGTTAATGCATTTGCAAGGTTTGAACTGCAGGGAGGTAACGATGTGGCGTCACAGACTCAAATGTCGACAGTGGTGGGAGCTCTTGAGGTGAAATGTGCGTGGATTTGAGGTGGGGAGTGAAGATTGGTGGGGTGAGTGCAGGTCTGGCTTATGGAGCGCGTTGTGGCGAGGTGTTGTCTATGGGGATGTATTTATGTGCGTCTGCAAGATGGTTTTAACTCAAGGAATACTCACTAAGCATGTTGGGATTGGGTAGTGTACGCCACATTCTACCCTGATCCATCGACTTCGAAAGGGCTATAGGAATTTAGAGGCGGCAGAAAATTTGCATGAATTTGACAGCAGTGGGATTTCCATTTTAGACATATAAACTAGCAGAAAAACGAATCATATGTGGAAGATTAATGCCAGTGGTCTGATCACATCATATGATATCATTGTTCTGCTTTTCTTTTGTTTTCTGATTATCGTTGAAGCCGGCTGAGGTGCGCAAAAGAGTGTATTGTTTCAGCCCCTCTGACACGCTTCTCCCCTTTCTGTCTCAATGAACACCATATCATATTTGCCTCCATTTGTCTAATAAACTTTATAGCGAGGAGAGTTGTCCGTGGGAAGTTGGCGTTTTGTGATGAACCTGCAAGTGTTATTAATCTTCCACGGGAGTGTTACTGAGATGAAATTATCAATGTGAAATCAACGCGATATCACAAGCTTTAATTCAACTTTTTTCTCTCTTCATGGTCCTCGGCTCCCGCTCCGCTATTTCTTTGATGTCTTCCTCGCTGTCACCTTTGCATACCTTGTAGACGTTTTTTAGTCATAGGAATAGAACGAAAGTCGCAAGGGGTTAAGTGGATGGGGATGCTGTTGAACTTTTTTTCAGTTAAAACGATCGTGTCTGCGGGGCCAGTGGGCCCTGAAATGTCAAGTTCATCCAGAGCAAGACATGAGATTGATTCGGGACTCCCACCAAGTATCATGCCGTCGCACTTACCGGCAAAGAAGTCAGGCTCACGTTCCACCGCCATCCACAACGCATCAGACGATATTTGGTCGCCATGGCTCGGCATTTGTCAGGTAGTGCTCATTTTTCTTCTCCCTGTCTCTCAGAGAGTAGAAGCAAACAATCTGTTACAAGTGTTGTTGCTCCTGGAAAAAGTTCATCTGCTTCCTTTCATTTCTTTCCTTCCTTACAAATTTGGATGCTTCTGAAAACAGTTTGAGCGCTTGTGAGCTCCGTGCCATACTTGTCACAGGCTAGTGCGCTACTGCTTCGAGGCCCCTTAGGCAATGGCTCATCTAAGGTATGGCAAGTACTGCGCATGCCGCAGGCGCTTAGAAAGAGCGCCGTTTTCTTACCGACGTTGTAGTAAATTACTGAAAATACGTATCAAATGGCGGAAAGAGCGCGATTTCAATGCTAGTTGGGAGCTATTTCCATCAAGGTACGCTGCTGCTCCGAACACCACGGCGCTGCATGTCAACGACAGCCGCAACGTGCTGCGCTTGAACGGCTATTACCTGCCAGCTTGATGTAATGCATGTAATGGGCTATTCCTTCGGCATGAAAAAAATTACTGCTCCCGGATGATATTAATGCGGAGAGAAGAAAGTGCTTAAAAGACGGAATAGAGACATTTAAAATTTTATCCGTGAAGTGAAAGTAGTTTCGTCATCCAAGATATTGATGACTGCCATTTTCCTGATGCTTCGTTAAACACTGCTCCGATTTCTTTCGTTGAATTTTTCCGCACCATCTCTGTAAGAATCTTCATCGCAACAGCAATTTCTGCGGATTAGAGATCTACACCCTGTGAATGTTTTGCTGAAAAACGGATTACTGTGTGGACGATTTAGTTGTACACTGTAAAATTTGGTCCGTATGAACGTGATGTTCAAGAAGAGGAAGTTCTTTCTTGAGTTTTTCTTGCAGTTAAATTATTTAATTATCAAGGAAGGCTATCTATAGGGTGTGCCGAAACAGAATGAAAGAAAAAAGGAGCTTAGCAAATGAAACATCGAACGAGTTATTCAATTATTTCCAACTTATATTCAGACTGTGCAATATATATGCTATTAGGGTTGCATTTGCTTCTATTGTGACAAACGTAAAAATTCAATTCAACTTATAGACTGCAATTATACATGAGACAGAGTTACACGTTGATCATTTCTAAACTATTCGCTCAGAATGGATCATTAACAGTTCGATACGAAATCATTCCTCTTATAATATATAGGTGATCACTGCACGGATAGTGGTCAAAGAAAGAGGAAGCATGGATAGTCAACGTATTTGATATTGCATGCATTTACATTTTTCAACTTGAATGAACGTTTCCACTTATTGAATAATTCATTTTTATTGCTGCATAGTTATGATTGAATAATTTCTTGATTTTGTAGGAATTCGCCAGTGGGCAACCGTGCAAGAATCATGAAGTGATTGGTTTCGAGTCACGAGAATGCATTGCAAAAGATCCCACCAAATGCATAGGCCCATTCTTCCGCTATTGTACACTACCGTGCTGAAAATTCTCGAGAAAATATTAGCTTCATGCGCAGAATTTATCCGCTGTAGACTGAGAAACTCTCTAAAATAACTATCGAGTTCATTGCTGCTTAAAATCAATCTAAAATACGTCCTACTTCTTATTCTGAAGTATTTTTTCACCAGTTGAAATCTTCAAACAACCAATTCGGAGATCTTTCCTCCTATTTTCAGTCGATCGTAAAATCAGGCGTATTTTCGAAGATCACCTGTAATGTTTAACTGTTTGATATTCACATTCGACCTATATTTTTGAATTTGGTGAATATATCTAAACAGATCACAATTTTGAGTTGTATTTCATTTCAACCATATCTTAAATGAAAAATTAGAATGGAGAATTTGAGAGATTCAAATCGTTTCATCGAGCACGCCAAATCCAAATAGCCAGACGATCTTTTCCAGTCATATGCGGATTCGGAAATCAATTTTTAAATGCAAAAAATGAGTGAAACGAAATCAATCAATTTTATATGCGAAATTTATGTGCGAGAAATGAGTGAAATCTTTCCTCTCCCATTCGCTTAATTGTTTGTATTGTGAATGTTTCTATTGTGCAGATGTTCGTATAATAGTGTAATGTTTTCCACATCATTTCCTCATAATGAATTGTTTCGATTGTGTATATGATGCATAGAAACCGTGCAAAAAGAATAAATTTTCTGGATGAACGACATAGGTCGACTAGAGTGGATGAGGAAGAACGCGAACTCGGAGAACGGGAGATTGGAGGCGGATGAGCAACTACTTGATGAATTGGGAACTAATTGATCTAATGTGCGAAAACGCGAATAGTATCAGCTTCTGCATTTTACCGTTTTTTAATGGAATTTTACAACCTTACTTCGCGAAAACGATGAATTTCACAGATTTTCCTCAAAAATTACGTTCATGCGATCCGACCTTTGCAATATGCGCGCGAAATCTCGGGCATTTTAAATCCCTGCAAATATTAAAAATTTGGCTGATTAGTGTGGAAAATGACATACACAGTCGAACTCTTTGTGGCTAATCTCAGCAGTAGCTTAGTTAAGACAAGCTCACATAAACACATAAATACACCCCACCGACAACACCTCATCCCAAATTACGCCCGAAGACATATTAGTAAGCGATATTGAGGTGCTGTTAACAAATCAACGCGCCCCACCTAAACGAAGCTTGCCCGAATTCTTGATCCGTTAGCTCCCATTGCATCTGCTTAGTGTGGACACTGTTTCGAAGTCGATGGATCAGGGTAGAATGTGGCATACACTACCGAATCCCAACATGCTTAGGCTGAGTATTCCTTGAGTTAAAACTACCTTGCAGACGCACACAAATACTTCCCCATAGACAACACCTCGCCACAACGCGCTCCATAAGCCAGACCTGCACTCACCCCACCAATCTTCACTCCCCACCTCAAATCCACGCACATTTCACCTCAAGAGCTCCCACCACTGTCGACATTTGAGTCTGTGACGCCACATCGTTACCTCCCTGCAGTTCAAACCTTGCAAATGCATTAACGCCCTGCAGGGTCGAAGTTAAACTGAGAGAGAAATAAAGGAATCGCTCGTGAAAGCAGAAAGATGAGAGTGAACGACGCTCATCGCTCAAAGACAACAGCACCGTTGAGTGACGTCAACGTGATTGTCTCTTATAGACCAGTAAAACTGAATAAAACTATAAAATTTCTCGAATAATTGTTGTATTTTAGGGTCTCACTGCTCCAGTAGAAAACTACCACAGTCGAAATGAAAATTTGCATAAGTATTGAAAGTGCAAAGTGACGCTAGCGTTGCTCATTTTCGATGGAAAGTGTTGGACGAGCGGTCCTAGAGACAAGCAAATGCACAGAAATGGCTTGGGCACAATGCATTTCCACAACGCAAATTTGCAAAAGCTTTCTGAACGAAAAAAAAAGATTGAAAACACGTTTTCGCAACACCCATGCGAATGGTATAAAGCGTTTGGATTGTTTTTACTTAAAATTTAGGTCTTCCAGCGAAAACAAACGAGCAGCCGTCGACTGAACGGTCTTTTTTCTAACGGGCACGAAGTGTTTCATACCCCGAGGCGCTTGTTGCATTGCTAATTTTTCGGTTCCATGTAGGCGGCGTCAAGTATTGCATGTTTGTGGTGGCAACGTTGTAAATGACGGCAGTCGAGTACCGTGTTGTGTAGTTTGCCTCACAACTCATTGTAGCCTTCACAAAGTATATAGTAAGTGTACTTTCTGCACAAAGCATTTCCCATTTACTTACATTATATTATTTTTTGCATACTTTCTAAATCAGTAGCGTGTTCTCTCCATATTCGGGACTCTTAATTTAAAGCGGAGATTTTGCAAAAGAAGGACAGGGGATTTGAAGAAGAATGTATATCATCAATGGTGGCAGTCTTGCTTTCTTGTATCATAAGTCTCAGCTAGATCGCTATTGCTGCCGTTTCAGTTAACGCTACGTTCTCTTGCACAATCGTAAGGTTTTACTCTCCTCTACATTACAACAAACTTTCTTCACAACAGATATTTTTAGTAAGATGGGAAATGCCATTCGACGGGAGGATGTCGAAACGCATTCGGTCGTTTTTTTTTCGATGAAGCTTTATTTTCTCCAATAACATCTCGCGTTTAGTATTGTCTTTTTCGCTTGCCATGCTTAACAGTTTGCCACTGAGGTGATAAATATTAATAGCTATTTCATTTCCCAAACATGACATCGTAACTACTTTGAAACCAACACAGTACCAAATGTTCTAGCATAATTGAATTGTTATGTGTATGTTTGAGAGAGTTAACCGTCTTAAGGAAGCCGCAAAACAGAACTCCTCCCTTCATATGCTTCTAGATCTTTGAGATTCTTATTGCAAGTCGTTATGACTTAATAGAATTAAATTTAATAGAACTTATTTCCGACTGCGGATACTCGCATTGTCGCGAGCTCTGCGACTACATAAACGAAAGTCTAGTCAGGCAGTTCAAGAGAAGGATCAAATGATTGGATCTAATAAGGCTCATAATAGATTCGATAGTGCGGTTGACCCCGTTCGGCATACGATTCTCTGGTCCAAGCCGACCTTGCAGTGTTTCCCCTTGCGTAGTGGTGGCTGTGTTTTTCTCTCAAGTCCGGCTTAGCTATGTTTTCTCATCCACGGTCGCGCATGTAGCTACTGTCTTCTCTTGCTGTCCGTATTTGTTAGTAGAGAGCGTTATTGGTTTGGAACGTAATTTCCTTGGCATTCTATAATACACGCGATGAGTTTGCAGGGTTGCGAAGATGGGCGCTCGAGGATTTCGAATACTTTGTCGCAGCGATCCTAACCTTCCTTATAGCGTGATTGTGGTATCAAGTCGTTCCGAAAACTCCCTTCTACTTGAATCGTCTGCAGCAGTTACTCTCGGTGAGTTGCTAGAACATACTTTCCAGCTGAACATCGAGATTTCATTTTTCTGTCCTGATCGCAGAGTCGAAATCGGCTATCATTTGCGATTGTGCCTCATTTTGTGGACAGTTTAGAAACTCATAGTGTTGAAAGAAAAGCAATTTTCATGGCAAATGCTTTCCATTTCACTGTTTGGTAACTATGAGCCCAAACATGATTCATCATGAAATTCGTTCCTTATAGATTTTTGTGTTCCTAAACATGGCTGAGGTTGTGTTCCTCTTTTGAATTATATTATCCTATGTCTTCAACATTTTGTCACTTTTTTTGAGCTTGGGTATAAATATTCCAGAGAGCTGCTGCCGATGAGGGGCACTTGCTTTAGACATGAAGTCTAACGTCCATCTTGAAGCAGAAGCAAAAGGGAACCAGTGTTTCACAAAAAAGCTCCTTGACGATGCATCCTCTGCATCCAGATTATTTGTGTCCTGAGACGGTCGGGTTAAAACAAGTACATCGTAGACGATTGAGACGTAAGGGTTTGTCCTACTGGTACAAAATTTCTTCTTCCATTGATTTTTTAGTTTTCTATATTTTCCCGCGTTAATTGCTAGTCCACTTGCATCTTACGTTCACCACCTTCTATTTAGGACGTGGAGGGAGAACGTTTTGATAGGGGAGTCAAACATTTGATGAATTTCGTTATTGCATCTGGCGTAAACAATCACCGATCGAATCATTAAACTCGTACCATTGGGAAGATTGTGGGAAAATGTGATCGGTGGGATCCCTGCACCTTCTATCCTCACCCTCCTACCTCCTTGAAATTAATCATACTGCTGGTTGGCATGCGAGCCAAAATTTACGGTGTGCTGCATGCGGTGCTCCGATCACATTGAACTCAGCGCCATATCAGAATACTCTTAATAGGAAGTTCATTAGATCCAAGATGTGTATGCACTTGTCATTCTGAAGATGCCATCAGCCGCCTAAGAACGGATATAGTTTTTAGTAAATAATGAATCAACAATGGAATATAAAAAAGCTTATGCAAGGGTAACCGATGGATATGGTCTAATAGGTATCTGGCGCTTTTCCAAGGGTAAGTTGTTTGTATTGCTTGTTTTTTTTTCTGCTTCTGTTATCTTATAAAAAGAAACAAATTACTTTTACTAGAAGAAAGCTTGGTTTTTAGCACTTTCTAAGGGGAGATAGATAGGCAGTTGTTAATGATGTAAGAGAGAGGAAAGGACTTAGCTGAAAAAAATCTGCCAAAGATTTCCATCCCGCCGCTTCTTAGACAGCTTCTTATGCAAGTAAAAAAACTCTCAGAATATTGTATCGTAAGTGTTTATCTACAATGTTGAATTTCTTCTTGGCGGTGATTTGGCGAGAGCGTTGATTAACCAGCATTGAGACTCAGAAGTGCCAACTGGAAAGCGTGAGCAGCTGTAATTTGGCGACTATGTAACCATATATTCATGTAACTAAATTTTTACTTATGTTCTAAGATGTCATAACTTTGTTACCATTAGAGCACCGCTAATACGTGTCTCAGCAGTCATTTCGTAATAAAATAAAGCCACCCATGCGCCGTAAGTAATGATTGGCAATGTCCAACTCATAGCCATTGAATGTTTTCTTGAGAGAATTTAATTCTGTCAACCATGGTTGCTAAAGTTGTTGGCTTAGGTCGTCTCACAATGCGAAAAGAAGTGACGAAATTTGTGCCTGTCGGATGTTCCCATGAGATCTTATGTGAAAGGAGATGTAAGGCGTTCATAATTTATGAGAAGGCCATATATTTCTCTCGTTTGTTCTGCGCCTTTTTTTGCAACACTGCAGATGCGAGCGCATTTTTTCGGTTGTTTTTGGTCATGTCCATTTCCACTTTCACTCTAATATGGCTTAGTGACGGCCCTTTTTCATCTCTAGTTTGTCACGGCCACGACTGAACGTGGAAGTGGGATTATGTATGGAGGGAGAGTAGAAGGGGGGGGGGGGAGTGGGGGAAGCAAGGCGATTTTCGAAAATGGCACCATTGGAAGTTTCAATCAATTACGCCGATAATATGTTGCTATGTTATTGCTATGGTTTTCCATAGCTGTGACGTATGTTGTACCGCGCTTCAACACACGGCGTTTCAGAAGATTCTTTCTTATTGGTTGTAACTGGTGTATTATCAGTGGGACAGATCAACAATTGCGATATTTATCGAGTCAGTGCGGTCGAGTTCGTACCCTTGAAGGCGCCTTCAGAAATGGTCGACCCCCGAGTAGCTGATGTGGGTTGCCTCATTCTTGGCCATTTTCACAATTCCATGCTGAAGTGCTAATACTGAAAACAGTTGTTTGAACTTTGCATCTCTGCCGAGGAAATCTTTAGATCTTTATATGTTTGATGGTAGTTGTTCTCGAGAGAATTGCCTCCTTGTTGCGTGACATTTTTTTTTTTTGTTGTTTTCAGCTCCAACGATTGATGTCTTCCGGAATGTTCTATTTCGCTGTCGGGTCTTCGTCAGACGATCAAGCAACCCTCGATCTAACTCTTTCTGCTCACAAGCGTGCAGCTGGTGACACAACTGATCACCGCTTCTTTTGGTCTTTTCGCAGACTTGTTTTCCTTTCTTGTTTGCGACACTTTTTACATCTCTTCTTATCTGAGCGTATAGTGACTGATGTAACGTAATTGTTTTTTGAGTTTCATCTGCAAAGGGGTGGAAGTCACAGCTCACAGCCTGTTGTTTCATCTTCACGAAATCTTTCATTATAGAACGATCGCAATTGTAGTGGCTGGTGATATAGGAAGTTATTGAAGGTGACGAATCGAGGGTCAGGCGCAATGTCGGAGCGGATCCTGCCAATTCTTTTTCGGGCCCGACAGCTGAGAGCGAAACACTTGAAACATATACGACCGAGTTGCGAAAAATATTTCCATATGATTAAAATACCCGCTTATAGTATAAGTAGAAACGTTTCATTAGACAAGTGCAAATAGATTCTGCTGGTTGAGAGGGTAGGCCGTTCTGGAAGTAACATCTTTGTTTTTTTTTTGCGGCTGGGAAACCCTTTCTTTTTAGGAATCGCAATTTGCATTTTCCGTTGGAGCGTTATGGTATCGATCCGAGCAAATGGTTCGTACGAATGATGTGCGGCTCAGTACAGGTCCGCACCATGTATGTGGGTAATAAAACGGTAAAATTGGCAATTCTTTCAAGACTGAGTTGTCGGCGGGTTGGCACGCGTTTCAATGTTCGCGGCGTCGACGATGATGGGCATGTGGCAAATTTCGTAGAAACCGAGCAAGTATGTCGATTTGATATTCTAGTGACCCGACGAAATTCATTCAGTAATGCACTCGATTAGCCCAAATTCAGTTTCAATTGTTTCACGCTGTAAGACGTTTTCTTATTCAAGTAGTTGTGTTTAAATCGTTGATTGACCTTAATGGAGAAAGCAATCATTACTAGAGATGGAGGTGAAAAATGGAAGGGTGAGGTCGATATTCTAGAAAAAATGTGGCTAGATGATGATCTATCACGCTGTATGATTTCTGCATAACGATGATGGAGACGGTTACCCTTAGGTGCCGCATATTTAGCTTTGTACACTGCTGTCGTTGTTTTTGAGCTGAGATTGCAGTGAGAGGGGGATTTGGATGGAATTTTAGCTGACACGGCACTCGTTTTCAACAGTTTTTACTAGGTGCTTGTCTACGAATGAATGTAGCGAATTTTCCAACTCTGAGCTGTAGTGGGGGGAATATGATTGACTAGAACATGCTCTTCGCTTTTTGTATTCCAGAAGTGAAGAGAACTTTGCCGATTAATCAGCCGATGTTTTAAGGTGAGAACTTCCTGTTGTTACCACCGAAGGCATTAGGACCTTTTGGGTTATTATAGTGTTCGCCATTCCTCTACCGCAACAAAATTATAGGGCTCGAGAAACATTTATAAAAGTATGGTCGATGCTGTTTTGTTATCCGCAACACACTGCAGAAAGTTTCTCGGTTTTGATTTCTTTTTCTATATTCGTTTTCTTTATCCTTGACTGATCTGAGGGACGTATCTTTTTTAGTCCTGAGCACCTGAGCACCCAGAAGTTAAGTGCAAGATAATTAATGCAAGCTCGATTTGAGTAGGCATCGGTGGTGATGTTTTCAGTTGTTAGCATACGAGAATTGTGAAGCGTCGTTCATTCAAGTGCGAGGGTCGGTACCACTCTTTTGGGAGCAACCAGGAGTCAATGTCGGATCTCATAAAATTAAACTACGTGCTGTTGAGGCAACAGCACCCGCTTTTAATAGGTTATTTGTTTATTCATTTTTGTGTTGCAAATTCCATTTTGTTTCATCTCCCTCTAGGGAATTTTTATTATGCGGCTTTTATTGCAGTGTCTGTGTTTGTATTTTTATTGAGACATCTTGCGAACACGTCACTTTTAATTTTGGTTGAATTTCGTCAAGGAAGATCGCTCTGAGAATTGTTTCTTTGAAGGAACGAGTGGGAATTTCGATCACGAAATGGGATACCTCTTTGTTTTGTGCATCGATTACGACCTACCGACCGTTGTTTTCGTTGAGGTGATAGTGATTTTAGCAACAGTACATATCTTTTGAAATCAGAATTGAGGAGTCACTATAGACACCATCTATAGCGGCGTAAAATTGTTGGTAAATAATCCGGTTAACCTCCATTAGGATGTGCAGACTCATGTTAGTCAACAGTGCTGATTGAAATAAGTTGATCAGACTGTGCTGCGCATCACTTGTGACTTGACTTCACAAAACTTTGCTCCCCTTAGGTACGTTTCGGCTCATTCAGCCATTATAAGGTAACCGGGGCATTAAAAAAAATGAGAGCATTTCCGCCATGGCATTGAAATGAACCGCGATCGGCGATAAGTAAAGACGAATCAGCGATGAACTAAAGAAAAGTAATAGTTGATCGTGAGTTTATAATTTCCTATGAATTATAATTCATGTGAAAAGAGGCCAATGAACGCATCTCAAGAACAACTAGTTGAGAATGAAGGACGAGTGTAATTAAAGCGTGCCATCTATATTTTGCGGATTAATCTGCCATCACCGCGTATCTCAGTGCCAATTCCGACTTGTACGTTATGACAATTGTGTGTTTGAAGAACATGCTAAGCTAGTGAATTATTGATATGCAAAGGGCAAAGAGAGAATTGCAAATTCTTGCACAGCCTATCACTGTTTAAATGTTTTTGATGAAAAATATCTTAAGATCTCGATTTCAATTTCAAAAGTTGAAAATTTTCAGCTGCTTTTAGGAGCTAGAACATACCAATGGGAGGATTGGGAGAGCTTGGGGATGGGGGCTGATGCCAGCTTGTGCTATTGCCCATCTCTGCAAGGTAAAGCACTTCTTGTAAAATATTCGTCGGCCTAATTATTGTTTCGTTGAAGTGTTTTCGCAGATTGTGATCGGAAGGAGTGAACATCTATGCTTTGAGCCATGCGAGATTAAGCTTTTATTGACATTGCTTCACAGTTGCTCAGTTTTGCATTTTAAGGCATTTTTCTCAACTGAAACAAACTTACGGTGATCTCGTCGTGGTAAATCTACTTGGTTCGAAGGAAGGCGAACGAACTTTATCAGAAGCTTACAAGGTAAGCATACCGTTATTGTGCAGTATGCTATCTTTAAAGTTTTTTTTTTGTCAAAGTGAATGTAAAAACGAACTCTGGACGTATTGATATTATTTCTTGTGATTGTAGTACGAGTACTCGACAAAACGATTTACCATAGTACTAATATTCTCCACCACCTTGTTGTTTAGTATATCGTGAGATAAATCCAAGAATGTGGAAGCGTTGTTTCAAATCGATTAAGTGTTTTATTTATTTTGCAAATGCCATATCCAACTTAGCTGTTTTCTTTAGGTGATTATTTCTTTATTTAGTTCATGCAAACAAAACATCCGGGCTGGCTCTAAGTCTAGTGAAATCTTTAAAGTGGTCTTTTCTATTTTCACTAAGGCTTTTGGCTTTAGTTGTTTTCTGTGGTAAGGGAATGGTATTCAGTGAGGTCTCAGGAGATCAACATTCTCTGGCATCTGTTCGCATTCTGTTAGGTAGACTTAAGTTTTTTCATATGGTTGCTCGTTATTTCAATTGTAGAAATATAGATTTCACTTCCCCTATTAATATTAGACTTCGGTTGACGTTATCCGATTGTGTCCGTGACATCGATCTTGTTGATGCGTTCATTAGCTGAGGTAACCGTTCGGCTCCTTGATCGGTCTTGTTTGCCTGGGTATCAGTTTTACATCATGTTTATAACGCATCCATTTTGAATGATATACGGTGTGGTACGCAGGCTCATCTCGATAACAGTGCTCATGCGGATACGGAATTTGTGGCATTCGACTATCATGCCCAGATGAAACTCTCAAAGAATGCGATCGATATTTTACGCAATAAACTCATTCCTTTTCTCGACAGATTCTCGTTTTTCTGCATTAAAGACTCCAAAGTATTGAGGTATGTTACAGATTAGAGCTGATTGTTTGCGTTAGAAGCTTATTGAATTAGAAGTTGTTTTATTTTAAAATGAAGCAAGGTTTATTGTTTGTTGATGATGAACCCTATTAGGTCACGAATAACCGACAAATCCTCGCGAACAAAATCATCTGTTTAACTTTTTTGTTGCTAGAGAAGTCCATAGAATGAGGTCAGTGATGTGTGCTGTATGTACGGTGTGCATCGAGGAGTGCTTGCCTTGAGTTGATGTAGGTGGTGGGTGGCTTCATATTTGGAAAAGCGATTTTAGTTCATCGGGTGACAAGAACGCCAAAAAAGATAATGGAACCAATTTTTTGCGCTTTTTTTACATCACACTGGGCATTAGGGTTCCGTTGTATGTTTGCTTCTCGGTGTGTTCGTTTTTATATATTTGTATAGGTCTGGATGGCACCTTGCAATTGCATTTCATCATGGGACAAGTCATTGATTATTTTGAATTGAATGCTTAAGCGGCTTTCAGTTTGAACCTTTTATCATTCTCTGTTGTTTATTAGTTTCTGACTTGATAGGCCTTTAGATGTTTTGAGACTTTTTTTTTGTTTGCCTACATGTAAAAATCTTCAAGGCATTGGCTAGGAGTCTAATTGGCAACGTTCAAAGTGAATAGCTGCAATATTATATCGCATCCTCTTTGCTGTCTCATTTCACAGTGATTTTCTAAAGTTTTGTTTTTTTTTAAACATGTCACAACCATAGCTCGTGCCTGGTACATGTATATATCCATGATGGTTATATGCAAGTATCCAGAGAAGTCATGGTTTTTCTAATGACTTGTGGGATGGTAGGGGGAGGAGGTACAATTGGCCCAAATTTTAGCTGAAGATAAAATGTCTGCGTTAGACCTGGGAATGTGAATGAAAGTGGATTGGAAATGGTGATTTGAAAATTAATTAGACAATCTGAGTTGATGGTATTTTAGATCTCAATGTGGCATAATTCGTACAAATTGTTTGGATTGCCTTGATCGCACAAATTCTGTTCAAACGATGATTGGATTGCAGGTGAGTTGTCCCTTCTTCTTTTACTCTCATTCATGAAGTATTCTATAAATTTGAATGTCAGTGATGAGAGCGCATCTAGGAATATTTTAATGCAATGTATTTATCAAATATCTGTCTTTCATTTCATTTTTCTTTTTCGAAAGTGCGTAATGTCTAAAATAGCAAATCATACCAATAAAGCTTACAGAAAAATTTGCGGACAATGTTTTATGGTTTTCAAAGTGCCAAACAAGCTCTGTGACCAATGAAGCGTATGATGTTGCCTATATTTGTGCTGTTGATTCGTATTTTGCTGCTTTTTTGTTGTTTCATTTAATCGTAGAATTCACTAGGACGATCATTGAAGATAGAAAAGGGACGATGAAATCGATTTAGTTTTGAGAGAAAGGTTTCTCATTAGGCTGTTCAAAATACGGCTTCTATCGACAATGAACGATTTGTAAATGCGCACCATCCCATCCTTTGGTGTAGGTCGAGAGTGAGAGAGAATATAAGGTAGAAAGGGAGGAGAAATGCGTATAGTTGATTTTGCACGTTCACTTCTTATCGAGCAGAAAAAGTATTTGTAGATTCTCGGCTCACAGCTTCAGTGCTTAAACATTGAGTCAACCAAGGTGAATGTTGCGCTGCGTTTCGAAGAGGCCCTTAAAGATTTGTGGCAGAAGAACGGTGACTCGTGTAGCGTTGTCTATGCGGGTACTGGAGCCATCGAAGGCAAATCTAAGGTGCTCCTTTACATTTGTAATAGCTTCTTGAGTTGCGTTGCTTGTAATCGGTCATTCTTTCTCTTCTTTCTCTCTAATAAGCAACAAGAGTATGCAACTTTCCCTTCCCACTGTGCAGGCACTCCCTTTCTTCACAGTTTCGTAGCGCTTATTATGGTTTAGGTATGAAGTTGCACGTGATCGCCCGTAAAGTATGATTTTCTTATTTACTGCTTCGTCTTTTTTTCACTAAGCGGGTTTCTGATAGGGGTCGGTTTTCATAACTTCGTGGGCTGAGAAGTAGGATAAAGTTTATGCACATTGCATTTATACCGCATGACGCAGTGTTGGGCTGCGCTGTTGATATAACCGTCCTTCGATTGTTACGGAGGGCCGGTAACTTTTTGCCCCGAGTCGCTGGTTTTTTTCTTATTCAAAAACGAGCCACTTCACACTAACAAGGTTTTGCGATCTATGTAGCTTACTTGATTTATGTGTTGTATTCGACCCTTTGCAAGGCAGTGATTTTTCTGATGCCATACTGTAATATTAGGATTTACAAAGGAAGAATGTTGTTCTCGTGTCGGTGGCGAAGCATGATAATCGCTACCATCCTTAAAGCAGTTAATCTGACACAGATTTGTGCTGCATTGACTGGGTGGTTGAAATCAGTGCTCTTTCTGGCACTTGATTGCCGACATCGTTATCCGTTTCCAAAAGCATCAGCTAGAGACGTTCTCTGGGGGTCTCATATGATGCAGAGGGTCAGTGAAAAACAATTTTTAATTCATCTCAGCTGCTATATTTTCAGCATTCGCTCTTCCCAATATATCTTGTTGAACCACCCACCTTTAGTAACGCTTTGGCTACGAGTTTTCTCCGCCAAATCACACAAATCTTCGCTATTCATTGTGTTTCTCAATCCTTCTTTTTGCGATGAAATTATTGTCTTCAGTTTAGCTCTTTCTTGTTTAATTTTTTGTTGATATTTGAGTAATATTTAGCTGAAAGATGCGAGTCGATCTTTGGCACGCACCATACAAAACAACTTAATGGACGCATCGAAGCAGGAGTCGTTTGATATGCTTTTGCTTGGCTCCGCTTATGGAAGTCGTCTTTTTGATCAAGTCGAAAATCTTCTTCCTCCTCTTGTTATAAGAGGTGAAAATTTCTCTTTTGTTATTGTTTAGCAGATCTTCGACTCTAACTCGGGTTGCTATTTTATTTGTAACGCATCATTTCCTCGTTTCATTGGATTCAGCAACGTATAAATTGAGAAAAGAAGGTACTACTTGTCTAACCTGCCTGAGCTTGGTGATTACGAGGGGCATGAAAGTGTGTTTGCCAAAGTGGTGGTGATCTGAAAAGAGGATAACTTTCCACGGGCATTGCGCAAGGACGGTTGAATGAGTGGGTGCGTATTTTTTCTTCGTGCTTGTATTTTAACGAAAAAGGAAGGCACTGTGTAGCAATTTCCCTATCATTTTTTTATACTTGGTTTTTGTTGAGTTTAATTTACTCTACCTTGTGATTTAATTGATTCTCCCGGTCGTCAAAAATCGCAGGTTGCGGAACTGTGCTACGAAATTCTTGAATTGGAATCTATTGAAGAACATCTGTTAGAGTGGTCTTTATCGGAGTTAGTGGTAAGTTCGTGTGATTGAGGCAGTTTACTAAGCTAGAAAAAGTTTGCTCGGTATTTGAATGTAGTATGCGTTATATTGCTTCCTTGGAAAAGATGAGAGAAAAAGCAGGAATCTCCCCTGCAGAATCTTTTTCAAAAACGGTTTCCAATGGTTAAACTTATTCCATCTAAACTATAATAAAAGTGAACTCTAAAGATTCGTACTGAAATGCTTTGCTTTTACATTATCAAGTTTCAAATAAAATAATAATCCTTTTTTTTTTCATCATGCGTTTATGTGTATATAGGTGATATTTGCGCAAATACATGTATAATGAAATATATATGCCATTACTTTTACAAAGGTAACTTTTGTTCGATTATCCACTAATATCCGCTTTCCAGAATCGTTCTACATTCACGGTGGGTTTAATGCAAATCTCTTCTTTTCTTAAATGTTATTGTGAAGATGTCGATAGCATGCTGCATATAATAATTATCTGCTAATTCACGAACGCACAGTGTTTGTTATTGTTAAATATCTGTTTAAATGCATGAATGCTACACCTTAATGTTTGCACATTTGCTTCTTTCACACCATTTTCTTTTTGAATAGTGGTATAGTTTTTATTTATTCTCGTGGAAAATATAGAACTTGCTTTGCGTATAGGTTATTACTTTCGATATGTTGGTTGAAATTTTTGAAGTAAACGAAGCACATGTTGTCCTTACTTTTTTTGTCATATTGAACAAACACTCGATTTTAATTGTTCGAATTTAATCTAATATCCGGCACCGTCTTTTCTTCGCCATATATATTATACTTAGCACGAAGTTGAACATTGGCATATGTCATGTTTTCATCACTATTTATCAATTTATCAGCTTATTGGTTTTTGGATTTGTCAATTCCGGGGTTTGTTACTTCTGATTATAAAACTTCTGTCTCCAAATGGATTTTATTTTTTCTTACACTTGTGACCATGATTAAGTTTGACCCTTAAACGCATCCTATGTTGAAAGAAGATGCAATTTTGATGTTTTCGTCATTACGACTGTTGGAATGATGGACCTCAGGTAGAATTGCATGAGCATTGTGTCAAATGGCGACCGGAAATGAAAAGGTGGATGAAAAGGTTGCACTCGGCGATAATGATGCTGGCACTTTTGAGATTTTAATATTCAAATGAACTTGCTCATGTTTGTAATCTTTTGATGAAGCTAAAGTCAATGGATAGCAAAAATTTGTGCCCTCCACTGGTTTGATAGTTGTTATTTTGTTTTTTTTGAGAGAGAGAGAGAGCTCCTTGTCAGGAGAACATAAATCCCTCCTACTTGATAGCTTCCGTTTCAGCTACGCTGTCATTTAGCAGGTTTTCATGTTTGTTTGCTTTTGTGGCTGGAATAATGTTGTATTGCTTTTTAATCACCCTTGAAAAGATCCGCTTACAGAGTGTGATAATGCGGTGGAATGGTTAGTAGAACGAGCCGGTGAGGTAGTTGATGTGGTGCCGCTGACAGTTTTCGTAGGAACGTGGAATGTGAATGGTGGCAAGAATATGCATAATATCGCTTTCCGAAATCAGGCACCCCTCACCGAGTGGCTCTTCCCGAACGAACAGCTCAGTAAGTCGCTTCCTAAAACGATCGGATTTATATCAGGAAAACGTTAGTGAGAAATGAAGTATTGTACTTCTCTTTTCATAACTTCATTGTTCTAAATATAAGCGTTTTTTACATCTCATGTATTCCTCAAGTTTCCAACCGAATCTTATAATTTCATTGTCTTCCCTCAGTTAAAAGAGTCGGAAAATGTCACTGAAACCTATAATGTAACAGTGAAATATTTCTCGAACATATGCATGCTTTTCTGTCTCAGCATCTGTCGGCTGTGTATTTTTAGGACCATGTATTCCATCTGCTACCTCCTACCTCTGTCCGCCTCCCATCTTCGCAAATTGTCATCGAATTGGTGTTAGATGCTACTGTTTTAACTTCCCATATCGTCCATCTTACTCTGTTAATCCGCATCTGATATTGCTGTTTTCATCCTCATTTCTAAAGCGGAGAGTGATCAGGAATAATGTAAGTAAGCAGCCATGCATATGCGTTTGGTATGTTAATGAAACGCTCAGTTTTACTTTTGCATCAGAGGATTTTATTTCCTATTCAGTCTCTGTAAACGAGTCGAACTTTCACGCGGATATCGTTGCTATTGCACTTGAAGAGATTATCGACTTAAACGCGTCGAATATTATGAAGGCAAGGTTGGTTTGTTTCGCGTCACCACTTTGAAATAATGCCTCGGCATACGGGGACTCCGATCAAGTAGAATTTCGCTTAGCTGCTTGGTTCTGTTCGATTACCCACGAAAGGCAATCCGCTCGTTGCGAAGATTACAGATAATTCACTGACATGAGGCCTTTTTATTTGATGAAATCGAGTCTGTCTTTTAATATATGACGTGGGTGGAACTCTTCGAGAATCAGTGTTGATCTAATGGATGCGTTTTTGCTTTGCTTAAGGTCTGTGATTTTGCCTAAATGATCTCTCACTTGGTCGATCGTTTTCGTATTTCCATGATTAGCTAAGGCGTTTTTTTATGCCGCATATAGATTGTTGAGGGTGTGTACATCAACGAGAGAAGGCATGTGTCCGAACTCACGCCTTTAGCTCTTTGCTGTCTGATACCCTACCAGGAAAGCAACTGTGGGTGGTCTCCATTTTTGTCGCTCTCGTAGCCGGAATATCGGAGCTTTTTGCTCTCCGACATCACTTTTTTGCATGCTTATTTATGAATTTATTCTGCGGCTCTTGGCTGTTCGCATTTACCCTTCCGAACTCGTTATAACGGGCCGAAGAAAGATTTATTGCAGGTCAATTGTATAGTAAAGGTGTAAATGAATATACAAATTGTTAATTACCATCATGCAACGTGCTAATTTTTGGGCGGGTTTAGAGTTTAACGTTTTATTGTTGCAATTCAGCACAACAAATCAACGATTGTGGTGCGACGGATTACGTAAAGCGCTTTTAACAAAGGGCAAATATGTACTGCTTGGATGCGAACAGCTGGTCGGCGTCTGCCTTTTCGTCTTTGTCAAGCCGCATCTGGCACCTTTCATTCGTGACGTCGCCATTGACAGTGTCAAGACAGGTGACTTTGCTTTGGAGTAGAGCCTTTACTGTGGTGGTGAAAATACGTGAACATGTATGTTTCGGTGTTTTTTGTTGGTACTTGTAGAAACACGTAATCAGTCGTATAGGTGCCCTTGGTCGTATTGAATATCCATCTTCCTACTTCGTGTTCTTGATGGAAACTTTTAGCGCTTGATTTATTTCAGCGGAGTTCACATATTTCCATCATTTTTTTTTCTTTAATGAAGATGCGGTTCAGATGCTCTTAAACCACTACGAAACACAAATGAGGCTGTTGCTATGGCAGATTGGGGAGTCAAAGTATTATTCCCCTTTCTTTATCACATGCTAATCTCTTAATATTGCACACAGTCTCTTTATCTTGAAGCATCTTTGCTCAATTTGCTCTCCACATCGCTTTCATCATTCCTTCTTTCATTGGTCGTTTATTTATCTACTTCTCAATGTCTCATGATCATCCGAAAATATTTCCCCTTACACTTTACAACCTGTCCACCCTTTATTCAGACGCATACCGATAATTTATTACTCTGTTCTGCCGCTTCTCGCATTCATTCCGTTTCTACCAATATGGATGGTATGGTGTGCCAAAACTTTAGCAAAATAATATTCTAAGCATTGCGTCTGTATGTCTTCAGCATGCCGACTAGGTTTGCCATCTGCGTCATTGTTCGAACGTCGTCTGTCAGATGCGGCGAATTTTTGAAAGAAGTGATTTCGGAATTGAACTTTCAAATAAAATTCAGTAATTTAGGAATTATATAAATGTTTTCAGGTCAGGGCTACTTTTTTAAACGAATTTTTTACCACCAATGAGATTCACTGCTGAATCGCCTGGCAATGAGAAGCTTACTTGCATGATGAATGGTTTTTGAGAACGATGAACAATTCGGAATGTGCACCCATATGCAGCAACCACTCGATCTATGCAATAGGATTTGCCTTTCGGCGCTAGGTTCAAACGATTCTTAAAACGAAAGGAGAAATGAGAAACGGTAGGAGAACCTCATCCACCGTTGCGTTTCGCTTTCTCACTCTCCTTCTTTCACTTCAAATAACTGAAATTTAGTAGCCAACATCCAAAGAAGTCGTACCTGTGGATGAAGGAGGTGAGTTAATGTTTGATTCGAAGTGTTCAGGAATGGGTGGAGCAGCAGGTAATAAAGGTTCGATAGCACTTCGAATGACCATTTATGCGACGTCAGTTTGTTTCGTATGCTCCCATTTTGCGGCAGGACAAAACGAGATTCGCGATCGTAACGAAGACTTTATCACCGCTCTCCGACGAATTAAATTCCCTATGGTAAACACCGAATATATTGCCTTTTCTACTCGATTTATGTAACGTGCAATTAGCAACGCAGAATTTGATCTGAACCATATCATAATTTTCTTTGAATTAATCAGATTTATCGTTTTACAATTTATTGCTGAGTTTTCTTTTAATTTTTGCCTATATTATCTCGTCTTTAATTGAACAGCTTTGCTGCTTCGCTTTTCATATTTACCGTATCTAACTTCTGCTCGAATTCACTTGAGGAAAAATGGCTGAGATAATTGTTTTAAGGGGCGCGAAATTCTTTCGCATGATATCATCTTTTGGATGGGAGATTTCAATTATCGTATATCTCTGCCGGGAGATGTGGTGAAGGCGGCCATACGAGCGGAGCAATTTTCACAATTAGTTCCAAACGATCAGCTCACTCAACAGCGAGCCATGGGAAATGTAAGAGCCCTTGCATGAGTAAAATTTTGTATGTTTTCCTTTCTTGCTATTAATGCACAAAAATCATCTTGCAATCCATAATTTTGTGCCAGCGTTACCGTTGTCGGTTAAGGGCTTCCACCGGCATTATATACACAATTTACTGTGTTGGTATGCATAGGATGGTTCCCTTAAAAAGATTTTTTTTTTATACATTTAGATGATAAAAGATGGGGGAACGCCAAAATTGCTTCAGACTTAGTGGTCAGATGGATTGCTTGATTAACTGACGCTTGGTCTTGGGACGAATGGGTAAAAGAATTTTGAGTAACGTTTAGCGCGTATCCTACGGCCTGCTTCTACTCTGAAAACTGTGTTTCATCGATCGTTGAGAACAGCAACGGGCATCGACCGAGAAATCCTTGAGGATGGGGACTCGTATTGGTCCTTTGCTGTTCCCTTCGAAATGGAGTCAGAGACTAAAGGGATCAAGAATTATGCGGCAATATCCAACCGTATTACTATTAGGTCATCACTTTCGAGGCTAAAAAATTGTCTTGTAAGTAATCTTGTTAGTATGGCCTGTGTGGTTTTTAGCGATACTGATGGCTGTTTCAGACTTTTATGGAGTTTGAGGAGGGCACACTGAATTTTGCGCCCACATACAAATACGACACGTTTAGCGACGATTACGACACGTCGGAAAAGTGTCGTGCCCCGGCTTGGACCGATCGGATCCTTTGGAAAGACTGCACAAAACGCACCGCAGTCAAATTACAGTGGTTTGTCACTAACTGAATCATTTATTACACTTTTCACCGATGGCAAGTACGGAAACATGTGTTGGAACGTTGCTGGAATGTGGAACATCTACGTGGCCTTGAATTTTTGGAGAAACAGCGTGAATTGCTATAAAATTTGGAGTGCTTTAATGTTTTTTGTTTTTTTGAGACCTGTAACTATTAATGCAATGTGCCACATTGAGAATAGTAATGTTGGACAAGATGGTATGGACGTTTTTCTCTCTCTTCCTCTCTCTCCTTGTGTGCGTTTTGCGTTATTCATTGCCAGCTGTGGAGTTGACCACCTTTGCAGATAAAAACTACTATGCTTGGGAGATGTTATTCAGCACTGCGATCGCCTGCATGGTGAAAATGTTTATGTTTATTTGCCGTCAGAGTGAAAGTGTTTCATAGGGAAGGGAAAGCTCATTTAATGCATTACAGTGTTTTGGATTTACGCTTGGGATTTAGTGGTTTGGAAATGCAACGATCTTCCTTGTATTTTGAAAAGTTCTGCACTTACTACGAAGCTTGGTGTTTATATCAGTCACATCTAAACGATGAAAGGATAATTGTTTTCGAAAACAGCCGACATTCGTGCATAGATGAACAGTTTTCATCGGGAACTGAAACATCGGAGATTCGGAAAAGGGCAAGCCTTCAGTTATTGCATGATTACTGCATTTGGATCACAGCGACGAAGAATTGGTTCTGATGCGTGCAATTTATATCATGCAAAAACAACCTTGGTGAAATTTGCAGGTATGGCAGGTCGGAGCTGAAAACATCTGATCACAGACCGGTGAGCGCACTCTTCCGGGTTGCTGCTTTCCGTGTAAAACCGGAAAAATGTAAAGCCGTTTACGAGGATGTGATCAGGTACTTAAGATTGGATGTTTTTAATGCGTTAATCTAAATCAACGAGTTGATTGGACCACCCACCCATCAGAAATTTCATGCCAAATGCATGAATTGCTTTCTGTTATACATTGACAGATCCGAACTGAAAACATTATAATCTAGAACGATCTTGTCGTGTCAAGCTCTGTTCAATGAAAATATTCATAGAAAGCAATGTTTGAAAGAAGATATGAGATTATGAATTCATGCATCAAGTTTATTGTTTAGAGTAATATGCATTAAGCGTTGTAATTGCTTGCTGCAGAATCTTCGGTGTGCATATGCACGAGTGTTGCTTCTACGCCTATATTATCTGAATTATATAACTGTTTTTTTTTGAATCATCACAAATTATATGCAGGCCTGTATTGTGCTTATTTTCATCCATTTATGTGTGCGTTGTTTTGGTGGCCATTGAATGCGGCGGCAAATCAATCTTAGCCATCGCGTTATTGTAATGCGGCCGCAGTAAGACACTGAGGTGGTCGGAACAAGAAGACGCTTTGTTAAGCTCTGCCTAAAAAGGTCACTATAGAAAGGACGCCTTTGGACGTAGCGAAAAACAGTAGCATCGTCACGTGTTTCAGTCTTTCGTTTCTTTTGGCCAAATTTCGTATGCGCCATGTCCGACGCCGTACTGGAACGCAAGTTACTGTAGTTTAGGCAGTGGCCCTCTGACATGATTTCAGGTGATTTGGAATTTAGTTGATGTAAACGGTCGTAGTCTCGACATGAGGTCCCGGCAAGAGAATGAATTTCTCACGTCTTTAGTTTAAGGGGTTGCACTTGCATATCTCAAATTCCTGAGGCATCAATTCCATTGAAAATCTGTCAGAAAGAGTCATGCTTTTTTCTTCGATTGTCTTCTGGAACTGGACCGCCCGACTGATTTTTTGGAACGCCAATATACTGATAGCCGGACGGCTACAGATTGTAATGCCCGTTTCGTAATACTAATTGAGGCCTATGTTTAGTTCCATTGGACCGCCAGACGCCACAGTGTTGGTCTCGGTCGACGGAGCAACTGCATTTCCGGTCGATCTCTATTACAGTGTTCTGGACAAGCTTGTTCAGCTTGGCATAACTCCGCGCCTTAGCAAGTTTGTTTTTCTAATCAACTGCTGGCAGTTTTTTATACGCGTGTTTGCCTATTTTGTCAGTCGATGCAATCATCCTTCAACCATGAGGTCAGGAATAGGGGGTGTTATAAGAACCCATATTACCCCACAATCTTCAGTAGCTATATTCCTGTGCTCTCTCGCCATTAAAACGCATATATTCATGCACCCTCCTTCACCTCCCTTGAAGAGATAGTTTGCCTGAAGGAACTGAAATAAATGTCATCGCAGAATAATGCATCTTGTTTTATATCTTATGTTAGAGCTAACTTTTAGGTTTGCTCAAATTCAGATGACGACTCTATTTAATTACCAATGAAAACATTGTCAGCAGACAAGTGTGTGAGTTCAAACTCATCTTATGATGTTTTCGCTGGTCGTCAGACAGTGGTTCTCAGAGCTGGATTCGGTTAAGAATTTCTTTGCGAAGACAACTACCTCTTTCATTCTAGTTGGTATTTGGGGTTAATTGATGAAGAAGGGTATTTCTCTTGCGTACATGATCTAATAGAATGTGTTTGCTTCACTTTTTTCGAAGAGTCGGTCAACGAGCAAAGGTTTCAGAACTCGTACTCTCATGTTCATAGTCTGGTTTATGTGCAATCATCTGATATATCATTTTATGTTCGATGGGCCGGATCTTTGGTTAATTCTTGAGAGCGGTGAAATGGCGCTTGCGGCATTAAGCATGGATGGTGTATGTGTTGGGAATGTCCAACTTAACGTTCGATTGCGCTCGCCGAATTGGACCGACGGTGAGAAGATACGCATCGATAGTGCACTACAGAGCTTCAGGAGTGCTGCTGATAACGTGCAGTATTTGACGATGGACGATACAGATCGTTTCGAGTTTGACGGTTCGTTGTTTCCATCTTAAATCATTCATTTGATTCATCAGAATTCTTTAAAGTCATGTATGAATGAGCGGATAGAACCGAATTGATCTAATTTTTTGGTGCGTGGGTGTGAGAGGTGCGAAATAACGTTTTCTGTCGCTTTGTTGAATTTTTTGGCTTCTTGTTTTGTTTTTAAATGGGTTGTGTGCTCTGTTTTTCAGTATTTAGGCTACATACCAAGACTATTCACCGCTCTATACTTAGCAATATCATAAATTTCCCTTAGTTTCATGAGGAATTATGAGTTTGCTAGCTGTTCGCAGAAATGAAAAAGAGGGTGACGTAGATCTGCTAGTTTCTGAGGTGGCACAGTGGCATTTTTGTTGATTTAGTAGATCAGTTAGTGAGCTTTAAGATGACGATGAAGAGATGATGTCGCAGAGTATGACGAGACCGGCATCTCCAAGAAGATCTCCCGCTCCGGACCGATTGCTGGAATTAGAGATGACACGACCGAGTGTAAAATCACCTCAGCCGGTTATCACTGCTGACCCATCTGGGCCTAGGCCGCTGTCAGTACCAAATATGCTCGCTGCAGTATCTGCTGAAACAGGAAATGGTTGGGCAATGAGATCGGAAGGTGGCGCGGTGCCTAATAGGCCAGCGCCTCCTCCACCTGATGCTATTAGCAGATCCAGCAGTCCATGGAATCGTGTACCCAGCGATCCACACATTCAGGATTCGTCTTATTTTCCAGCTAATACATTTAACCCAACGAATAAAAGCGGTCGTGAGGATGGTGGTATACCTGTTGCTGCAATTCCTGCTGTATTTGATCGAAATTGCGTTCCGGCTATACCGCCGAGACCTCAATTCAACAGCTAAATTCGCATGATCTTATCAAACTTCCACCTAGATTTTGCATTTGCCTTTGTGTTTTTCAATTACCTTTGTGTTTTTTCTCTTTTTTTTTGCGTCATGTTTTCGTCGGTTTATTTATGTTGCTCAGGTTTTCAAAAGAGTAGAGCAGTTCATTTATTCCATTTGCTGCAATATTATAATTCGCTTTAAGCGTTGCGTTATTCGTCTCGTTGCCAGATAAATTGCTTCTTAATCGCGAAAGCGTGCTTTATTTATGTTTGTCTTATAAACTTCACACACCCTACAATGTTTTATTCCAAGTTCATTCAAATCTACGCATTGCTATTATTTGGCGACAGTCGCCCACCTCTATTTATTTATTTCATTGGCGCATTTGATGCAGATCACTAGTCTCTTCATCATTTATCTGCTGTATCGTATTTCTTGCGATATATATTTTCATATTGATCTGTATATTCATGTGTTACAGTAATCGTATTGGTTAGGCTGTGAATATGGGGCGTTGTATTTGCTGACATCGTAACGATCGTGTCTATGCCTACTCTAATCTTACGATATATTTGGATTCGGTGCAGTCGTTCCGACGAGCTTCACTTTTCTTTGCTCGCTTTTTGATTGTAGATTCTCATTGGTGTGCCATATATCTCACTTTTATATGGGTTGCATCTTTTGTAAGAACTTTCAGCGTGACCCGGTAGCCATTCCAGATGCATTTTTGAAAGCGTATCGGTGGTTATAAGTGGCGGTGATCGACGCTTCCTAGCCGTTCGTTTTATTGGTTGTGTTAAATGTTGCATGGGTAAAAGTAAGCGATAATTTATTCTTTCAAGTAAAAATGTTCCAAGTTATGCGTTCCTTTCGCCACATTCATTAATCACAACATTCGCGCAGTGATTCATCAGACGCGTCAATTGGAGGGTCGCTCGTGGGATATATTAAGTCCTGTTCATGACATAATATTTCCAGGTCCTGGAGTTACGAGTTCCCATACTTACGATAGGGAAATTGTTCGTTGAGAGTAAGTAATTTAAACCGAACCAAGGAGAACACTTATAGAGCATAGTCTTTTTATCCGATGGCGATATTGGCATTACAAATGTCCTAGTCGCCGCCAAGTTCTAATAATAAAAGTATAGGAGCATGAGAAGAGGAAAGTCATTCCTTGTGGGCGAAATCATGCAGATGAGGGTGTCGTCTCACCTTTTGTCATGGATGGTCTGAGAAGGACTTACGTCGCTTGCCAAACGTAATTGGGGATGCTGAAGAAGCCAGAAGTAATGTCTCCAATTACGTATAATATAAGTTTTCGCTCCGTTGCCGTGGCGACGTGTTTTACGTTCTCAGAGGTGCTTCCGCTTTTTTTAACATTTTCTGAAGTTATTCAGAAAGCATGTTGCCACACACCAAAACCTTTTTTCTAATATGCTTGTTGTGAGTCTTTTTATTCTGCTTTCATGATGTAACACTCCCACAGTTCCATTCCGAAAAAGAAACACTTTATGCGTACTGTAGTCAAGTTATGTCTCTGTGTCTGCGTGGACTTGTCCCTTCGTTGGGTGTTTCAACTAAAAGACTCAAACTACAGGTGAAGTCGATCCTTGAACCGGTGACACGATCACATGGTGACCTAGCGGTGGCTATTCGTCTGTTCCTTCTCCAAATCTTTAGAGGAGTGAAATGAACATTCGTTCCAAAAAAAATTTGTGCTTATGATGGAATTAGTTGAGAAATCGAAATTACAATTTTGAATTGTATTCATTAAAAATTAGACTGAATTGCGGAAACTGGCAAGAGCTATTCTCACTACAAATAATGAACGAATTGTGTTTGTGAGTACAATTGCTTTTGAGTATGGCATCCGCTTTATGGAAAGGATTTCATTCTCAGAAAATACACAAAAATCGTTTAAAATTTCGTATCCGATTCACTTGAGACATGAGGTTGGTCGTTTCAGGTCATGCACGTCATTTAACGTAAGGAATCGCGTTCAATGCTGAGCTATGCGGCTTCGATGACCGATCGGGACATGGGCAATACTGAAAATATTCATTTCATCGAAAGTTGGCGGCTGATGGTTTCGAAAGTGTTAGGTGGTGGAGAGGCATGTTTAGAGTGGTTCAATGAACATCTATTTAATAAGTTAGTATTGAAAACGATAGGCAATTTCATTACAAAATTCAAATATCATGAAGCAACACTGAGGAGCTTTATTTTCAAAGAGTTTATACTGGATAAAAAGAAAGAAATCGGCCGCAAATCCTACTTAAGTACAAATAACGGTAGTTTATGCAGTCATATTGTCTATCAGATGCTGACTCTTTCGATTGCTACTTCATTTGAATATTATTCATTTCTAAAAATTGTTACATTTCCCCACTTCCTATGATTATTACATTTAAAGCTGCTAGCAAATCTATGTGATGGAATATGACGGTCTGCACATATTTCTTGAAACTTAGTCGGTTTTAGTCGTTCGGTATACCGTTGTGGAATCGGGTAAAAAATGGGATTTCAATCGCTAAACTCTTTGATATTGTCCACACCACTATTAAAGTCCAATTTTCTCACCTCAGCGTCATTGCCTAGATTTCCAGGAGCACCAACTGCACCCTCTCCTCCAGGTTGTCCAGATGCTCCAGCTGCACCCTGTGAGCCTCTATCGCCAGGGGGCCCCTCTGGACCAGGAAGTCCGTCATTGCCTTTGTCGCCACTCGGACCGACTATTCCGAAGTCACCTGGAGGTCCTCTGTGTCCCTTAGCACCTAACGGTTTCTCAGCATCGATGCCTTTTTCTCCTGGCTTACCAGGTGTTCCTTGCTCGCCTTAAAAAGAACAATTAATTTCACACATTCATGAATTGCTTAATGCAAACATTTGTGAGGTTTCTAGACGAGCAATATTGTGAACGGAGTTGATCGTTGTTTCATTCTCTTCATAAAGAAACGTGCAAAGTTTACAGCAACGAGTGAAAGATTAAGCACCAATTTTCTGTGCAAAGTTATGAGCATTTTTAATGTATTCGATTTTTCATTAGTGCTTTATATTAGGTCACCTTCATTCCCTGGTGATCCCATCTCTCCCGGTTGACCGGGCTGGCCATCTCTTCCCGGACTTCCTGGGTGTCCTGCTGATCCTCTCATTCCTCTGATACCTGGCGCACCCTGTGGGCCTTGCGGACCTGACATTCCTGATGGGCAATGGAAGCATCCCTGAAAACAACACTTAAATTAATGCTTGACCAAAATAATCTATTTTCCGAGCACTAAAGTACTGGCGAAAATTGGGAAAACTTCCAAAAAAGTAAATGAAGTTTTAACATTTTTCAGAGATTTTCCTCTCTCTCCGATCGAAAGCGTTGCCTAAGTGGGCTGTGTAAGTGGATCATCTCAAAATGAAATGCCCTTTAGTTTCCTTGACAATTTTTCATCATAGTTTCCTGCTTTTCGTATCTATCCTCTCCAACAGTGAATTCACTGGCAGAAATTCGATTCACTTTGAGAAGGACAGCGAGGGAAGGAAGACCAATGATCACCTCAACTAAAGCAGCTCGGCCGAAGCGTAGTAAAATAGGAAAGGCTTGCCGTTGGTGGTGAATTCGTGTTGTCTTGAGCGTCGAACCCATCGATGCCATCCTGTCCACGTAGTCCTGGGAGTCCATCTTCACCTTGTTCTCCTACGGGACCTGCCTCTCCAGGTGGACAGTTATTTTCAACGTTACATGCTGAAAGTTAGTTTTAGTATACGTGACGGTAATTTGTTACAGCATCGAAATCACCGCGCTGTAATGATAAATCACCTCCACAAAAACTTTCGACTATCTCTGATATGCTGGCGATAGAAAATCGGAAAAATATGATTGATGAAAAAAGAGGAGAAAACTAACTGCATGCTGATTCAATGTCTCCAGCAGCCCCTCCACCAGCACTAGACGCTCGTTGACCGCCTAAAAGAGGATGCAGACCTGGGGAGATGATTCCACCAGCAGGAACGCTTGGACTTACGGCACCTCCGCCAGTTCGACCGGCTCTACCTCCTCCGCCACCATATCCAGCCGCACCGGCTCCATAAGAACCATACTGGCGCCTTTGTCGAGTTGATGGGGTGCCAGCGCCAAGTCGAAGCATGTCATCCCATAAATCATCCGTTAGTGCCTAGAATTACGTTAGACAGTTTATTTTACTACACTGATAAGCAACAAGAAGGAAATGCAATACACGCCCTCCCAAGAAACCTACGATGTATTGTGAGCATTTAAGCACAGCGTCATGAAATTCTTCCCTCCTGTGATCGTGTGAGCGCGACGGTCATACAACTAACATTTGCTGAGTACGACAAAGAAATCCTTGATTTTAGATGTATTTTTCATGTTTCATTGCATATTGACTCAACACTCCCCACTGATGTTTTGGCCACGACTTGGCCATTTTGGCCAACTGCTAAAAAGTCCTTGTTTAATTTTGCTACAATTTCAATCAGATATTGCGTCAAATTCCAGTTTTTTCGCTCCATGAGGAAGCTGAGCAAAACGAAATCATGACAGACCTTAAAAGAGAGCATTTCATTGTCGAGCTCAGTCCGGACGTCTCTCATGTCGTTGCATATTTGCAGAATGGAGTAAAGACACACTATCAACGTTAACGCGGAGAAACCGATCGCGCCAACGGTCGTACCTTTGAGAGACATTCTGAAATGTTATCGCTTTTGGTTATTGGTTTTCAGTGAAATGTTTATTACTCGTTTGGTGGTGGGTAACAAAAGCAATGCGATTGACTATGATGATGCAGCTGCCTTTACAAATTCCTCTAGTTTATCAACTAAAACATCGTAACGTTTGTTGCCGAGTTACTCACTTCGAAATCCTAACGCCTCAGCAAAATATCTTTGACTAAAGCAATGGAAGAGTGTCATCCTAGTTGTTCCTATGATCAGTGCCAAATATTATAACGGTTGTAAATAAGAAAAGTTATGCTTCTACATTTCTTTATCTATGTTTCTATTTAAAAATGACGTTCAACGTTTACTGAAGCATTAGCGTTAATTTACTTCATAACTTAAAAAAAACCTTTGAAAAGCGTATGTATTGCAATATGTTCAGTAATAAGTTCTTGATAATCCTTTCATTTTCTAATATCGCTATTGTGCTAAAATCTCACATAAAATATTGGCGTGCACAACGATGCATTCTTCAATTAACGAAACAACAACGATAAACAAATACCTCTATAGTAGACAACTTAAATGGGCACAACTTGGCTGAACCTCTCAACCACTGTGAACGAGCAACGATTTCTCATTTATATAGTGTTTCGATTTAAACTGGTCGATTTGTTGTTTACATCGGCGGTGATGCGTGAAATGTCAATTCGAGCGTTACGCATAATGATTTCTTCAAAAGAGTTTTATTGTTTAACTTGCGCAAAGAAATTATGCATTTTACTGCACTGCAATTATTTCAAACTCATCGTGCATCTCAACATGTTTCGTGGCATCTTTTTCATTCAGTGCTCCATTGTCAGTCAGTGCAACTCTTCGATCAACCTATCCAATTCTATGGTCGCACCTTGCACTTCAGACAACTTTTTCTATGGCAGAATGAATGCTAAAATGTTCAATAGAAGTAACTAGTGACTATTATAGCCCTATTTCGCTTCTTCAACTAACCTTGAACAGAACCTATAAAGCGTTAGTTAAGCGCTTATGTCGGAGAGATTGCTTCCACTTATTCTCATTGTTGGTGAAGGATCAGTCAACAAACGCCCCCCTTTCAATAGCACAATAAAGGATTGTATGAGTAAGCTATAAACCAGGCCATGCCCCAAATGACCCATGAAAAGTTCTGCTGTTACTGCGAAAAAATAACCGGATGGCTTTATTCATAAAATCATAGCCATGAAAATGGGAAGCGAGAAGCTGCACGCCAACGATAATGCTTCCAGTTACTCGAATGAAATGCTTGAAACAAATGTGATCATTTGTGATGTGATCTAATCACTCTTCCGGACACTGTTTACCCTTGTGGCGTGATAACGTCACAAGAGATCAAATCGATCACGAGGTCATTAGAGCAACGTTAATTACACCGTCAACGATCCAGCTCAACGAACTGTCGCTTTGTTGCTCTCATTGTCGCCCTGTCATGCGCAGTTGTTGGACGCGCATGTTCCAATTACGTATTTTTGTGTTGTGCACGAAATTATAGCATTTAGGAGAGAGCGCATACGAAAAGAGACGGTTGGGACAGAATGTGGTTGTGTTGTATGAGTGCCTATAGGATTATGGAGACCTGAGAAACGACAACAGCTTCACCGATTTATATTCACTCATAAGATCATACCTATAAATTTTTATTACGAAACATATATGAACACCGTAAACAAACAATGAAATCACAGGAAGAGGAATACTCGCCGAAAGAACTGTTCGAATGTGTGAGTGACGACTCACATAACAAACAACGAGCACTTAACGAGCAAATGCACGTTCGCAGTGAGCAACGGCAGCTGAGGGGCACACCGGGATGAGGGGAGATGAAAGGATGGAAAGGAGGTTGATCACACAGGGAGAAGGAATTGCTTGATCACACAGCAAAAAACACTCGCGATATATAAACCCGAACTTTGTAGTATCCGAGCATGCACAAATTTGATACTTGATCGGTGGCACGTATGACGCTCTTGCTTCATAATAAAATATACATAGTAGTTTCAATATGTTTCCATAATTCGTTCAATCGAATCCAAACTGCTCGCATTCGCCTAAACGATCAAATTCATTGGCTGTAAAGGAACCTTTCATTGTACAAAAGACTGTTACTCGTCTAGCTAAGCATTGTTGTATCTCCTTCGATTTGAAGATTAAATCACAACAAAAAATGGCACTCTCATCGGAACGGAAACACAAATAGGACAAAAAAGCAAAAAAAAAAGAAACAACAACAACAATGAAACATCGGAAAAGGTAAGGAAATCACATAGAGGTGCTGCCCTCCTCCTATCATTTCCCATTCCAAAACGATCAATTATTCAGCGATTATTTTGACTGAAATTTATGGGCGTCATTTTAGTCAACACTTTAATTGAAACTTTCGACCAAAATTCGTAACGGGAGCTGAAATTCTGGAAATTGAACGACTAAAAGCATTTAGGAACTCGGATTTCTGAGAATCTGCAGATGCACAAATGCACTAAAGGCGAAGTAAATGCTGAGAAATTCATGCTTCCGGAAAATCTTTATCGCGCTACTCTGTGAATTTACTCAATTTGTGCACTTATTCAGGATTTCCATCCTTTCCTTGCTTCTTCTGAGCATCGCATTGACAATCTAAGGATGTCGCCAACGTGATCTCTTCAGTTTGGGAAGAAGAGAACAATGTGGAAGAGGGAGAAATAAAAGGATAACCAATGTGCGGTTGAAATACCGGCCAAAAAATTTAAAGCATGCAAGAGGAGTGCAAAAAACAAATGAAACAGGCAATGTGAGCAGGTGTTTGGTCCAATCACCTGGACAAGACAGAAACATGAAATGAAACAAAAGAGGAAGGCGACTAGGTTTGCGGATACGAACGCAACAATGAACAGTATAACAGCATGACAAGGGGGGCAATGTGTGGCCATCGGGAAACGTTCGCCCATCGAAACGAGCACGCTCGCTATACCTCTGTTTCCTGGGCTCCTTTTCGATTGAACGGCGTCCGGGATAGTCTGCCGTTGGTGTACGTCGAATCGTGAACGGAAACGCCAAATGCGCTACCAGTTGGTGGCATGTTCGGTAAGGCACTGCCAGCTGGGCCCAGCATCGCTTGTGATAATTGAGCTGTCCGCTCGTTTATTGATGTCTGCCTCCCAACACTTCTTGCACCGTAATCTCCCACAATTGCCGTCTCACGAATCATCTAAAAAAATACTCCTCCAGTCGTAATTAATTTTTCCCGCATCGAAATATTTGTGACCATCCTCTGTTCAAATGGATGTAAAGTTTTATCGATGAAGAAGTGCGCCTATTTGACTTTTGACACCCAGTTCGACTCTACTGGATGAAAGAAAGTCTACTTAATGTCAAAATCATCCTCTCTTTGACGGTGCAAAGGGAAAATTTTGACTGTTTTGGTGAATTTTTTTCGAAGAAATTCTACAACTTTCCGATCAGAACGTACGAAAAGTTGTCCTCTTTTTTCTTGCTGATCATATCCTTCGTCTACCTTAAAGTCCCAAACTTATTCCAAAGCCCACTTCTCCTCTCAGCTTCCCCCCACCATCCTTCGGATTTAACAGGTCCTCACCCCCCCCCCCTTATTTGACCATCCTGAGTGCGTTAGCGTATTACAGCTCGAGTAGGAATAGTTACAAAAAATGGAACATGGAAGTGTGACATACTGGTTCTTCGTCAGCGTTCACAACAATGTTATGTTGAAACGCCGTCGTTTCTGTTGCGGCCGAATAATCACTTCGAGGAGTGGAACAACGTGTCTTACTTGGACCCGCATTCCAAACCTTAAAAAATGTTGTAAAACTGTTGCTCTGTTTCTCATCGCCGTAAAAAAGTTGAATAATCTGCGAGTGAAAACAATCCACTCAATTGAAGGAAATCGGATAAAGATGCTTGAGGCTATTGATATTGCAAAAATCACAAAATGTGCGGCTCTGCACGAAGGATATTCTTCTAATCATTTCCAACGTAGAACAACGAAGCGACCCAAAGTTCATTATTTTTTGCACGAAAGTGAAGAATGCGCTTACGTGGTTGCTGCGCTTTCAAAATCATCAACGCCTTTCGCACCCATTTAGCTAGCAATTGAGTTAGCTAATGACATAGATATAGCGTGCAAATAACTGCTTGCCATGACACTGGCATAATGTCGAGGTAAACAATATGCGAAGAAAGTTGTAAAATTACCATGTTTTCAGAACAGTCGTTTGGACGATGCTCTTCAGACACTACAAAAGTGTCACCAATAAGTCCTGGAGGTTGTTCGGAAATCGGCAAGACGTTCCCTTTTGTGGTCGGCGAATGTAAGCTGCAATCAAAAAGGTCGAAATTGGAATATAGGAAGAAACCGAAGGACATTCGAGATGAAAATTCATTCAATCGGGTCAAGAAATGAGCATATTTGATATTTTCATGATCAAAGGCCTCACGGTTACTGCAGCTCTTTAATAGTGATCTCTAGGTCACGGCGATTTGTGAGTACTTCACACATATCACCTTTTCAAGTGAATCGCTGCTCGAGAGGATGTTGTTGACATGCTCGGCTCTTGGTTGTTGCACCAAAAGTAGAAAGGTATTTTTTAAAAAAGGGTCGTAGCAACAACTGAATGAAAAAAAATAAACTCCTTGTTACGTATTTGATTTTCACTCGCTTTGAAAACTTTAACTTTTGACCATATAGAGTAGGTGCTGCGTTGAGTGATGCAGGAGAATGTTTAGACAAAAAGAAAGTGGATCAGAACGAAGGTAAAAGTAGACCTGTTGGTCTGTTTGAGTTGGTCCATCTGTCTAAAGAGTTTTCCCTTAACAATGAGATCGCCGAAACCTTGCTGATGGGAGAAAGCGTATCCGGAGCGCAACGAACCACGTCGACTACGTCTGGTTGCTGCCGACCGTACAAGTGGTCTTGAAAATTTTTATTATCATCTCGTTTACAGTTTTTTTCCGAAGATACTAAATTTTCTTGTCGCACATTAGTGGACTGTAAAAGTTAAGTGCAACCTTTGCAATAGCGTCTTGTCTCTTCAGCAATCAAAAGGACTTCATGCGAAATATAAGAGCCAGTGGCTGAGCGATTGAAGCCGATAGTATTGGAATGAAAATAATTTCACAAAAGAAAAAGCAATAAAAAGAAAATGTGTGAAAACGAACTTCAACGGCACTTCGATCTTCTCTTTGCGAGCAGCTTTTGGCGATTTCTTATACATACGAAGACGATCAGCATATGATGGATGTGTATCAAACCAGAAGAATCTGTTCGCCATCACCGGAAGTAGCAAAATCACTGAGATCATAAACTGACTGAGCCAAAATTGCGGGGAGGACATTGCTTGGAATGCGACACCATACGACATACTCGACTGCGACTTTGCAACTACACTCATCGGTAAAGCTAAAAGTTCAATGAATACTATTGTTGCTGCCATATTTAAGCAACGAGGAGATGTTGGAGTAATTTCTTCCTCTCTTCTCGTCCTCCCTCCACCTCTCTCCTCGCCCCTAAAAAGACAACAACTGGAAAACAAATGCCCAACAGACGTCTTCTTAAGTATGCTGAACTTAACAAAGAATTCTATATTTTCTGTCTGCCATTAGCCCATACGATAGACAGCAAAGGAATATGCTAAAATAGCACAGTTTTTTGCTAGAGTTAACACTCATTACAAAGCCAATTGCTTTGATGAGTTATGCTAACAAAGTGACCTTCGTAAAAAGCGATGGCGAGTGCAAAATAAAACAGCAGCGATCCCCATATAACAATATGACTAAAAGCGGTCCAGTAAGCGGTGTCGAACATTATTTGACCAGTGACGACAATAATAAGTGCTGTGAAACATGTGAAAGCAAGAAGGGCATAGTCATTCATGTCACGTCCTGACGAATCGGATCCATTGTGTATCATTCCAAAGGGGATAAAAAATATCACCAATGAGCTGCAAATATGACTGATTATTCGCGGATTTATAAATAATAACGGTAGCTTTGATTTCATATTCATCTTCGACGAATGTTTTTACTCACTACAGCACTTCGGTTTGGACCTGAATTTTTCTATTACACAGCGGATGAATGTGTTCAGTTGAAATTTGGCTCGAGATTCAAATAATATGTGATAAGCAAACCTTATGATCCCATGAAGCACTGAGTATATGAATATCCGCATGTTAAAAAATAAGTTGTATTGTCCAGGCATGTATAGTTTGGCGTATTTTAAACTGTACTCATCGTCGACGTCTTGATCGAATATGCCCATTGCGAGTACGGGCAAAGAGGTGAAGAATAGGTTGTAAGACGCAATGAAAACCGGATCATAAACGGTCTAGAATTCAATTATCTTACTAATTATACAAATAAAAGGCATTTATAATAGTGCAAAAACAGGAATCACCACAAAATGCAGTGAGAGGCGACAGAGTGATAATATCATCGATCGATTTTAAATTTTCAGTTCAACCTTATTCGCAACATTTGGAGATGCACAATTTTCTTCTATAAGTGCATGAATGCATAATTCTCAGGCAATACCACATAAGACTATTATAACAGCGGTCTTTCTCTTCAGCAGATCTGATCGCATAGAACGTTTGATCAAAATAACAGCACTGACATATTCCATGGCATGCTTTCTGACGTCAGCGTTTTATGTTGTACAACTAAAGATTGCCTCTTCAACTGTTTTCATTTTTAGAGAATGGATATGCTATAGCTTCGTTGTAGTGAGTGCTAAAGGAAAGCAATGCGAATGAATGAAGAGTGGTCATCGGAATTACTGCTTAGAGTATTCGGAGTAATTATTAGTACTCTTATGAGTCGTGTTTCGCTCGCAACACTAAAGTTTGAGGAAGCTGAAACCGGTTAAGAATGGCTAGCATCACTGAGCGCTGTGCCTTATGGGGTAAAATGTAAAATACATTGATATCACAAAAAGCAGTAGCTGTTAGCTAGTAAAACTATGTGGAAAGGAACATACCTGTGCGGTGTAGCCAGAGAAGAAGGAATACCAAAAATGCGTCAGAGTGAAAGAGAAGTTCTTGTAGAAGAAATACCGGAGAAATTTCGCCATTCTGAAATATGACCATCGACCGTGAACGAGCAAAAGTCGTTGCAAATATCGGAATTGGCCAATGCTATAATCGGAAGCGAGTACAGCTTGCATGCCTTCTTGACCTGAAACTCAATCCTTAAAGACAATGACAATAAAAGAAGGAAATGAGGAAGTTCGTGAGGAAAAGATATTTCACTGATTATTCGATGCTGCTAGTGAATTTTTAAAGTCGTTTGTGACAGCTGGGGAAGTTAAAGTGAGTTCAGCACAATTTCGCATGCTTGGTTAGTGACTGCCATATAAACTTAACTGAACAATAGAAGAAAAAACGGCTATGATTAGGGAATAGAGGGAATAGACTGAAAACAATAGAAAATACCAGATATGCCGACACCGATGTGGGCGGTCTTTATCATCGATACGTCATTAGCACCATCACCAACTGCGAGCGTTACGGCTTTTTTATAGCGTCTCACCAAGTCGACTACCATCGCCTTTTGTAGTGGTGTCACCCGACAGCATACAACCGCCTGCAAGGAGTTTGAGAGTGCTGCTAATTTGCGGCGCATTAAATCGCACCCAAGAAGGGTGGGTATCACTCCTTAAAGGTGCTCCACAGGAGGCGAGGAATATTTTGGTTTCTGAGCTTTTCTCAATTGCTTATTTTCGACTAAATGCGAAACAGCTATGTTTACCTTTTTTTCAATAAAGACAACTGTTTCTTTTCCACTGTAATATTGTAAAAGATAACGACCACTTTCCACTGTAATATTAGCGGAAATGCGAAACAGCTATGTTTACCTTTTTTTCGCACAGTCATGATGCTTTTTTTACTTCATCAATAAAGATAACTATTTCTTATTCCATGGCATTCACAGGAGCTACATAGCTGTAGAAGGAGCCGAGGGTGGGGAAGGGGAGGATAGGGGAAGCAACAAAGGAAGGGAGAATGGATATCGTGCGAAATCACCTGACAAAGACAACCAATGTCCAGGAACGTTTTCTCGAGATTGCGCTTTAATGCATGAGTGAGCGAATGCCCATTAATAACGAGAGCGAAACCTTCGGTGCCTGCCTCGTCATCATCAACTGCTGACAGGCCGTTTCCAGGACTTTGGTTTTCTGCAATATTGCGCTTCCAAAATAAAGTATCATTCTTTCGATTTTTAATCAACCAATATGTGAAAGTCGGATAAGTCTGACCAACTCTTGATAAGATACCAACAACATAACCGGCCCACCGCCTGGTGCGAATGAATTGTTCAGTATGCAGTTGAAATCTCATGTCTGAAAAGATAGCATCAAATTTATCAGTTGATGTCGAGCACGTTTTAAATGAATCCAGAAATAGGTTTAAATGAAACCTGTATGAATTATAATGCAATTTGTGGACAACCGGGAAATTAAACCAATCTACGCATATACTCTAACGTTGATCACTAGTAAAAAGCCAAAACGCTTACCGATTGCGCCACGACCATTTAAATTCGGCTGGCTGCCCTTCTGAGGTTTTGTGACGCTATCTGATGGATGAATAAACGCAATGTCGGCTTGTGTTAGACGCGCATTGTAAGTGTCTTCTCCTCTTACAACGTCCTGCATTTTTCTTGATTTACTTCTCGATTTTTACATTAGGAGAACAAAGTTTCACAGTAAAGACCGCGAATAAGCACCATCATAATTAGTGTTGCCCATTATCGTTGCATACAATTGGCAGTGAGAAAAAACTGCTATGAGAACATCATTAGTAAATACTGTGGGGGAAAAATTACAAATGCTGAAGGGTGAAGGGCAACATTTATTGTTCGACCTCGATGAGCGAGTTAAGAAATGCGATTGAATTTAACGCGCTCAGCGAAATGGTGCGAAATTGTTTACTTTTCTTCTCGCATTCTTTAAATTTGCAGCAAGCCTATAAAATGAGGTCGAGTATGATCGATCAGTCGAGCAGTAAAGGTTGCCCTATTAGGGACATAGAATAAATATAATAGAATAAATAACTCCACAGTAAAATAAATAGCAGTCGTCCGTACGAACACTACTACATCTGACTCTTATTCATAGAGCGGCGGTAACCAAGCGACTGGAGAACCATCGGGATCGTTTCATGCGAAAAATCTCATACCATCATTCGTGATATGGCACGTTGCAACATGGCGTTTCTCAGCATAATCAGTTTTTTTGATTCTCAACAAATTCGCAATTTTTCGCTGCTCTGCTTTGTTGTCATCGCAGAGCAGAGCACGTAATAAGGTAGTGCGCACCAAGCACGTATGCTTCCACTACGTCACTAGACTGTAATGTGCCTTATCGCTCTAAATACACCAGGATATCGTGTGCTTAAAAATCCTTGTTTGTAGAAAAAAGCTGGGTCCCCCTATTATGATCACACACAAATTAATATTGATAAAGAAGATTTCTATGAGTTCGGAGAATGACGGAAAAAAACGGACTTAAATCGTGTTGGTAATTGAGTTTGGAATCGTTCGAAAATGACGCAAAAATTTTTGTGATCGAGATGCAATCCAGTTTGCAATTAAGAAGTGAGGAGAAGTATGTCGATGAGAATTTATAACTTTCGATTGACGGGCTGTCGAAAAAATTTACCCCAAAGACAACAGCTAAACGTGCAGCCGGGCGTGCTCTCCATATAATTTTTAAACATAAAATAATGCATAAAAGAGATGAAGAATATTTTCATAAGCAGTGCTCGCAATTAACTTCCGTTCTAAACATGAATTCATCGACGTTTAGCCGACCTTTAGAAGAGCCCCTTGTGAAAGAAAAGACAATCTGAACGGATTTTCGGCCGCAATTTTTGTGCTAAACTTGCGACTTTGTACCGAAATTGCCTTCAGAGTATACCCGACCTCTTATAACATATGAAACAAAAAAGAACAGTGGTGAAAATTGCACTATATTAACGTGCTGATAGGTTTGACAGAAATATGGTGCAATCAGCATGCAGCATTAAAACGTAAGTTGCTGGAAGCAGTGAGAGCAATGTGGTAAGCACTTTGAAGTGACAGTTATTAGCGCAGCAGTCTTCAACGATGGACGGACGCAGTGCACCTTTTTGGACGTTTCGCTGTCGTCCTCGGGAATCGTCAACGGTTCCGCACCGCCTCCGTCGGCGTCACCAAAACGGTAGGTGCAAAGTTGTTCCGCTGCGGCAGTCGACATCGCGTAACTCTGCCGTCGTTCGTCGCACCATTTATCGGCCTCTTCTGCTTGCTCTACTTTAAGTATCATTTCCTCGATGTACTTCACGATCACGTCCGACTTATGAATGCACCGCTTCAAAACGCACTTTCCTCTACATACCTTTATATCCTTGCTGTTGATTTCCTCTTTTTGACTCTAATAGTGGACTTCAACCTAACTTTATTCGTTAATTACCATTTTTGAGGATTATGCTGCGATGCTGATAAACTCCACAAAATGTTATCAAAAAAATAGTGCATGAATACAGTCAAAAAATGTGACTGTTTTTCGACTTGACAGTTTACAAAAAAGGTGAACTCCAGCTCCATAAAAACAGAGTCTTGAATTCCATATCTTTTTTCATGCTTTTCGGCTATTTACGACATCAAGCGACTCAACTTTCCTGGAGCTCAGAAGCTGCGCTAGATATGCTAGATTATGCCGAATATGCCATATAAGTCCGCGATATAAATACTTGGAAGAAAATAAATTTGCCGGGTCCAAAGCAAAAAAAGATGGGCAGCTTAGACCAGGGAATCGGAAATGAACTGAAAGTGGGATTTTTTTTGAAACAAGGAAAATTTGAAAAAAAAAAGAAATAAGGAAAATCAAAATAGGGAATGCGTCAAATGAAGGTTTAAAAAGTAGCTCGGGAAGTGCATTTCGCTTCGAATCCTTTGAAGATGCACTATCATCAGTGCGTACTGATTGGACAAACAGAGGAGATAGTGAAATATTTCATAGAGAAAGCTGAAGAGAGCAGCCGATGCAAGCAGGGCAAACAAGTTCATTTCGAAGTATAAAGTATATAGAGAACAAAATTATGTGTATATATTGAAAGGTATTGAAATTTAAATTAGTCGAGAAAATGTTTTTTCCACATGATTCCTCATGCTGCTTAAACTACGTCTCTGCATGGTTTCGTGATGTGTGTAATAGGGTTCAGGTTCGCCCATAAGAATTGATAAGATAGCTGCTGATTGAAGAGATGAATGTTTAGAAGTTGACTGATAAGACAGCTGCTAGTTTCCTCGCTGTAAAAGATTATGAATCTTCATTGACAAAATTCTAGGTGATTTTCACACAAAGAGAACGAAACACGCACTGAGCCAAGTGTTTGTTCAAGTCGTCTTTTGACAGCTTTCAGTTGCACTTCGACTTCCCTCTCGTTCTCGCCGTCGATTACAAACACTTCGCGCATATTTTCGGTGAGTAATCGGCATGAATAACCAATATTTATTGCGGTTTCCTAAAAAATACGATAAAAATTTGAGCAAAAAAAAATTCTTTTTCCTCGATTTCTAACAACTTATATGATTCATTCATTTATACATTACAACATAAGATCACTATCGATTTTGAGTACGAAAAGAGCTTTTTTAAAAATAATCCTCAAAAAAGCCATAAAATTATACTTGCAGAAAGTGCAAGCCAACATCCATATAAACCATCCCATAACGCTAACAGCTTTTTTGCAGCCTCTTAATTTACTCTCAATACTGATAAATGCAGTATGAAGTTACTCTTAAATAATAATCAATGCAGCACTCTCAAACGTCAACAGTCAATGGCGGGAGAGCCTTAAAAAAACTTGCTTAGTCACCTGTTTATCTCCTGTAAGCACCCAAATTTTAATGTTCGCGCTGGCGAGTTTGGCGATTGTTTCCGGTACACCATCTTGGAGTTTATCCTCGATTGCGGTCGCACCTAGCAGCATCATATCATGCTCAATTTCTTCATAGATCGCATCCAATTTTTCTTGACGATTGTACATTTCGAGAGCCGCTGCTTTTTGTCGCTTCTGCAATAATACATGAGCAAAATTTGCAAAAACGATGCGGTGATACTGCCAGTAAATCAGCTGTTATCATCCTCAGTCTTGTTCCGCTACCAAAAGCTCCTCGTCCATCGTGAATTATGCAAAAAAAAGAGAACAAGCGAAAAAACAACTCAAACTCATCTAAAAGGTGGTTTACCTGCCAATCAGCGAAGTAATCTGCATCGATTTTCTTCCATGCCACACACAGTGTTCTCAAACCTTCGCCAGCGAATTTATCGAGGTGTTGGTTTGTAGCTGTTTTTAATAGTTCATTTGTTGTAGAAGATATCCTATCCGAAAAAAAAAACCTCATTTATTTCACACAAATCATAATTGCACGATACAACTTTCCGTAGCAGTTTGCAACCGCATAAAAACGTTTACTACAAACTTATTGATAGCGGGAATTTAAAAAACGTCCGATATAGAAAGAATTTTGAAAGAACAATGAAGATTTAAGTCGTAGGTTCTAAGGGTGATTTCTGAAATTCTCCTACCACAAAAAATTTTTCTACAGGAAAGTCATAATATCGAAGAAAATTTCTACTTTTCTATATTTTTAACTCTGCACTCTTCACTTCTATCCTTCTCTTCCCCTAAATATGACGTCATTTGAAGATTGACAAAAGCGACGGTTAATTTAGCCGATTAGAATTATTTTGAATTTGAGCATATTTTGCTTTGCGAAACATTCAGAGCACATAACAAAGAATATCAACAAGCCATTTGTTAGCTAAAGCTGATAAAGAGGGAATGAATAAACAGCTTTAATGAGTGACGATTTGAACTGCTAATAAATAAGCAATACCTTTCCATAATCATTGTGTCGGCTCCTTTGCAATATAACGTTATATCACCGCTTGCATTTCTAACAATAACCGACATTCTCTTTCGAACGTTGTTGAAGTCAAGAATACACAATAAGTCATAATGCTATAAAAAAAAGAGCAATAAATCGTCATCGCTTCAATCTTGATAAATACCTTTCCAGTACATTCTCGAATTTGGCATTAATCGCATTTAAATCTACCAATATTGTGATTTTTTTTGTGCTAGTGAACGTAAATATCGACTAACTGGATCACTTTCTCAAATATAAGATTAGAAACATCAAACACGACAATCTCACTGAAAAATAGACATTCAAAATTAATTTAAACGCAATAAAAAAATGTATGGAGAAATTTCGCACTCTTCATTGCTCATTTCATTTCTATATACCGTTTACTTATTACGATAGCATAGAACTATGAAATTCATTTATCACTACCGGCACGATTCAAATAAGTATAGAGCTATGTTTAGCGCAATTGTCATATATTGTGGTGCAGTTAGAGGTGTTTCTAAAATTCAAGCAAATAGGTGCACTAAAAGGAATGCGCGCATCTTGAAAAAAACGCTATGAAATTAAGAAAAGATAACCTAAACTTTCAAAAAAAAAAAAGCGAAACCCAAACTTCCAGTCAAATTGCACAAATATTCGCTAGAGAAGTTTTTTTTTAATATTTATAGAACCTTTTTTCCCTGCATGTGTGATTTTCCACTTTCACATCCAACAAATCTTACACTGATGTAGCAAAACTAGAACTTGTTTACTCCACTTAGAGATCCTTTTCCAAGAATTCAGGATCAGGACTTCAACAGCTACAATTCAACGACACTTAGCTGACATGTCGGCATGATATTGATGCTGCAAATTATTTACTAATGCAAATCAATCGTTTTACTGTGAAAAATCAATCAACGCACCTCTTCCATGCCGTTCACTTCAATGGTGATCGTGTTTGCTGTACGAGACTTAAAAACGAAACCAAAATTCCTTGCCGCTGAAGTTAAAGCTGCCTCGTCAGGACTTTGCGCTTGATATTCCAGCTTGCCATTCTTACGTTCTGGCATTACTGTATGACAAAGAGCTAAGAGACGCCAAAACTCAGTCACCTGAAATTAATTCCCCTAAGACCCTATCAATACATTCATGTTTTTGTAGCACAATATTAAAAATTGACTCTCGTTATATACTATTAGTTATTACTAATAAGAAAAACTGAACAAATAGAAACTTCATGAATAAAAGTATACATTAAGCATATATTGGATGTTTACTGTGGCGCAGAAAGAAATTTCGAAAACTTCGAAAAGGTCTTTGCTAATATATGGACGAAATTATAGTGACAATTATTGACACAATAGGAACGTGAGAATGGATTTGAAAAATCTTTAATCGCCGATTAATTAGCGTCATCAGTGAAAGGAAACACTGAATGAATGTTGAGTGAATGGCACACCTTGCATAAATTTATAGCGCTAAACTTTTTCATAGACTAATGAACAAAAAGACGTAGAATAGCATAGTTTTTAATTTTTCTCTTGTTAAAAACTATAAATATGGTGTCATGTGTGCACTCCAAGAATTATATTTAACAAATTCGGCTATAATGCTGAAAGAAGTTCAAATGAATTTCGGGGCTAAGAAATTCCATTGATCAAAAAAAAACTGATTTTTGAGACTTTGAGACGTAAAGAGAAATTATTTGTTTTAAGCTGTAGACGTATTTACTCGCAGTGGCAGGTCACAAAGGGCCTATGAACAGGGCCATTGTAAGCTGCCACTGCGAGTAAATACATCTACAGCTTCGTTCAACTCAAAGACCACAAAATCATGACAACTTTCTCTTTTTTCAGTACATCCGTTCAAATTTCCAGAAGTGTTCACTAAAAAAAACGAGTTTTCAAAGACTTTTTGAGTCACCAAAAATATTCACCTCATGTAGACCTTTCCTGGTATCCTCCAGTAGTGTTTCATCGTAAAATTTAAAACTCGGCTCATACCACTTATTTCTTGAAAAATCAATCGCTTTTGTTGCCTGAAAATATCACACCAATTTAAGGTTTTAATGAAACGAACGAATTTTATGATCAACGTTTATCGCGTTTCAATTTTCGTCTCCAAGTGCAATTTTACTTGTATATCATTTCCCTTGTGCCACTCCCAAGTTCTCCTATATATTCCGCTGTTCTTTTTATTGAAAATCGCATGAAGGAATGTTCCTGTAGTTGATTTTTTGAGGCAAGCGGATTGTCTTCAACATCCATTTTCGATGAATTGACTTTAAAAAAGAAGTTACACGAAAATTTTTTCTTGTAGCGCTTACTTAGTTTTATGGCATACTGATTCATAACATCGATAGTGGTGAATAATTTTCCAAAGTACAGGATGAACAAAACTCCACATATAGTCTCACCAAAAAGGAGGGATCAAAGTGTACCTATTGAATCTGAAAGGAAGTACTATTTCCCTGGTAGGTTCTTCTCTGATTTAGTGAGTCTTCCTGGAAACTTCAACTAAGCGCCAGATGCTATCACATCGATGACTGAAAAATAAAGAAGCAAACCTCGGTGATTTCGACAATTTCACCTCTTGCACCGTATAGATCGCCATAACTTCTACCATTTATTGAGCATTTTTTGAATGCCATAATATTTTGCGTAAGTGTACCAGTTTTATCACTGAATATGTACTGAACTTGGCCCAGTTCTTCATTTAACGTTGTTGTCCTTGCTCGTGCCGGAATATCAGCCTATTAAAACAAAGAGACTAAATGAGTTCATATGCACATACGCCTCTCATAATATTTTTACGTTACGCTTCATAAAAATCACCAGTTTTCGTGCTTATGAAACATACAATTATCAACTTTCAAAGCATCTTTTTACAATATGTGAGTTTCTCTTCCTTACTCAACTAGTCATTCTTGGGAGTACACGATGTACCTTATAAAAGGTAAACTCGAAATTTCTAAAATACTGGCAAAGTACTAACTTCGAACAGAAAATCCTTCTATTCTCTATTTGTTGCAACTTTATCGAAAGTAGTATATTCAATTCCACGAAAAAGATGACGCAAAGAAAAGTGTTACCTGTTTATAGTACATAGCGCGATCAAAATTAATCCACATTGAGTGAACGAATCGAATTATTTCAACACTGAAATGATAAACAACCGAATGCATGATATTTAAGACAACTAAAGGTAACTTTTTAGTTTTATAGGCTAGAGCATTGCCTAATTTCGAGTGGTTAAAAAAACCGAACAGCCGGCATATTTTATTCAATATCCATTACAAAACTGCTTAACCATAACGAAAATTAACTTGCATAGTGAAATTAGCATTTGCCATCAATCAAATATTTAAATATTGCTGTTCATTGGCTATCTAAAATTAGCATAACATACCTAACATAAAGTGAAATAGGCACAACAGTATTGAGGAGTATAATATAGGAGAAAAAATTGAGAAATGCAATAATGGCGATTTGTTGTGATGATTTCTCATCAGCTTTTGGCACGATTGTACGATCCCAATCCATATAAATGGTAAAATGACGTCCCGTTGTCCATTCCCAAACACCACAAAGAATTGTGCACATAAGACACATTGCTATTAAAAATAGCACTATCTGAAATTAACATCAATATATATCTCATTATTGCTAAACAATTTCACTCAACGATATCTATCGAAATTTTTACAGAGAAGTTCCCATAATATTTTAAATTTTATTGAAATATTTTCATCGAATTTTTTTAATGCTCAAATGTGCAAGAGCTCAAAAACGATTGTATAATGATGATGATTTGAATATGAGATTCAGATGAAATACGTTGAAGCGTTCTTTCCTCAGTCAAACGTTAGAGTAGACCTCATAAAAACCCAACAGATCCGTAGATTAGTCTACTCGATGAGTCTTCTTTAGGTCTTAGACATCTAGTCATTGTAGAGTAAACAATTTCGTCTAAATCGGTCTCTAACATTACCGAATGAAAATGTTATGGTAGTGTGACGGTAAAACCTAAAGAAGACAAAAAAATCACCTCGTAAATATCGATATTCAACAACCTAATATCTTCAAATAAGAAAGCCTACCCCCATGATCAGAATATTGAGAAAGCGATCGAGACTTGTTCTCTTGAATTTCGTCTTACCGCTATTCATCATAAGTTTGGTATCTTTGCCTGAAATGCAATTTTCATCTAATTAAATTACAGCTTCATTAAAAAAACCAACCATTCTTTAAGGCAAAGTAAGCAAAATTATGAAGTTTTATTAATTATACAAATTTACAGCTATTTTTGTAGAGAAGAATAAAACATATGCAATTATTCGATAATAACAGTCACACAATGAAAAGTGATCGCAAAAAATTTTTTTAATCAGCATAACGATTGCGCCGATTGCGTAAACAATGCCATCTGGACGTTATGAAACAGCGTTTTTCAGATAAGAGGGTGCTTCCAAGATAAGAGTGATGAGTTACTGGTTTCATTAAAAACTGAACAAATGAAGTTAATTGTACGTGAGTAGAACTTTTCATCAAAACCACAAAAACTTTCAATGATTGCTCAATAATTGGCTAAATGCCAAAAAAATTTCACCCATAATTGATAAAATATGATACCTGCGAAAACTACAACTCCATAACACCATCGTGTATTTCTGAGCACACAACCCCTCAGCAACATTTTATCGTTGTCTAGCGGTAGTGTAGAGCTTCCAAAGGAAAGCTTCCCTTCGAATTGATTTAAGCGATTATTGGGAGCCTCGCAGACAATTTCACCTGAAAAAAAATGTTTCATTAGTTGAAGTATTCTAAAAGTAAATCAATCATCTCGTAGTGCAGAAAAGGTGGAAAAAATAGGAAGCCCTCATAAGAATCTAAAGACTCATTTTTGCCTAATATCTGACGAGTCAAATTGAAAGCAACTTCAGAAATTATTACCACATTACTAAAATCATGCCGGTTTATTGATGTGCACAATGTGATACTACTTCGAACTCAATCTTTTAAAAATTCATCAATCATGACAAACTGGCTGGCCAAAGTGCCTTATTTTGACAAGAATGGAATCCGATTGTACTTTATTTATTCAGTGAGCGTCTTTCTTGTGAAGTGTCAATGAGCGCTCACAGGATGCACAGTGCGAAGCTTTCCTTCGTTGTTCAATAGATGCTACCGGCAGTGTAAAGATTTGATGATGAAAATCGCTGATCGAAACGGTGAATCAATTTAAGGCTCCCTGATTATGCATATAAGATACTAGCAGAGGCATTTCTATGTGGAATATGAAGAAATGACAGACATTCTGTAAATTAATCCTTCCTGATACTCACAGTTGTTGACTGCATCTCGTTTTGCACGTCGGACTGCTCATGGAACAGGTCAGAATTGGCCTTCAAAATGCTGACTACCTTTAGCCTTCAGCCATAGAATGTGTCTTGAAGTAAAATTGATAGGAAAATTAGTCACCACAATACAATTGTTCAAAAAAAGGGTAACTTTTCCAGTAGTGAAATCCGCTAGAAACTTCTACTTAAGAATGCCGTTTTTACACTACTTTCTAGGCGCAAGAAAAAAAGAAGTAAGTAATGATCTAACCTCGGAAGTCGCTAATCAAACTAAGTTTATCCCCCATCTCGAAGGTTTCCGGAAGTGCTTGTCTAGCCTTCAGATTTGTTTCACCGTCCAATTCAGCTGTCTCTATGTAACACAGTCCATGAGGCTCTGATGTAGACAAGAGAAGTAAGTCGGCCTGCAAAACTGCATTACTGCTATATTTCCAGTCTCAAACTGTAGAATTCAAAGCCTTAGACGAGCTTTGTGATAAGTGTTACTCTGAAGCGTTGTAACGGAATCATATGCTAATCTTCAGCTGCACGTCTCGGTTGTATGTATAATAATATATACAAATTTGAGAAGAATTAAATTGTTTAAAAAACCTCCATTTGCAATCGATATCGACTAAACTCTCTCCAGAACATGAATTCTTCTTTCATATGTTGAGCATTTTTTAAAACAAGCAACATTTTTCACGACGAGTTAGGTGTAGCAACTGATTTCAAAGTTGGATTTTACTTCAGTAGTGCGTTCCTTACAGTTGAACATTTTGACAAGTGGCTACGAGAAATAAAACCGAAGTTTGGCAATTTTCATCTTCAGACGAAGTGAAGAGAAAAAATATCGCTATAGTCCTCAATGACGATGGCCGCCTGTAGAGAAAGGTGTACGCGTATGTGGGATTACGATAACTCCTCATATGCAAGTATACCACGCCAATTTTTTTACATTGGCGTCTTAATCGTACCTCCTTATCATATTCCCCTCTCCCCTTAGCTGCCATCCCCTCAAACCATTACTTTGGAAAATCGGTCACTACTCTAACACTATACATAGATTAATCGATTAAAAAAACCAACGGCAACAAATTGGTCGTTTTCCATTCGTATGACATCGCCCACTTTAACGTTCATCCATTTTTCTTCAACAAGTTGTCCATTTTTAACCACGTATGATACCCGATTGTTCACCTGACTATCACTGCGATGCCTTTGCTGAAAAATTTCTCTTAACACAAGGCTAAATGAACAGCACAGACAACATCAGTCTGTATAGTATCTTAAGAAATGTGAAAGCAAATGCATACAGCTACCGCTTCACTACGAAAAATGGGCAAACATTATCCGAACAACAGCAAAAACGTTTTAAATAGCTAAAAATATTTTGTCGATAGGCATCTTCGTTGTAATATAACTATCAAATCACGACTTTCAGTTGCTAGGAACCTAGAAGTATCATAGCACATACGGTCAGTATTCTTTGAGAAATAAGTGGAAAGAAATTCTCTAAGATTGAAGTGAAGAGAGAGAGAATTTTTATTTTTTTTTTTATAGGCGAAATTTAATGTTCTAAGTGGAGACGAAAAACTTATATGAAACCGGTGTAATTTGGATTTCAACGTTGAAGAGTTCTTAAACGTTCATCGAAGTACGTGCCACTTCGAAAGAAACGGAAGAGAAACAGTGAAAGCAAAAAACTAGAATGTCAATTATAACTCACTATATCGTCGTAGGCATCTTTGGCCGCACTAAAGGCAAGTACGAAAAATAGAGGAATGGCAGTCGAGTACCATACAATAGAACTGATCCATGGGATCAACTGCAAAAAAATGTCGATTCATATTTTTAAGCGATACTTACTCATATGAATCAAAAAGGAAGTATGCGGAAGATATTTACATTATTGACGAACCAATTTCATAAATGCTGAAAAATACAAGAAAAACGCTCAATACGTATTCTTTTTTTTTTGTCTCACTAATGGATTGAGGGAATTTTCTGAAAAATGTGATTTTATGGCGCATATTTTCAACAGAAGTGCAAATTGTCCATTATGGCCTAGAATATGATGAGAGGAAGCAACACAAGAGTCACTAACAATCATCAAATTCAGGTGGAAAGTGCTCCGCTTGAAAATAATTTTGTTTTTTTTAATGCATAATTGTTTTCACTTATCTTGTATAGAAAACATTTTTTCTTACTCATAAAAACTCGTTCATCTAAGGACATATATGATACAAACATTCTTCATTATAGATTACATCTATGTAATGACTCGTACATTGCAAGCGTCAAATATACAGAAATATACACACATAGACAGTCAAATAAAACACCAACAGTGACACCATTTGTAGGACACAAAGCCTTTGAAAAATATGCAACAAATAGGTTAACGCGGGTTGTTTCGGCAATCTAATGTTTATCTTTAGTCGCTAAATGAATAGCTACGATGCTTCAACCCATGTCAGCAGGAATTTGGAAGATAACATAAAATAATTATCGATGCAAATAAATTTAAAAAAAAAAACTTTACCTGTAAAATCATTAGAACAAGGAAGTAAAAATTGGCGAGGCGTTGGAATTGTTCGAAGAGATTCTTTGGAAGAAATGTTATAATATTGTATTTAGAAGTTTTGATGAAATTATCCTGAAAATAAAATCAATAAATTTACAATTTACATCCATAAATATGCTTTTATTTAGATGAAAATTGGCGTTACATCAAAAGCTCATTTCGTCAAGTTTATCTCGTCTAGATGACAAAAGATATACAATATCACAACCAACGATAAATAGCTATTGTCATTCTATAGAGCAAATCGTAGAGAAGAAATCAAAAGCACACTTATGTGATGGAGTAGCTTATAAATGATGAATGCGAGTTGTATTGCTTACTGATTTTTAAGAGCGAGTGATGAATGCGCTCCCAAACATATGATAAAAAGGCGACTAAAGCTGTAAAAAAGAGCACCTGTCAAATGTCTATATACATTTAAAAATTGCCCTAGAACCCATTTCAGAATTACTGTTGTTGATCGACTTCTGTCGAAAAAATTTACAATATTTTGCATATTTTTGGCGGTTTTTTTTGTGGAAAGCAATAATCGTATAGAGGAAAATTCTTTAGCGAAGCTTACCGCATACTTAAATTGCTCATTGAATTTTCGATCGTTAGCCCTGAGGTGACGCTGAGTATTGCCAGGCAATAAACTGCTCTTCCTTCGTCCACGTTTTCCACTCCCACCGCCACCGCAGCGCGACAGCAGTTCAGATACCTTCATCCACCAGCTTGATTCCGACTGCTTGTCGTTGTGTTTAACGGCCGTATAGGGTCGAACAGTTGGTAAGTCACTTGCCAATGGTGAACCTAAAATAAAAAGGTATTCAAGATAGTAGTTCCACTGTGACCTTTATAGGCGTTGAGCATAACCACGGGGTTCATTTACGAAGCTTACATTAAAATCCAACTACTATAAAAGTTATCAACCAAAGCAAATGTAAACTAGCGCTAATGTTGGCGTCAACTTGAAATTGAAGCGACTTGAAATTAACTCAGCCGCTTATATACATAGAAAGCAATCATTCGACTTATAGATGAATAGACTGAATGATGAATTTAAAGGAGTTATTTCTAAACCTCTAAGAATCGTTGAATGAAAAATGAGCATTTTCCAAAAAAATTCCATTTGAAATTTTACAAAAAATTCACCAAAAAAAAACTCTATTGAAAAATTATATTCAAAAGAAAATGTATTAATGAGAAAGATTTTTGATGATTAATTGATCAACGATGATGAGTGAGGTCTAATTGTGAGTAATACAACTAAAATATAATAGCAAATAAGGAATCTAATGAATGAGTTTAAAAAATAGCTATGCGCAATCTTTAGCAACGCTTTCTTTTTCTAAAGCAAATGCTATTTGCATATAGTAAATTTTTTTCTTCTTAGATTTACGTCTGTCCCATATGAAGGGCTAGATGATACGGTAGTATGCTATTTAGGTAAGGAAGCACAACGGTAGAAAATTCTTTTAAAAAAGTTCACACAACGTATTTCGCAAAGTGGTCAGTTGAAATGGTTTTGAAAAAAAAAAAAGGAACTTAAAGATATCTAACCTGAGGCGTTCCGCGTCGCCGGCGTTGCACCTTTTTGATGAGAGGTGCTTGCGACGTTCACGTGACCAACTTTCTCCTTGAGCACCACTAAAATTCATAGATCCCTAACTGCATGCGTAATTCTCGATCCTTGATCATGTAATTTAAGAAAGTACGCTGAATTAATTCTAATAGTTTTTACTGATTAAATAGGTCAATGCTCTGAGTTATGAATCGCCATTTTATTGTAATGTAATTGAAAGCATTCTAATGAACGCTGGAGGTTTTCTGAATGAAAAAAAAAAAATAAAGAGATTGAATCGTCTCGCTAAAATAATTGACGTACTATTTCTGAATCAGATATACTGCTTTGAAAAATTTCTTAGCAGTTCATCACCTATATAAAAGTTTGAAACTTCTATCACTATTGAAGAGTGTCAATAATAATTTAGTTTCTACGAATCTTAAGATAAGATTTATTGTAAAGGTTACTACTAAATAATCAAAGTAAGATCTCCAGATTAGTCGCTGTTTAGCAGTACTAACAACTTACGTGACACTTTAGCAGGTTATAGCATCATCCAAGAAACATTGCCCGCAATTAAAATTTCTCTAACAATGGCGCAGGGTGGCAAAATTTTGAAAAAACGGCTTTATACGAGTGTAATCAAGTTTGAATAGCATTATGTTCAACTCGTTTTTCTTGAACAATTTTTTTGCAGTTGCAAGAACATCACTGGACTTTCATTTTATTGACGGGCAAGCTTTCGGTCCGTTAGTTATTGCACTGGATTTATCAGTACTTTATTAATAATTATCACGTTATCAACACTCTTCTAGGAGTGTCTTCATTTATTACTTTGACGGTTGCTTGTTCGCTAATAGCATTTATTCAAAAATGAGAATAAAAAAGCCTACAACGCAAGAGTTTCCGCTTGCATAAATAAAGAACTATGCCATCAGTTTGGTGAAACAGAAGCGGAAAAAGTAAAGCTCTTTAATAGATCATATTTGATGCTCGTTACAACTCCTACGTTTTAGCATAAAAGCGATAACGTCGAAAAATACAAGCAATAAAAGAGGTTAGTGTGTCACTCTAATCAAGCAATAAAATGTTATATACACTATAGATAAGAAAGATGAGGACTAGTGTTGGCAGTGGAAGTCTCAAAGTTGGGATTCAGAATCGAAGTGGGACTTCAAGGAATTTCGAGGGTTCTCGATGCATGCAGGTTCTAAATATCGGAGCTTCCAGAACGAAATTTTTAAGGGGACAACCGTATCATAGAATCATCTTTGCTTCCAGAGCGCAAAGAACTTGGGGCTTTCGAATTTCTGAAATGCCCGAATGAGATCATTGGCCACCGGAAGCAATACTAGCAGTAAGGACGACAAAACTGAGATTGATGGTTTGGAAATCACAACGGTACAGGATTTTGCCAATAGCAGTAGCATAATCTACAAATCAGTGTGTTCTATCACAGGGCGCAATTTTGAATTAAACGTACATCGACTAGTCTAATTCATAGGCGCATAGGTCAGGAAAGAATGACGATTTTTCCGTTACGACGCTTTTGATCGAATTCACTCATTCATTTCTATACTGACATTCTCTCAATAAAGGTGTCTTTCTAAAAGAATGCTCCAAACAATTGACAACTTCTTTCAAAAACTGAATGACATCATCGGCGTGAAAGGAAGTTTGATATATCGAAAAGAAACGCATCGATTATGTGCATAATGAGGGAACTCAGAATTGTAAGATTTTCAAAAAGAAATCGAAATATCCGCAAAAATTTGTCAAAATATCATGAAATTATTAAACCAGAATTTTTTGATGCAAGAAATGCACTCGACGCGTACAAGTTCCTTCACAAAGCTTGGGCTTCTTTAGGTGGGACATTATACGGTGATAACTGGTAAACGCGTAAGAGAAGCGAAACAATCTTTGCGAAGTGATTAGAGCGAACTAGCTAACTAGGCCACCTCGAACACAATTCTTGCTTTCATTCTTGCTTGCGCACTTCTTGCCAACTTCTTCTAGACAATCAACGCAGTGACAAGTGGCACTGAAACCATGACATCGGAATCGATATGCTCGCGTTGGAAACATTAAGCGATAAAGCGGTATGCTCTCGATATGGAATTTGCTCGGTATCGATAACAAATATGCATCCTTGACTTACCTCATTTTCTAAGTTCAGTATAATTCAGAAATATTTTGTGTGGGTCGATTACTTGACGCCTTTCCGATTAGCATTGAAAAGTGTGAATGAACAGAAAATAGCTTAGCATAGATTCGCTCATATCAACACAACACTCGATGTAGTGTCCACTATGCCTAATATAAGAATCGAATTACATGCGCTCAATACTTAAATAAGCAAACTGTATTAGTTCAATAGTATGCATTATTCTATTCGATCAAATCCGCTGAATCGTTGAAAAAGTTCATTACCACAATAGAGAGTAAGTTTTTTCACTTGGAAATTTCTCTTAACAGCCCTATATGCTTGAAGAAACAGTATCAGAAACCGAAAAACGCTATGAACATAATCAATACAATCACATTGTCTACAGTGTTCTGTCAGAAGTATACTCTCTTTTACGAAAAAGTGTTGCTAACTGTAAGCACATATGCTTAGATAATTATTAGCCAACCATCGATAAATTCATTCCTTAAGGAAACATTTTCCTTCTGCATTTTGTACATTATGAGATGAATCTTGTTCATGGGAAAATTTTACGAAACGCTAAATTAGGTTCTCTGTTCAGTTGTGCACCTGTGATTGCCTGTTGCTTCGAATCATTCTTACCAGCAATTGTAGTTTTAATTTCAAACAGTATGGATTTTCACGTTTCGCTCAATTCGGAGTTGGCCACAACGGTGAAAAGTAGACGTTCAAAAACAGTGTAAACGATATGCAAAATAATAAAGTTTTTCTATTAGTATGCAATTGTGGTTTATTGTTGTTTCAAGAAACGTTTTGTATATTCTAAATGATTGATTTCTTTTCCGATCGGATGAAAAAATACTCGTCAAATGAAGACAATTGAAGAATCATGCTAATGGAGTTGCTACGAGATACACTTTCGCATTGCGCCCATAGAAGTAATTTTTACTAAAATTTACTAAAATGGAATAACGAATATATGTATTAATGCGATTTTTAAATTAAACCGATCACTAATATCGATCTTCTACAAAAGTGTCGTCTTTTTTCTTGCAACAAAATCAATGTAAAATAGAAACCGGTCAGTATTATAGCATGCGTAAATTCATTTTGACATTTAAATAACTACATATTACTCTTTTCAGAGTTGATCGATCAATTAAAAAAAAAGTAAATGAGATGTTTACGATGTGCATTATAGCCGTCAAATTGTGCAACTCTGGTTTTTTTAATGAATAGAAATCGGCGAATAGACTCGAAGATATGCAAATCAACAAAAGTTTGCAAAATCATGACATCAAGCACGATATGCTTTGCAAAAAAAAAAAAAGAAATTTGCAAAAGCGCATAACTGAGGCCGAATCGCGCATAAGCGCATAATTGAGGCGCAATCCTGCGGTATTTTTCATTTCCTCATCAACAACAAACAATGCTCTAAGATTAATGAATGCAAAAAAATTTAAAAAATGCCAACAATAATTTTGTCAACGGGGTGATCTGATGAAAAAAACTAACTGCTCAAATATTTCACTGTTTGAAGCATCAATTTATCAAAAACTGCAACCATTGTATAATTTTATTTATTTATTTATTTAGAAAATGATAAGGTGCATTTCAATAGGAAATGAGTTGCTATATATGAGTTAATTGAAAAGTCCGCTTTTTTTTTGAAAATTCATATATGTTTTCGGCATCAGACGTTTACGGGAATTCGTAGTCTACAAAAAATCCGAATGCAAAGTATCCATAATTACGTCTGAAGCATTTTCCATTATCCATATTTCAGTCTGTTCAATTTGCACCTCTTGTTAACGAATCGAAGAAATTCTAGCAAAGATTAGTAGTGGGTGGCAATCTGCTAAATAGAATCGGATAGGACATTAAATTGACTGCGCATGAGCAAAGGGGGTTTTTGTTTGCGGATCATTGAGGCGTTACTGTGTGCACACATCGCATAAAGCAAACAACTCAACTCTCCATGTTACACGACATCACAATCACTTGACAATAAGGCGTTAAGGCTACGATGACAACATCGACGGTGTGCAAGAAACCGTTGAATAACAACGTTGTTCGCTCGCTTCCTGTTGGCGCGTCATCAACGATCAATAGTAACCGCCACGACGATTGTCCATTCAGAAAATCTGTCGCTTGTGTACACGTCCGCTTTTTTCATTTTTTTAATCATCATGAGGACGCCCCTCTACTTTATCTGCCGCAATAAAAGAGAAATATATAGCATAATAAAAAATACTCATTCGCACAAAAGGCTAAAGTGAACAGTGCATACAGATCGTCTATTTCTTAACGAAGACATAAATGTGAAGAGGATTGCATGTGACTCTATGTGTGCAAATTTTTGAGGAAACTTCTTGAAAACCCACTTATGGTGTCATTTAAACTTTTCTTTGCAAAAAATAATGATATCAAATTAGAAAAGAAACTTTATAAACACTATCCAAGAAAGCCGATGTGAGGATGTCTACGATATTGCGTATTCGTTAAAATAGTGATGCTCATTGAAAAAAAACCCACCCTGAGGTGCCATAAAATTGAAGGTAATAGAAGGTAATCCTTAGTGCGAATGTTTAGACTAGAAAAGTGACGCATCGCTGAATGCCGCATAACTTCGCTCAATAGGAGAGATTACGTTTGTTTCATTTCTCTTCGCTGATGCTATAAAGCAAGAACGACCCCCTTTTTTTTAAACGTTCAGCGCTTGTGACAAGCAATGGAGTTAGAACGATTGCTAATGATACAATTGAGTGCTTTAAACGAAAAAGTTGACGTGCATCCTATGAAGTTTACGATCGCAGGTTTGTTGCAGGCCTAATCTACTACAGCCTCCTTATCCCGACAGTTTATAGTATTCAGGGCTCGTTGAGTCATAAACCTGAAACATTCCACCAGAAACTCTAATACCATCAACCACCTACAGATGGAGACGATGCATTTTAGGTGGCAAGACAATATCCCATGACACAAAGACGACTCAGAAGAAACCGCGCGAGGGGAGGTTTCATAATCGTCCGCTGCTTTCCGCTCATTTCTCGCCAAAGAATTTCCACTTGTTCCGCTGTCTTTATAGTTCCTTGAGGAGAAGCAATCCGGAAACGAAGAAAATTCCAAGACACTATCCAGATTTACCTGGATTCTAAAAATCTGGATTTCCATTCTGTAGGATATAAATGCGTCAACAAGGTTAGGCTAACCACAGTGATTTTTGTTTCGAACAGGAATGGTTGCTACTACTAATCTGTTGTTCTTGCAAAGCAAAAGAGCCAGAAAGGCAGAAAACCATCGAATGACCTAAAATACAGCTGTGAGATGAGATTGGTACAACTGTAAAGGCATACAACCACTGTAAGTGTTATTACTTCAAAACTGCTATTAATCCCACGATCCCATCCTCCAACACTTTGAAAAATTATGGAAACGGGAGGTTCAGTTCCCACTTACGGCATGCCTCTTCCCCTTGCATTGACAAAGTTTAGCAGTCACGTGACAAACATTGCAAAATGAACTGATTGAGTTCGAAAGCAGAAGACCAGAGTTAAAATTCGAAAGTATGTGATATATGCTTTACTATGCGGATAGTTGAAAAATCGTTTTCGAAAATGGGCTCTCGATTCTATGAAACATAAATAAGCTAGCTGAAGGAAACTGAAACTTAGAGGTGACGCAATTTGAAAACGTTACTCTTATCCTCTAGTTTTGCCACAATATATTGTAAACATGATTCAGGCATAAAGGAACTTCCCTCACAATCTAGCACTTCATCGGAATACTATGGTACGCTCCAACGATGAAAGTATTTAAAATTCCTCTTAGGATGAACGTATGGTGAATCAGTGTTGACTTTTCTATCGTCGAGAAATCGCTTCTCAAAAACGTTAAGCTATCGGAAAAAGTTTCACTTTAGAAGTGTTATCTTCGCGATAGGCAATCAGCGGAAAATCATTGTGCGCCTTTTGATAGGGAATAATTTCCTATACGTTCGGAATTTTGTCACTTCCCTGTCCGCTTCACTAAGAAGGAAGATTGTTTGATTCTGAGTCATGATGGTCAAATAACTTTAGAGAACGAACGAGACAAAGGATTGACTTCAAGTCGCTCCACTTCCATATATTGATTATTCGTATTGAAATGTTCCATCATAGCAATATGAGGAGGTAGTCCTCTTTTAACGGATTTAGATAATCGCCAATCTTTCAAAGTGATTATTCAAATTTTGATTCCTCTTGATGCGCATATTCCATAAAAAACATTCAGTATAATGAGCAAAGTGTTGATATGGCTCATTCACAGCTATATTTTTTGCGTAAATCTGTTGCTTTTTCCCCCCCAAATCAACGACACAAAGATAAACATTCTTGTGGTGACAGATGCGAACGGAATTTTTTTATTTTACGCTTTCGATAACGCATTCGATCTTTTATTAGATGAAAATTACAAATCTACAGTTTTTGTGCAATTTGAAATGAGCGCTTCTATATAGATCGATTGCATATTGCCTTATTTCTTTGGAAGGGAAATGAAACGAAACAAGCTGCAAAAATTACAGGTCATCCTCCTTTTCCTTTAAACGAGTACAATTTGTTGAATTCATGCAAAGTTCGTCAAAATTTTTATTTCGATTGGACGTTTAGTACTTATATCATTTTTTTCAAATTTCGAAAGGAGCCGAATGATATGATTTTCTATTTTATAGGTAAATGGTGCAAAATGCACGTCAAAAATCTAAGGCCCTTAAAATGCGATTTTCACGACTTCGAGATGAACAATGGGCAAAGTACTCCCTAATTGAGAACGAATTTGTGCACAGCAGCATAGATAAACAAAAAATAAATAAATAAACCAATGTATACAAATTTAATTTATTAGTAAATTATTTTTAGCATATCAATGAGCGAAAATATCGATGATTTTTCGAAACAACTTTCTTAAGAATCAAGCGAACGCTAGTATGACAACAAATAATACCAATGCCACGTAATAAGTCGTACTTGAAAGAAGTTCTGTACATTTACTGCACCTTGATATCTTAACGCCTATCAACATAAGTGGCTTAAGTCTTAAGTCTTAAATCAAATACGTTAAATGAAACCTCAAGAAAACAAAAATCAAAGATTGCTTATCTATAATATTAAAAATAACGAAATTATCACACAAGACATAAATTTTGAACGAGAGAAGCAGCTCTTTAATGGATGAATTTGAAAAAAAAGAAATAGAAGGAAAAGAAAAATTTAGACGAAATTGGCGTACGATGTTAAAAAGTGTTATGACGGAGCAGAAGTGCTGCGACAATGACGTAAAATTCGCGTACTCATCACAAGCAACGAATAATTGCCAATTCGTATTTCGCATGCATTTTAGAGAGGATTATAGGGGACACGCTAGTTGAATTTCGAATTCTCTACATTTATCTCGACAGCAATTTCCACACTCTTTCGATTACCTTCATTTTATTTTCATTGTGCGAATTTTTAAACGCTCGCAGAAGAACAAGAGCAACATTCGAAAACACTACATTTCATCGTAATTCTCTCTTTGAATATTAATATTAAAATAAATATTATATTTCAGTATTCTTATGAGGTGATTTTTTGCATCGATCAGAAAGAAGAGCTATATATGAGCTTTAACCACAATATGGAAATCAGCCTAGCGAAAACGTTCAAATGACAAGTTGTTTTTAAAGGATTGTAATAAAGAGAATACAAATATAAAGAAGGCATTACGGGAACGAGATGAATTCACAAAACGCCTTCGTTAAAGAAATATTTTAAAAGTTGTAATAATAGTAGAGATGGAAATATAAAATATAGAAACACACACTAGAATTTGACCACTGTAAAGGTGGCAAAATTGAGGATAGAATTCACCACCTTCATACCTCATCTATTTTTAGGTAATATCCAATGTGGCGCAGTCTATATCACAAAAATCATTTATTTCTTCATTCTCGAAATGTTAACTGGATTTCTTCGACAGCTGGGAAAGGGCGTTGCGTTCAGCAATTCATTTCAGTCTGTGCGTCAGGATCTGTGCGCACGGCTGGTTTGACTTTATTTCTTGGTACTGTCGCACAGCTTGTGGCAGATAGGACAGTTGCACGTTTCATTCCCAGACTTAGCGTCTACTACAAATGCAGATACTGGATGCTTCTACCACAGACGACTAATCTCGCCTAATTAGAGCAAAAGGCATTGTGCACTTGGCAAGCAGGATAAGTGAGATCGGTGCGAAGACGCTTCGCGGTCGCTGAACTTGCGCGCAACGATGGAACTTAAGAACTTATTATGGCTTCAACTCGCACACTACACCAATAATCTTCTTCGCCAATAATCTAAACTCATGTGGATATTATCGAGAAAAAAAAACGATATTGAAATATGCTTGAAATGCTACTCATAAATCATTGTTGTACTATAAATCGAGAGATGAGTTTTAAAACGACTGAAAATCTTTTACCGAAGAATTGCACGACGGCAAAGAGCGGTTAGCGATGATTACGCTGACGTGGTTAAAGCAGCGTACGCTGACTAAGCTGAATGGAGATGAGTTTCATGCGACGCGCTAGCTGAACGCATTATCAGCCGTTGACGAAAAAAAAATTTTTTTTGCCATTGTTCAAACAAAGGCATTAGGCGTATTCATTGCCTTTCAAGGTTCTCCTTGCTTTCCAACTAATCGCCAATTTCACTGCTGAGAAAGAACTTATCATAATGAACTATTCATCGATTTACTTCTATGAATAGCAAATTGAAAAGATTTCGATAGAACCAAGATGGACGACGAACACAAAACAAAAGAAATCAAAAGACACACAGCGATGCAAACGGCACTCAACAACACTCTTCTTGAGCAATATTCTCATATATAGTTTATAATGAGTGGTTTATTTATTGATTTTTTTGTTTTGTGATTTTATGCTATATTGTATTGTAGCGTTAATCTAATAAAGCAAAGATACTACAATGAAAGTTCATGGCAAAAGATAACAGGCTAACAGCGAAAATCATTACTTATTAATAAACGAATAGAAATCGATATTAGAGTTTATTTTATGACACAGCTCTATTGGTAAAGAAATCATAAGGCTTCCTCTATACTTTCGATTAGAGATAACGTCTCATAGCATATCACAATGTGACAAAACCACCATCTCATTCATTTTATGCACGTTTCTATAAAGTGGTAATAATCAATCTGAGATGAATGGAAATGAATAGGTGAAATTGAAATGATAATAAAGATTATTTTGTGTTCATAATTTGCTTCGTCTGCAATGGAATAAATTGTGAATGAAAATACAATCAGCGTAATGTAAATGTTTCATATTCAGTTGTGAAGTCATTGAATATATAGAAGCAGTGAGAAAAAAAATCTAAATAGCGGACAAATCAGACTTTCGCCAATTTTTTGCAGTCTGCCTTAGCTGCTGAAATCTGTTTAAGACAGCAATTTCGCCCCGGAACTCGACTGCTCTGGCACAATTTGAAAACAACATTAAAAGTTACTGATTCGCTTTTAGATATTGGGAAAACTTGGTTAACAACGTTAAGGCAACAGTAGTGCATGCGATAAGCTTTAAGTGAGTTCATTACTTCTGAGCTGTGCTCGGAAGTAATGAACTGCTATAAAACATGGCACCTTAGCATTTTTTTTACGTCCAAACAGCTGGAACCAATTTTTTTTCCACCAGTATTCCCTCATCCACAAATATTTCCTTTATTTATGTTTTCATTAAGTTCCTAAAATTTTGAAACAACCTGGCAAGGTTTTCTGTCGCAGCCAACAATTTGCAGTTCTCCAATATATAAGAATATTGCCACATTTCTGTTTCGTTGTTGCAGCTAGAATATAGAACACTATTGTATGCTTAAAGCGTTGTAGATTCTTTGTTAATAAAGTAATGCTGGACGTCTAGTTGTTGACGATTGGGCTATAATGTGATCATTTTCAATTTAGTTCTTTTGAATTTTGTAGAAGAGAATTTTCTTGAGTATTTTTCTTCCGTTTTATAATTCAATGTAGGTAAAACAATAATTAACAATCGAATGGGAGTCGAACTTCTTGAAAGATCTCTTAGACGGCAAAAATTCGAAATGCCAATAGCGGATTTTCCTCTTGTGAAACTTGAACGAATAAGTGCCATTATTGTGCTGGCACCTATAGTAATCGCAAATTGCTATGCTCAATGAAAAGATTTTAAATTACCCCGATCAAAGCTAGCATTCATCATCGTCAAGCAAGAAAATTGGATAGAGATAATAGCGCTTTTAGATTTGTATTTTCTCTGTTATCAGCTTCTAAAACTTATTGGCTGAACTGGCTATAGAGCTCATTAGATTCACTTTGCGACCACGAAATTAGCAAATTATTAAGTCATGTCGAATTGAGACCCGAAATTAATTTCGGCTATTCATTACGTCACTCTCATAAAGCAGCAAAAAAAAAAAATAATTTGCTGCAAAAATAACTGCCGTGTTTTTTCTAAAATTAGGCAACCGCTGACGTCAATGCTACAATCGCACGTTGCTAATTTCTAGGCATAAATCTTCCGAATATACCAGAAGCCACGTAATTTGTTTTCCGCTATAATGGAGTTGTTATGGTGAAGTAGGGAATGTATCACTCTCGTTTACTAACATTGACAGGACACATCGAAGTAAGACGGTTGCTTAGCTGATGTGGCGTTTATGGTCGATACAAATAACAGAATGAGTAATGGCTAGTTGGTTGCTTACCGCTGGCTTTTTTTGAACTGTGATCGATGTTGGAGGCTTCCATGGATGCAAGCTTCACCAAACGGAACGACAGATAGAGAAAGAGAAGGAGATTGTGCTTTCGCAGATATGGAATATACGATTGCAGCTCACCACATCATATACACACAATTCGTTTTCAATTGATCCGTTAATGATGTTTGCTGTTGCTCGACAAGTGCCCAAAGACTTGGTGCATCTTCAAACAATCATATCCATGCGTCCGTCGAAACATGGCCAATACAAAGCGTGCATTTATCACCTTCGCCTGCATCAACATTTTCCTCATTCACACTCTCCCTGTCTTGTACGTAAAATTCAGCGTTTCGATTTAGCTATCAGTTGTAATCCTAGAAAAACCCTCACAACAAGGCATAAATTTAACCGCTGTAAGTTATCGTATCGTGTTTTAAAAGAAACTAATTGTAATTCATGGTACTTGAAGTCATCTCGAAGATTATCCAACAAAAAAAATGTAATATCAAATTGACGGCAAACGTCTCATTCCATACTTCAGGAGGATGGATGATTTATAGCCGGACAAAAGCGAACACGATATGGTGTGCTCATCTGTAAATGTAGGAGAGTTCCGACAGGGGATGGCAACGTGGCGCAAGTCGACCGTCAGCGCATTCAGAGCGGTTGCCACGGCCGCGCAACAATTACGCTCTTCACTGCGACGAAAGCGACAAACGATGGCGTATAAACACAGCCGTTTACCTTTGCGAATCGATACCACGCTGAGCACAAATACCTGCCACCTCAACGAGTTCAGGCTTTCTGACAACAAGCACTGCTGTTCATCGAGCCTGATTATCACTCCATCAGCATTTCAGTAGTGCATTTCAATCACATTACATATATAATAACTATATACACAGGATGTCATCCTGCCATAGGCTTTTCCTCCTATAAAGACCCATGACCTAGTGATACCAGCTAAAGTAGACGCCCTTTCAACAAGCAACTCCAAATGTTGACTAGAGTGAACTTATTTTGCTGCAAGGCTGTGCTTTTCACTCATCCGTTAAATTCGCCGATTTTTTTCAGCAAAACGCTGCCAAATGAGAATGTTCTTTTGGAAAGACTGCCAATTATAGCTGCCATTCTTTTTCCGTGCTTCTTTCCCCAATGGCCTTAGAGTATCTGACTTCAGCCATCAAAAAAAACGATAGCAACTGTGAAACAACGCCAGTCTGCGATCGTTATGACATTAGGTAGGGGCAAAATGTAGGGGCGTTTTTGAGCACGATATTCCTTTCTCTTTATAGACATAGTGTCATCTTTCGCGCGGCTTCGAGCTTTCAGGTTTCTTCGATTTTATGTTCTTCTTCAACAATTTCGAAGCAACGACGAATAAATGCACTTTTCATTTCGTTATAATGGATGCGTTTAAATTCGGCTACTACGTTTTGAGAATCAGCCGTCACATCAGGAGCGCTTGGAGATCGAAACTAGCTTCAGAACAGATTGTGTGTCATTGCTTTCAAAAAAAAAACCTTTTATGATTTGGATCTCCAAGATCAACCTCTCATAGCCACAGATTGTCGCTTGATAACGAATAAATGAGGGCATCACTGGACGTCCATTCAGAAAGAAACATGCGGGTGCTGAGAGCAGAGGCAGCGGTAGCCCATACAACTGTCGAAAGACATCTGGCACAAATCCGCCGAGTGCAGGAAATGCAGGTATGGATGCCGCATAATTTAAACGGTGGTATACTGCCTGCACGTTTCGAGACTTACTCCAGTCTGCTTGTTCGTTTTTGCAACGAGCCTTTCTGTGTCTACGTGGTCACTGTTGATGAAAAGTGGCATCTGTATAAAAACGGGAAATGTGGTTGTGCTTGAATCCGCAAACTACTTCACCTCCTATTCCTCTCCTTAGTCTTTTTCAAGCCTCCCACAACGAAACTCCCACCCCAAGGAGATCCCCCAACCGTTTTGTGGTGCTGAAAGAAAGTTACCCATTATAGCCTATTCTAACATTTTCAAATGTCATGAAAGAGACCCGTTGTCATGATTTGGAATAGATGCGTCGAAAGTTGCAAACACTTTGGCTAAATATGATGAACAGAGAGGGACCTACCATGCTGCGAGATGATGCAAAAAACAATACTTCAAAAATAATTCAGCAAAAAGTGAGGCAGTTCGACTTCGAAGGCTTGCTCCACCCTCTTTATTCATCGGAACTGCTGCTAACGATCCGCTTTTCTTGTTGTGATTGAACGAACTCACTGCGGATTGCTTCCAACATTGTTTGCTTTGAGTTGTGCTTATTATGGCTAACAAAGTTGTGTTCGAACTGGATTATGATGTTTTAAACTTCAAAATTCTACTTGTTTATTTTGCTGCAATCGCACCGTAGAAGCGATCCGCTGGCACAGTATGGTAATCAGCCAATATATTTTGGTTTCGGCTTGGGTTGGGTGGCGCACCATTCGAAATATTATTTTACCGTTTTTGAACATTTCATTCGAATATTTTGATGAGCCGGCTTATAAGTTTATCATAGCCCGGAAAGAACTTTTCGCCGTTTGAAAACTCGCGAAAAAGTTTAATCCTTCAGATTTTTTGACGATCTACATGTTAGAGAAATTCTTTGTTCGCCCAAAATATCAGTTTTGACTTGCATATGTCATTTGCAATCCTCCTCTCCTCCATCCTTCCTACTCAACGAATCTTTCAGGTGACAGTTTTCTGGAAGTATAGATCAGTGGCAAATATAATCTTAGATCGCATTACAATATCACTCAAGACAGACTAATCGATTTTTGCACGATTGAGAGGATGATGATTCGCGAATATTTTGCTAAACGCTCATCTACATTCAACGTAATGGCTAAAGCGCCAAATAGTTTTCATACTCTTCGCATAGTGCAATATGAAAAATGATCTATTTCAATTTCTCCTTGAGATCATAGAGCCGGCATAAGATCATGAAGTTCTGCTGAGGTCGTTCACAACCTCTATAAAAGTCTTCAGTACTTATTGTCGAGAAGGTTTTTTATTCTTGTTGTTTATGTTCTTGACGTCTGTCTTCACACTCTGCTTTCATAACCCTTTCATTTGGTCAGATGGGCTGATCTTACTGAAGATGTTTTCGTATATATTCTCGATATCTTTTTTATACTTATTGAAGGTTGAGTACAGCACAGTTATCGTAATGTTTGCATTAGATGAAAACTATGCTCGCAAAATGCTCAATTAGCAGGAAAGAACAATGAAGTTTATCATGCTGCATTTCAATCGCATTAAAGAAATAACATTAGATGAAAACTATGCTCACTTTTCAGTCGCAGTTATAGTGGAGACATAACGGTAGCACCATGAAGGGAATGAATAGGAGAGGAAGATGTTCATAACGCAAAAAGTAGAGGAAGAATAGATATGCAACTACCATAGCAGCCGAACACTTCGATACCTTTTTCAAATTGCAGTGTGAAGTCAGGCTGATTATCATCGCTCATATTCAAGCTGAAGTATTTCGCGAGTAATGAACTAATGAGTGGAGACAGTGGCATAATATGCACTCATTGTTATGAAGAAAGGTTGCTAAAGAAATAATATTATCATATTTGACATCTCTAAAGGTTACAAGATTGCGCAACTTTCGTTATCCCACTTTTTCCTATAAATAACACAGTACTACTTGTTTATCTTTAAATGTTAAAGTGGTTTTATATGTGAGTAACTGGAGGTTACAAATTAGGTACTCTAACGAAAGATACATGTATTATCTGACCATCAACCACATGATCCCGCTCTAATATATGGACGTTGCACTAGCAGACAAACGAATCTTGCCATTAGTAAATGTGAAATATTGTTAAGCAATTCTAATACTCAGCTTTCGTCTATCATTAATGCTTTCGGGTTCTTAGAGATATAGAAGTTGTATCAGATGAGTGATTATATTTAACTCACCTTAACGACGGAACAGGTAACGTCGTAAAATTTATAGAACATTTTTAATGCAATCGCTTCAACAACATTTCATGAAGCGTTTTCTTGAACCTCATTGATTCAGCCACACGAGAATTAAGCGATGACTGTCATAGTTTCTTTTAGCGGACAAGCAATTGTGCACACTTACGGAATTTTCATGGGAAACGTCAATGTCGGCTACTAGATTTGTTAAATGTTGCTGCTCCCAACATTGCAACTATAGTTGGCTACTCGAAAGTGAAAATGCAAATTGCGAAGTTTAAAACCATATCTTCCGCTGTGCAATGAATGAGATTTTCTAAAAGTCAAAAATATTAGCAAGAATTGTAAAAGAAATAAAGTCCTTATATTGGTAAAATAAGCTGCTGTTAGAACATTATAAACAAGCTGGAAGTAGAGCAGGTGAAATAATTTGAATTTAGTTTGTATTTTGTGATTGGGCCTACCTCACTGATTTATTGGCATCGTTGCGGTACTGCTCACGCTCACACGCTTGCGACCACCAGCGTAGTTAACAAATACGAACAGTGTTTGTTTTTTTCTGAGTAGATTGAGTGTGCTCCAATTATTGTTGAACTAACAAATGAGGAATATTCATACTCAATTTAAGCACTACCTCGCACAAGTGCTGAGAGCACCTGGTGAATCAGATTTTGGTTGCTTGTTTAGGCAAATGTTTTCTTCTCTATCGTCGATTTGAATATTCCTTCTTTAAACTGTTGTAGATTCAGCTTTATTGTATGCTTAAAGTTACAGTTCTAGGTGAATATTTAGATCTGTCAACCGTAAACGTCTATATTTGCATTAATTTTTGCATCGCAATGTATAATTTGTTCGTCATGATTTTTACACAGTATGTCCTGCGAAAGCGACTGGCTGGATCTAGTTAGGTATAATTCTTGACTTTGAGAAGGATTCAGTTGGGTGCACTAGTTATTTGATAAGTTCTGGGTCCTCTTTAACATCAAAACTCGACGATTTCCGAGGCCACTTTTCAAATTTTGAGAGGAAGCGCAATGGAGCAAGTGTGCAGAGTCAAAATGCGTTACGAGTAACGAATGAGTTAGTAAGCGTTATTCAGTTCTACGCTTCTTGATAAGGCTTGTACGAATATGCTAAGAATATTAGAATACACCGCTAGGCGAGTATGTATTGTTTGACAACGATGCGTTGTTCATTGCAATGCAGGGAAGGCAATGCGACAGCTAGGAAAAACAAGACTACTGCAACTATCGTTCGATCGAGCGGCAGCACACGAACACTCGTCACATTTTCAATTCAATTTTGAGGCGACTTTGACAGATAAAAGTTCGCTGAAATGCGAAGAAAAGCTACCAATCGAAAAAAATGTTCGTCCGGAAGGCGATTCAGATTTAGAATTCAACCAATCCACTAATTAGTGTATATTATTGCCGATTAGAATAGATATAATTGGTTGAAAATAAAGCTTCCTCACTCAGGGTACCAACAAGTACTGATGAGAAAATAAAAACACGAAAAGAGGGTTTACTCTGGTGCTATGCGCAAAATTAGGTGAAATATTCAAAAGAGATTTCAAGAATTCTTTGCTTTTCATCCTTCATTTTGGCACAGCAGACGATAAACAGGAAAAAATGAAAGTAGAAATGGACGAATGTATAGAAACGCGCTGACGATTCTTGTCTTTTTTTAAACAAATGAGCCGAACAGATGTGACAGATAGCCAAATTTCCCATGCGGCGTACCTAAGGATCCTTCGTGTCTCTAACAGTTTTTAAAGCAGATAAGCACCTGAGGAGGCCAATCTCGAATAGGCATAAAAATAGATGGCATCTGACACTGCATGTAGGATATCTTAAGTGTTATCCTTTCGATGAGGCAACAATACAACTGCCGATCGATAGACGATCTGGAAGAGGTGCAAAGCCCTTTAAAATAGTTTCGATCTCGACATTCAGCCTTCATTAATTCTGCTGTAATATACTAGGAAACCAATAAATCTACAAATTATGTCATTAATTCCAAGAAGGCCATTGAATATATATATATATATATATATATATATATATATATATATATATATATATATATATATATATATATATATATATATATAATATATATATATATATATATATATATATATATATGTGGAGCGAATAGGGAAGCGGGAGCGGATATATTTTGACGGAAATATGAGGAGAGCATGACTGCTTAGGAGCTTTCTCAACGTGTGTTGCATTTGTACTGTCCCGAAGGTACAAGTGACCCGGTTCAAATGAAAGTCACCTTGTCGTAATAACCTGTCGGAATATTAAGTGAAGAGTTGACGCCTAGATCGTTGTAATGAGTGCTATCTGAAAATTTGCAGAAATCGCAAACTTTATTCATGCTTTGAACTCAGCAGTGTTTTAAACTTGTTGAAATCCATATTTCGGGCTGCAGAACACATTCGTAACGAATATGAAGATTAGGAAGCCTTAATCTCGAGCTCTTTTCGTCAGAGAATTCATTCCTCGTCAGCTTTTTATTTACATGCGAGCAAAAAAAAGAACAGAACCGGATCTTTCATCTAACATAACAAAGTCTAGTCAATTTGATAAAGAAAAGACCAAGAAAATATGAACACACATTGAAGTGCTCTAGTTGAAAACATTATCTAGAGGCGTGTTGGAGTGGAGTATACAATGAGGTAAAGGAGATGAAAACGATGGGAAATGCACTGTTGAGATGTGACACCGCCAAGCAATAAGAGGTACGGCTTCCGCCTCGTGTAGACGGAAGCCATACCTCGGATGACAGATACATAGCATGAAGCTTATTCACATTCGCATCCAACCAGTCTCCTCTTCCATCGACTTCTCGCCTTTCATTCGGCCATCGTTCTCCATGATACTCACTGTGCTCGAGGTTTTTAGCCTCGAATGCTCGAGCAATTATGCGATAGGCTCCTTCTATGTATAAAAGTTGATTGTATGAATTTTCTCGCAAACCTTCACCTCTTTGTTATTTAACATTTGTATCAGCTGTGAAGGATTGTTATGCGCAAGTGATTTTCGCAATCGCATTATTTTTTCTTTTTGATTTATTGAACAACCATCGTTACCAGGAACATTTCTATTCAATTAAAAGGCGGTCTTTAGCGCTTAGCAAAAACATGTGATGCAAATCAAAAGCGCCTATAAATACTCTAATGTTTTCAGCATTTCAACTGAAAACATTAAAATCGACTCATTAAACGCTTTAAATTATGCTTGTTTTTACTTTTATAATGTCGTCAACTAACCATGTTGAATTATCCGTTTTGTGCCCTTAATGATCCGTTGCATGTATCCATCTTCTTTAATAATTGTAATGCTGCTCATGTGTGGCTGGATATGGTATGCATATAAGAAAGCACACCTCCTATATTCGTTCAGGCTATCATTCTTTTCAATCCTCAAACATACACAGCCTCAGCAATGCGTTGCAAATTGTTCCCATCTATTCGAAAAGAAATTGCCCCATAGCATATGCGTGATAAGTTTGTGTTCCTGTATTTTTTTTCTCATTCCAAATTATATGAAACGGTGGTACTAAGACGCTATATCATCGGGAAACAATTGATATGGTGGAATTTTGAGATCAAAAAACGTAGTCTATCAGTTAGAAATATGATTTTACAGTGGTTATATATATATATATATATATATATATATATATATATATATATATATATATATATATATATATATATATATATATATATATATATATATATATATATATATATATATATATATATATATATATATATATATATATATATATATATATATATATATATATATACATACATATATATCACTCAAATTGCTGATAAAAATGTAAGTTACGATATTATTGGTAACGGGGTTAATGAACAAATAAGAAACTTCACAAAAATGAGCTGTAGAAGTATTTTATCTAACCACTGATACTCAGTGAAGCATCTTCCAGTCACTTTGTCATCTCTTGAAATAACAACTGTAGATTTTGTGATAACTTGAGACTGTAAAAGATTTCAGTATTTTCACCGAGTACAACACTTTTAATTTTCGAGTTATTTGCCACTTGTCGTTCTTGGACAAATTTTACCGCTTGGCGGTTTGGAGTGAAAGAGGCGCAATTGATGAAAAAAAAAAATCGGCTGATTTTGGGCAACTTTTTTTTGAAACTCACGAAATTCCGATCGCATTCTCTTATTGGTTTTCTCGAAAAGCCCGAAATTTGCAAGTTTCCCCTCTCGGTCGAGTGATGTTTAGGAGGAGACCACAGCGGAAATGAGTTTTCAGGTGGGCACTTACGTAAAATTCTTTTCATGAAAGTAAATTTATGAATCCTCATCTTGTTTGTTCTTGCTCGATCCATCTACTATTAGTCTGAGCTACATTTGCATTATTATTTTCGGTCTAGAGATTATCTAAAAGCCGATTAGCATCAACTCCAACTCTAGCTCCACCTATAACTCTAACTCATATTTCTCGGCCGTCTAAATAAACCGTAAAAATTGCTGTTCACATATGAGTACCACAGATTGTAGCACTCTCAACAAAAATGTTCTGACCATAACAAATTTTTTATGGCAAATTAGTATTAGCATGGCATTACTATTATTTCAGCAAAGATAACCACGAAAACCTTTTCTCCACGACACGAATCAATTTATGATGTTCTGTGATCATCGCTGAAAGCGACCGATGCACCTCGAAACAAATTTTTATAAATTGAGCCATATTCCGATTATACTGTCGTACATTTTCGAATATCACAGATCACATGTGCTTCTGAAATTCTAAAATTTCATTGGCAATGTTGAAATTAAAAATTTTTGAGAATTATACTCGGAAATGGCGACAAAGCTATCATTGATTGTTTACATGCGAAGGCTTCACATTTCTCTCAGAATTCGTGCGCTTTTTTGTCGCAGATTACATTTTGCGTTGTTGACTGCTGAGTGCGGACAAGAGTTTTATTTGCGTTGTCGGTTTTTTCTGCTACTCAGCAACGAACAATGTTAGAAGGTGAATTTTATTCATTAGTGCATCGAAGAGATCGGATCGTTGAGCCGACTAGGGTTAATTGTCTGGCTTAAATCGAAAGACAGTGATTTCTTGGGTTGATCCTCATCCCCGTATACAAAATCTCTTTCGATTTGTAATCAGAAAATATGCTGCAGGCATATTAAAGCATTTAAAGCGTATTTTGAGGCGTCCGAATGAAAGTTGACATGTAATAGTTTTATCAGATTGAGGCCTCGTTGTGACGGAATTCAGAGACGAGTGATAAAATAAATCCTCAATCGCCCAACATCATCTACTTCTTATCACTTCTTATTTCTTATAAAACTAATCAGGCCCCAGACTGAATTTTCTGTGAGTTGTATATGAAATGTCATCTCATACAGAAGTCCTGTAGCTATATGGAACGTCGTGCCACTAAAACCAATAAATCATTCAAAACCAGCAGAGAGTTATGTTTTAGATTATTGAAGAATCTTTGTGAATGCTCGATTTTTGCTTTAAACAATTATAAGCGATCATCATATCCTGATGTTGCTTATGCAGAACGATCAAACAATTTCAAGAGTTGATTAACGTGTTAAATGGTAAATAGGAATGAATTAACAAGCCACTAGATTGTTAGAGTGATATTGATGAAGCAACAAATAGCATCGTTTTCGAAGAATTTTTTTCAAAAATTTGCGGTTTTATTACGTTGGTACATTTGAATTTTTATTTTCGCAGGTGATTTGAGCCACGAACGAGAATGTCAACAGTTTACAACAGAACGATTAATAATCTTCTTCAACGAAGTGAAGAGGTGAGAGTTTTTCTTCTCTTATTAGAACCGGAGTTGTTACATAGCAAGTTTTTCCTCATGATACAACTCCATTTTATGAGACTTTATGCTTATTTTCGATTTCTTCTTTGTGTTGTCCTCTTCCCTTTGTTCAGTTATTTTAACTAACAAAATGAAAGTATATTAATAATACGCTCTCATCGCTGTTTCAGATAAACTACTTTCTTCAGCAGTAGTCTATTTCGATATTTTAATCCCATACTTAGATACTCAGTGAATCTTTCTATGTTGTTGCTTTCGGTTATTTCAAACTTTCGTCCAAAGGCCTTTTCGTTCCAACTATTAACCTCTAACATAATAAACTAAAACTTCATCCGCTGACCTGGAGCGATAACGCCGCTTTCTCAACTGTGGCAATCTTTACTGAAAGCTCTAGCCTTTGAAATTAGAATTCTTTGTTTCGCTGGGGTTGCCTCGCTAATTTATATCCCCATGCAATTAAATTTTCTCTTGCCAGGTAAGCAGCTGGAAAACTTGTTCGAGGTAATCAAAGAACTGCTGGAGTTTGATCGCTTGAACCGCAATCTGGCTTGCGAATATTTTTTATGCCAACGATTGAACACAACTTGGCATCGGGGAAGAGAGCGCTATTTTTTATTAGACTCTTTTTTTGAGGTGTTTCTGCGATTGAATACCCGTCAATTATGATGACCGCGAACCTCCAAAACGGGGTCTTCTTTCCGATTTTAGCAAAGGACGACCCCAGAAAAAGGCAGAAAACAATATGATGAAACGCACAGCTGCTAAAAGCACAAGAAGCAATCCTATGCTGATTCATATTAAGGTTGGCTTATGCTCAAACCCCGATGGATGATCAGCTGCTTCGCTTTACCGAGATCGCAAATGAGCACTGTTGGGACGCTATAGCAGCAAATAATATGCATTTACAATGAGTCACGTTTCACGTTGCAAATTAAAGCTAACCAAAAGCTATTTGGATAAGAGATTAAACAACAGACTGGTGTTGTGTATCTACTTAGAGCTGAAGCTTTAACGCTTGAAAATGCAAATTGTCGAAATCTGTGCGTTTACTTCACTTTACGTCGAATGATTCAAAATGAGACGGAATAGTTTAGAGGCAGAGAATTGTTTCGAAATTTGGATGTGTTAAATTACAGCTTCAAAGTTTTAGACAATACCTCAAACAGTTCATGGTGATCTTTAGAAGATAATATAGTTTTTTTTTATTCATTTTTCTGTGTCATACAAGATAATCAATTGACTGTATGCAAATACAGGTAATCAGTCAGCTAACAAATCAAGAAATAGATGAATTTCGAGAAGCCTTCATGCTCTTTGATAAGGTAATTTTTTCATGTGAATTGTTTTTCACCAAAATTTTTAGTGAATTTAAGTGAGATAGAGGAACTTTATGGAAATTCATTATTGTATTGCTAGTTTTCGTGCTGCCGCATTCAAAACACTGAAATTGTGACAGTAAAGTCGGCAACAATATTATTGTAATGCAACTCACCGAAAATGAAATTAAAATTTCTCAACGGGATAATATACTCAAAAAGCGCTACAAATATCCGGCCAGTGAAGAAGGAAATACAATTTCTTTTTGATTCTTCCTTATCGAATTGGAGTATTTGTCAACAAGAACATGGCAATGCGTTCGTTGGGATAGAAATCAAAATCGAGAAATTTTAGGCCGATAATTTTCTAAACAATTTTACTGAACTAAGCAAACACCTCATCGACATTATGACGGTGTATTATTTCTAATAGTTTTCTGCAATCGAGTTATACTCTTTAAAGCATCTTTTCTTCGAAAGCAACAGATGACGATAAAAAGCGTTCAATCCTCGCTGCAAAACAAAAAAAAATGAAATGTTTATGCGACATTTCAACTACATTTTGTATCGTTATAAACGTAACCATGAAAAAGTAGTATCCCATTGACAGCGAAAATTTTCTTCATTAAGCAGATATATAATCCAAGTATACATGAAGTCAATCATATTGTGGGTCAGAAAGTATTCAGGATGCCAACGGAACAATTTCAACCAAAGAACTGGGAGTTGCGATGCGCTCGTTGGGACAGAATCCGACCGAGCAGGTACGCTTAGTGAATGTAATGCAAAAGTGCGCACTCTTCAAAATTTTCTATAGTGATTTGGACTTTTGGGAAAATCAAAGCTGCGGGCACTAAGCCAATAACAAAAGCTTCAAAATTAACTAGAATAATGCCAACAGATCATCACGCAGAAATGCTTTTCTCGCCTCCTTATTACATTCACTTCTGCGCAGTACGCACAATTTTCCAGATTTTATGACAGCGGCAAATTTCATTGCCGTAAACGCATCTCAAAGAACGCTTCTTGCATAATTTAAAAATAATACTTCTGCATCTTTTACTTCATTAAAAACCTTATTTGAAAATATTATATGCAGAAAAAAGTTAAATAAGCGTGTTCTTTCTTAATATAACTGAAGAAATTTCCTGCCTAATGATGATGCTCTAAGTAAATTAGTGTTCATTCACTACATTGTATATGTTCAGTAACTATGCTGGCTATATTATTCGACAACTGTATCTCTTCTATGAACAGCGCTTACCCTGTGAAGTTGATTCTGCCCTCAATGACACTTGCTGATAATTTCCTCATTCATGTAGCTTTGCACCAATATTTGAATGATAACGTTTCCAGCTAGCCTTATGAAAATAATTTTACGTAGAAAGAGCGTGAAAGCTGTATAGATATGTAAAAAATTTGCTTGTAAGATCCACTCGATGATTTTAAAAATATCGAAATTTAGGAGATTCTTGAAATAATAAATGAGGTTGACATCGATGGCAATGGCCAAGTGGAATTCCCTGAGTTCTGCGTGATGATGAAGAGAATTATGAAGGAGACCGATCAAGAAATGATACGAGAGGCGTTTCGTGTTTTCGATAAAGACGGTAATGGAGTGATCACCGAACAGGAGTTTCGATATTTTATGGTGAGTCGCCCATAAAACCCTATATATTGGATAGTAGTTTTTTGTCTCCATTTGCTTGAGAGTGAATGGGTGAATTTAAGCTTAAACGGACTCGGGTTGTATATTAAAATTCTATAATAGATTCATTATAATATTAAACAAAAAGAGTATCGTAATAAAATGCGCATTTAAGTGAATGGTGAATGGGAAAAGATAGTCATCCCCTTCCAGTCGTTCTGCACTTCCTCTTCCTACATCACGCTATCGCCTAAAACAATGTCTATTCTCCAGTTAATCACATTCAATTGACTAAAAAGAAGTAAATTTGAACAAAAATCTAGGTATTAGAGTAGATCTTGGCCGAATCATCGTGATTCTGTCCCACTGACCTTCACCAGGATCGCTTAGAAAACGGCAATACTGTTGTGATATTTCGAAAGAAATTCAGGACATCTACTCCGTTGCATTAGCAGTGACGATATTTTACATCACAAACTAGAGCTTAATATGTTTGAAGTGCTTGATGCGACGACGAATATAATTGATTCGAATGATTTAATGTTCAAAAAACAATTGCCCAGAAATACGAATCGTTTAGGCAAAATTGAGTAATTTTTTCCACTGAAACTCAACAGAAATCACATTCGGCATGTGTTCAATTATGTCTAAGCAAGGCTCTTAAAATTATGGATATTTAAGCATAAAAGCGATGAGATGCAAAGAATATTTTCTGGTCGATTAGTTGAAATGTTTATTCAAAAATGTTGGAAGCATGATTTCCCAATCTCATAAAAAGTTAATCACGATCTCAGGTTCATATGGGGATGCAATTCGGTGAGGAAGAAGTTGACGAGATGATGCGAGAAATTGACGTCGACGGTAATTGTGTTTTATTTATTAAACAGTGCTGACCAAGAATTTTTACAATTGCGCTCATTTTAACTTCGTGTAGAAAATCTTCTCGATGCGATTTTCAGTCTCATAGCATGTTAAGTGAAAGTATTGCTCTGTAATGAGTAAACTGTTGTGGTCATTATTATTTCATCCTTGATGACATTTAACCTGCAGTCGTAAGGGATTTTTTCTCTCGTTAAAAATTGATGATCATTGTCTATGCTACAGGAAAGTGGAAATTTTAGCTCAAATTTTACTTTATATTAGCGATGTTGAAAAAATGGAATAGATTTTTCATTTTCCATTCAAAATTTTCTAAAGAATTGAGTGTTTTTGAAAAACGTAATTTTTTCGCTTGCTGCAATCTATAAAATTCTCATAGAATGAAATTCTTTCATGAATGACAGCTTTTGAAATACGCTCACAGAAAATAAAACTCAGAAGGTCTACACTACTGAATCGAATATTTTTTATATTTTACTTCATTTTTTTCATTTTAGTTCCTTTCCTTATAACATTCCACATCAGATCGCCCTGATATTTTAAAGGATTGAAATATAATGAAAATTGAATTCAAGTAATTCAATTCGGGATTTAAATTACCGCATACTTTTGCTCTTTAATCAGAAAACCATTTAAATTTTGTAGGCAACGGTGAGATCGACTACGAAGAATTCGTTCAAATAATGAGTGAACATGGCACATTCCGATAACAATACTATTCATTTGCGCTTATCGTTTCAGAGAATTGTTCATTCCTATTTGACGAGTTGTGATTTTATTATCACCGAGTAATGCATTGTGATAAGCATCATTTTCGATATAAATCGCTCATCGACGAATCATATATAAATTATTGGCCGAGGCTGTCAATTTTGTTAGAGTCTTACAAACTATATCAAATTTTATTTCATCGCTAATAAGAATTTTACTGAGTATAGAATACTCCACCGTGATAAAGCATAGTGCATCTCAAATTGAAATGAGAGGTTCGGCATAATTTTAATGTGCGTATTAATCACTTACTTAACCTTAACGCTATTCTTTCTGGTCTCTTAAATATCTCTAGGAACGAATACTTGCTTACTGTCGCATCGTTGGAATCGGTAGTGAACAATGAAAAGATTTATTCATTTTTGCAAAAAAACCATTGAGAAAGAAGAGATTCCGCATATGTCACATATGTTACTATCTAGAAAATGTGCAAGTGCAAATGGAAATCGAATCGAAAAAAAAAACTGAAAAATATAACGCTTTTCTCTTTTTTTTTTATTGGAGAAATGTCGTAAATATTTTGCGGGCAATTGAGGATTAGCACAAACAAGTGCCTTTTTTTTACAAACATTTTCCCGATAAAATACATTCCAGCGATATGAATCATCACCGTTTTTACTAATCATCTGCTACCGATTTAAATCGCATGACATTTGTTTCTCCATTTATACTCTGCGTTTATCAACAAAAAATGTGGGTGTTCAAACTGCGCAACGCAAAACTCTCTACTTGTACCGCCGTACCATGTACACTTATACCACATGTACAACTGCGTATATTCCTTCATATGTACATACTAACAGATTTCTGTGAAAGCTGAAAGTTGAAAAGACGTAAATAGCCGATTTCCAACATAATCAACGTGTAGAGTTTGAAGTTTCTTCCCTCTTGACGAAGAAATTTAGCATTTTTGGTGCAACAATAAAAGAAACTTTTTTTGTGTCGACTAATTTCAAGGCATGCTGAACTTGATTGATTAGAGAGAATTTTATAGAAAGATCCTGTTTCACTTAAAGCTTTCCCTTCGAATTTTCCTAAGAGAGGTGAAACAGCACAGAACTTAATAGCACAGGTATCACATTGAGGCGACAATCATTAAGGATTATGCATTGTGACAATAATTCATAAAAGCAAATAAATCACGAGCATTACTGACAATATAAATACATCGTCCAACTAACTGAGTTGCTTACTTGCATAGAATTCAACCAATTTAGCATTCCCCGCCATATACGCTTAACTACGACACTCAACTGTCTCAAGCGTTGAGATAACTCGACATTGACACATGTAAGAACAAGGTGAAATTTCCGATGGAAGCATTTACGGTGATATTGATATGCGCTCATAATGTTTATGAATATTATTTTCGACTTTTCGGTACAAAAAAAAATGTATAAGATAATAACCCTATAATCATAAAATATTAAACAATAGCCAAATAATTTTGCATAGATATGCCAAAAAGAGCTCAAAATTGACAGGCAAGAGATCTAAATGTGAATAAATATAATCACAAGAGTTTTCTATCTGTAATCGTTCAGGAATAAACAGTGATAAAAGCGAATTTGAGATGTCAGTTCTGTTAAAACTGGAAGCAATAATTCAAGCAACTCTTACTTTTAAGGCTAGTATCCACATTTAAATATCATAATTGAGACCCTCCTCCTTCTGAGCAGCATGAAATGTTGCATTTCGTATGAGACTCGAGATCCAAAGCTTTTTCCAACGACGCAGTGCCACGTGGGACCGAAACGCCTCTCAAATTCGTCTTTTATATAAGCCGCTACATCCTTAAAAAAATACTTTTTTATTTTTGCACATTGAGCCCACAGAGATCTTCAATAAATACTGAAAGCTAGGCTTGCCTTCAATTTCAACGACTTGCATATTGCCAATCTTTGAGGGATAGAATCACTAGCAATTTAAAACGTGCTGCGAAAACTTTTACGGTTTTTCAAAGCCAACCATCTATTGAAATAAGCACTTCCTGGCAAGTAGGACTACAGATCAATATCCACGGTTGAGAGGCGATTCCATATAAAAACGTTCGAAAAACTGCACTCAGAAAAAAGTGAACAATGCGCACAAATGGTCATTTATCATTATGAAAAACAAAAATGAAAAATTTTATCCCTTTAACATATTTTTAAGCACTGCGACAATTTCAGTGTATCTAAGGGAAAGCATTTATGCATGAAGAGCGCAATACAAACCTTTCTAGAACAACCGACTATTTCCACTAAAATCTAGAAACAACTAGGAGCGCAAATATGTGAAAATTTTGCAGGTATTCTAAAAATCCAGGTGAAGGGCAGCTGGCTTGAGTTCAGGACGAAAATAAGTTCAAAGAGCAAATAGCCAGAATATCTCTAAGAGTTACATGTAAGATCGACGAGCAAATGCCACTGCGTAAATACTGTGATTGCCACTTTCACAAGAAAAATGTGCAAAAACATCAAGCAGCAGATGATTGATTTGTTTTGCATCACAGGTAAATACCTTGTCGAAAATGTAACGCTTTTGCGCTTCACATGTGATGTCAATACATGCCTCAACCATTGACGGTTCCATATCGGTCTCCTTTATTTCAGCTTTATTCAGCTCATTTTCTGCCAACATCTGAAATCACTACATTTCATTATCCAACTAAATTTCTTATTCTTATCCAACGAAATACATATTCATCTGAAAAAAAAAAATTTTCCTCGTTTTTTTTTTGCAAAGCACAAATTGCTGAACAATACAGCAACTTATTCAACTATTCACTGTAGGTTCGCTGAAGTGATCATTGATAAAATAATCATCGACATCGATGCATTACATCTAAGAAAAACCATACAATCTATCGTAGAATGCAAAAGAAAAATTAAAGTCTAAGTCTTAATACTCACTCAAAATACCGAGCAAGAATTTCTTTTTAATTTTGAATGAATAAATGGAAAAATTACTTGAAAATGAGATTTTATATGAAAATACCACATTAAAATTGATAATCATCCTCGTTCCCTATAGCCAAAAGAAGTATCTTCATTGATATGATTAAAAAGAAAATAGTAGCCCGATAACCGACGATTTTTTCTTAGAAATTGGAAAATTTAGGTTCGAGTCTGTTTGCTCTCCGCACTTTTTACATCCGTTTCTTTTTCTATTCTCCGACAATTTTATAATATCAAAATAATTCTCTCTCGAGCTGCCGAACTTACCTTCAAGTGATGCCTTATACGAATCTACAGTGTAACTAGAGTCAGGTTGGAAACAACAGGAAACTTTTACATCAATAGCGCAAGACTGCATCCTACGAACACTGTGAAAATAAAACTATTTACAAGAAGGAAATAAACCTTTCCAACTTTTATAAGAAACATTCAGCCGGTTTTCGCACAGCCTACATGCAAATTATAAGAGATGAATGGCATTCGCTCAATGACAATTAAAAGTCAAAACAAGATGACTATGTTGATATCAGAGAAGGATAAGGGAATAGAAAGTGAGTAAAGGAGACATGAGATGTAGCTCACGACGATTCGATGGTGTGAAAAATATATGTGGCTGTGATAGAAAACAGCTGCTGCCCACATTGTGCATCGATCCCCAACGTAGGCCAAATCGCTACGGCTGAATCGCATGCGGTAAGCATATTTCCAGCAAAATAATTTCCAGCTGACGCTTGCCGCATTACCGCCCACCAGTTGACACCCACACGCATTCAACTCTAATCTTTTAATAGTTTTGCGAATGAGGTATCTTTAGCGGCATCCATGAACGACACTCCCCGACAAAGACCATACCCACCACCAACATTCACCGACAAACAACTCATTAATTAATGCTTTTTAACGCGAATTGCAAACAACTCATTTTTGAGTTATTTTACAAAGAGATTTCCCTTTGAAATAGTTGTTTTAGAGGGCGGATGAACAAACGAGTTGATGGAAGTTATTTAATCTCTAACACACTATCTATCACATGATGTTATATGTAACAAGTGGCAAAGTGTGCTACAGTTGCTGCAACGGGAACATGCATATGAAAATGTGCTCAATAAACCAACCAGTTTCACAAAATGCCAATAAATAAAATAATATTTGCAACAATGTATTCATATTTAAAGCTTAACGACAGCGCAAACAAATCCTCCAACGAAAATCTACTAATATGTCTGTATTGTGACGCAGCCAGTATAAGTTGTTAGCTGAATGCGTGATTTCTGTCCGTAACTTATTTCGAATTTCATAGGTGAAGTTGACAACTGATATGCGGATCCACACCTTGTAATTATACCTACAAAATTTTATGACTTTAACTTCAGTGGCTCCCAAGATGAAACCATCAGATACGCATACACGTGCACGCAGTTGCATAGAGACATACACGCAGACGCATATACGCCATATATGCATAGACCCATGACGTTGCCATATTGGACTCTATAAGAGCAAACTTTCAAAAGCGCATAAAAATTATGTATTGCTTTATGCGCATATAAATCGGCGCAAGATGAATACATGGTGATTTAGGAGATTTTGATTCCCCTTGCAGAAAAAAGACCCACTGAGGGCAACAGAAACTTGCATCATTTTTTCATTTTCAGTAAAAATAGGATGGTAAAAAAATTCAGCATCATGTGAACGGATAGGTGTTCTTTATGGGTTGATTTCCAGTTGTGAAAATTTTCGAAGAAGTGGATCATCATATTTAGATGGGAATCCTCCAAAAGCGATTTCTTTTTCCTTCAAACTGATGTGTAGTATTGGCTGTCTGTGATCGATTGATTCTAGAGAATTTAATCGTGCCTATGATCTCAATAATTGGTTGAACCATATAGCAGAATAAAAAGGCATCACCGTTAAATTTCGCATCAAAATACGCCATTTTTCAGGTCTCTTTTCTTATTTTTACGTTATGACGCCCAATAGTAGGATTCAGCGTTGTCCAAGTTTTTGAACAAACCAAATTGTCGATGAAATACTGATCTACCGTTTAATGAAGTGAAAATTTTGCTACCTTTACAAATTATATGTGCAAAATTTTCAAACGATCAAAAATGCAGTCATCGAAAAAAAAGCGCAAATTATACACTCGACAGTGTTTAACATTGGCTGCGATGTGGTCTTCTTATCAGCTCTCAATGTCCTTTTATTGGCAAGCAGATAGGAGCGGTTACCATTCCGATTTTATTATTTCATTTGCAGCTCTTATTCTCCTCTCTCTTACTATCGAAATATCCGTTAATATGTGACGTTTTCTATTAGTTCGTTTGCACTGTTGATTTATGCTAAATTTAATAGTTTTTCCGTTCTATTCATATTTATAATCTTCATTTTAAAATATACATTTCAAATAGTATTTTATGCAACGCTGTTCTTTGAAACCTTTAGAAACATTTGGTTATTAAGAAATGGACTGGTATTACTTTTTTTTTCAGGGTGGAAAAAAAATTGCTGAGGTTGAAGATGGCGTCACCATGTTCGCCAAGTGAAGACGACAACACACATTTGAACACATCGTTGAGTGTTGCACAAGCCAGTGCATTCAAGCAGCAAAATAACGGAAAAACTTGCAAGGTTGCAATGAGAATTTGCACTTTAGAAAGAGAGTTCCCGAGGCAAAAAAAAAAAATGGAATGGAAAAAGCATATTTCAAAGGCTGGAGGAAATTTTTCTCTGTGGTACTTGAAACTCGCATTTTCCTCCTCCGTTTTGTTTCGACACATATATGAATCGTTCGATAGACGAGAGTGATCGAAGGATAATACGTGTCTTCGAATCCGCTCGAAATTACATTTCTCACAACATATGAAATATTACAGAAAATGCCAGCAATATGCTATTCATTTTACCATCAAATATCATAACGCTTATATCGTTTTTCAATCGCAAGTTTAATGTGAGCATTTGCACGCAACTGGGAGGCCATTTCTAGAGATTATTACTGCCAGAAAATGTCTACCTTCTGGACTATTGGGCCGAGCCCCAAATAAATATAGAATAAGTATCAGAGTAAACTTTCAGGCCATTTTTCCAGGTATATCAAAGTGGCTCTAAAGCCAGAACGGCCATAACAGTTTCTTTTTTTCCCTAAACATCTCACTTTGCGAGGACGGCTGTCTGAAATTGCTAGAAAGTGCAAAGGAATGCGTTGTCCTTCGATCGCAGTGAGCTTAAGTGAACCTACTCTTTATCTTAAAAAAGTGATGGATCCTCTCCGCTTTACTTTTTAAGACGAAGAAGTATGTGGACGGCAGAGGTTTTATCGAAAATTGGGTTACAGGTGAACAGCATCTGAAGTACCTGAGATGATGTTAAAACTTGAAAAATTAAAGAAGCATTTTTCGGATTCGCATTGCTTCCTGCGCTTATCGAAATTCAGTTATTTTTTAATTGTTGCCATATATAAATAATAATCTAGATCGTTTCATTTTCCAGAATCGAATGCTATTAAAAGATGTCATTACATTCGGAACGATTACAGATATGCGGTGATAGAGCTGTTGGCTATAATTTCTCAGTCATCAGTTGCGAATCTTGCAAGGCATTTTTTCGACGCAATGCGAATCGAGAAAAAGTGAACTTTTGCTGAACATTGTAATTTTGCATGTGCATTAAGGCAGCATTTCACAAATGTTTGAATTTGCTATCCATATTTGCTACGGTAAGAACGATTAAATATCGCTGAAATATAAAACTCACTAGAAGGAAAGGTATTTGCATTATTGCACCCTAGTAGTTAGCATTTACCTGTGTATCAAAGATGTGGTGCAGACCTTCATCATGACTGATTAGATCTTTCGTTCAGAGAACTTGTTAACTCTTGTGGTTTCTTCGTGCGGAGCGCAAGGAGATCATTGTCAGCACAAATACTGAATTCAAGTTGTTGTTCGCAGCAAAGTATAGTTACCAAACCTTGAAATCCTTCAATTCGAACCCTCTATCCTCCTCTCCCTCCCCAACCCCCTTCAAAAACTCCCCTCGCGGATATACTTTTCTGCACTGAAGGCAGAAGGCGCAAAAATTCAAAGCGATTTTGAGTTTCTCCGCCGTCTGACGAAAAATAGTCTTCAGTCGATGCGTAATGCGTTTTATTATTTTCATCACCGTCAAATTTTTACCGCTGACGTGGTAATCGAGTGGAGTGAGAAGATAATTATAAGAAGAAGCGGTAGAAACCACCTGCGACCCTCATTGTTAGTCGTAAACAGTGCGCTCAGTGATTGCTATCGCTGTAAGCAATATCGGTCGGCATTTGCTGGGTCATTTGCAGCTGAAACGCCTTCAGATAACGGGTTTCCGACACTAAAACTATCCAAAGCTATCATGAACGTTATATTCAGCAACAGTTAGGCGAAAATTTCTGTGCAGTCGATATTCGTCGAGTGATTTTTACGTGATTTGAGAGGTGCTACCGGATTGAGCAGTGACAGCTTTCGCTTACCACCTGCCTGTAATTTCTATTTCTACCACTGCTCCTACCAGACACTTAGCAGAAACTCTTCAAGGCAGTGCAGCCAAAAAATTGGCCGGTGCCCCATTTCTACATAAGAAAAACTCTCTTCACTTGCATTTGATGCAACATGCCTTCTTTGCACCTTGTCTTAAACTTTTGAGGAGAAAAATTGACGTCTCAACAACATCGAACACAATGAAAATCTGCTCAAATCGTGGAAAACTTGCATTCTTGCAATTATATCTTAAGTTTTGCAATATTTTTAAACCTTCTGAAAAACATCCACCTAAAAGCAATGCGATCTTTTTTTTTCCTGATAAGGGTGATAAATAAATGGCGGACAGCCATACCAAAAAGTTTTCTCGCATATGAAAATAACAGAAGTGGTCACTGAATTCACCAAATAAAATGGACAGTTGCAGGAACTGAGTTGTCCATTCACAAACAGCTGTGAAATAAACACAATCTCGAGGCGCTTCTGTCAATCATGCCGACTGAAAAAATGCTTCGAAGTAAGTGTTTTTCAAGCAGTCAGCTAATATGATCACGCCATCATAGAAACCTATTATTCGTTTATGCTGGAAGACTTTCCTGTGCTTTTGTTCAACCTATTCCTTACTTCTGTTTTATGTGCTGGGTTAGACGCGGCATGTGTATGCTGCATGCAGAGGTTGATATACATTCCTCTCAAGGTTGGGATGAAGAAGGAATGGATCATGATGGAGAGGAATCGCCGTACAAAAAGGCGCCGACTCACTACGATCCCAAATACGGCTGACGATATTAACAGAATGTTTGAGGAGATCGGAGAAGGGGACGTGACAGTGACAAAGAGCGTGCTGCTCGATCTCGTCAAAAAGTCCAATTCTGCCAGTTAAGTTTCATTGAAATTTTCATCATCCATTTGTTTATTCAAGTTTCTCTGATCAAAAAATTTTTTGCTTCATCTAAGTAAAGGAATTTGGTGAATTGTTCTACCTATTCACTTCTATTCGATTTCAATAATTAGCAAATGTTGGTGGCATTTAAAGTGGAAAAAGTGAACTAAGCCGTTTTTTATAAATAATGAAAACAATAGTATCATTTTCAATATTAATAAAAAAAAACGACTGCAGTAAACTAGCGTAGATCTAAGAGGGACGAAAAATGGTATTTATTTTTCGGTAACTTTAGTGATAAACAATTCATTTACAACATCGCCTTATAATGATCGTTCACACCACGTACTGCCCATCGTAGCAAAAGAATCGCATAGTTTGCGTGGACGGCCTCATCTGCTAGTACAGTGCATTTCTGTCATCATGCATTGAAGCGACAAGAGCGCTACAAAATTTTCATCCTGTTTGCTAGCAGATGTTGTTATGGCTTCGCTACCTCGGACTCTATAGTATGCATATTTCGAGTGCACACTAATTAACGTTTTTTGGCTTTTGTCCTCCAAAGATGCAGTATCTCTCACTAAAAAGTTTACAGATTCAGAGATTACTGAAGAATCCACATTTGAGTTCAAGTTCTTGATTTCTTAAGTTTCTAAGTTCTTAAGTTTTTTCCTCTTCCACATATGCATTTTGCTCAAGTTTTATCCACCGCCTTAAGATCACTAACGTCGCTATCCTAGAGATAAGAATGGGGATGAAAATCTGTTAACGTTAACACTAAAGAAAAAAAATTTCCACGGCATTCATCTTGCAACACTGTTGCAAGTGTATTTATCGAAATATTGCAAACACTCATATCACGCGAAATTTTTTACATTTTCACCTCATAGAGTTGTTAGACTGGGCGCTTAATTTTTAACTATGAATCTGACGAAAAAATCTCCGCAATAATGTACCTCTTGCCTTACCTACTATAGAAAACAATTGCATGCTCCTGGGCTATTTCGAGTATACTCTTTTCATTTTTGCTGAGCTATCGTCACAGTTTTGGTCTCTGCAATATTCACAATAAGATTTTTAGCCGTCCATCATCGTGTCAGTGTAAATGTACATGTGGCTTCTATCCACCCGACACTGCGTTGACTGCACTCATTATACCACCCAATGAGCAATCTCCGCAATCCGGCGACATTAACTTCGGCGGAGTCGTCACTAATTCCCAGACGAACCAGCCAATAGGCTGCACCGAACGTATAACGGGTTGGAATGAAGTGGAAAAAACCTCGGATGGTAAAGGATGCGAATGGCCTTGGTATGTACTCTCTTGCTGAGTTACTGCCTCTCATGTGCCACTCTTCCAATTCTTTTAATTTTGGAGTAGTTATAAAATGTTTTGCGATGCTCGAAGCGTATTACTTTCTTTTAGGTTTTTCGGGATTTAGAAAAGCTTCGAGAAAATTGTTTTCTCATCCTTTGGTTTTCCGCCATAAAAAATTTTAGCGCCAGTGAGAAAATAATAGCCACTCAACGGTCCCTTACGCCAAAAGATGTATTGTCCATTTTGTTTATGTCAAATTCACAAGTTTTTTTTTCCGATGAGATTGTTTTAGAAGGATCTATCCTTGCGATTATTGTGCATTTTCGAGCATCACTGTTTGGAAATCATGGTGGAGGATTAGCTCAAAGAATTTGTGTCTCATCTAAGCAAACTTATTTGTACTGTCATGCATAGACAGGTAATGTCTTGCCCAATTTGGTAATATATCAAGACTCTATAAATTACTACAAGTTACAGTTAAAGAGAACAGTCACCATATGCATGCATTTACTTTCTAATTTATCCAGTTGCCCTTTTTTATAGTTCTATTACAGTGGTTGTTGCATTATTTTGCATATTCTAGGAGTGTTGGTCGAGTTCAGCTTTTTTACATCATATCGATGCCATTATGTACGTGAGTTATGTTGTGGTGGCAAAAGAATGATAGAGATTCTTGCCAATGGTGTCAACATTACAAGCAAGCATTCCGATTGTCCAATTGTTGAAAAAGTTTGATGCGGGTTAGCACTCACAGAGTGTAAAGCTATTTGTCAGCGCATGCTAGCCCTAGATGGTCGCACACAATGAGTCCTTGAAAGACATTTTGCAGGCAGGTGGCCGCCACACGAACTCAATGTATCGATGTGCCACAGAGGTAATTTCTATTTATTTTCACTGTTCACTTTAGCCATTGAAACAGCAAAAAACATTAGCAACCAATATGAAGCTTCACAACGATCTTTCTCCATCGAAGAACCGCTTATTTTAAGGATAATTTTTTGTTACAGTAATATTCGATAAAAAAGGAAATATGGTGAAAACATAGAGAACGAAAAGATGACTGTTCAGTTTCTACTGATACGAGTTAGTTGGAACATTTGAGGGTAGAGTGGAACGCTGTACGTGTGCCGAACGTCGTGTCGCCATCGGCGAACGGTGCTTTCTCGCCGACGATAAACCACATACCCTCACAGTCGTCGTTCGTTAATGCCGGCAATCCTTCGCAGTCATCTGCATTCATGAATACTCTCAATGCAACCACCTACCCCGAGTATGAAACGCCCTCATGCTCCGGTTTGTTCTCTGTTCGCACTGTTACCTCCTCACTTCAGACGGTCTAGAACGCAGGTAATCCGGGAGCGGGAGGCAGGAAGAGGGTTCATCGGACCGAAGTAAACTCGTTCAAAATTGCACTTTTCGTTTTATATTTTCACACCCTTTTATATGCTATCCATCTAGCCACTGTTTATTTATTATCATCGTTTAATCTTCACTCATCTCCCCCACCACCTTTCACCGATTTCTCTCCATTACTTGTTTTAGCTCTTAATTCCTTCCCACCTGTTGCGGCATTACTGTTCTCGCGTAAAAAAGCGACACAATGATAATACCTGATGTGCAACAGAAGAGTAATACACAAATATGGAGGGGCGGTTCATCAGGGGACCTTTTATGTCATTGTAAGGATTGAGAATCGTTTTTAATCAGCAGTAATTCGTCATAAAGTTGGATGAGCAATAAGTGTAACGGGTAGAACTTGAAATTTCTGGTGTTCAAAGTCTAGAACAGGCGCTTCCTGGTAAGGTATTAGAGTAGGAAATTGCTTCTTAACGTCTTACCTTTGAGGTGATACATCGATGTGCGTATCGAATCGTATTCTACAAGCAAATGGCAGCGTAGCAGTGCCAGCCCTACAGCCGAGAGATGTACTCGTCACACTTGACGAGTACTCACGCATCATCGATTCGACTAATCGAGGTACGTCGAATATAACACTTTGCATCGAATATGTGTTATCCATGCAGCTTATTCTTCCGATACAACGTTTCCTTTTGCAGCTGCCGAAACACACTCATCAATATTGATGCTGCCAGCCGGTTTATCGGAACGTGATAGATTTCTTATGCAAGTAAGTTGCCTATTTCTCTTTGACTTACTTTATAAGGCATAATTCCCGCTGAAAATAATGAAACTATATTATGCCACAAAAAAAACGAAAGCATCTTTCACAGAATTCGCTTTGATCAGTAAAAACGAAAAATTATGGGATACTTTTCCACCGAAGCATCACTTTCAAAAGGAAACGAGAATATTTCACGTGAATAAGGTTACTACAGGAATGTCAATTCATTGCTTCGAAAAGTAGGTGCTTATCTTTAGCGGTAGGAATATGAATGGGGAATTTCGTCGTTGACAAACGCTAGTTTCCGTTGCTCTTAGAAAACAACCATTGAATATATTCAAGCCTATGTGACATCCGTCAGTATGATGCTGCTTTAGGAATTGATAATTGCAAATGGCATACTTAAACAACCGGTTGATATGAGCTTGAAGCAAAGAGCCACAGGTGATCTCACTTTGATGGATGTAGTCCGGATGACGGACTTAGCACTACGACGGATTATCGACATGGCGAAAGAGATTTCTTCATTTAGAGAGCTTTCACAAGACGATCAAATTGCCCTTCTAAAAGGTAGTCCTATTGCTGCTCGAACTTTATGTGAGCATTACACGTGCATTACAATTGGACAAGCAACCGCTTTTTTACCTCATTTAGCAATTATGGCATTAAAAAATTTCGCTGAAAATAGTGTTATGTTAGTGTATTATTTTAGAATTAATAGTGTTTTATTTAGTGTAGTTTTATGCGCTTTTTCCTCTTCCTGAGAAAATTATTAGGGAAATTAGCAACATCGTCAATAGTCTGTTTTTTTTTTTGCGTAAATAACTTTCATTCATTCACTTATTTTCGTCGTTGATTGATGAGACTAATCCTCTGAAGCTCAAACTTCATTGAATTCAAGAAATAAGTCGATAAACGAGAGGAACCAAATATACATTCTTGAGTAAATAGGTGAGTGACTGGGAAACCTGCTTAGTACTATATTATTGCTCCAATGAATCGTATCGTTTCTTGCTCTAACAAGCTGCTGCATTTGTTTCTATGTTGGTTGTCCATTCCCATGTCATTCCATTTCGTTGTATTCCTTTTTCTCTGTTTTGATAAAGAGGATCAAATATCCGATGGATAAAGATACAATAATCGTTGCAGGCTCATCCAGTGAGCTTCTCATCCTTCGTGGAGTGATGGTATTCGATCCCACCAAACATGTCTGGAATCATCACGTTATTCAGGTTTATGGTTTTATTCGTGCAAATTCGTCCGCTTATCTTCGCCTTTGAAAACGAGCTTACAATAATCTCTCAAACATCGAGTTCACTTTTACTTCTCAGTTATGGATATTTTATAATACGGCATTTTGCACACTTTATTCTTCCTATAGCTTAATCTATTCGTCTTACTTGATTTCTTTGTATTCGCGCTGCTCATCTATTTGTTTCTACCACTTTTTCTTGGTTGATGAGTAATAGTTTACAAGCTAATTTTATCTATTATCTATGGCAAACATACTGCATTATGGCACTGAAAGATGCTTCTATACCAAAAACCAACTTTACACGGGGGTTTGCTTCGAGGACCCATCCATTAGCTATTATCACGCGCTGTTCAGTTACTTCTCTGTCAACTTCTGTGCGCTTCTTTCAGTTCACTAATTTATGCACTCCAAATCAGATGGGTATATCCAAAATGCTGTGAAATCTGGCAATTTTTTAACTCGCTTATATATGCTGCGAAAAAACTTTTGCTGCTTGGTTTTTCTGCTATCGGCCTTCAGTGGCCAAAGGTTACGGAGCGGTAGAACATTTCAACTTCTCAACTTTAGCATTCAAATTGCTGGACCTACGTCTTCAGAGTATGGCCTATATGGCATTTTCCCATTTCGGACGATGGCCATATATCGCAGTACTCCAACTGTTTCCGCATCCGAGGAATCTGCGAGCGCTCTATGCAAGCTTTAGGCAGCTGTATTTATGCCCTTTGCCACACGAACGATGCCACAACACTCTAGAGCCGTGTTGTGGTTTCAGTGCGACGTCTAGCAGTGCAACATAAGATGAATGAATCGAGCTTTACAACCCAATGTGTGATAAACGTGCTATTGCAATGCGTTTATTGCGAGAGAAATGTTTAGTTCACAAAAGTGTTGAATTGTTTAATTGTCAGCTGAACGGTTGTCTACGAAAGAAACACTATAGGACAGATGAAGTCCAATGCGATTCGTTTGTTTGAAGTGTTACGTATAGGTGATAATGTTTGAATGAAAAATATACGAGCGATAAAAATTCTTCCAAATTAACAATCAGATTCATTTTTGAGTTTTCTTATGGAAAATATTCTCCACTGAAGAAATAATTTAGATAATATAGCATATTGTAAAAATTAAATAAGCGTTTGTGCTTTGAAAAAATGGATATAATTTCAGGGTTCAAGCGGTGTTGAAATCAAATTAGATGTTCTAAAAGGATCAAAAGAATCGCAACATTACGAGGACCATAAACGGTTTGAGAAATTTTTTGAAGAATTTATGAAAGATAAACCATTAATTCTTTGTTTAGTACTCTCTTGGAAAATATTGCTATGTTTATCTTTTCAAATTTGTTTTATTCACTTTTTTTTTTTAATCAACAAAATGAATATCATTTGGCCAATGACGATGTATTGAATAAGAAAAATGAGAGAAATTCGTTTTTTTTTTTTAATCGATAGTTTAAAATATTTTCTTCCGCTTAAGTTTTTTCCCCTAATGTCACAATTAGATCTTCTTAACGAGCCACTTTTCCACTCTTGGAATTTGCAGTTTTTTTCTCGAAAATTTTGCATCATAATATAGTAATGATTTCATTTGTTGGAAATTGCTTAATATGCTACCTATCGCGAATTTTCAAAGCGTTTCATCGACAGACTCTTTGCGATTTAAAAAAAAAAAAAATCCGCCTTCACTTACTTACGGGTATTGCTATAATAAGTGGAATAAATTATGCTTAATTTTCTTCGTCTTATTTTTTTTTAAGTGAAGACGAATTATTGATGAATTTCCCATCGATGATCTTAGGAATTTATTTTTTCCATGCGATGAACTTAAAGGCATCAAATGGAAAAGCTTTCAACGGGAAAAATTTTCTCCCATTAAAGTGGTAATGATAATTACAAGCAATGTTTCAGATTTCTAACAACATTCAGTGAGAAATGGCGTCGAAATGAGAACGTCATGTTGCTGCTGAACGCAATTACACTTTTCTCACCAGATCGCTCTAATTTGAAGAATACGGAAATTATTCGCGCAAAACAACTCGAATACTATCAACTTTTACGAACGTTCGTTGATATTTATCTATGCTCATTGATTTTATCGATTTCATTTTCAATTCTTTCAAATCTTAACTGAAATTGATAACTAATTTTAAACACCGAATATTTAATTAGCGTTATCTTTTCAAACATTCAACGCAATCTAGCATAAGTCGTTCACTTCGTGGAATAGTGAACTTCTGACAAGATTTATTTAGAATAGCCTAAGATTGCGAATTTTTTATTAGGCGTTCACAAACTGGGCACAACATCTACGCATTCGATTATTAAATTTTGCGTTTGCGCACATTGCCCCATCGCAGTCGATTGCTGTTGGCATTCGTCAGCTGCTTAGTGCTATACAACTAAATAACTCATCGCTCACATCAATTGCATCTTTCAAAAATAATGTATCGCTTTTTAACAATTGCATTTGTCGACTACAATACTTTTTTTGCATATATTTAGATATTTGAACTTCCTTTGCTCACCTATGGAAGCTCATCGAGCATACGATATGCTTTTGGGAAATTGGTTGATTTGCGTCAACTCAATCAAGGTCTTCTGCGTATATATTATGGACTAAACATTAAGGAGGTCGATCCACTTTTGCTTGAACTATTCGATTTAGCACAGCATCGACAATAATTGCCATGAAATTCCATAAATGATCTAGAAAAGATTTTTTGCAATACTTTTGTAAGATGATAATTATTTTATGTATCGATGAGAATTTTTCTCTTTCTCGATAAAACGCTAAATAAAATTACATAGAAAACGATATGTAAAGCATCACTATAAGTGAGTCGTTTTATTAGCTGTTTGCGTTTCTAAAAGTGCTGGGAAAACTTTGTCGCCAAGAAAGAGTAATTTGATAGTAGTCGTTAAAGTTTATTTCTATTGCTCAGTTTCTGTTTTAATCAACAACTAAAATTCTGTTGATGTGATATTATTGTTTATATTTCTATTGGTCATATTGGTCGTTAATGCAGCAGTTTTTAGATGCAATCAAAAGTTTTGCAGCGAATATCTCATCTACATTGACAGATTACAAGTATATCTGAGGTTTTACATCCAGAGTACCTTGAATTGTAGTTGAAACATTTTTGAGTCTCACGTTGAAACATTTGAGCAGTAAATAAAGAGGAAGCGATAGCCAAGAAATTTAACATGGCGTCTCTTAGAGTCTGTGGTAGACGAGGAATTGCTGTGTGGCTCTGGTGGGGGCTCTAACTGCCATAACTACTGTAGCGTGTGATCTTGTTAGGATGCGTTAATAGGCTATGCTTTCCGCGAAATCACGTTAGAACGGCGCCTGATGGGTGTATAGCCGCATGCATCCTCGTCAACGATCAATCATCACTTAAGAAGCAGCTCTCGAAGTACCGATTCAAGGCGCGATGCCTCTTATCCTCACTTGTGAAGTTTCCTCATGTTCATGGCGGCATTTATTGCACATTCGTTTTATGCGTAACGTTGTTTACTCGTTTGTCGCTAGATGCATTTTTACAGATGTTTTTCACCTAGGCTAAATAACGAACCGAGCAGAGTTGTTAGTATTGGTTACATTGAATTCTAATTCAAGGCTTCATCTCTGAATGAATTTATCTATAATTATGCGCCCAGTGCAATTCGCAAGAGGGTGATTTTTTATTTGTATGTATATTTTCATGTCTATATACATGTCTGTCTGTCCTGTCGCTTTGACTCAAACAAGAACTACGGAAATTAGAATTGTAAGACTCGATTAGTATATTCTACAGATAACGTGACATTAATATCAATTTTCAAGTTGCTCCGTCAACTTTTGGAGGAGTTATTGATAGCAAAATATACCTAAAGAACTGCATGTTTTGGTGATTAGCTAAGATTTTGCAGCATTCAAATCATAGTCTTACAACTCATCAAATCAAAAAAAAAAGAATTTCTTACCACTGATTTGTGTGAATAGTTGGTTCTTTTAAAATAGGAGCGCGCTATTATATTTATCTTATTATTTATTACCATTTTATGAAACCGGTTGATCAAATAAGCGGGATTGCAAAAGCATATATTGCAACACTCTATACGACTCACTGGTGTACTTGTCATATTGAACAGAGGCTTGTGTTTCCTTATGATATTTAGCCATAAGCGTTTACTGAATAAACTCTTCTGTTGAGAAGAGCTGGTCATATTTTGGTCATATTTGATCAAAATTTGATAGTCCACTTTCTTGTAAAGTCACAGAATTGCTAATAAATTGAACCCCGCAAAAGTGATGGGTTTGCAAAAATGTGTCCATGTATTTTTACCTTTGCATCCATCGACTCATTATTTCATCGCTGTTTATATTATTTCTATAAGTCTGTTGATTCAAAGAAGTAAATGTTATTTATTCAGATTTATTTTGAAAACACAGTGTTACAATATCGGTTTATAGGACTTCATGGAATCCATTCTAGCCTTGCACTATTTAGAGATAAACCTTCAGAAGCCCGCATTTGCATTTCAGAGAGTATTTCAAAACCTTTTCATATATCTCTCATTTTTGCATGCAAGTAAAGCATACACTTTCAATCACACCATGAACGACATGTCTGCAATACGCGGAATAAACGCTTTGTGGTTAAACATACTAGTTTATTTGTGAATAACCCGGTCGGCGTCATGTAAAGTGCCATCTTTCTCTGAAATAACCCTCGCTTATGCAGAAAACCAGTGAAGTGATGTTTGCTCTTTTTCTTTATAGAAGACATTCTTGGACGAGCACGATGCTTGAAGTAGTTTCTCCAGAACTCTACGCGAAGAAGCCTTCACAGATCAGAACAAGCTCCGTCTTCTTCATCGTAGATTATCCGGTTGATTGTGGACAGAATGACCACAGAATTTTCAGAAGCAAACATGATCTAACTTAGTATATTGCAGTAGCAGAAATAAAAGGAAAATGAGTTTATTGCTGCTACGATCAGCCCTAATTACTACAAACGTAGTAGCACACTCTTTGTAATAGCGCTAACAACTGCCACTTCAGCACTACCTACTTTTAAAATCACCTTAGAAGATGTTAAAAACAAGTGATGCTTACCTGCTCATGAGAAAGAGTGTTTCCCATCCTTTTGTATCGCCGTCGGCTGATTGAGGAGGAGAGGGAGAGAGGAAAACATGACGTTACCTGTGAGCAACCATAATATCGCTGTCGATGCAAACACTGAAGACCGGGGATTTCGGTGATCCGTGTCGCTGTTCTTACCTAATCCCCACTTTCCTCCACCCTTCGTCCCCTTCCAGGATGCTCACAACCCTGCTAGTAATATGACATGATACATACACAAGTACTCTTGCCTAAACCCTGCTTCAATGTCTACTGGCTTTGTCTGAAAAAACTGCCATGCCTGCAATATCTTACTGCATCCGAGAATGACTTATAAGTGATTTCGTATTTCTCGACGAAATTTCGGTGAAAGCTCGCATGGCAGATGTATCGAAAAGATTGCAGAGTTCCAACGCAGTGTAGGCGGGTGCACAACAATTCCACATAAATGTTCAATTCGCTAGCGACTGTTCTTCAAGTTTTCGCATACAATCACCTTACAATTTTTTGCAATTCATCACATTATCGAGTGCCTCGTCGACAATCATGATATATAGCATGCAGGTAAAACTATTGCACTTCTTTTCACTTTAATCCCTTTATTTTCCTGCTTTTTTGCACACACATTGAAAGTTCAGGTAACAGGTAGCTTATTTGATTCCACTATTTATGTTTTCTTTGAATGCATGCTTCGTTTGTTACCATTAGCCAGTTCGGTTCCCTATATAGGCATAGTTTCGAATATTGCTTTTGAATGTCCTGAATCTCAACTGGTTAATTTCGAATGCTCGTATCTCACTTTTTTTGATTCTTGAACTCTAAAGGTGACAACTTATGTGACAATATGTAGCGATCATTTATGTTCCAATTATTCTAGTTATGCAATGAGACTAATAAAAGAAAACTTTTCCATCAGATTTTTTATCCTTACTTTTTCTAAAGTCCTATCAAAAAACAAAATTGGGATCGGGTTCAGGCTGCTCTAATCCTGTTATATACCTGAGAATGCGGTATGGTATATATATATATATATATATATATATATATATATATATATATATATATATATATATATATATATATATATATATATATATATATATATATATATATATATATATATATATATATGAGTGGTATACTAATTTCCTTTCAAAGGGAGCTGTAATATAATAACTCATGCATTATTTTCATTTAGACAACATTTAAACGCAATTATTTGTGCACTGTTTAAGTGATACAATGTTGTCGAAATAGTTTTAGCGTTGAAATTTTCATTGATAAAAGGATATCAAATGTTTTTAATTAATCACCTTTTTATTCACTGTTTTATTGCAGTCGGTGATTATCGAAGTGTTGATGCTATCATCACAACTTGACAGCGACTCAGGGACAGAATGCACCAAAAATGAGACAAAAGCTCAAGATTTGGCACGACTTATAATGAAAAATTACTCTAGGCGAGTCGTTCTTTTCGGTCCATTTACGCTTTAAATTTTTTTTTTCATTTCCGTTTAATTTTATTGCACAAATATTCGTCATTATGATAGACATTTATTGAGAAAATCGATCACTTCATTGCAATACTAATCATTAAGCCACTTGAGATGGGTGTATTATTGTAGTGAATTTTCATTCGATGCACTAATCTGAAAGCGTATTCAAAAAAAGAATGGCTGGTTTAAATTTGCAAAGACTAAAAATCAACACTCTGATTTACGCATAAATAAGTGAATTTCTGCTTTTACTCTCGAAATTGACTATACCTATTAACGGTTATGAGTAAGAGGAGGTTCCTCTCAGCGTTCGTTTCCTCCACTAAAATATCCAACTTCACTATTCGTAGACATGAAGTATTACTTAATCTCCATAACGATAATGACTCGAAGGTTTTATGTGTGTTTGTGTGAAATTAATCGGCACCAATTTGTAGAAATGCCTTGCCTGATCCAACGCCAGTTAATGTTGTTGTCGAGATAACTATTCAAGACATATCTGATATTTCCGCATTAGCTGGAACATTCGTAATCGATTTTTGGATAAGTGCCATTTGGATGGATTCCAGGTGAAAAAAAATTCATTTTTAATGCTTAAAAAGAACAACATTTTTTTTTTGCTAAATTGCTTTAAATGACTGTTTGATTTTCTTTTTTTTGTATCCGACTGATGATACTAGCCAAGGGAGACATTATTGAATGCAACCGCAAAATGCAAATGCAAATCGCTATTATTATTTCAGAAATTGTTATCAACAAATGCAAATGAAACTATATTATTTTACTGTATTCTTGCTTGCCTCAAATCTCTGTTGTGTCGAGTGGAATTTTAAAAATGTGATTATAAATTTTAAAAAAAATTAAACACTAAGCTTTGAAGTTTTAATATGATATTATTGTTGAAATTTTTTTAGCTTACAAGATTTATTTTATAATTGATAGAGTCGTAATAATTGAACATTTTCAACAGCTTTAAAATTTCCTCTTTGAAAAATAAATGCTTGCAGATTACAATTTTTTCATCTTGATCCTTGCCGCAGGAATTTATCGCTAGATCATGATATGGAACCGAAGCTATGGTCTCCCAATGTATGCATCGTAAATTCGAAATCGACTAAAGTTCACGATTCGCCAAAACCGAATATTTTACTAATGGTATACACAAGCAATCAAATATCGCTATCTTTGTTTCTATGAAATTTCCAACGATTGCAAAATTTTGAGGAAATTTTCTGATAGAGTGTTAGTAATGTCTTCTTATGACAAATAACAGTTTAGGAATTTGGCAGCATTTGAGCAATTTTTTTGAACATTGAGTCTAGATTGCTAAGAAGCTGAAGTGAGCTAAAACTCATCGTAATTGAGCTGTGCTTAATTCACAAGCGTTCATATTCGGCGCTTGCAAGACAGGTCGTCTTTTTCATTAAGAAAAAGATGTTTTGTTGGCGCCCAAAGAGAAGAGGCGGAGAGAAAATGATCGTGCCGAAAGGTATGTACTGAGAAGGAATAACTTCTTCTGTTCCACTTTCAAAGAAGCTCATATTAATTACCTTTTTTTTGGCTTCACCTTGGTAATATTCATTTCTTTTCTTTCTTTGAAAATTCTATTGATATCAAAAGGCATTTGCACTATTGTCAAAACTTCTCTCAGCGCATTCGACTCGGCTAAAGTCAAGACTTGAAGAGAAAAAGCACATATAATACGTAATATATAGCGCAATTTTTCGAATGGTTTCGTTTGTAATTTCGTTCTGTTCATCAACGTCGCAATTTTCAAGGTATTTGGGCAGACTTGCAGCTGCCGCATTACGCATTTATTAGGTTCGAAGTTATCTTTTTTTGCAGATATTTCCGAATGGTACTACTTGGTTGAACTATCGAATAAGATCTGAAGGTAAGACATACTCCGTTAATTTGACGTTCAACTAGCAACTCTTCACTGATTTTGTTTCAACTAACCGAGGTGAATCTCCAACGCTCTAAACAATTCGGTTGCAATCTTTAAGCTTTAAATCGGCACTCAAGCATTATTGTGCAAAAATGTCGATATCGCTAACGCTCGGAGTGTGCTAAAATGAAATTTTACTGCAACTAAATTGACTTGTGCAGCAACAAAAAAAAAACGCAACGCACTAGTGGGAAAGCTTTTCTGGCTTGATTCCCCAACCATCCTCTATACAATAGCAACAAATATCGAAACATTTAAAGGAAATCAAATGTTATGCTTAAGATGGCTGTTCGAGTGAAGAAAATACTTCTTTCCATTGTGTATGATGCCTAAATTTAGAAAAAAAAAGGCCAATTTACGCATATGACCATCATTCCTCGTCCTTTTCTTCGTAAAGTTTTCTTCATTTTTTTAGCGCCTTGTGATATGAATCTTCGGAATTTTCCACTGGATACAATTAGATGCAGTTTGATCTTCGAAAGTTATTCGTTTAACGTCGCAGAGGTGACACTACAATGGCTAACGTGGTCTCCAGTCAGCACTGTTAAGGCCGATTTTAGCCTTCCTGACTTCAAAATGTCGAATATCACCTATGGAAGGAACGTTGAGGTGAAAATTTCATAGAATTTTAAATTTGCAACTGCTAACTCTGATCATTTCTAGGTGCACGTAACCTAGTCAATCTTTATTGAAAGTACCGATGACAGTGACGTAAGGCGATGGGGGCTGGGAGGGGGAGGGAAGGGAGGAGGGAGAGGAGTGGGATGAGCTAGAGGAAAGGAAGCACTACACTTGCACAAAACAAGTCTTTTTTAGTATTTCCTTTTTCAGGGCAATGTGCGGGAAAACATTTTCGACCGTTTTCTTTCAAAAAAATTTCACGGCTTCATACTAGTTCGATTATCTAGTATGAACCCGTGAAATTTTTAAATTACAGGTTAATTTAAATTATCAGGCGGCAGCCTTTTTAAAATTACACAGATTCAGTCAGTTCCAAGCGAGATTGTTTATTGTGCTTAGACAATTGAGTTTTTTAATGAAATGTTGTGGAATTTTAGAGGTACACAGCGGGATTTTGGCATCGCCTTTTTGTGACGATTCATTTCGATCGTCTTTACGGCTTCTACATTCTACAGGTGATTTTCATTTTATGTCCAATTAAAATTGAAATTACCACAATTGTAAACAAACAATCTGCTTCTCCATTACCTTAATTTGGCTCCATTTTGCCAATAGGATAGCCTGTTGAATGTGATTGGCAAAAAGCTAATTTATGATTTGCGCCTTCCGGTTCTTTGCGGTTCTTTTTCTTATTATGCATCCTCCATTGTTTCGTTGTCTAACAGTTGTTCAGCTCATTCGTTACATTCATCAATACTCGCTCTTTATACCTTTAACATTCATCCAACATTTTTATACACAAGAAGTGATCGCCATAGTATGCTCTGGTTCCATGAAAAAAGTGAAAAATGCACCAGGTGAGTTGGTACGATATGCGCTTTTGCAATTTGTCTATCTGAACAGGTCTGGTTTATCTGATGATTCAAGTATTGTAATAATCCACTAACAAATAATAACATATATTCACTAAGCAGTGTATTGGTTTTTGAACTAAACCGGTCATCCCTGCAATTCTTCTGCAAAAGCCACTTTTCTGGGCCAGCTGGCTGCAAGATTGCCTGAGCGGTCCAGTGCGGTCCGATCACTCGCAATATACACGTAAATTTTCAGTCATAGTTAAGTGCTCTCCAGTTACAATTCAGTCATATTCATTCATAAGCGCAACATTTAAGTGCTCAAATAGGTCAACTTGAAATCTGATATAGGGGATTGTATGGAGCATGATAGACCCACCACCAAATTTCGGAACGTCACTGATCTTCAACTCCTGCACTGATAACCACATACGCACCGCACATTCGCACCACTTAAGCACATACGCATACAGGCACAGACAAGCGAGCAGACACGACCTATCCGTAATGCTCTGCAACAGCAAACTTATAAGGGTGTATAAATCTGGTTTGCAGATGTATATGCCCACATATATAAGCGTTTTTATATCGTGGATAGCGTTCTGGATGGATACGAGGGCATTGCCTGCTAGAATAACACTCAGTGTCAGTTCGCTTATGGCACTAACATTCCAGGTGAGCATATGTATTAAGAAACTTGCCGAAATTAACCACAGTCGTGTACTTTTTGGCACTGATCCAGGAACTTCCCTTAAGGATATTGCATTCAGGTGTATCAGTTTTTAGTCGGATTTTGAATAATTGAATTTAATGCATTCTTGAATGCTGCAAATTTAGAAATTTTCCATTTCATTTTTCCACATTTTCATTCAATTCATTTATTGAACGCTTACAGCAGTATGTATTTCAGCGACCGCAGATTTCATAGTAAATTATATTAGCGGGATTGGGAAGGCAGCAACAGTAATATGAGTGTTTTTTTTTTTTTTGCACAAAACGGTTGACTGCAGCAACACAAATTACGAATGAAATTGCAATTTCACAAGTGATTTCATTTTATTCAATATTTATTTCAGTTCGGCAATATTGTACGATCATTGCCAAGGGTATGTGATTTTACTCATTCATCGTTAATATAACCTATATTGAGAATATCACTAGCAGTCGTAATTAAACAGTGGGAAAATGTTTGCTTTATAGACGAAATGAGAGTCGAATTTCTTCCCTCTTTACTGATAAATCCGATTCGCAATACCGAATATTACAGAGCACAAGGAGGAATTCTTTTATAACGACTAAAAAGTTTTAAGGCTTATGTACTAAAAGGTCATCTAACGCAGCAAAAACAGGTCACAAAATGGCGATAACCAGGTATAGGAGTTATTGAAAAAAGCGTGAATATCAAACGAAAATGAATGTTTTTCCTTTAGGCAAGTTATGTGAAGGCTATCGATATTTGGATGTTCAGTTGCGTTGGGTTAGTTCTCTTGCATTCCCGCGTTGCATGCAATATGTTTTTGCATCTTTCAACTGATATTGTTTACAATGTCACTGATCCAGATTCTTTTCTTTGTTAAGTACTCATGCATCAAATAAATTACAGTTGCAATATCACTTGTATTCAAATCGTTTCTGATTTAATCTATTGAGCAACACTGCAATGCGTTGCTTACAAGTTGACGATGCAGCATATCTTTTTTGCAGTAGCTTCTTCCACAGTTCTGCCTAGTATAAACTACTTATTTAGTTGTTACTTATGAGGGTTCTCATTGTTTCGAATGGCTTTTGAATGTAACACTCGATTGCAATATAAATTCTTCATTTGCATTTTTGCAAATTTGCATTTGCCAACGACATTGCAGCAACGTCGTATTTGTGTCTGTATATGCGCGTCTGCCAAGGACCGTTAAGATTAGAGGTGTATAATTTGAGAGGTGTAATGCAAAGGAGGTTAACCTCCTATAGCAAGTTCCAGGATCTATCAAATTCAAAAGTGATAGACATGCGATTGGTAGAAAACATTTGCACGATCTGATCGCAATTTCACAGCCAGCAATCTCGTAAGAGCGATTTTTCGGCAACAAAGTTGTATTTGTTTGTTATCTTACTCTTGCGGAAATATCGCATTCAACGAGGAAAACTGAAGAGAAATTATCTGGTCTAAATGAATGTTTCAATAAAGCTGCATTAACGAAAATTTAGATGTTAGCCATAATTCAGTAGACATGCAACGTTGCAAGCATTTATCAGTTATGTTGCCTCATGAACAGTTTCATTCTAACGATATTTCAACTTGGAATTAGCCGTGTATGCGTAATAGCAGTTTTATATTGACAATGAATAGTAGATTTTCAGTTCCCGTATGAAAAAGTACACTTAATTTCATCCTTTCTATGAGGCACTAATCATAAACATTAAATTATTTGTATTCGTTATTGCAGTTTCATTTTCTTTTCTTTGGTCGAATTGGCGGTCGTTGCTTACAACGACAAAATGGAGGATGAGAGATTGAGAAACCAAAGGACGTCAGTTATGAGCAATGTGTTAACGCAACTCGCTGCAGCAGACGACGTCGAACACGGTGCAGTCAGATGGAGAGAATCCAAGAGGTGAGTTTTTTTTTTTCTTATCGTAACTTTTTTTTGTACTTCCGTCCTACAAACTGCAATATGCGATAATACCAAATATTATCCGGAAAAAGTATGATAAGACTACGGCAATGTGTTCGATACGGTGCATTACATACTACAACTCCTAAAAAAGATATTAACCCGTTATTGTTAGCTCAGCGAATTTAAGCCTACCTCCAAAATTTTCGAAATTGTTTTCGCACATAAATGATAAGCAGTGTCCTCACTGCTGCAAAATCATACATAACTCTTATATATTACTGCAGGGCGGATCATTTTATACTCTAACAAGTTTACTTTTAAATGCGATATTGAAAAATTTTCTGAAATTTTAAATCTAGAATTCAGGTATTTGAAACCTGTTGAAGGGAACGCTGATTTCATTGAATCCAGAGTTCTTTCTTTGAACAATATTCTTATGAAATTGCAGCTAACTGGGTTTGCTTTCTGTTCTCAAATAAACTGTTCAACGCTGAATATACAGAAGGCATAGGTTAGAATTATAATGCGGTTTGCACTGCAACGCAAAAATTCATTAGAACTGCGCAAATGCAGACGCAGTAGAAAAGCCCTGACAACAGGGCTCAACGTATGCCACTGTCTAATAGTTCGCAAGCTGCCAGCCCTTCTGGGTCAACATTATCATGTTACTGCTTGCTGTTGAGCTGCTGATCACTGCATCGCTCGCTGCTTGATCAATCCACACACCTATGCATCCCTAGTATTTGTGCGCCCGGTCTGCTCCTGCAAGTGGCCACCCAGCTGTGTAACTACCTCCCTCTCATTGTTCACTTCAAACGCCGTTGTAGATAAATTATAAAAATGCCCGTGGTCAAACTACCTGTACATTTTGATAACCTGCGTTTCATTAACCCAACACTCACTCACCCATGAGCTCGGCCGTCACATGTTGCAGTCATTCATGCGTCTGTAGAACGCACAACCACCGGTCACGCACCTTAGCCACCCACGCATTCTGACTGCCCACAAGTTGGAGGCTTGCAATTGAAGCCGTTGCTCTTGGAAATTAAAATTTAAGCGTTTTCGACCAACGTCAAAGTTAGTAGTGTTAACAACGAGATAAATTTTTGACCTTGGGATGGGGACCTAGCGATACGTTTGATCGATCGTATTGGTAGCGAAATGGCAAAAGCACAGTGATGATCTTCCAGTAATTCGATGGCTTATACACGCGGCTTAGCTCGGGAAATGCAGTCGTCGCGACAAAAGTCGATTAGTGAGAACGGTCTCTTTGGTGCTAGTCACCTGATGTCGTCAACGAGGAGAAGCCGTAGGACATCTGAATTGGGTGGTACCATTGATCGCATCTCAAGCATCGCCTTTCCATCGGTGAGTGTTAACATTAGCAACATTGCCGTCAAATTTTCGACAAATGAAGCAATATTTGAAAAATTCAAAGAAATAAAATCCTAGTTAACTGATTTCATTCACGAATAAAAGTTCCCTAATATGATGGCATTTAGCGAGAAATGAGCACGGAATCAATGAAATTAAATTTATGGAAGAGAATGAAAGTATTTTTGATTTTACAGCGTTCATTAGTGAACAACTTTCTTATGAATGCCTTAATTCTGCAAACAAAAACAATCCACAACAGGTAATGTCAAAGAATTTGCGTGCTCGTTCCAGTCAGAAATTAATGCAAGAGTGACGTTCTCACCTGCAATTGAAAACACCTTGATTTGGCTATTTGATTAATTTTAGCTACTATATCTATTAAAAAAATATTTTAGTGGATTAAAAATCAAAAGAGTGAAGTGTATATAAACTAGACATACATTTTGAAGGTCCACAGTCATCTATACCTTCATTACTTCAGCGTAGTTTGTTTCAACGATGTCTAACTGCTTCAGTTGTTATATTTGCCGAATTATTATCGCCATATTCCTATATTTCACGTTGACGACGTTTGATTTTCATAGGGAAATGAAATTCGAATGCAGAGTACAATGCGTTAAATTAGTATTTTTCTAACAGTACAGCACAATACACTATATAGGCTGCTTGTGGAGGAGCACTTCAATGTGGCTGTAGGAAGCACTTTTTTCACCTTTCTCTTGCCGGCATGAGAGCATACTATTCTCGACAACTCCATGGCTTCAAGGAATTTCATCTGCTAGCAGCGGCCAACAAGTGATCGAAACCTATGTGCATTGCACGTGAACTAATAGATAACAACCTTTCATTTGAAATAGAGGTGAGACGTGTAGAGGAGGTTCACGACGAATGCAACAAATAGTAATTGTTCTTGATTGAGTAGTTCCTCCGCTTTATTTTCTTCACTGTTTCCGTTCTGGGCAGTGGTCGCTTTCTTATTTCGTTATTCTTTATGCGTATCAGGAAATTTCCTGGAAAGAGGTGTTATGCATCTGCTAGAACATTAGAGCTAGTTGAAGGGCAAAGGGAGGGGATGGGGAGAGCTTCATCTTGTACGGAAGAGAAGATTGTTTAACCAACCCCTCCGCGAAATTTTCACACCTTTCCCAGCGAGATCTCTTTATGACAAAAATGAACATTTTCTTCATCGTTGAAAATTTTTCTCTATCAGATGGAAACTGCTCGAACTATAAAAGTTGAATTGAAATTATCATCCTTAATTGACTTGATATTGTTGCGGGATCTTTTTTCGCTGATTTGCTCTCCTTGTTGATTTTTGCCAGAAATTGATCGTTTTGTTTGCTTATTTGGTGCTGGAGAAAGCGAATTCGGCAAAGATCAATCTGCCACTTTTTTCATTTTCGATATTTCTGAACTAGAAGCCACATGAATTCCCCAATAATCGCTTTTAGATCAGAATCATATGCTCTTTTTGATACTACCTGCCTAAGTCCTCCTATTTTAGTTTATATTGTTAGCGTTTATTGAATGTTAGTATGTTCCTCTCTTTTTTAAGCCCGATTGAAAACTAAGTGCTTTTCTACAGTCATTTGCAACAGAAACAATTCCCGCATGGCTTTAAAGGTTCATCTTCCTTGCAGCACACATTAAGAGGCTAGCTACCCTCCACCAGATGCTGTGTCCACCTTAGTGTGCAAGTATACTACAGTACAAAGCGAGCCTTAGGAAACCGTTATTGCCGTACAATACACTCGCTTGAAGCACGGCGCAGTACAATATTCACACTGTATTTTGAGAAGGAATACAGTGCAGATTCATACCGAAATACAACTATTACGGTGACATTGTTCTTTCTGAGCAGGCCGGCTAAGAACCCGCATAAGAACTTCAGCGTTTCAGATCGAAGTGCTTTAAATCATTTATTCTGTGTCATATAATTTCCACTGCTAAACGTATTTTTATTCTTCCTTTGAAGTTTCTGCATTTGTTTGCTCGTTTCCTATCTCAGTAACCTGCTCTTTTCATTGCCATTTCACCTGTTCAAACCTCTATACTGTTGTTCAGCTATAGCTTACGATCGTACTGCGTACTCTTGAGGAAGTATGGTGGATATCCGTGCTCGCAGGCGGTTGTCCTTATTTGCAGGCATTCGCCGTTTTCAACGTTATCTATTGGACGTACTATCTAAGCCCATCGAGTCGAGGTAGCTGACGCATCAATTAAAAGGAAATTGTGGTTCAACAAAGAGCGACCTGCGATCGAGAAATCACGCTCATGAGAACATTTTATCCGACAATTATTCAAGCTCGAAATTGTCGTGTCACCAACTTTGTGACTGACTTAAAAATCATCTAAATTATAGCTAAAATTTGGAAGAAGCGAACAATTATGCTTATGAGATCAGAAAATATGTGAACAATTTAATGCTTGCAAGCGCCGTTTCTTAGTACATATGTGCTGTGAAAATCACAAAAATTCAACAAAGACGCCAATTTTGTGCTGTGAACTTTCATAATTTCTCTCATCCCCCCCCCCCTTCTCATCGCAGTGAACCATGATCACACTGCCGGACTCTGCACTGAAGCGATGGACATCAGCTGGCCGATGGACTTGTTTAGAAGTAACACATGACTTGACTCGAATATTATTGTTATTCAACCATATCAGTGTTTTTTTCGCAATCTTTGCTCGACTAAACCCTACATTATATCCTAGTTGGACCGGGAAGTTTTCTAGCTACCTAGCCTTCCACTGTTCTTTACTCTCTTTTGAGGCGAGAATACCGTAACCGCTGGGTCCACCTACTATATTCGACCATTTACATCACACTACAGCCGCCAGTATTCGACCCTGTCGTTGCGAAATTTGACATCCGCAGCTAATAATCGCACTACTCGCACCATACACATATATTGCCTAGAAGAGTGAACAATCGCCTTTCTTGTTGCTGTTTGCTTCCTTTATTTGCTGCATACACTTTCAATTGGAATGTGAAACTAAAGAATTCACGATCGCTTCGAAAGTAAACAACATATCGTATACGCATAAATAAAGGCTTGATTTTCACATTCTCACTACGATAGTTGTTCGGTTTGGCGTGAAAACGATTCAAGGGCAATTGGAGGATTTTTTAGGGCGGATGAAGGGGTAGGGGGAAAGGGCGAGGGGAAGAGGTAGAATATGAAGTTGTAAACCGACTTTTATTTATTTAGATAAGCGTTGAAGCAAAAAGTCTTATGAAGCGGACAAGTCAACGATGTCAAGCATCTCAACAAAGGACGTTCAGTTGTGTGACTACTAATGAAGATAACGGATGCATTGAAAACTTCGAAAAAATTAACCTTGAAGGAGCATCAAAAATTTGAACTCGATATCCATCCAGCTCTCTCATCGTTATAACTATTTAATTAATGAGGTGCACGTTTCGAAACACTCTACAGATGAGCAAGATGAGATCAGAAAATTGCTGAAGTAATATGAGTAGAACTGATAGTATACTAAATGAAGAAATGTGTGAGCTGTATAAAGCACCTGTAAAACGATGCGATAATATAAGTTTTCAGTACAATTGAAATAAGTCGCACAGTTCGCTGTTTGAAGCTGTCGTTTCGAATGAAGTTTCTTCAAGCATTCATCGAACTTAAATTTACAACTTTAAGTCAAAGGAACAATGCTCCTGGCGCATTCTGCTGAAGTCATCTTCATCTCTCGAAATGGCCTACATCCAAAAAATCAAGACCGCTTTCGTTGAGCTCATTTGTGGGGCAGTTTTAAAGCATTTTTGAAGTGATTTTCGTATTGTTGATGAAGTTATATTCGGCTAGGCATTGCCTCGTTTTTATATAATATGCGCTTAGTAAAAGTTACGATGAGATGTTGCTTATCGCAATAGATGTCTCACTTCATTGACATCGATGAAAGTTGAGTAAATTTAGGCAATTAGGTTGTGGCTCCTTTAACGGCGATGGCCGGTGTAGGTGAACCAAATGGAGACGTTAAGGAAAAAATGAGCAGCCGAGCAGAAATTTCGTATCGTTTTTAGTAAAAACATCTAAATTTCTGTTCACCAACTGCCCATACCAATCAAATCTTGCATATGTTCACCGCTCTATGCGAACACAGTTCCACTGAAAATAACTGCTCATTTATGTATCCAGTATACCTGGGAGCCTTGGATACCTTTAGAGATATGTTTTAAAATGGACACTGATGGGCAGCGTTAAGCCTCTCGATCACAATTGCTGCCTGTTTCCCATCACACCTTTATGACTCACTTAGCCTAATCCAAGTGCACTCGTCACCTGTGGAGAAATGACAGCGGTCTAAGTTTTTCTGATTTTCTGATGACTGATAGAAGATGAACATTTTTCACCATTAATGCACGCGAAATTTTTTGCATTTTTTCCTACAAAACTGACTGTGCGGAAGCTTCGGCATATATTTACACTGTCTTAACGTTGTGATCGGAACGTCGAAATGTGCATATGAAGTGTCACTCGCAGCATTCTGTGGAAGGTGGAGAAGGGATTTTGTCAAAAACCACGAAGTGGACGACGAAAGCGCACCATAACGACGGTAAGCGAAACTGTTGCTGTCCTGGTTCGCTTTACATATAAATAGATAATATGCATGTGCTTTCCTTCGTGGTGCATACACCTAACTTGGCATCGCCAGAAATACGAGGGAAGAGGTGGTCCCTACTTTTCCCAGCGTTCTCCCCCGGTACTAATTTTGCGTCACGTCTTCGCAATCCTCGCTGGGTTGCCTACCGAATAAAGAGTTTAGGTGTGAAGCACATTTGCCTACTCCGTCGACATGCTTCAGCCCACTTGCTTCCTCTGTTCCATATTTGCAGCAGCAATCGGACACGCGTACCATTACCATCATGCAATTGCGAACTAGTACTGCGCGGAAGGCGATTTCTTAACGACAACAAAGATCAAGGGGGCCAAGAGACCCAAAGGAGAGCGGGACCTCCAAAACGCCAGTTGGAAAAAAACGAGAAAGGAGGTCCCCAAATTTCCTAACGAGAACATTTTTCCGGAAAAGTGAGGAAAGGAGGTTAACGCAAAGCAGGACTACCGGCAGAGACATGAGGAAGAAGAGATTCGGGCAGATAATCATCAAAAAACGTGAGGTGAAGTAGTTCGGATCCTCACATAACAATGGCTGCAATGTATGTTTTAGCTGGCTCTCCCATTTTTTCGCATAAATTCGCTTCGCTGTTCTGAAGGTAATCCACTGCAACCAACTCAAATTACGGCGACAGTAAGCCTTCCATACTCCATTTCTCAGCATTTGCAAAAGCTCAAGCGATTCTCGTTCTTCACGCTCTCCACCTGCGTAAGATTTGCTTAGCGGAAAACCTGTGCAAATGGGTGATGCCCCTCCCCACATAGGTTGTACGAAATTGCAAACAATTCCGGCTGCAATTGCAGCCGGAATTGTTTGCAATTTTTGCGCACATGCTCAGCAAGGACATAAAAGTTGCTTGCAGAACCAGCAAGGGCCGCCAACGGAACCGAATTTCTTAGCAACGAGAAATGGTAAGATTGTTTTTTTCGTTTGTCCCCGTATCTCCAGCGAAGAACGTCGAAAGAACCACCAATCTGGAAAGCGCCGCTAATCGGGAATGAAACTGTCGTTTTAAAACTTCAGAAGCAAACCGCCATAATCCTCCAACCGCGCGCTTCTTCACAACATGACGTTGTGATCATACAGATTGGCAAGCCGAAAACCAAACGTTCAACAGAACCGTCACCGTGAGGAAACGCACACCTACATCCACTAACTACGGCTTTGAAAAGAGCAATATTGCTTCGCGCATTGTGTTCAGAGGCTTCAGATGATGCCGGTCATCTTAAGACGAAACCTCACTAGCAATAAGCGTAAAGAAGAAAAAGCGTGAAGTCTGCAACAAGCAAAAAAGCTCATCGGCTCGCCACCTATGGCTCCCATCTCGAAGCTCCGTGATTTACTGTCATAATCCCAGTGCGCCCCGATCCGCAACAACCCCAGATGGGGCCAACCTAAAAGCAATTGACGCAAACGCTCCCACAGAATAAGAACAGAGCTACGCCCTCCACATATTTAATCCAATAACCCAACTCCAACTTTGGCAACCGTTGAAGCACGCAATTCATCGTTGTCGACTAATCGACGCAACCGACTACCCTTGGAAACCTTCTCAAATCTTACTTTTTCACTCCGCAGCACTTGTTTGCACCAGACGAGGACTAAGCTATGTGACCCTTCCCCTCAAAATTCCACTACAACACCCTTGCAAAAGTTCTCGTCGCGTTGGGATAAAACCCCGCTTCCGGAACTCAATAACCCACTCGAAGTCTTTTTCCATCTCCGATCACTGCTTAACACCTTAACTGCGCGCTGACAAATACGTTGTGAATGCCCTGGAGAAGGATGGTGAACAGATACGGCGATTCGACGCCCACGGAAGCTTGCCCGCAGTGAAACCGAGGTTTTTGGAAGATAAGCAAAAAGGTAGCTGGCTTCAAGCTAAGTCCGGGAAACAAGGACGTCGCACTTAATTGCCCCTAACCTTCCAGTTATTGCATAGTTGCCTTTCCCCCATAACCTTCCCCCTATTCGTTCTCCTCTGTCGGGTTACATTCGGCTGACTTAATAATTGGTAGACGAAGATAAAAAACATCAAGAACGCGAAAGCGATGCAGCAGAAAGACAGCAACAAGCGTGTGCAGCTAAACCAAATGCGATTTTTATTAATAAACGAGCAAGCAAGTGCGGACATGTTAGCGATAAACAAAAACAATGCAAAACACTTCTTGTTCCATAAGAGGGGCGGTGAAACAACAACACATCACCATTGCCACCACCACTACCACCAGCAGCAGCAGTGGTAACTGCAGTGGCAGCAGTACTGGCACTATTAGCAGTAACAGCACACAGCTCATAAAGCTGCCTGCTCACATATCACAGTGTTCACAAGTGTGAACGCAACAAACGTCTAACGCATATTGCAAGCGCACAGCACCGTAGCCACGCAGCACCCTCGGAACGCCGTGTGTCCATTTTATTCACCAAACATTATCCATATGCAGAGGATATTATTATCAGCGCGCTAAAATAAAAAAAAACCACCGCTCACGTTAACAAGTCGTTGAAATTCTGGCAACAAGGCCGTCAACCAACCGCAGAGCAGACATCTGACAGCAGCAGCAATAGCTTTTATCACATAAAAAGGGGAAAAGGGAACAAGCAAGCCAGTACGCTAACATAATAAAACAGAAACCGGTAAGATGAGCGCACTTAACGGACTCGGCCCGGAGGAGCGTCGCTGCTCCGGCGCTGTACAGCGGACCGATCGAACGGGTGCCTGCGAATTTGCGTCGCATGCACCGCGCCCTGCACATGCGCAGTGTGAATACAACTCAACTCAACTAGATAAATACAACCGCCGGTGCAACGTTGAGCAAAACAAAAGCGCGTGGCAGTTCGAGATTTCCACATGACCAAGCTCACGTCGCGCGGCCACGCAGCCGCCAAGGGGCGAAGCCCTAATCGAACACGGTCAATGGCTGCATCAGATTGCAAACCGAGCAAAACATCGTCTCAGGATAGGCGTAAGCTCAAATAAAGTCAAACGCTTAAAAACGGATAAAAGATGGGAAGGGTTAGAACAAGAAGAGGAAATGAGAGTAGAAGCCGTAAGTCGTCTGCTCTGTACTTCGCTCGCTTCTGTGTCACAAGAAAAGCAGATAACTGCCTCTCGAATAGGTGGTGTGTGTCCATCTTAGGAGCAGCTGCTGTTCCGTCCTGCTCAGTTCTCCATACCATCGCGCACTGAAAGTAATACCATTCAGCCAATTAACGAATCTCACGCAATTACTACACCCCTTCCCTCGTCAAATCCATACCGAAAGGCAAAGCAGCTGATAACAACAGCTCCCCAATAAAATATAATTCAACTCGATTAAGAGGCTAAACGACCTTCATGGCAGTAGTTAACATTGAAGGCAGTAAAAAGGAAAATAAACGCACATTGTTGTTGCATGAGCACGTGCGAGTGCACTACCGACTGCTGAGTGTGAAGACGTGAGGGAGGCGACTGGAAACTCTCTATAGGCGCCATCCCAACCGCTGACTGCTGAACCATTACATTTGGTGGAGGCTGATGCATCATTGGCGGAATACTCGTTTTGTTCCACATCTAAAACAACAAAAAACCGGTCTATTAAGACAGCTGATGTCCTGCATAAACTACTGAATGTCCTGCATAAGCCTTTTGACTTCTGTTCAAATATACTCCACGTCTCATACAAATCCTGCACGAATATATAGCAGGCGACTTCCCCAAATCTGACTTCAAAGCTCATCAGCGTGTTCAAAACTTATGCTTCGAAAGATCTCATTAAAAACATCTCAAATGGAGCACGCTTTATGGTGAGAGAGGCCGACGTGAGAAGAAAATGAAATAAGGTATCTACTTCATGAAGTGAAAATTTGTCACAATGAAGAGCATAAAGCAACGCGACAACGATATCGCATACGACAAATTTCGTGCAACGAATAAATGGAAAGTAGGTTGAGTGCTTCACAAGATCAAACCTGTTTAGAGGCGATCATCTGCGCTACCTGACTGACAATATCGGTAATTGGAACGTTCTTGAGCGTGGCACAGTTATTGCGAAGCATAAACTCGCTCGCATACTCTTTCAGTGTCTCCCTAAAATAAAACAAACAGTTCTAGAACACTGCCTCACCACTACCGATGACATACTTTTTGGAACAAGCTCACAACTTGCAACCGGAATTACGAATTAATTCCCAACGAGCATCAAATCGCCACATTCTTTCTCAAGCATATTCGTAAGGTCAAGCAGCAATAAGTTAGATGAGCCTAACATGGATGCTATGGACACCTGAGCTACAAACAAAGCATTTCATCAAACGTTTACGCATGCGGGAAATTTATTATTAACCCAGGACCATCTTCCTATGGCCGGAAAGAATAGAAAATCAAAGGAAAGACATGTCAAAGGTCAATTCACACAAACAATTAAACCTTCGGCACCAATATGATCATCTGCAGCAAAGCCATCCGTCAATCTAAGAAGACGTACGTCCAGCTATACTAGCAAATTATGGTGTCAGTGAGTTGGGCTCTGTAATAACTGGAAATATGACGCTCAGTACTTGCCAAATTCCCAAATACTGCGCCACATTACTCTGAAGATGATCCCCCGTTGTGCGAAATTCTTATCACCTCTCACGGCTTCACTACATACCATACCGATAGGCAAGAAATTGTGCACACTGGCGACCGTTTCTGGATAATAGTAAAGCATTTATGGAGGCGAGTAGCAATCCCCGTGACCTTTAAGAGACGACGCTAATCTGCCACAGAGTTAATTTTGGAATTTCGGGTAATGTCTAACTGCTTCTAAAACAGGTAAACAAATAGTGGAACCTCCATATCCACGAACAAAATAAGACATTCAGTGCGAACAGATTCTCAGGTCGGAATAGAGAAGTGTAATTCTCCTGTATAGTGTAATCGTGTGCCACGAATGATAACGCACAATATGGTGGTGAGCCAGGCAAGCTGCAACCCTAACTCGAGCCCTTCTCTTAACCAATTCATTGCTACCACGGAAGTCTTCGCGAAAACCGCCTTCCTGCATTGACAGAGTACGAAATGATATGCCTTCAACATATTCCATCCTCTGGTCATCTTCAACAAAACAAAACAAATGAAACCAAGATAAAACGCAGTCAGCAAAACAAAACAAAGCGAAAACTTACGGCGAAATTTGTGGAAAATGAGTTCTCAGTGAGTCCAATACAACGTCCCTGCGTGGCGATGAGCTACGGCTATTGTCGAGCATCGTATTCTGAAATGGGTACGCCCATAACTTCAGTACAGCTTCATTATCCCCACCCCTACCTCCAAAAGAAAGAAATCTGTGGAGAAATAGTGAGTTGACGAAACTGTGCGTTGTGAATTTGAATTGTTGCGACGAAACTATAAACATTCAGCAGAACAGAGCATACCTCTAGAAGACCTTTCAGGGATAACTGAGGAGAAATAAGCTAAAAAGTACCGCAACATCAGGGAACCACCCGCTTGCGGAGTGCGGTAGCCTGCCCATCCACCAGCCCACTGCGGCGATTGATATCCACCAGTCTGGTGCATACGGCCAAATTGCGCATGTTGCCCCGAAACAACGCCGCCATTATTCATACCAGCTGCAAGCAAAACAACATATATGGATGACTTCTGGTAATCGACAGCTAATTTCTACGAGACCTGCGCTGCCAGAGTGTTATCACTTCAGAATGGCATATTCGTGTGCGCAAACTCTGTAATCTGGAGAAGAATGAGGAGCAGGAAATGCCTTATAATGAAGTAGGCAGACAGAAGATAAAATAAACATACCCGTGATCGAGTTGGACCATTCGGCACCTGTATTGCCCCATCCGTTTGACTGTGCACTTCCGAAATGAGTGGCTGCGTTCGCAAGTCCTGGTGGTGGCTGCGATAGCTGGAAATGAGGTGTGCTCAGATCAGAAGCACAACAAAATAGAATAATTGAAGGAACAGTGAAGACAGAACATTTCTCACTGAGGCTGGAGGACATTCGCAAACGTGTACAATCGAGTATTATAAGCAGTGAAAGAAACGCACTTGATTAGATGCTGTCGCGTTGGTGATACCATAGTCGGTGCCAATTGGTCCAAAGGATCTGCTCGGATTAAGCAGTTCGTTGATCGAGTTCATCGCCAGTGAACCCTCCCACGCTGATCCCCAGGTGTTCGGGATCGAAATTCCCGACGTTGATGCGCTCGTTGGCGGCTGTGTAGGGTTCAACGACGAGTTCGCGGCTGCGGTTGCTGCTGTCGGTGGTGGCGCTGTGCTCATGTTGCTGTTTCCAAAATCAATCGTTCCATTCACATGACTCGTTGGCCGCACACCTTCAAATGAGCGCAATTGAATTAAAAAGACCTACTCTTATCCCACACCACCAACACTCTAGATCATATTGTTTTCCCATCAACAATTACCTTACATCATAAATAAATCTCAATAAGGACACGCAAAGCGTGGCCGCCTAGCATCGCTTAGGAGAGGTGGGGACAATAATACCGCCCGTCATTTTTGTTCGTATTCCACCATCAAACACCCTCAACCCTACTTATCCCCAGCACAATTCTTTAAAGCGGAAAACTATCTCAGAAAAGGACATGGAAGCAGGACAGCCTACGAAAAAATCACACGATACTTCCAAAACAACTTTTTGATATGCCCAAAAACTAGACAAAAAAGACGTCTTAAATGTGTCGGACGCACCAATGGGAGCGATAGTTGACGTGACGGTCATAGGAGACTTCATGGGGGACACAGTTGACGGGGGCGCTGGAGCCTTCGAAATCGACTGCACAGGCGACCCAGGTGCAACATTGCTTGATGGTATAGCTGTACCTGAATTGCTCATTTTTACCACCTGACGTCAAAGCGTTGCCTAGGACATAAACGGATACGAAACTGCTATTAACTACGCAACGAAAGTCATCTACCAAACTACGGTACACCAAATGCTCCCAAACTATTTCGTGGGCACTAGTCCCGTTGGTTGACTTCTCACCCACAACCACGTGTGGTTACCACTAAGTCGAAATCAGATTGAAATGAACTATTGCAGAGCAGCAACCAAATATATGCTCCCAAAACAGTAAGAAGATAATGTTTACCGGCAATTAAATAAAAGACCACTGTTACGCAGTCTACTTTTTGCCCACTTCCAACAGATGAACTAAAAAACAACAAATTATCAGTGTACTTGATGTTGATAGTGACATAGAGCCTACAAGACGGCTGGTGAAAGATCATGCTCCGTTCAAAACGGAGTCGGAATTTTGAAGCTGCATCTATCAAGTTCAATACACGAAACAAACCAGCTACTTTAGAAAGTCTACATAAGTTCTCGTGTGTCTTTTTATTAGCTTGCCTATTCTTGAACAATCCCAGCGTGAATTCTTCTCTTTGGCTCCAAGCACTGATCACGCATGGAAATCTAATTTTTCAATCCAACCAGCCGCAAAAAAAAAAACTGGCGTGCTCCAAACCTAACAAACAAGGGAGTTAGGAAGGTAGCTCACATGGTTAACAGTTAGAACGGCGAGCTCAAGGCTTCACTGAAAACAATCTTTTCTACCTCTTATATAACTGAAGGCCATGTTGCGGTGAATCCAAACCTGCCGGTATATTACTTTTCCCACTCACTGTCGCATGCAACTCTCCCCCCTTCACAGCCGAATTGCAGGCCAGGTCTTCTTGCACATCATTTCTTTGTTGGCTGTCTTATTTCAGCTCTCCCCAAGCTGACGGTGGCTTCAGGCTTTCAGGCAAACCACTTTTTCCCCACTCATTTTTCTATTCAAGCTTTTTCAGCATTTTAAGGTCCGAGATATGACACACGGTAATAACTCCTGAGATGATATACGCAAGTTTAGGTCGATGAACGGTGCGGCTACTAATAATTATAGTACTGTCAACGTTTTTTACACCGTTGGTGGTTCCCTTAGAACTGGCTTAATTAATAATACTACGCAAACCAATTAAAACCGTTTACCGTTTCATGAACAGCTAAGTCAATAATCTACGTATAAACGTGATTTAAAAAATCCACAGGGCTGATTTCGAAAAATGAGCTGCAAAACTCTAAGACGATGAGCTGATCCTCCACGTCTCCAGATATTGCGCTGACTCAGATTTTCGGCTAAAGAAGTGCACCTGACGAAAACGAGCCAACTCACCAATAATACCGGCCTGTGAAGTGCTGCTACGAGCCGTTTGCCCAATGACGCCGGGAGACGGGGCCGCTGCCGACGTTGACGGTTTCTCGGACGCAATTGGCGACGGCTGACTGACGAACTGATTTATTTTGAAAGATTTCGGCGCAGGTGGTGGCTTGGCTACCGAGATTCTCGGTAACTGAGATAACTGTTTCCCACTTTTTATCTGCTCAATCTGCAAATATAAAGAACTCAGCCGAGCATATATGCAGCTCGTTCAGCTGTTAATTGAAGCCTTATTTTATGCTTCGATTCTTCAGCTACAAACTTGTATTCAGTTAATACTTCACGTCTTTAATAAATAGAACAATAATTCCAAAGAAAAAAAAAAAAGAAAAAAGAGAAGTGGGCGAACCTGTGCAGCAAATTCGGCTTTTGAGGAAGCGATCAGCGATGCAACCTCTTCTCTCTTAGCTCTCCATTCCGATATCGCAATTTTCAATTCTTCCGAATGCGCCCCGCTTCTTACTCTAAAAGTTATTTCCTCTATTTATGCAACAGTGGTCTCACTTAAAACAATCGAGTGTTGGAACTCCCAGTTTCTCCACGTGAACCCCGAACAGCCAACAAGGCGCTCTTTATTTCCTGTCTCATTACGATGAAACGACTGACCCACACCCCCTTTTCCCATCCCCGCCATCTCCCCAACGTATGCTTTCAGTACTTCCCAAATGAACTTGCTGCAAACTCTGTTTTTACGCTTTTCAGCACAGCACCTCAATCTTCGCGTATGCAGGGTTTAAGTGAGTGGAAACAATTATTACTGAAAGCATACTCCATAGAAACGCAATAACAATGCACTTCACTTCCCATCAACCATGTCTAGAATTGTGGCAGTGAATATAACCTGATCTGGTCTGGCTTACCCCCCGTAGCAGTTTTTGAACAGCACGCAGATATAAAAACTGCTATGCTTTGATAGTGAACACCACTGAAAAGAACTAAGGATCGTTGAAAATCGACCTTAGAAGCACTCTGTGGCGCATCACATGCGCAAGGTCTCACAACAATGTGCTTTCAAACAAGACACGCCACTAAACTCATGAACAGAAGGCTGGACTTGAAACTTCGACGTGCAGCAAACATGCCCTTTCAAGTCAGCACCACTGATATTTAAAAAATTCACTTTTTCTGTTCCATTTCGAAATCTTTGACGCGTTGTCCCGCATCTTTGTAAGCGCGCTCTAGTACCGCCAGGCCAGTCTCCAGCTTCAATTCCAGATACATGATCTCAGTCTTCTTTGCTCGTTCCGTGGCTGCCGCAAGGTTATTCTGGAACGTTTTCCGCTCCTGAAAAACTTCTGATCAAATTTACTTTGCTATCAGACTTTCAATACAAGTCATCGGCGCTATGATGCCTTTCACGACTTTCAAAATTCAACACTCTACCAGCGGGGCAAGCGATACATTCCAGCCTCTTTAAGCCTAGCAACAGACTGAAACAGGGTAACAGGACACAACCAAAAGATCATATCCTGTAAACACTTTCAACATACACCATCAAATTTTACGCACAATCAACTTCACCGTAAGCTACGAAATGCGGTGAACAATACCAAATACCGAATTAAAGAAAGATAAAGAAAAATAAATGAAAAAGCACCGTGCTAAGCGTATTCTCGGAACGCTTGAGCGCAAGAGACCGTTCACTGAGTTGATTTCTGAGTTCGGCCTGCTCCGCTTCACGACCCTTGATCTCATCGGCCATATTTTTACGCGTATCCTGACTTGACTGCAACTCCCTCTGCAGTTTACGCACCTCATCGGCGTTCTTCTGACGCATCTCTTGCAGCTCCTTCGTCAAGTAATCCACTTTGTCTTGCAATTCACGGCAGCGTTCCGCATCCCTCCTGTTGAATAAAATTATTAGGCCATGCCCCGACGCCTACATCTCCGACGTTTTCAGTAATACGGATAACAAGAACCGATAAGATTAACCGTCTTAACATACGCTTCTAACCTGACCTCTCTGAACTCCGATTTCCCACATCTAGAAAATTCGACGTTTAAAAGCCTGCGAAATAATATACATGTAAGTATTTATGCATGCACAGAATGCGAAGGTCCACTTCTGATTTGTCTGAGTGCTACTCAGCTACATTTTAAAAAAACCCGCGGAGTTATTTTAAAGTTTTATGTTACGTGAGGACATACTTACTGCTAATTATATACATATGCAGAATCCGGTGGATAAAACTCATCAGAAACTGACATTTGCGAGAAAAAGAAATTCTATAAAATCTTATATAAGACTTCATGATTATATAATAGTTTCCATGAGTATAAATGTCAGGCTGAACCTAATGGATTTGATAACTATCCCTTCTTTCCCACGCCATTCATCTCGAACATACTGCTCGCTTCTGAAGAAGAAATATTTCAATCACTAGTGCCCAAGAAAGAAAAACCAACAGATATACTGACGTTAGCAAACTCATCTCTCCTGCAAAAGAATCGCCTCTTAATCATGCAGACCAATTCAAAAGCCTTACTCGTGTTGTTTCAAAACCTTCTCTTGCTTCTTCAATTCGTTCTTTTTCTGATTCAATTGTTGAACAGTTTTTTCATGCTTCTCCTTTTCTGCCTGCAGTTGCGCCTGGATCTGCTTCATCGTATTTGCATGCTTTTGCTCCGATCTGAATCAAGTTTTAACCACATTTTTTTAAAACCTCTTTTTGAAGCTCTGAAATTCTCTGAATCATTGCAACAACTCCGTGTGTGGTAATTCAGAATTACATAACAGGACTGATTACTCAAAACAGTTCAGCAAACATCCAGACCTATCTAAATCCTCCATATATTTCTGGATTACTCGATGCATTCAAATTTTCCTCTAACTCTTTCGTCAATATCTAAGGCTCTATCGTTTTGCAATATTATTTCCACACCGAAGCACTTTTCTCTGCTATCCGCATATCCTGCAAGAGGTTTGTCCAATACCCATAAAAAACATCCAGCAAAAACCAATAAATCTTCACGAGCTGTCTCTACCGCGTCGTGACGGCAGATCCCATCGATTGGAAGATATTAGCCAATGGACAAATAGCGAAATAAATGAAGCCAGGGCCAAAAAAACACATCTCACATTAAAAAAATGAAGAGGCTATCTGCAACTCATCCGATATCGTAGAAAAATTTAAAAAGAAAGTGCAATACTAACTTCTTAAGCCTCTCTCTTTCAACATTCAGTTGCTTAGTAAGATTCTCTTTATCGCATTCCAATAATGCGATTCTCGCAGCAATCTTCTCCGTATGTTCGTTGAGTCTGAAAAAGCGAACAACTTTTTATGAATAAGCGCTCCTCTTTTCCTTCACAAGATAAAGGAAATAAATAAATAAACGAAACTAGAAAATGAACCTTTTTTGCTCAGAATCTCTATCACATAAGCTCGGCATCACTGAAATTTTTAACCAGCAATTACTAGCCAGTTCAGACGTACCAAAATCATTGAACACACTCATGCGCGCCGAAAAAAAAAGGGTCAACAATGTCCTAACAGCATTAAAGTGATCATTCATCCATTATAAACCACTGCATCGATAATCCTCGGCACTTCTTTTATTGTCACAGTAGAAAGATCATGCTAAAACGTTTCTGATTTCTTTCCTGTATTCACGGTTTTTGTAAAACTTCTTTAAAACAACAAATGACTTTAAAATATTTGAAAATTGTTTAATTCTATTGGCTCCCAACTGCGTACTTCAAGCAACTAAAGAAAGAATTGTAAGAACGAACTTCTCGGCTTGCCCCAATTCCATAAGCGGATTCTTGCTGACTGCTTGATCAGCGAATACGCCAATACGCTGCACCTCGCGATTCAGCATGTAGTCGTGTGTATCGTCTGGACACTCCATCGACGACATCATCACGCTAAGGTGCTCGTCTTCTTCGCCCAGCATACCCCAATGTGCTCGTCCCCTGTGCCGCTATCCAACGACGATTCTGTAAACGACTCGTCAATGCTTTCTAAATGGGTCCATTCCGAAAACATAAATCTCCCGAAGCCGAATATTTAACCTTTTCGATATTTCTAGCCATTGTGAACACAGCGCTGCGTAAAGATGAACATACGGCAGTGAACAAACAAATCGTAAACTGACTCAATATTCGGCCCTCCTTTGGATTATAAACAGACAAGACAAACACCTTTTTAGATACAGCTGAGAACTCTCATCTTGATATAGTTGAGTTCGAAGCGAACATGAATAAAGATAACTTAATGGCAAACCATTTTTGCGAGAATCTTTCGGGGCGTCGATAGCCTTTTCGTCTCCAGCGAGGAAAGCCAACTTCTGCAAACACTCCCTCAGAAAGGGGCTCTTCGAGCGCGTCTCCAACGTATTGATGAACTCAGCCGCCTTGTCGACCACTCGCTTCGCATTCACACAGTTCACTCCTATCACCGAAAGTGCGGCCATCACTTGCTGTACCTACAATTATCGTCATTGAACAATAAAATCGCTCTCACATATAAGTAATTCTAATAAGCCAGAGGATGGAACATTTGATCTGGCACGATAAGTTAAGGAAGCAAGAAAGTGAATCTCATGCCAAGACGAGTAGAACATTTCATCTACAACAAAGAAATAATATCCACAAAACAGATTTCGTCGCAATGATTCAAATGCGGTAGTAGTGATGCCAGTTCAAAGGAAATAAATTGAACCTCAGATAAACCTCTTCGCAAAAACAATTTCCAAAAAGCAAGTACCTGCAATCGGCGGGCAATTACACTGTTCCTGAACATGATTCAAGGTCAGCCAAACTGTTCCTTCCAAATTCAAAAAAAGAAGCCTGCACTGCTTTTTTGAAGATGATATCACCTTAAAGCAACAGATTTGCGATTCAGCGAAAGGAATCTGTGTACAGTTCATCGCAGATAAATAGTTACAGCACAAAAAATCAAAAACGCCGCACCTGAGCGTCGTTGAAGTGAGGAATGTTGCCACTTGTCAGATCGATTCCACCTTCTTCGCCACCGCTTCCTGGTGAATTCTGAAAAAAGCTGATCATAGTGGCATCAAACCACAATACGTAAATCACCATTTTACTGTACCCGAACGTTCCTATGCTTACATCTTAGGTTAGACGGTCATGTCATCCCAATGCATGATGACCTCTTATTGCTTTTACAAACCCTTGCCATCGATTCTGTAACCCTTTCGCCCATTCATTTTTTTTATTGCGGGCACTTTTTCCGTCCACCCAAACTTCTTTATTCCACCCTCTGTCACCGATTCATTTGTTGTCACCACTGGAGCCCTCCGTTGGCTTTCCCACTGAAAATTTTGTTCTTTCAAGATGCTTTCTATTCTCCCTTCTGCCACTGCATGCACGCTTTCTTGATGATCGCCCACCTCTCTGAGCTATACAGAACTATTTACGCTACAGTCTCGCTCAAAAGTTTCAGCTTCAGGTTCACCGGTACTTTTTTCCCAATTTAGCCTTTATTCATGAGTTCCTTTTAACCTTCTTCAGCGCTTTGTATGATTTTTCGTCGTCCATCTGCTTCCGCCTCGTTGTGCATTTTTGCAAACGTTCTCGAAGAAATAAATTTTTTAACGCTTTCACTCTCTTCGCCTCAACAGCAACTGTTGAACTTCGTTCTTAATTACGTTTAGGCGGTGCCTGTTTGCAAGTATACTGTGGCACTTTTTTTTGCAACTTCACATACCACTTTTCCTACATCGCTGAAGCTATCGGATATCAAGAAAATGTCACCTTGGGACCTCAACTACGACAGCCTTTTCCCATTGACGTTCAAGTTTTATCAGTCCAGCTCGTCGAAGAACATTTGTAAATTTGTGTTTAACAGCACTGGGGAAATGCAGCCTTCCTACCGTTCTCTGCCCTACCTCCCCTATACGAAACTTATAGACAACTACTGCCGCTGCATTTCCTTTAAAGATGGGGAATACTCAAGGAGGGTGCATCGCGTTGCTTTCGACGTATCTCCAGAGGTCAGTATGTTTCGAAGGTCTTTTCATAGTCTTCAGAGATCAGATAAGGCAGCGAGTTGGCTCCTTTGATTTTTTCGATCAGCACAGCGAGCACGTGAATTAGATCGGTAGGTGATTTGCCCGGTCTGAAGTCCGCTTTTTCGAAGATGTGCTTCTTCGATTTGCTGCTGCACTCTTTTGCACAGAACCTTCGAGATTGTTGGCGTAAGCGATGTTGGGCAGCAGTTTCTGCTAATTTCTCGACTGCAATCTTCGCCAGCAGAATTATTTCTGACATGTGAAGTCCTTAGGTGTGTGTTGACGCTCGATTATGTTGTTGAACAAACTCTTCAACCGTTTTGTTAGTACTTCCTTCCAGCCTTTCAATACTGCCTTGGCTAATCCAACGCTACCAATCGCCTCCTCCTTTTTCACATGCGAGGTCGCATTTCTTATTTTCAAGTCGATGGTTCGTTAAATGGCTTGCCACTTTCGTGTAAAGCATCAGCACACCTGTACGATGTGGCCAATTTCTTGTGTTTCTATCGTAGGCGGACCATCGCTTTTTCATAGCTCAATTATTCCCTTTTTGCTTTCACCTAGCGAACTCCTCGCCCGTTTCAGCTTCCTGGGTTGCTCCACCCTGCTTTATCTAGACATTCCGGGTAACGGTTTTCGCGTATCTTCCTTTCGGTCAGCTTGTTGGGCTTGCTGGATTCCATATTCGCTCGAAAACTTGCATTCCATATTGTTTTGCTTCCTCGTCTTCGGCAGTTCTTGCACCTCTTTACGTAGCCTACTGACTGGTCAAAACAATTCGTCGTAGTGCACAGAAGTGGAACGATGGGATGAGAAAACGGCCGAAATGGGTTAACGTTAGCTCATAACGACTAGCACAAAAGAAAGAGCTACGTGCACCACAGAAACATTCCAGATATAGAGTGATGAGACTCACAACACTTCCTCAAACGGAATTCTGATGCTTATTCACGGCCTACCCAGGTCAATCGAATCCAACTGGAACCGACTTAGCGTGCAAAAACGTTTTGCGTTTTAAATGAATGTGATAAACGTCACGAAAATCATCTGAGCCTTCGCTGCATGAAGCATTGAGACAGCGGTGACCATAACATTTGCAAGCTATATGAAATTCGTAGATTTGATTCGGCAGCCCTCGACGATTTCCTGATCACCACTTAGAATATCGTCGGATTAAGCTCGCAAGGATCTTTTGACCGTCAAGTCCCTATCACATCTTTTACATTCAGGCCCTCATACTCGCGTAAATAGATAACGGCAGAAATGGCTAAACAACATAAATCCCTCAATATTTCCACTCCAAAATTTTTTCTTCAACTCCGGTAAATTGCCTGTTTAGTTAACTACGGCTAAACGCATTATTTGATTAGATTACACTTACGATCGCGCAAAGTGGAGATTTCTCAGGATAAACAGATAATCAGATAAACAGATAAACAGTAAACCTCCATCGTTACTCTCTCCCTCAGTTCATGGAAAAAAATAAGTACTCTGTGAAATTTAGTTCAATAAGCGCTTCGTCCTGAATTAACTTATTTTCATAGTTTGAGAGCTGATCATCTGACTATGGCTCCAGCGACCTCTCGCATAAGCCCAAAGTAGGCAGCCACAGATGAAACTTCTACAGGTATAAAGCTTATGCCAAATATGCACAGACTTGTCCACATATCTTCAGACAGAAACAACTGCTCAAAAGCAACAGAGAAATATTTAAGGCGTTACCTCTCCGTTCTTCATATACTTCCAGCAGTACTTAATGTTGAATTTGAGCCATTCTTCGATGTACTGTCTCGACCAAACGTTAGGCTGCGCCGCTTCCTCCAGATAACGTTGGAGCTGAAGGCGTTGCAACATAAATGAAACGTCTCTTCCCAGTAGGTTAACTGTGTTGCCTAGGGATCAGTTGGCATCACACATTTCACGAATCAAACATCTGCAGCACACTGCAGCTCCCGAAATATTCCCCGGCCTGATGTCACAAGTGTTCTCCAAATTACTGTTTCCTTCCCGCGTTCCCCGTAGTCACCAAGTAAAGGAACAAGTTGCACGAACCGGTTTGCAAGTCATAAACGGACCTTAATGATATACACATGACAATGGTTTCACGCAAAAGCACGTCCTGAAGTCACTCTGGCACACCAAAAGCACTAAAGACAGTACCGGACTTGAACTTAAGTCGCAGCACCGCCTTCTCCTTCCTGGATCTCATATTGGGGTTTAATTTCACCGTCTCTTTTTTTAATGATGGATACTTTCAGCAGTAAAATGTTGCCCGTGAAAGCAACCAAATCAAGCTTACATAAAGAAGGTATACAGCGTAGAGTGCACAACTAAATACTTTCAAAAACCTCATCGGGTTACAGGTGTTGCCCCACCTTAGGAAAGCTGGTTAGCATAATATCACAGAAACGTCCAAACTGAGAACAACAGCCAAAGCACGAACGTTTCTCAATCCTAAGCCGTTTAAGAAACGCATCGGATCGTGTGTTCGTAAGAAAAAAAACCCAGTGGAGTGAAGAATTGCCTTAACTTTTCGTTGAATAAACAACGAAATAATTACGATAAGAAATCACCTAGGAAGGCTATTTCTGAGAGCTAAAGCGAGAAAAAATTGTTTCTTGTTTCGATCACAAAGTTCGGGCAACCTGTGCCATGCAGAAAATGAAACAAAAAAAACCCCCATAATTCAACCAGTACGATGTAGTGATTTGAAGGGAATGCTCAATAGATGCGAAGAGGGGGAATATGCAACGTTTTTCGGCATGACACGACCACCCCCTCTCATTATTCACAGGAAGGTGAGCACGCTTTCTGCAAAAGCATTTAAGAATTGGTAAAACGACGAACCTGAGGGGATGGAAGGTCATCACCAAAAATTTGTTGCGGTGACGGATGGTATATTTGCGGCAAGGCTCCCATGAGCTGAAAACACCGAACGCGTAGGCGCACTTATCTTCCCCCACCCATACAATTTGAAGTCACCCTTCCATTTCTTGTATAACTAGCTTCCTAAGAAAAACATCCACTGCAATTTTCCTCCGTGATGCCAAAAATGGTCCAGAGCACAAGCTCTAGAACTGCATGGACACGCGTAAAAGAGTCGACAGTTTTTCACGTTTTCGCTTCAGAAACCTGTTCGCTGCTGGCGTTTGACGAAAGGAGATTACGTCTCAATAGCACCAGAAAACAGCAACAATTCTACGGAAATTTATTTGAACAACATCATGAGCTAATATAATTTCCCACGTTGTTTAAAAAAGAAACTCAGGCAAGCTTTAGTTGGAATGAAGTTAGCTTATGTTAGGTGCGACGGGAAATACATAAAGCGTCAGGATATGTGAGGCGGCAAATATACGCAAAATATCTATTATGCAAATCACAGTAATATTAAAGAAGCACACCAAGATGTGGCATATTTTCTCTAGCAGAGCCACACAACACCGCCTATCCCCCTACTACTTGAAGGAAAACTTCAACAATGTCTGTCAAAATCTATGGAGATGAGTAACAAAAAAGTGACCGAAAACTGGTAAGTGACATTATGAAACAGTGATGGTGATCCTACATCGATCTATATAAAATGCCACGTATGTTCTGCTCGACGATTAAACTAAACGGTGTGTTTGGAGATTATGAGAATAACTGGAGTGTTTCGAAAGCACAGATTATGAGAATAAAAATGAAATGGATGCAAAAAGACATAATAACGAATGCGAATATCCGATATACTCTCCTGTTGCAATAAAAAAAAGTCACTTGCAGGCATATGTGGACATTCTGCTTTGGAAGTACCTAATCGGCGCAAATCGAACGATAATGCTTACCGCTGGATCTGGGTTGGCAAAGTGTGACGTGAAACGCGCGATGCTCTCTCGCGTCAGTTCGGCATTCGACGAATCAAGGCGTTCAATGCTGTTCTGTGATCCACCTCGAGCCTAAAAACTCCCACACTTTTCTGTTCTGTTTTCAGCTACAGTGCTAAGTATTTCACCCTACTATTTCGCCACTCTCATATAGGACAAAAAAAAATTAACGCATTATAAGCATCGTTTAACCGAAGCAAATTAGCAAGCCCGGCGAATGAACGTTTAAACACTCTCTTACAGCTAACAGTAATATATGAATAACTAGAAGTGGGCAATACTCCATCATCGTCCTTTGCAGCAGATAGTTCGAAGTGTCTTAAATTTGCCTACACTTCACAACAGATCAGAACCAAGCACCGAAGTTGATTGAGTACTCACCTCTTCAGCTTTTTTATTCGGCACCTCCACCTCTTTAAGCTCATTCAGCTTCTTCTTACGCCATTCAGGATCATCGTATTTGGGATTGTCAACTGAAAGAAAACAAGCACATTAAAATGTTGCTATCAAAACTTTAAAGCAACATATCTACAGCGCAGATTTCATTAAATCATCTTAAACAACATTACGAGGCACGAATTCCACATTTCCCTCCACTTTCACTGCGAAAACTGTGCAAACCTATAAAAGGCGCATAAACCATCATTCCGAGGCAAAGCATCTAATATGTAAAATGGCGAACTGCTGGAAAATTGCCTAAATCCAACAATAAAGCTTCTTTCAAAGCGTTGTGTAAAAAGATACCGACAATATGCAGCTGTTGCATGGAAATCTAACATTCTTATGTATGTAAACAAAGTTTGCAGCGTCTCTCCCCCCCCCCCCCCCCCCCCCCCTAATGCCACACATTACACAAGAAAATCCACAATACGCTAGAAATCAAAACCATGACAATGGAAAAAACACGCACTGGTACTAATGGTCTTCCTCGCGACCTGCTTCTTCGGCTGAGCGTAAACTCTCGGTGGACTAGTTGTGTTGGTGTTATTGTTATTGTTACTGCCACCTCTCGCTGTCACCACTACTGGCTCATTTTTCAGCTGCGCATTCGTCTCATTGAGAAGTGGAACTGCAAATTGCTATCAGACTTGCATACCTGCTCAACGACCACTCATGAATTGGGAAGCATGCTAACAGAGCCTGAATTCATTGGCGCTTTTTATGGTCTCGTCTAAGACAGCTGTCGCGTGATCATGTGAATGAAACAAAATCCAGTGAGAAGAAAATGAAGACTTCTTCGACTTCACTTGAGTGAAAGGAAATGAAGAATTTGCACAAAATTGTATGACCGTCTTTTTAGCTCGACGGTCCTTTGCTTCTCATTCCCTTTATCCACACTAGGAAGTCCGACCCCATATTGTCCGTCAGGAAACTACTTCTCGTAATAACGGCAATTAACTGCGCAAATCAATTTTCAAACAAAAATGCGTCAATGTACCGACAATTGTCTAAGGAAGCAAACATCAGATGAAATGTCCTTGTGTGAACGTACAACCTAACAGACCATTCCAGTACAGTGCCTTCCCTCAAGTAAAGAAGGGGATTAAGGTGATGATGCAAAACACATTTGTGGTGAAGGACAAACCCCATTATGTTAGCTTCGCCAACAAAACCTTGAACGCCTCACTTGACATAGAGCCAGCTCTACAATCACAGAAAATCTTCCAAGTGCCAAGCTTCAGTTTAGATGAGATACAACGTTAAGAACAGGGTTGCTAGGGAGACGGTATCCCTGCATCCACCCACCAATAAGAGATTTCATTTCCGGCCTGAGAACAAAAAATAACCACAAAACAACTAACAATCGGTCTGGCATGAAGCCTCCTCGGTGGCAACTGACGACGGCTCAAGCATCGCCTCAATGCAGCTATCGCACTCGTCACGCAGCTCTGTAATTACTGCTTCTGGTCCGTCCAAGCAACGCTTCATCTTCTTCGACACTGGCACTCCCAATGCTGTACGACCGCCGTTCCCTTCCGCCTGCAACAGTCAACGGTCCACGCACAGATACCGTACCGTAGCGAATACATTCCAGCTTAAAGTTTCAAAAACGCCTTGTAATTAGAAGGCTTTACTAAGGGTCACGCCAAAAACTATGCAAGGAATAACGAACACGCTAAGTATGTAAGACTACCTCACTGTCCGAAGTGACGCCTCCAGAAGTAGCGGTCTCGTCATCGCTGGAATACTCGATGCCCCCCTGATTGCCCTTGATTTCAGCTCCCTCGTCGGTTAGAGGCTCCCAAGGCTGTCTCTGGCCGGTTAAATCCGCCTTATAAGCTGCATTCCTCCAAACGGGAGCGGCATTTTGAGACACACCAAATTTCTGCAAACGTTATCAATCTCGGCTTATTATAACGCTGCGCTAACAACTAAATTATACGCACTTCAAAGTGATTTCTGCCCGCACTACTTTAAAATTAGGATTAGGCTGCCACACAATTTACCTCTTAATTCTAATCCTCGCACTCATTTCTCGATCTCCGACAGAAAAGTGGCAAATTTTCCGATTTGTGAGTAAAACGACTCTTCGTAATGAATAACACCTCCAAATTCATTCATTTCGAACGCGTTCTTCACCTTTCAACAACAATTCAAAAGATGGATATGTCAGTATGCATCATATGACAAGGCCTCAACCAGAACTTTTTCAATTTCTTAGACAAAGGGCGCTTCATTCTCAATAAAACGTGCGCTTCAAAATAAAGATTCGTAACCATAAGCCTTAACTCATATTTTTAGAGCGCTTCACAACCAGTGTCACCTTACTGTAGGAAAATCAGAAATTCTGTGGAAGCCGGCAGTTTCAACCTTCAAATAATAAAAATAAAATTAAACCTAGATTGAAAAAAAAGCAAAGAGGATTTTAACAACTGGGCAAAATGGGCAAACCTCTTCCATATCCGCCTGCTTTAATGCACCCTTCTTGGATCTGTTATCCAAATTTTGCACCTTCTGTTGCTCTCCCTTGGCTAGCTCTTGTTCCTCACCGAGCTTGTTCAACGGAAGTTTGTCTGGATCCATGTCGATCAAGTTCGATAAAGGGCCCTTCTTCTGTTGCACTGCTTTCGGCATCCTTCAAACAGATATATAAACTAGAAGTACCTAAAAACAAAACTTCAGTTTTTGAAAAAACAAAAAAAAAATCATAGATGAGAAATATTCGGCGCACTCCCTACAGAACTCGATTACTTTTCACCACTTCAACTAAAAACCCAATTTCTATTATAAGAAAAGCGCCACTCAAATCCTGTAAGAACTATTTTAAAGAGTTGTACGAAGCATCATTACCAGACGAAATCGCGATAATTTCTTCCGGTAGTTACAACTTACAAAATGCTGCCAAAAGTCGCTTCCGAAAAGCACAACTGAGCAACAAGGCTGAATGGAGTTTACAGGATTCAAGAGCGTTGCCTGCCTAGAAATATTGAGGCCATCTCTTTAAAAATATACCTACCAATTCACAGAAATTCTGTGAAGTGATTCACTGTTAAGAAACAGATGACTATTAAGGGGAACCTTTTAAAAGCCTGTTGCCTTCGAAGTTCTTCTTCATATGATTCGTTGGCCACTTTCTTAATCTCACTCATCATCTGTGGATTGTTTCGAACAGCAAGAGCCGAGATGTTCTCGAGAATGGCCTTTGTACGAATTAGTTCATTCTGTTTATTCGTTATGAACGTGCTCCTTCAATACAGCGTTCTCTTCTTATATGTTCAGTCAATTCAAGATCGCCCACATGTCTACAGGAATCTCTAAAAAGCTGACTGCCACGCTTTGGCACACCGATGACGCGCTGCCGCTCGACATATGCACGATTATGAATTGCAAATGTCTTCAATGCAAATGCAAAACGATCCCTATGTTGCCCACTTATTCACTACTTCATCGTGAACTCCCCATCTCCTCTACCTTTCCCAATTAGTCATTATCCATCACTACTGTTTACGACTCGCCAAAACCATTCGCGATCTATGCCTTAGAAATCCAACAGGAAGAAAGGAGATTGCATCTACTCTCGTTTGGTTAATCGGATCAAAATTTACGCTGTCAGATGCAATTATAAAGATTTCACATCCATCTTTACTTCGCTTTCCCTTTCTTTCTAGACCGTCGTTAAGCAAAACCATAGCTGAAATATGCGATCAGATTCCCGTCTTTTCAATAACATCATTTTTCAGTGGGATGATGGCCTATTTAAACAACTCCTTCGCTTCTCTCATCATTAGCACAGCTAATGATGAGAGAAGCGAAGGAAGATTACAGCTAATCACCATTCAGGAAACGCCGGCAAAGATTACAAAGAACGAATGCTCGTCGGACTTTTTAGCTCTCGCACATTGCTCAGGGTTGGCGCATTTTCTAACGCCTATGCTTTTCATGCAAAAATTGATTTTCTGCATTGCAAGCTAGTCTTGTTTCAAAAAACACAGCTTCACATGGATGCGAACATCGGCTAAGCTATATTGCCAAATGTCGGCCTCACAACATTGCCAACGACATCAGAACTAATTCTAACACGAACGCCACTCTCGACCTGCCGGGCGCATGAATCATCAATTCTCTCCGTGCACCCAGTGGCTAAACGATGTTAAACTGACTTGTCGGCTGCGAAACGCTTCTGCTCGGCGTCGAATCTGGATGAGAGTCGTTCGCCTTCGTTCAGCACTACCTCCTCCAGTTGCTGACCAAAGTCCACGTTCCTCCTCTGCAAAATTCATCGCAATGATAAACGTAACATACCACCGCATCCAACATTCCCTCCTTTCCCCAACACATAATAAAAAATGAGGTGAGCGTTGTTTGCTTCGTATGAAGGCCCTTGTAAACGACGAGCTGTGCTTTAAGTTCCGCAAACAATCACAAAAAACAAATACATAGCGGCGGTGCTCCAATATTTGAACACTGCAGACTGTGACCACAAAACCTATCTCGATAGGACGAAAACGTGGACAATTATCTATAAACTGATGAAGATGTATAAACAACAACAAAAGAACACACTAGTTCATTGTCGATGTCATCGCTGGTGTTCGTACCTGTTACCCACGGCGCCTTATAAGGCGAATTGGAAAGAAGAAGTTCAGCTCGCAAATCTGAAAACTTGATTTAGAATAAATGACCCAACAAAATGAAGAAAACAAGCAATATTTCTAAAGAAATCAATATCGGTTCTCTCCAATCCATCTACCGCCTGTGGGAAGTGAAACAGAAGTTTAGTTTTAAAAGCTTTCACTGCCACTGAAACAGCCACAAATGCGACGATCACTTCACCAACGGATTGAACCATATTAGCTGTAGCGGCCATAGCATTGCCAGTATGAACTTAATGCAATGGCAAAAAAATGAGATGAAACAAACTGAATGAGATCAACTTACCCGTTCGCGTTTCATTAGTAACATTGTCGACATTTTGCTGCGATTCAACAGTTTTTGATGGTGGAGGAGGAGTCTGCGACCTGAAAATGGCTTTGAAATTATGATTTTTCGACCACACACGATGCTAACAAACAACCTGTCCCCTCTTTAACCATCCAAATTAACAGCCCAAACCATACGTCGCCAATGATATTCTACACTAATCACAACAGGCTCGTCGGTGATTTGAAAATGATTTCATACCATGAAAGGTGATGAATAATAGAGTGCGATCCGCAGCAAATACATCGAAATTATATAAAAATGACTACTGGCTTAAGTACACATCCATAAACGTCCTCCAAACCTCAACAGGCATAGCTCTTTATCTAGAAAAGAATGTCAAGGTGAACGCGGGGTCACCACTTCCTAACGGGTCCTGGCGAAACTGATGAGTAGCATCTCTTTGCAAAGCAACACGACAATTCTTTGCAACTGCATCAACGCTATCTAATCTTCATTAAGAAAAATTTACTCGTTATATGCAAAAGAATGCAGCAGCTAAATTCACTCAACCGATTTACGCAGAAAATGACAGCCGGGAAATTCTCTGAACCGGCGAATCCAAAAAAGGTCCCCCCCCCCCCAAAAAAAAACTACTTTCAAATCGCAATTAAAAATATGTCAAAAGTGACGGGAAAATCGAAAGATCTTTTTCTGAGTTATCAATTTATACCGAATAAAGTGTTTCACCTCCAAAGCATTTTTGGGAAAGGAAGCAGAAGGAAGGTAGGTATTATGCCGAAAACCAGCCGCTGTTTTCGATTTCAAAAGTGCTAAAAATCAGGGTCTCTTTCTTGCGACGTTCCCTTTCTTCGCCCTCTTATCAAGCGTATCTTTGGATGATGAATGTCAACTGACGAAGCAATCTCCATTTCGGGGCGAAAGAAGTGGGAAAAAACAAATGACAGAAAAAGTTGCACTTTTAGGATATTTCCGAATAAGTGAAATCGAACCGAATAACAAACACGAGAATTTGAGGGAATTAAAAAATTTTTTTCTTGAAAAATAGAAGCCACGAATACAAAACCGCGACAGAGCGAGGCTTCCTGTCCCATACTGTCTGCACTCTTCATCCTCCAAACGTTTCATTTGTGCACTAAGAAAAAGGAATTCATAACTCACCTGTTTTGCGCGTTGCCATTTTTCTCGACGTTGCTGCTGTCTCTGGCCTTTGTCGAGGATCCACCCTTATTCGTCGACTTGCACGCACCAGACTGCTTCAGTGTTGCTGGTGTTCCTGAGATGGCCTGCTTCAATGCGTTTTGATTCAATGAGCTTTCCTCTTCGTTTTTCCCAATAGGTGGTCCTGAAAAAAAAATGGAGTGAAAATCAATAAAAACGAAATTCTCATTGAATCCCTTCAAATTGTTTCAAAGAGGGCTGTAAAATTAGTACGACGCGAGTGCTCCACAAATTACATTCGGGATCGACAAAAGCACAACAATCCCTTATCAAAAAAACAAACACAAATAAACAAAATCGATACGAAAGAAACGTAATTACCGTCGAGTGGCGCGACATTTCGCTAAGGCTTCTTCAATAAGTACAGCAATATGGGAACTTCAGACTGTTGCCTTTCACTTGCTAGAGTCAAATTACTTAGTCAATGTTGAATGTTATTGGAAGCATTGTTCATATCAAACAAAAAACCATCCTACTGTGTTTGGTGGCCCCGCAAAAGACCACCCACAGGGGCGGGTGATCTCTTTTTTAGAATATTTCTTGACTGCGATTAGATTCACAAAAAAACGTCAGCGGCGGCGTGGTGAGGAAAGGACCTATTTTTGCGTCCGTACTTTGGAATATGGGAAGCAAAGTAAAATCAGCATTAGCGAGCATTCGGGTCAACATGAACTACTTCAGGCGTGAAAAATCAGTATCACAACTTTTACGCGGAAACGTAAATATAACTGATGTCATCTCCTGGCAACACCATTAATGCCACAGAGCAGTGAAGTTTCAACTTGAGGCATTGCAAATTCAAATATAAACCATAAACCACCCACCGATACCACTGCAACGAGCCCCATTAGGCGCTGACTATTCACTCATACCCATCAACGCTTCATGCGAACAACTTCACCAGTACGCTAAAAGTGTGGTCTCACAACGAAGTAAGACAAAAGGTGGTCATCGTCCATGATCCCCTCAAGTACTTCAAAGAGAATACATCAAAGCGATCGTGGTGATTGTATCGCAACACCAAACTGAGCCAAATCAATCCTCTCCGATTAGTAAATGCATTTACAACTCTCAGTGTGAACCTCCCAAATACAGTAAGCAAGAGAGGACTCCTAATAAATAATAATAAAGTAAGTAGAAAATACCTTTCTCAATCCTTTCGATACTCTGCTTCAGTTTCATTTCTATTAATTTCGTCTTCTGAGCCTCTAGCTCGGCCTTGCAGTCCTGATCTCGATCTTTGCAGAACTTCAGAGCACTCAGATTGACTTCAATCGCCTTATCGATAAGACCCCTGCTGCTCTGAATGTCTGCTAGACGCATGTAGTCCTGGATTTTCTTCTCGAACTGGTCGTGTGTCCTGCAACAATTGTTTTTCCACGAATCTACCTGGGCGCAAAACTAACAAACTATGGCTTTTTTGTAGGGTACTGTCAATACTTATTATGCACAATCAAACTCAGCAAGTCATGATGAAGCAATACAACGCTGCAATCTCACTGACATTAGACAAGGGGAAACCTTACATTATTCATTATTTCATTACTAGTTGCGCAAATATTTTACGAGATGCATAACTACACGCCAGAATGAAGGTGGAAAAGACACTGCGTCTCAGGATGCGACATTTCCAGGACCATGCCTTCCTAGAAGCTAAAAAGCTGGGAAAGTGGAGTGCTCACAGAAGAGAAAGTGGCGATACCTAGCTGGAAAACCCATGAGTTTCCGATGATTGCACGGAATATATCAAAAGAAAACAACTAGAGCGCAGACAGGTGGAAACCAAAAGCCGGTGATGGTACCCACGTGTGCTTCAATTTCGAAAAAGCCGGTAGCAGGGATGGTGGAAGTTGCGAAGAAGGAAGGAAACCATCAATTTCCCCAGTATATGAGAAATAATACTGAAAAATATAACAACGGGACTGAAGTATTCTAGAAGAATATAAGCCATGAAATGAAATCGAGTACTGAGCAACGACAACCGCTTCATAGGTGGAAGATCTATCCCAGCAGCTCATAACCGCTGTTCTATTACATGAATAAGCATCGGTGAAGCTCACTGCAATTTACAAAGGCATACTGCTGCATCGTAGTATGATCAGAAATCCCGTCAAAAATCTAATCAAGGAAATTAGCCGGCCTCATTTACGTTTCTGATTCACCCTAGCCAAGTTTTAACTGCACCTTTTTTCGTCCAATTTTGGTGCGTCTATAGTCTTAAGAGTCTTCACAATAGCGGATCACCTAACCATCTAAATATGAAGTGAAACCGAACGCAACTTACAATATGTTCTTCGGAGGCTCCGCTTTCACAGAAACTTCTAAGATGACCTTATCCTCTTTGATATATCCTTGGCTCTCGTCCAAAATGTCCTAAAAAGATTTGGAATACTGATAAAGAATCATATCCAGGACTGCCAGCAATCCTCATAACCGTGCTTTTGCGTTTTGTTACTTTGAGTCCTAACAGGGAATCGATGGCAACTGTTCAAGAAAGTGCAAATATATGGTGATGTCCTTACCTAGATAAGGACGATAACAACAACTAAGGTCCCCCATTTCCCCTGCTGCAGCTGGTGAGACTCCAATAAGGAAAGTGAAATCCTCGAAAACTCCAGCAGACGAAAACTTCTGGGTCAGCTCTCGCAGCATATACTCTTTCAACCTACTCTTCCCTGAGTTTCGTAATGAGCGCTTTAAGACTCCGACTGGATAGATTTTTTTAAAACCGACAGATTTCGATTTCTCACGGATCACTCTAAACGCGCTGAGTTGCCCCTATTTTCTTACAGCATAAGACGCTTTCTTTTCGCTTTAAACGAACGACTACCACCCACTCCATAACTTTAAATATGCCTAATTGGCGTTCCCCCTAAAACAGAATTTGAGCTCAATCAACGACTGTCATGAAAGCACTCCAATAAAAGGTCACAGAAATGAAAAACTTCACAGCGCATACGACCAGCTGCTATAAAAGTTCACATCAACTAAAGAAAGGCAAGTTGCACATCCCCTAGAGAGAGTGGATCCATTCGGGCACTCCCGCATTTATGCATTCTTCAAACGGTGCTGACAGCTGCGTAGCCATCACGAAATTTGAGAAAATACATCGTAACATTTCACTTTTGCAGAAATACTCGAGACGAGGGATGCAGCAAACGAAAACATTACCGTTCTATACCCCAGCTGGCAAAATTCGAACAATTGGGGGACCTCGAATACAAAAGGAATAGAGGAGAGATGTGTATATCTTCAATTGTGCCACTAGGCTCCTGAAGTTGACAACAAACGTCCGCGCATATGAACAAAATTAAAGTTTTTTAGTGACTGCAAGAGCCCATCAGCCTGAAGCGAGAAAGAAAATGGTTTTTTTTTAAAACTAACATGCGACGTTGGACTGCAAATATAACAGCATCTGAAATGGCGTCAGTAATTAATCCCCTCCCCTCCCCTCCCCCTCCACCTTCCGGTTTCCTACTGCCTGTCGATTCCTATTCCTTCATCTCGGAACTACTCAATACTCCGCTAAAGAACTTCTAGAACTCTAACCCGCGATCAACGACAAGGATTTTCTTACCACTGCTTGCCACATCTCCCTCCTGATCCCAATAAAAACTTCTTGAAGGACTTGATGAGAAAAAATCTTCCGTATCCTACTGCTTCGCCAAAGTCGATGTCGCTTCTTTTTCCTTGAGAATCTAGAAGAAAGCATAATAAGAGCGAAAGGTATCGGCATACCGCCCAAGTCATGAAGCACGAGTAGCCCCAGTCGTTTTCTTTGGCCGTATAAACGTGATTCGTCTTCCTTGTAAAATGTGGAACTCCCTGTTTCTGAGAGATCAAACGTAGCTCGGCGGCTGCCTGGCACGACCATGAACTGCAAAGCCAACATACTCATCCAACAACGCAAATACTTCAATACCTGGTGTATGCTCACTTACAAAAATCCAAAAACCACTTAAATTCTTAAAAACATTTTTTCAATGTTGCTTTCAATTATATTTTCGACAACAAGTAAGTTAAACACAAATAAAGAAATTGCTTGAGATCAGCACAACTTCGCAGCCCTAAAACCACAACTCTAGTATATACAGCATCCAATTCACTGCGCTTAGCGAATGCATCTAATAACTCAGGCTATATGATCGAATAATAACGTCCATCAAAATTCATTTGCTTGACTTAAATTGCCAGAATAAAACATGAGAGCACATTAGGAAAACAAGAAATTTGTGACAAAAAAAACAGGAGTTGCTGACTTTAGACTACACAGACTCGTAGTTCGCCCGAAATTGCAATCAAGATGAGTGCTTACAAAATGAGGTCAATGAATTTCTGCATCAGAGAGATGAAACGAAATTTTTAAGTAGCCTAAATCATCGAATGAAAAGAATAATAAACTTCACCGATGACAGCATATCCCGAAAGACGTCAAACAAGAGGAAAGTGGGTGGAAGCATGTGCATAAAGCATCCCGCTTCACCACTTGCTCCTAAACTCCATCAAGGAGTTTCATTACTTTGCATCGCAACCTTATTTAATAACTTCAGAATCGCCCCAGAGAGGTGCACTGAATGGAAGGCTTACTCGGAATAAGCGTCTGGACAACACTGAAGGAAGAAACCCAAGCATTTCTGTGTGCCCTTCTTTTGTACAACGTGCTGCCTGGGCATCACCATAATCCGCCTGTAAATGAAATTTCTAATTTATTCAACCTCCATAGCAACCTCATATATGCGTTCCACAAAGTGCGAAGAAATCAAATGATATTATAAAACAGACTAGTCAAAAATGCTGAAAGTTAAAAGCAAAACCGCTTGACAAACACATTTCCCCCAAATCGGGAATCTAAAGGGCGAAAACTTTCGAATTTTTTCAATAACCAATGATGGATCCTACAGTTTTTCAAGCGAAAAAAAAAAAATTTTCTAGAATTTTATAAAATTTTCCCCACTGAGTAGATACCGCAATTAATCGAATCACGCGGCAGGTATTCTTCCAGTTCCCAAGCCCAAGTCATAGGTTCACGTTGAACAGCAAGCTTTGTTTTCCAACATCAAATAATCAATGAATTCACAAAGATTATGAGAGTAGTACAGCATGAAAGTGCTCTTGCTCCTTCGACGATTCTTCAAAATAGCAAAACAATGCGATCGGAGCTTTCAACATATATTTCTCAAGTAGAGAACAACTTTAAATAACGTTTACCTTAGAGTGGATCCTTTCTTCGCTGACTAAAACCACAGCATCCTCACTTCTACTCAAAACCCGTGTCAATCAAACTTAACAACATCCTTCACGAAACAACAGCAGAACTCACCACGGCACTGCCTGAATCTTCTTGCTGGGTCCTCTAACCGTATCTGACATGTTCTTGAAATTCTGAATCATAAGCCGCAAAGTGCCGTCGGATGATGTACTCGACGAGGCAGAACTTGTCTCCGCAGTCGACGCCGTTGCAACAGCTGTTGCTAAAAATGAACGCTTCAAAGACATGAGCTGATCCGTGCTAACCATCAAACCCCAGATTTAAGAGAGAACCGCTATTCAATCATAAAACAGTCATTTCGCTGTACGATCAAAACCCGGTCATCCGCTGTTTTTTCATGCGCTGGTCAAGGTTTTACGTCGCAACCGCACTTCTTATCATGCGCGAATGCTTCTTCACCTCTTCCTTCCTTCCTCTCCCAATCTGAAGCTGCAGGATAGGACAATCATTTCTGAAGAAGAAAACGTAGAAAACTGGAACGAACGCGCCAAAAGCGAAAAAAAAACCCAAGAATAAACGCGGTTGGGAAAACAAGTTCCGAGGGTCTTACAATGCAGTGCAAAAATTTGTCCAACTGAGCCCTGAAAAATATCTGCAGATTCAGCGTAACATTATCCTATCCACCTGAACCAGACTTCCAACTCTGCATCTCCCTCTTAAGTGACACTCGCAAAACCTTAAGTGAACCTTACCCCGCCACCCCAGCAGAAAGTACTTAGGACGCGAAAAAAATGCACTGATTCACTCTTTGACTCAATGCAGCAAAGAGTAAACGTGGAACGCAAAAAGGACCTTTTGCAACAGGCGGCTGCGCAACACTCGATCGAGAGCACTGCGAGGGCATTCGTGGCATAACTGCTTCGTCTGTATCGGTTTGACAGGCAACGTTCACCTTTGCCTTCCTGTAATTACTTCGTCAAATCAGTGCACACCTTGCTTAAAGAAGAAAAAGAAAACACTAATCCAGAAGCAAAGCTATGAGAAGACTTTCCCTGCCACAGCGTCAAACCTCATAGCGACTTCGTGGGCTCTGTCGTGCAGGACTTCATGTTCCGAAACAAATTTAAAACACAAAAAAGCATTTCAGAAGGGAAGAGACGCCGGAGACGGAGGGTTTTATAGCAATATAGGAGGACTGAGCAGAACAGAAGATTAAAAAGCAAAAGAAGGAACATAACATTACATTGAGACCTGTTTGAGTGCCACATTGTACCACAGCATATTCGAATATTATATAAACTCAGCAATATTTTCCTAAAGCAACCTCTCATCTGCAAAAATGCGTCACAATCCACATTTGCAGAGAAATTTTCTTCCTCTTGAACTGGCCGATATCTCAAGAGTTTTAATGAGGTTATCCAGCAAAACTCGAGGACACAGTTCCGGACAAAACCCTGTCTCATCACCGTACACGATCAGCAAATATCGCTTGCAGTCCCAGTTTCAGCCTGGGCAAGATCTGCCTCGATCCCAATACACGCCACCACTTAAGTTCGACAGCAAAAGGGGAAGGCAATCGCAATTCCGGATTAAATATGAGTTTTAAAGTTAGCCAAAGGCAGAGTTATGTGCTCAGTAAGGGCGTACAGACGGCCGAGACGCTTTTTAATATCAAACGGATGCGTTTGGGAGGTTAGCAGTTATATCAAAAATGCACATTTGACTCCAACATTACGTAATCCTCGAACGGCATTTGTCGCAAACAACCTCAGAGAACAAAACTTCAGCAAACTCGAGATTCCGATGCAGTATCTTACCCGATGGCGGATGCATTCTACACAAAGATCGCCGACCCCAGTTATGCTTGCGGAATCTCGAAGATAGTTCGATAGCTCCAACAAATAGCTCAGTCAAACTACTGTGATATTCCACAAGATCTAGACCATTTCACGCTTTTACTGCATAAAAAAGTTTTTGCACAGCCCACTAAATCCATTTCATCGCAGAGCCTACTGAGAAGATGACATTAGCTTTTAAACTGAGTGTCAGTGTTGCAGCAGGAAAGAAGGCAAGAGAGAAAGAGGAAAGGGGGGGGGGGAGGGAGGAGCGGGGGTTAAATAATCGTGACAAATATTATTGTTGTACGCCTCAAACAGTATTCAAAAGATATTTATAAAACGAAGGGAAACCGTTTCGTCTATGCTAACCACGAAGATGTTTCTAGTGTTGCCTCAAACGTGAAACATCTTTGAAATATAAGCAACTACCGATTGTTAATACGAGTTCCGAGGCTGTCAGATATTTGCGAGGCGAGCATGGATTTTCGAGCTCCCACCCGCTCGAGATACCCTTTAGTATTTGGCATTTCACGGTAGACGTCCAATTCCCAACAACTGCAAACAAATATCGATAAAAACTAATGGCACTTGATAAACGACGTCTACTCGCTATTTGATTCCACAACCACTACAATGTATGCAACAACACCTTCTACAGAACCTGAATTCTTGTCCCTAAGCGGTTCATTCGCACACTGTGCCACAGTTGGTGAGGATGAAAGAGAAGGTGGAAGAACTGAGGCCATGACAACTTCGAAAGACGCTCTGTTGGTAACTTCAAGAATGCCGCCGAAATCACGAAGCATCTAATCCAACAAATACTACACTAAACACCGGCCACAACACTAAATAAATCTAAGCCCTTAAACGATAACTGCGTGCTGCGAACCAACAGCTGGCAACTACGAGACGGCAAATGCACCCGAATCCTCCAAATCTCAAAATGACTGCAAACACATACCAGAGAAGATAAGACCACCTCTCCACTCGAAACACAGAATGATCAAAACCTGAGCCTGCTAGTAATGAGCGAGGTGTCACACATAGTGCAGTGCCACTATGCCGGGGAAAACAAATCAAGCTATAAAAGTCTAGCCACTAGCTTGCTGTAACCACCGCAAAAAGCAACACAGGTTTAACTTCAGAACAACTCTCTTTGCTCAAGCACTTTCTCCCCCCCCCCCCCCACCCCCCTAATAAAATGGCGTTAAATATTGTGGTGAGCGGAGGCAACTTGTATCGTTGAGTGGCCAACAGTCTTACGCTAGAACTTGAAGAGACATCCTAGGTTTTGAACCTCAATGAGGGAGTTTGAATTTGAAATTTGTTCATCGATGAAGGAAGCTCTCCAATGATGCTAATAGGGATATGAGCGGGGATGATGATTGAGAACTTGCACAGTTCGGCCGTTTATCGACGCCCATCGAACAGAATCAAATCCCACGAGCTCAGATCGAAAAAATTCGTAATATCCGAGCACTTCACATCGATAATCGAGCAACAAATATGGCCGAATCCTCAAAATGATTGCAGTTTCAGAGGAAGTAGCACTTTAATTATTGCAGTTCCACAAATCGAAATAGTACTTTTCCGATATTTGTGCAAAAAAGAAACAATTATCCCACTAAAAAAATCTTTTATGGTTTATTGTTAGTTTTTTTTTTCCTTGCCAGTAGTATTTTTTCTAAATCAGAGGCAATATTTCTTCCAAAAAATTTTGTAGCCTACAAACCACAAATCACTTGATTAGGATCTTATTGAAGGACACACAAGGCTCTTTAAAACATCGCTCTCTTAGATCGCCGAATTCAAGCGACGCATTTTGAACCGCTACCTTGGTAGGTCAACTCTTGACTACGGGGGGAGGGGGAGGGGTTACTTAGCGTAATAATGAAACAAACCAATTAAGCAAATCAAAAAATCTGCAAACTTTCTTTCCGGGGCGGATCCCTCTCCACTCTATACACCGATAGGAGGATCCTATGGATGTTCTTTTTTCTTCAAATGCATTATTGCTTTCATGTGCACGTCACCTGCTCGCGTGCAGTTTGCTTCGATCATACTCACCGATTATTCACGAACAATGCACTGCCACAATCGACGAAAGTGCACAACTGTTTAATACAACACACAATGTTTTCTATATTCCAGTCAATTCGCAGCTTTTTGCACTAACGCTTACCACCTAAAATTAATACCAGGTCAGGTCAGAACGCTGTGCCACTCACTAGGTGATTTTAAGACGCTCGCCTATATTATAAAATATTATACCTTCAATAGCTATGAACGCTCACTGGCAATAATAAGGTCTCGTTTATTACGATATTGTGAATCGCCTTAAATACGTCTACTATTTCGACGTGAACTATAAAGAAAAGAAGAGAAAGCCGGAAAATATTTCACTGCAAACCAAATAAAAGAAACATATTCGTAAAAAATCAACTATTACAGATTCTAGTGCAGTAAATGAGAGAAAATTCAACTAGATGGCGGTGAAAAACACAGGGGAAAATTAAAGTCCTTGACTACATCAGATTCTTCCGGAAGCTGCTTTTACTCGTTAATTTCCATCACCTGTCTTCATCCTGGCAAAGCAAGAAGTAATCTGCTCTCCCCCCCCCCCCCTCTTCCCAATCTCTGAAATTCTTACAGGTGAAATCATCAAACATTTCAAAATAAGCGTTTATAACAACCTCTACTGATGTGTACCTTCGTTGTTCTATGACATTCCCACTCAGTTTATCCCACACGAAACGATTTCGAGGAAGAATAACTAGCCATTTAGCACGTAGTCGTTGTTGCTTGACTATTCGACCACTCGAGCATTTCACTGCCCACCTATGGCGATCGAAAGTTACAGAACTCTTGAAGACTTCAATTCTTTCAGTCTCGATAGCAGGAATTTAGACTCGACCTCTGTGACTTCTCCCTCGACCTCACGGGAACCAGACGTCGCGGTCTCTTCACAGAAGCACTACATATGCTGGCCCATAAGCTTTCGTAGCTTTGATCGGGGCAAACACCCCATGGTGGTGATGCTTTCTAATGAAAGCTTGGGACATGTCCAATTTAATGATTGTGGTTCATGATGCTGCAAAGTTCGACTATTCCACAGTGTCCCACCAAAAGAGCTAAACACCCGAATTGAGGTGTAAAACGACTCTGACGGCAACGCAGCCTTCTAGCAGCTTCCAGTACTAGGCACAGCGCTCTAACCGTTACATGCTAACGTTCTAACTTGAGTATCGTCAAGCGTCCCAACTTGTATACACTCTGCCAAACAACCTGTAATCGAAACAACAATAACAAAAATCAATACAAAGTTGTATCAAGTTTGGGCGGGGCTTTTAACGGTTTAATCGCAGTACGCCTATATATTTATCAAGTTATGCTGATATAAGTTTACCGCAAATTGCGAAAAGTTCAGCGTGGCAGTAAATAAAAGCGCAAAATTCAATTCCTCTTAGAGGAGGGGAAGGGGAAGGGTGGCTTTAAAAATGAGTTTATCATTGTGGTACTCCGACATATCAAAATCAATAAAGCACGCCCATGCAGTTGGCAAGTACCACATTAATACCAGTTACACGGACGTTTTGTTGCCTAGAGTTGGTCCACAGCGGCGCAAACCTTCGACGACAATGTTAAACGTAACTTTTGACGAAGATTCCCTCGATAATGATAGCTTCAACGCACATACACTCACAACACAATGTTCTGTTGCAAACATGCGAAAGAAAGAGAATGCCTCGAAGAGAATATGTGGAAAAGAGGAAAACAGTGTACAGAGACGAAGGGTAATGCGCAGCTGGTTTCATCGCCGCACATGCGCGTTGGTTGATTGGTCTGTGAACGCGGGTGGAGTTTTGTACCTCGGGAAAAAAGGACGTTAAAGGATCTCGCATAAGGCGTCACGCTGCTTGAAGGAATAGCTGGCACATGAGCGTTGCAAAAAACGAACTTCCAGAATTAGTCCAGTCACTTCTGTACATCAGACCTTCACAAAGCTTCCTCGTTTATGTGTATTCAGCGCCCTTCCAGACGTTAAACAGGAAGAGGACTGATCCCCAATGAATCAGGACAAGTTATCAGCGCAGAAGAGCGCCATGTGCAAAGGAAACTCGATGCTAACAAAGATGTGCATTTACTCATTGTACTATCTGCAGTACAAAATGAATCATCCGATTTGTTATCAGCACAGACAGCTTAGGACAGAGAAAGCTCCGTGCTTTTGCAGGGATCGAACTTTGCAGAGGACAACTACAAAAGCACAAGACGATGAGCTGGTCTCCGGGCAGGTATCACGAATCCCCTGAAAATTATACAGCTTTTCGCTAAACACCGGAGTATTTTAAGAAAGGATACAAGTGATGATCCCTGATGAGTGCATGAAAAGGATCCTCGTCTTTCGTTCTCAAAAGTTTTTTGCCTCTCTTATAATCTATTTCACAGACCTCCCTAGTTGACGCAGTTATAACCTTTCTAGAGGTACACTCACTCGAACTGCCTGGATTACGTTCATCTGAGAAAAGAAGTCAGCAGAAGATTCGACACAAAAATCATTTTAGTATATAAAATACAGCTCGACTAATATGTTTAGTGAAAGTCACCATTTGGAAGGATGTCGCTCAGAAAGCATCTCAGTATTAGGCAAGACGCCGAATTGGTGATTTCGATGGCCAAGAATAATGACCAGCGTTCGCGCATCGGTCATTCAACAGCGACCGCACATATGCCGTGGCTTTTAATCATCTTTACTGAACGCAAAGCGTACGAGGAAGTGATGAAAACTTGCATGCTCTAAGATTATAAGTAAATTTTTTCAGTCAGTGTTTCTCTAGGAATCATATCGAGTTAATAAAATTTTGTTTTTCTCCATAAGTCCTGTCGAGCCAATTCAGCAATCAACCCGTAAACATACTAACGAAAAGTCTGCAGTGTTTTAATTCTGTACTGTTTAAAATTGCATCGACATCTTCCTCTATTATCGTTATAAAATATGGAATGCTATCACATGCTTCGCATACTCTCGGCACGGTACTCCCACTCTGCTGCACCTTTAGCTCAGCCCGAATGGCCTTCATGTCTATCATCCCCCCCCCCCCCCTCTGTCGACGTATGCCGTTCGCTATGCTCTCAACATTCGCTGCACACAACCGCACGCATACCCTGCGCAACACAAAATACACAAAACTATCATTATCGCACAGGTAATACCCCACCTACTATCATTGCCGCACAGGTAATACCCCATTAATGAACTGAACACTCTCAACGCTGTATACCTCAATCAAACGTTACAATAAATTCCTCACTGTATTATACATAGAAGCCTATAAATAATGAAACTATAATCCAATTTATCGATTCATAACTCGTTCAACAAACTTCAAAACGCAAACATCAACAACGAACCTAATCTCCATTACGCTTTTCAAAAAAGAGAAACTTGCGCGATGGGATGATCACAACGCCGCCGTCATTAACACTTTTCCCGAAATATCTCTACAATTCGATGCAGCGAAAAAATATTTTCGAATTTTTGCATATCGTAGCGTTGTCTATTTTGCAATTATAGAATCTACATCAAAACCAACTTTTCATACTACCTGAGCATTCGGCATCTATATTTTTTAAGCTTTTATAAAACAGAAGAACATATATATATATATATATATATATATATATATATATATATATATATATATATATATATATATATATATATATATATATATATATATATATATGCCAGCTCAATGGCGCTCATGTCAAAGAAAGTCATCGGCTCGACGTTTTACCTAAGCATTTCTTTTGATTCCATCAAAATAAGCAATATTTGCATTTTCTTACCCAAGAAACTTAGACAATACTCTCGCACCCGACAATTTCTTGAACACGTTCATCGGCGTCCTTTCACAACTTCATAACGACGTTCGAATATCTTAAGCATTAAAATTCCAATTTCCTCTTAACGACGCCACTTGCAATCGTTTAAGCTTAGAGGGCGATGATAAGCTCTCAGAGCTTCTTGAAAGGTGTGAATGAACCTGTCGACTACTAACATAAACGTTAATGGCAATAATGCATATGCACACCGCTGCTATAGTATATTTGCAGAATGAAAGGAAATAAGTCTTCTACCCATCAGAAGCATAAAGAAAGAAAAACGAAAAAATTTGTTCGAACGTTTGTTTTTCTGGTGACGAACAAGCCTCGACGTTAAAATGACGCCGATCGATTCAACTCAAAATCTAACATCCAGGTTTGAAAAGCGTTTTTCCTTTTCGCATTCGTATAATAAAATGTGCCAAAACATTTCGAAAATTTCTTCTTCATATTCTCTTCTTAAATAAAATCATACATATATGAGTGATAGAGAAGCTTATACTATATAAGAGAGACGAGTACAGAAGTTTCCAACGTTAGATGAATTAGAGACGAAAAAAGACAGTGATTTCTCCAAAAAACAGAAAGCGGAAAAAAGAGGAAAAATCTCGAGAAGAGAAAATCCACAGAAATAACAAGTGAATTTAATGGCGAATTTTTCCTCCAAGATTTTATTTTCCCTTATTAATGGTCAAATTACACCGATTAAATGGTAAATGTTTGCGCATCGTTGATTCATTTAAACAGATATCACGTCTACAAACTCAATCAATTATTTGTTAAATCAGCAATTACTGCAATCGATGAGGAAAATCGAATCACCTGGCTCACCTGTGGAATCACCTGTGGTTTTTTTGTACAGTTGCAGTGTAAAGAGGGAAGAGAGACAAAGACAAAAGAGGAAAGCAAATGACAAGGAAAAAGAGGGTGCGCTTCTATGCAAGTTGCTTCGCTCTCATTGTGTGCCATTGTGATTGAACTACTCGTAGTAATGAGTAATACGTTATGAAATCATCAACCACACGTTCGCCACTCGTATTTTGCGAGGTTTTTTTCTTTCACTCACATTTTCTGCGTGCAACATTTCTCAAATTTCTATAAGTGACGGCTATTTGCAATATTTAAGCCTAAAATATTTTAAAAAAATAACAATAATCGGCGTATTTTTCTGAATAACATTGATGACACAATTTGCTACGACAATAAACAGGAAGAATCCTTTAACCAATAAAAAATAAAGCAAGCGAGAAGAATGGTTATCACTGAGTTGGGCTAAACATTTTAGAGTACCCCCCCCCCCTCCCCTCCCCTCCAACCTCCCTCTTGGTACAACAAACGAAGGAATGCTATGAAATTTATCAAAATACCCAATTATTATTCCCAAAATTTTGTGAAATAGACAAAAGTTTATCGACTAAAGTTTACAGTAATTGACTCGGCAAACTTATCAGTGCTTATCTTTGCTTAGCAACAAACAGGTGACTTCTATATGAGTTCTTATTACGCGCAACTGGATGAAAACCGAATTTGCTGACTGATATTTGGAAGCAAAGCAAAGACAGTATGGGCGTTTTGTGAAATACATCCGAAACATCAAACTTTTATGTTCATTGCAGTAAGATTTAATTGAATGAACGATTGATAATCGAGGAGAAACAACAAATCAATTCATTCGAGAGACTCCTCTATAGCAAAAACGAGCTGAATGAGGCAGCAGAATTTGATAAACGCAAAAAAGCTTTACTACTAATTCTAAGAAGATAGTTCAAGCGATTTTAACTGGATAGAATAACCAGATGAGCATCACCTACTTCGACAGCGTTTTTTGAGCCAAGTCAACGACCGAATCCACAAAGATGAAAAGAAACGATGCAATATCACATGGAATTTTCGAGACATGAGTAGGAAAAGGATGACTTCTATACGCGAAAGCACTTGTTACTGATAGCGCTGACAGTGTTCAAGACTGACTTGGGACCTTAAATATGCTGATTTAATTCGCTAATAAGATTATATAAATATGCAAAAAAAAGTGAAATAAAAGCTGCAAAACTCAGGCTACAGATTCAATACGTTTGAGAGATATTAGCAAAGAAACTGAAATCATCTCTCGTTGACTGCTAAGACCAACTACTGTTTGCAATGGAGGATTAAGGAACCACGAGCTGAAGAGCAAGGAGACGGGGAAGGAGTGAAGAGCGGGAGTTAGAAGACTGGTAGCAATGTTTATGTGCTTTGGCAAGGCTGCATAGAGTGAGTTAGAAGAAGTGATGAAATGCTGACTTTTCGATAATAAGCAATCGTTACCAACTTCATCGTGGCCAAGTTCAAATGAAGATGGATTAAACTGCGGGGTTGAATTTGTTGTCAGCAGCGTTCCACAAATCTACTGAAGATGAAAACCGAAGACGAGCGAGGCAGTGGACAAATGGATGGGTGGACGACAGAAAGGTATTCGAGGAAAGCAAAATACCAGAGGATGCGCAGTCGCGCGTATACGAGTGCACATACGTACCTGATACCATTTTGGTGTACACTACAGAGGTTGCCTCTTCTCTCGCCTGCCACTGCGGACGTCTTCACGATTTCGTGGCAGTCCTTCGTCTTCTTCGCTAAATTCGACTTGCTAAGCACGTCCGTACCACCGTCACCTTCTTCTGCTAAAAGCAACAACAACAAATCAAATATTTTAAGTGCAATGCTTCCATGAATAGTGATACATTTCAATGATTATGCTGATTCCCAGTACTATCAATACTACAGCCCTACATATCAGCTAAGACCTGACGGATCGTTTAGAATAATCTTGCCATTGACTTCGTTACTCTATAACGTCACAACTACTATTTGCAGAACAGATCAGATCGGCAAAATGAGCCTATCCAATTCACCGCTTTCGTTGACGAATTTGGTTATTTTTATCACTGATTACAGTCGACGATCATTTTATCAGTGGGTTTCTCCGATAGTGTAGTCATCACTGATTGCAGAATCCTTCGACTCTTCAAAAACTGCAATCACGCTTTGCTGAAATAATTTGTAAGCTTCGATTTCTTCGTGTAATTAGAGTGAATGTAGCCACTATATGTATATTTAATCTGCATAACGTATTCCTTATTGTGATCGGTGCGCAGCTGATCAAAGACTTTGGATTAGCCATTGCAGAGAAAATTCATGAAAGTTCTTTAAAAAAAAAAGCAAGCGCATTTTCGGGAATTTCTCACTGACAACATAAAGACGTGCTCAGAAATACAACACCTCCACCAATTAATGAGGTATTCAGAATGCAAGCAACGATCTATGAAAGTGATCATTAGGTGCACTAGTTTCGATCTTCGCATATCGAACACATGAATCGAAAAACAATTTCCGAATATGGCAAATTTTTCGTATTGTTTCATTAAGATGATTTAAAGCGTATTTTTATTTTCATTTATGCACTCAACTATCAAATCGATGTGCGTAAACAATAATACCTCGAGGATAATATGCAAATTATTAATCAAGTTTTTACGAAATTTCACTTCGCATAATATTTTCCTCATATTAAAAAACTTACACACATCTCTGTGAAAAAAATTAAAAAAACCTCTTTTAACATAAACACAATATTTATCGAATCAATATAACAGCAAAAAAAAAAAAAAAAAAATTACGCTTAGATGTAAATGAGTGAACCAATCGCAAAAAAAAAAACCTTCGATAATTTGCGGGGATTAAACGAACAGATATCCATCTTTGCTACGAAACGTGAAAAGAAGACAAGGAAAATTGCTTCTCCTATTGAAAACGAAAAAAAAAATCTTTTTTTTTTTGAAGAATGGAAACCTCTCACTGAAAGTAGAGAAGATAAGAAAGAAAATTCAATGCTATCAATATAACTAAAACACCGTGAAACCCTAACCAGCTGTCCCGCAAAAAAGCTCGCAGCCTTAAAAACAGAAATCCCTTCCCCTCTCACTCCACAGAAACCCCCCTCCAGTAACAAATAGTGTGTCCGCTCATAAGATCGAGCTAACATTTACCATCGTTTAAAACTGCATCTCATATACTTCTATATATCTTTCTGAACTATAATTTCAATTTGCTATTTCCACGCCAAGTCTTCCCGATTTGCAATCCCGTTAGTATGGTGAGAAAATTCAGAAAAACGTCGTCTTTCGTTATGCAAATCATAAGTGTGCCCCTATTCTGAGTCCCTCTTTGATCATATAACCTCTGATTAAAAATTATCGAATATGTTGAGTTTATCGAGTTAAATAAGGAATTTTACGATTTGTGCACACCTCCCAATTCAGAATCAAATAATTATAAAAACAATATCGCAACCATTTGTGGAATTATTAACAAACTCGATGGAGCAATTCACCGTCACACTCTTTTTCGATCATTTCTGAATTGTTTTTGCACCTCTACATTTGAACTTTTGCTTGTCACCTCACATTGTAGGTGAATAACGGAATATAAATTTCATCAGAGATTCTGTTGTGCTTAATTAAAACCTTCAACGTCATAACAGAACAATAAGAGCCTTGCGTCAAATAGTGCACATCCTTTTAGTTAAAAGGAAACTCCTAAGGAAATACAGGCTTCATTGGGGGGAAAAAAAGCCCACAGGAGGAAAAATGCGACATTACCGAGTGGAAAATTAAATCATAGCGGCAAAGTTACAGCTAATAAAACGGAAAAACTTTAAATAGTGGGGGACAAACTTTTAAGCGGAGAAAATTATCAACCCGCAAAAAGGTTTCCAGTTTTCATACGCAACTTTCCAAAAAAAGTTATCAATCCAGAGAAAATTTTTTGAGATCCCTTAGAAAATTTGCCTTTTCCTCAATTTTACTCGTTTCTCGAGATTATGCCCTCAGGTGTTGTTTTTCGCTAAAAAATGATTTACATGCAAAGATGTCATAAACGGCTGCTAAATGAATGAACTTAGTGAGCTGAATAACTCCAACGAGTCGCAGAATTTCGTCTATGAAATGCCCTGTATTATGCAAGAAGTGTTCGAAAACAAAACCCACTAGTACTTGAGGAGAACTCTATCACATTTCAACCCAAGATATTATTATCCATACGTCACTATCATCACTTTATCAGCTCATGATACGTTTCTCAGTGATGAGAATATTGTCGATTTAATGTTATAAACAAACGACTTACTTTTCTAACGGCGAAATTTCTCTACTGATTCGCAAAATTGCAGCTTTTGATTATATTTTGCATCTAACCACAATCTAAAAGTATTTCACCGCAAATTTTCCGCAAAAAACCGTACTGCATGCATTCATAAATTTTCGGCGAGAGATTTCGTTTCATATATTGGTTATAGCTTGTTACACTCTAATGCTTCATCCATGTGCTAAGACAATAGATGTGTTCTACAACGGGATCGAGCGGTTTTATAATTCTCCAGCAAAAACTTTGGTCAAGCATTTTATCGATCCTACAACAAAACTGATTTGCAAATCTTGCGGCACATTAAAAAAAACAATCACTTATGCAGAGGATGAATAAATGCTCTGAAAATGAAGAGCTTATTCCATAGTATAGGGTATACACGAGGGATTTCAGCTCCATTTAGCACACATGCGCACATTGGCACAATTTCGTCATTCATACGGTTATGATTCCCTCATTCAGTGCGCAATCGTTGACTTTTGCCGCAATTAAAGAATTCGAGTCGATCGACGGACAGACAGATACATACACATAAACAGACATATAGCAATAATAGATTTCTGCAAAAATGTGCAAAAGCGCATAACAAAGAAATGTATTAGCGATACCATGTGAAGCGTGCTATTTAGAGTGCAGTTGAACTGCACAAAGGATACTGAAGATGCGTTTGTGATTTATCAGATCAATGTTTATTCGGTCGTTTACCCGAGTCCATTCTTCGATATTCAATCATGGTACCACATTTAGAATTGAAAAAGACATGATCGTCTTTCAATAAAGCGTGAGATGAAAATTCAGTGGTTAGCCCTTAACGTAAAAGCGCTTTCGTATTGGCAAATTAGATGTGAGAAGATGGGAGAGCGGATGATTGTCGCGGTGAGAAGGTAAAGGAGGAAGATGAAACTCGCTCGATTTCCCCACGAGCTTAAATAGAATATGGGTATATAAGAATAAGTACTTACATAGAATGTAGGCACATAAATGAAAAAATGCATATACATTTATGTGCATATCATGTCAACAAGAAGATCAACAGAGACAAGTGAACCATAAAGAGTTCCGCTTGTGATGCGCAACTGTTGTATTCGACCTTTCCCTCTCTTCTAGCCTCGACAAAAAAAACCCGCAATCAATGCGCAGGAAAATGAACTAATCGGAAACTACTCTATGCTTACAAAATATTTTGGCTAAAATAGTTAGGATCCAGTATGAGATTGGTATCCGCTGAAATAACAGCTCAAAAGAGCTTTGAACTGCTAAAGTAGAGCTGTACAGAAAACCAGTTATGCTTTAGACGAAAAAAACACCGACGAGACAATTCATCTCCTTGGCCATCGGTAAGTTAAATTCGTGGATGCGAAAGCTGAGGCAAACTACGTTCAGGGGCACAACAGCTAAAGCGAGCTAAATTCAAGGGCATCAGAATCGAAATGAACTAAAATTACAGACGTCAGGATCCACGTCAACTGAATTTATGGAATTCGCAATCGAAACATGACAGCTGGTACCATTACCACCACTACTTTCAAACTGCAAAAGTGCAGTACAAGCATCCGCCTGGAAATCATGCGAAACGACAAAAGCTGAAGATATTGTAAATATTCACACACGCATCCTACATGCCTAAAAAGTTCAGAAATGATATGGGATATGATCGTTGAATTAGGGGAGGTTAAAAGAAAGTCCCAACCTTGTCCTCATCTATAACTCCCTTCCCTCTGGACTTCATATCGACGTTAATGCTCCGACGGGTTCATGTAGAAACCGTTAAACTCCGGGATAATTTAACTCCGACTGCAACTGTCACATAAAGAATTGGGATAAGCGGAAAGGCACTAGTTTTTGTAGAAGCGGGATCGGCATGTTTACCGGTGTCTGTGAAAATACGCGCAAATGGGCCAACGAGTGCATATGTGTTTATTGGAGACGTGCGTGCAGCGGCGCGCTTCGTGCTAAGAGCACGGCTCAGCAACCGGCGCTGTGAGAGAGAGAAACAGACAGACGATGGAACCTCTGGTGGCGCTTTGACCGATGTTTCATTTCCCCCAGCTTAATCCCCTCATCACGAGGTCACACTTCGCTGCCTCATGGGCGACGATCGTCTTCAGAGAACGAAATTTGAGTCGATGGATCAATGGAAAAACTTCTTGTATAACATCCTGCGATCTCCAAGTTAACCCTACGACCACAATCAATAAAGACTGTCATTTAGACTTCAGGACAATGCAGCCTTCGAATTCGACGAGTAACCGCGATAAAAGTTACGCTTGATAAGCCTTTCGAAAAATCGAACTCTCGTTATTCATTAGGGCGAGCGTAAAAGCAACCTATAAAGAAGTGTTTGCACCTCGAGCATAAAAAGTTGGCAGATTAACGACTTGGCGGGTTTCAAAGAATGTCCCATATAACGTTAGAACTTAAAAAAATGACCAAAGACTGACGCAAAATTGAAACTTTTCTTGTGGAAAATAAATAACGTAAATCTGTCCAGCACTAAAGTTTTGCTATCTCTACAACTCTGATTCATATATTTGTGCTTTATCTCATAAATGCAAATTTAAATAAAGCTCCAAAAAACACGGAAAAAATACTTCGAAACAGAACATTTCCGATTAAAAACGTTGGATTTTTCTTTACTCAGTAAACCTTCCACGGACGCTACCATCATCCATAAAAATTAGCCCCATCAATCACACTCTATTCTTTGCCATTCTATCTAAGGCATCCATCAACACATAATCACATTCATATGGCTTTAGTTATTAGCGCTTTTCCTGAGTGCAGCTCATTTCAATAGTGTCGCGAATATTCTTGAACGAAACTATCGATTACTGCGACGACTCACAGAATCGAAAGCTCGTAAATCAGGAAACCCCACCTTGTAATCTAAAACCTCAAATTCTACAGCATCTGAGGAGAATCTTGTCGAACATCAACATTAATACTTAGTGATGCTTGCATGTTAAGTTGAAATGAATGAATGTAACAAGCGAATTGTGCAAATAATAAGAAGCAGCTTGAATCTTGAGATTTCCGCTGCTAGCCAAATGCCTTTATTCAATAGACTGCAACAACTACTTCTTCCTAATCAATGCCTTGAACAAACCTAAATGATTTTAAGTAACCGCATCTCTTTCCAGTATATGCTCTTGCAGATTCAACGTTCTTTTTGTGTATGTATGGGAAGACGAGAGAGGAAAAGTAAAAATTGAAAGAAAATTTCATCCTATATGCGACATTTTTTAAAACACAGATGAATAACTTCATCATGAACATGACTCTTACGAACAGATCGCAGATTTACTGCGATAAGCCTACAAATCGTCTCAATGAAGTGTTGCATAAACCGTACTGAAAGGACCTCGTGTCTCAGATACGGATCCTCGCCCTTCTAAATTATGACCTTTTGATTGTAATTTCTCACCCCTTGACAAACTGCACCTCGCCAATCGTCATCGCCGTAAAAAACCACCTGGCAAGACACCACCGACTAGTATCGTATAAATGACAGCAACAACGTCTCTCCCACTATATTTCCAAAAGCGCGGAATTTCAGTCGACAAGAGAATGACGTCATCGCCACTCACTACCGCTTTTCGGTAGAGCACAATGTGCTAAACAAGGCAAGCCAAAAATGGCACTCCATTCCCCTTTTATTTATCGAACATTGTCACTAGATGTAAGATCACAAACAGCATTTTTCGATGATTAATGGAAGAAAGACTTTCCTACGAATAAAAGAACAAAAAAGTCAAAGTAAGGTATGCAACCAATTTGCTTCGAACAAATTCCCTGCATTTTTCAGCATTAACTCTTCTTCCAGGCAGGGGGGAGGAAAGGTCAGTTTAGGCTGCAAAATTTGTTCAGCATTATTTATGCTAATCACACTGAGTTTTCAAATGCAATCCCGGCAAAAAATCACTGGTGGAAGAACAACCGTCAACTGGCAACTCCAGGCCATAGCTTGGATGAGAAAAAATATGAGACTGGACCACTGAATATCCCAAGCAGCAGTGAACAGATTTTAACTATATGACTATATAAGAAGCAAGAAATGCTAAGGACTTAAAGGCCACCTTCATGTATGCTGTTGGAAGGTATATTTTCACAATCCACTCTATGATTCATGCTTTGCTGGCAACAATTTGTCCATCAGGTGGACGAGAGCACTTGAAAAGCAGCCCGGAAATAGCTAGTTAAAGAATAAAATACCACTTGAACATTAAAAAACTTAGACTTCCTCCTCAGGGCAACCTAGTGATCCAAACTACGGGGAATAAACTGCTAATTGCGCTACACGAGAGTCAGCAAGATGTCGCCGGTGACTGATAGCGCAAAGTTTTACAACGAGCATGTGTGTACAAGGTGAAGGTGCAGAATACCAAGCAGTATATGCTAACTTACTTGTCACATTCAAATTAAGTGGCTCGGGTGTGGCGCCATCGGGCGGACTACTTGTAGCCGAAGCGGGCGTGTTACCTCCACGATGCCGCTGTAACGAGGTAGGTGATGTGTCAGTGGCATTAGTACCACCGGTTGCATCGCCGAGGGGGGCAACAGGCGCCGAATTGGGCTCGACAGGTGTCGCAGACGACGATTCACCGGTGTGGCCCGAGGCAGGAGCGCCGCTCATCGTGTCGGTGGTGTTGCGCTCGTTGGTGGAGCTGCGTCGCTCAGCCGAGTTCGACGAGATGCTCGTGTCGCCGCAGGTACTGCTTGCACTGCTCGACTCGTTGTTGTCCACCCCGCGTTCTTCAGGCATTGTTGGCGAGCTGGCGCCAGCTAAGTGACAGTTTGCTTGGTTTGCCAGGATTGTTGCTTCGTTGCACACACAACGCACCGTACAAGCAGCTCAACCCGAATATGTGCACACCTTTTGCGGTCAGCACGTGCAACCAGATGCGGTCAATTGCGCTTTATGCGTAGCGGCCAAATGCGATATCCTCACAATTCGACGATTTCAGCCACCCTCTCTCCTACACATGCACGTCGAAACGTTGCTGCAGCGTATGCCATCCATTTCCCACAATCGTCGCACACTCATCGCCTCGCATTCACCTACGGTAGCGCGCCAATTTGAAAGATGCATCCTCTGCCATCTCTCTACTCGAGTGTCTAGTCGTCTGCCAGAGAGTGTCTCTTTCGATCGGTGCTTTCCATATTGATTCCTCATTATCTTTGTTAATTGGCTCCCGACCTCCATCTTAGCAAGGACGAGCATCAAAAAACCTCCTGGACACTCGCCAACGGCTGCACAGAGGTCGGCCGCAGCACCACCGACTACCAAGCTGCACAGCAACACCGATCCCACCGAAAAAGTATCGTCACGACCTCTTCCTCCTCTAAAGTCGCCACCGCACTCTTCGTGCTGTTTCCGCTGATGGATAGAGTGGGCCTAAGACGGAGCCGCCATCTAAATATGTATTTAAAACTCACGGTCCCAACGCGAATTATATCGTAAGACAAACATCACTGAACTGGGTGTTCATTTTCGCAGCTGGGATGCAGAGGCGCGGCAACGAATGGTGTGCGCTGGCCATTCGAGAAGACGGGTCGTCATTTCAGGGCAGGGAGTGGAAGCTGCTAACTGTAATTGCAGTTACAAATGACCCGTCTGTCACCAAATGCCCACTTCCCTCTCCTCCTACCACCCCCCCCCTCCTTTCTTGGAAGAAAACGGAGGTTCTAGGATGGCGCGCGCCATTGATTGCAGACGCGTATGCAACAAAACTCGAAAGGAGTGCAGCCAAGTGCACAGTTGCATAACAGTGTTGATACATTTCGAGATGTCGAGCTCATAAAACACTGAGGGGACCTTCAAGCTGGCACGGTCTCACCTTCCGCCTCAGCCCTGAAGAGTCCCCAAGGTTTCGGCTTTCCCAAAGGCTAAAGAGTTCCCAGTTTATGTGACGTCACCTCCTCCTCGGAGGCCTCTGAGCGTGCATGTCCTCACACCCTACTTTGGCGGTCCCTTGAGGTTCCGAACCCCGACTGGTGCTGTTACTGCTAGCTCGAGAGCCGTAACTTACAGCAATAACTTACAAAGGTATTACTAGGCCGTGCCGGTACTATCACTAATGCTTTTACTTGCCGTTTTACAACTGATACAAGGTAAAAGTGATGCAGTCACTAATTTCCCATCAGTACGATTCATTCGAAACCCAATTTTTAGTTCGCATTAACGGCAATAACTGATAATTTTCATAGTAGTGATAAGCAGTACTTGTGGTGACCATTGCTGACAGCGTTTAATACTACTGATAGTAATACAGCTATAACGATGAGCGTATTAGTGTTGCGTCGGCGACCTCATCCCTAAATTCGAGGCCTCAAGCATATGTAATCTCATTAACCCACTCATCTTTAACTTTAAAGCAAAACAATTAGGTACTAAAATGACTGGAGGTAATATACAAACAAGTAGGTTCCTTCATTACACGGTTGAGGGCATGGACATACTTCGGAAAACTTGCAAGAGAAAGAATGAAACATTTACGAAGGAGAGTAAGGCATTTGCAGGAAGTGACCAATTTCTAGTCATTCAAACAAAGTGAAGGAAAAGCGAACTTTGCAAGGTTTGATAAGAAAATGAGTGGAAATGGAACCAGAAGTGATCAGCGAATAGGATTAATTGTGGATCTTCCATCGTAGAATAGCCGATTCGATTTTCCACTTGGATTTTATAGTTCAAAAGCCGAAGGGCATTTGTGTATGGTTTGAAGTGAAAGAAAGTGAGGCAGACAAAGATTGCTTACAAATTCTTTTAACGTAAAAGTATCGTCGAATATTCACGCCAGCATAAAAACATCCGCGAGAAAATGTTTGAAACAGTTGAGGCATCAACTTAGAACGTTTCAAAGTGTACACAACCACAACTTGGCACTGAACCGATTTGAACGGCACACCCAAATTTAAGGAGAATGGAAAAGTTTAATGGAAGTTGCCGTAACTACGAGATTCAGTGCGGCCGGCTCTCTTAAGCGGCCCATCTTGGATAGCAGAGTTGCAAAAAGAAAGAGTGAGCGACGCTGTATACTTTTTCAATGAAACAAATAAATATCGATATTAAAGTGATATTGCTTTCTGGCGATATCACTGAAAGCAGACACCTCGTATGTGTCGCATGTCCCTGGTATAAGTATGGTTCCTGGTATAAGTGTATAGTATGCGATGGTATAAGATATAAACGATGCTATTGTAACAACGGCGTTCTTGGCAACCACTCTCCATAGTGTTCGAAATGAGTGGCAGTCGTTGAGAACGATGTTGTAGAGATTTCGAGGGAATCGTGGAAGTGAACGATTGTTTGGCACTATGTTATGAGGTAAGGCAGTCCGTATCATCTTCCACCTTCGAGTGATCTTTCAAATAATGAGTGAGATTTAAATTCAGAAGACGGAAAAAGAAAATAAGAGAGAGGAAATAAACAACAGAAATTGATCACTCGTAAAAAAGCGTATGCTGGAACACGTTTGCTTTTTACCCGTCAACTCGAGAACATTGAGATGTGACGCAATAAAAGATAAGGAAATAAAAAATTTGTGGTCGTTGCATCGTGCATCCATCCTTAGATAGGATTCACATTGCTCATTCAAATATGCTATTCTTCATCTATTCAAGTGACTGAGATTTAGAGTTCATTTAAGCGTTTTCAATAAGGATTTCCTCAATGAATAATATAGGTGCCGAATAAACGCTTTTATTAGGAATTTATTCCAATTTGCAAACAAAAACAGACTTCGCAACGAACGAAAGATCTGCAATTAGCGTATATCTCTTATTCATCGCTTAAAAATTTGCGAAAAAAAAGGAGGAAAGATGGTAACCATCGGAAGAATTTACGCATTATAATTTAAGTGCGTACAAAATGAATCTAATGAATAGATCGGCGCTACTATGATATTTGAAACGGATAAGAAGAATTTTGTTGTTTCGCTCAAAATCAAATAAATCGGTGACGAGATAAAGGGCAAAGAGGGAGTGCTGAATGGAAACACATCTTTTTAGACACTTTCCCATAAAGAAGTGCATTATGTCTCACATAACGTTTGCGTTCGCTTTAACAAACAGGGACGAAGTTTGATTGGTATAATTTGTACCGTGAGTTATAAAAAGCGCTCATATATGCGACTTTTCAACCGATCGCAAATCGTTTGTAGGGTATGATTCCATTACTTTTTTTGAATGTTTACGTGAGAGACTGATCTCATGGGTTGATTTCAAAAAGCGCATACCGTGCTATGTTCCGAGGCGCGTCTTTCTGCTTATTGCACTTTCAACTATTTATCGCGAAAGATCTCTTAATTTCCTTCATTACGAAATTCTCTATATCGTTTTACCTTGAAAGCAGCACTCATTTCGTTAGAAAATCCAACAATCGCCTTCGAGCAAATTTACTTGCAAACTCACGAAAGAATGCGCTCCACCAAGACCTTGCCGAGCATTGACACCCACCGCGATGCTATACTTAACGCAACTAAGCACACATCCACCACCAGCTTCGACGCCAACAAAACCACGAACGCACTCCACACCGCTCTTGCACACGGTGGTGGAAATTGTTGTTATCATTTAGAAAAGGAAGAAATATGCAACCAGTCCGCAGCACATACCCAGAAATTCAGGAATATACATTTATAACGATGTACACCTCAAGAACGGAAAATGAATTCACTTCGCGTTAGAGTAAAACGTCTGTGAAGATATGAAAAGATTGTGCTTGATTTACCGATGACATGATTTTGCTTTCGATTTCGCATCAACACGTTTTCTCACCAAAGAGAATGAAGTGTTTTTGTGGGGACAAATATTCAAAATCATCGACAACCTTTACTCAGGACTTTTCGTTGTTTTGCTTTATTGTAAACTATAATAGTGATGTGAGGAAGGAAGCTTTAAAAGCTTCCGAATGGAAAATCGGAAAGTCGGATACCATTTCCTCATTGGTACTCTCCTTCCACTCCGAAAAATGAGTCCTTTCAACAATGCAAGAGGTCACCTACTATGTAAAAGTCCATCCCCCAATGGGGAGAAATTCTGAGCAGAGGTTACTGAGAAGCGTTTGTGCGGTGAGAGGGGAAAAGGTAAGTGCTCAATTTGAGTTCTCTCAAGGGGAAACACAACAAATTTATGATACCTGATAACTTCTTCTGCCAAAAAAATCGCTTTGTTAAATAAAATATCGCCGTTCAGTTGGCTTTATTTACAACGCTCTTCACGAAAAATTCGAGAGGGAAATGAATGTGCATAGTTTAAATGCAAAAAAAAGGCGAACAAATTATCGCAAAAACCAGAGGTGAGCAGTTGCGCATGAGCGCTATTGCTCTCTTTTCCTTCAACTGCAAAATTTCTTTCACCTTAGGAGAGGATGCTGTAAGTTCATCGGAAGATCCAAGTTCGACTATTCGGAATTGCATCTATGGAAGGAATTTGAGTGAAAATTCCTGCTTACTATTTTGCATCTTGAGTTCGACCTCTCTATACGTCGGCTTCGCTTGTGGTCAATTGTATATTCGTCATAGTCGAATACTTTTCGACATTGATTACCTTTATTAAGGCAATGTTTACGAAGCTCCTCCGCTTCCTCCACTCTTCGGCCTTCATTTGAAATTCACGAAAAACCTTATTTCGACTCCACTCCCTCCCCTCCCTATTTGAAATTCTATGTGAGGCAAACATTTTGCTCAGCTAAGCGCATTCGGTGTATCCTTCTTACAGCGATCCTTACTTCTACGATATTAAGACCCCTTTCAAGTTTTAATACAACAACTGCAAAGAAATATTAAGCCTGTTTTGCACATAAATATCTCACGATTACTTATTGCACCTGAACACGCTTTATGAAGCGAACACTGCGGTATGTCACTAAATGACCTCTAATAATCTGGATTTTCTGTGCTTCTTTGGAACGATTCCTTCTGTATATTTCCTTGTATCCTCTCATATTCCAGATTAAAAAAAAAAAATAAAACAAAGTGATATTTCTCAGCAAATCAACTGAAGAAACACGGGAAACTCTTTCATTTTCTTGGAAATAGTAGCTTCTATGCGTTTTCACAATCGTTCACGTTTATTGGAGTCGATTAGCTAATGAAACCACTCAATTATTTCAAATAGTTGTTGAATTCAAATGAAAAATTGTGGATTTTTCTTTTTGAGATTGCAAGTTAATATCGTAAAGATGGTTTAGAACACCCATCAACATATTGTCTGAAATGGATTCAGCCTTAAACTAGCATCGTGAAAGGAATTCAGCACTAAAATAGCACCCGAAAAATTATCGAATGTTTCGTTACTTTCGTAATCGGTGTTTAATAATCGAAATGGCGATGGACATCAACATTTCTCAAATGATGCTATTACTCTAAGAACTAACTACCACATTAATTATAAAAATTAATTAAGGCGTATATGGCGGTCGAACGACTAAACGATATGCACCTAATGGACACCTCTTTATGAAAGTTTTATGTTATACTCTCGTCAATTTACATCAGCGATGAGATCACCTGTCACATCATAAACAAAACGCATACACAACAAACAATTCTTACGCCTATCCTTCGTCTTATTCCCAACCTTACCCACAGATGTCTAGTAATTAAGTAATTAACTATATCTAGAAATCGACCCCTAATTTAACGGGACTACAATTCCATACAAATCCTCGGTGTAATTGAGAATTTGACATCATTTCAGTATTTAAGTTGGAGACCATTCCAAAGATTATTCGTAACAACATAGGAGTCATTTGGGTACTGCCCAAAATATCCTGAAGCTCGATGATTGCCTCAGGCTCTCTGATCCATTATGTCGGATGATCAGCAAGTCAGCGCCACTCCTCAAAAGAAATGTTGACGTTAGTCGATCACGATAAAATAAGGACCTCAATACCTTCAGCAATCAAAGTTGAACTTTGGTGATCGGAAGAAATTCAATTCAGCGAAACGAGATTTGAAAACATTTTCATCAGAAGCACCACAAAGGTTCGGACGGCGTGAGATGATTCAACGACGTTCAGCTTACGAACAGCAGCAACTCGTAATCAAGCACATATATATGCTACATCATTCCAGCACATAAACAACGCCGACATTGTCAACCAAGTGATCAACGCCTAAGCTCACGTTGAGTCGCACGCACCAATACACGCTGCTCTCACTATAAATATGCACACTAACGAATCGAAGGAGAAGGGGAAGGGAAGAACGGAGTATAAGTAACCCTTTGCACAGGCCTTATCGGAAAGAAATTTTTTAAATTGTCGGCTAAATTTTCCAAACTTTCCATTTTTCTACTAAAGAAAACAAAGAAAACGATTTTGTCCGCCTCGCCGACTTCCTTGCTACTGTTTTCCGTGTGAATCTTGTAACTGCATGAAATGGACAGTAAATCTCTGAAAAGAAATAAGGGAAACATCCGACATTACTGAGCTGAAAAGAAACTTTTTAGCGGCGCCCTTATGTTACTGTTTTTTTTCAGCGATAACTTCGAAATACAAGAATAAAGAATCGTCCAATCGCGAAGGTACTAAAGGACAGATGTATCAGGAGGAACGGGCTGGATAAGGGAACGAAAACAGGTGCAGGGTCGAGTAGACGGGATGCAACCTTTACGTGTATCACCGCAGTGACAATTTGCATGCGCGCTCAAACGCGAGGTAGAATTAAATAAAACAAAAACACGCCGATATCTTTTGTGGCAGCTTGGCCACCGCTCTTACAACTATACAAATGCCTGAAACGCTTCACTTCGCATCACCGACGACAGCATTCGCAGATCTCATTTTAGGCAAACGGATATACAATAACGGTGTGAGATCGACCTGCGATGAATAGATATTCAGCATATCCCAGCTCAAGTTTTTTTTCTGGGCGGAGTTGCAATACACGTGGCAACAAACGAAGCCTCGAACAGCTTCGAGGGGGGAGAGGTGACACGGTCGAAGAAAGTGCGGAGAAGAGAAAAACAGTGGAATATTGGTAAAAAAGTATGCAAACCATAACAATTTTAAGGTCCGATCGATGCACAAACTTCCAGCTGGAAATTTAATCATCGCATATCGCCTCAACGTCTACGGCGACGACTAAACCATATTACGATATCTTTGGACGAATTTTTCAACGCTTCACAACGAACAATTTGTTGCGTACAAAAAAAACAAAAACAATGAGAGCACCCGATGTGTGAGGAAAGCGAAATGAAACCGGCAGCTCGGAGGAGGAAGCAACTATGCGTGCCGTTTCTTTTCGTTAATATGACGCCGACTGGAACTCCTGCTGCTGTTCAACACTAGCAATCGTTCATATCGATTTTCCTCCATAAATCCGCATAGTCATTAATTATCTGAAAAGGAAAAGCTCAATTTCTAAGTATTCGTTAGCTCTGCATCCTAAAATCATTATGAATTTAACGATCGGCAAAGAAAATGACGAATCCAGCTCCCTCCCCTCTCCGGGGCAACCTGTTTACTTGTCGCTTCAGAAAGAGGCACTTTTAAAGGTTAATTTCAGCCGCCGCTAACTCGACTGGAAATAATTTTCAAGACACAGATGGCCACATAAATGGCTAAATCGATCACGGCTAAAAACCTCAACGAAAACTATCAACTCAACTGTCTTGAAATGCGAACAACGTTTGCTCCATCAAGGTACTAACGATTCAACGGACAGCAGCACTAACTAAAGCGAATAGGAGACAGTGAGTTGAGACGAAAACAAAATCAGATCCAGGGATCACTGAAGGATATTGCACCCTGGCCCTTCATCTCCGAAAGCAGGTATTGCCCGACTACTCCTTCGGGGTCCCCCAGCGAACGCTAGTCAAAGGTTTTCAGCTCGAATTCGATTCGTTGGGGGAATTAATTCCTAGAAATCACTGACAACGCGTTAATTTCTTTCTTTTAAAAACACGGAGGGTTTGTTGAATTCGAAAGTGCGGTAAAAAAATACAACAAAACCAACGTCTATTTTCAGTTTCGAGTGAAGGCGTGCTTGATGAACAATATTCATTCAAGCTAGCAGCGACCAACCGCACCTTATTTCTCATGAAGCCAAATCAATCTGATGCAGAAGCAAAAAATCAAGACTTACTCATCCACAACCGCAAGACTCACTTATGAGCCGTAAACTGCTTTCTTTTTCCACATGCGCTCTATACTCGAATGTATTTAAAGCACCTAACCTGTGCAAGGTGAGCTCACAAAATGGGATTCTACACTCTTCCCGAATATAGTGCAACCGTTTTCAAAAACCACGTCATACAGCTTCCTAGCTGAAATATCTATTCGTTCTCGGATAATGCAAACATCACAGACTCTCGAGAAAAACAGCTATGCAACAATGGACTCAACTGCGAGACATACCGGGTGCAGCCATTTTGTGTTCCTCATGCAACTTTCCACGACCAACTCTGAAGATATATCCGGGTTCTCAAAACTCACTGCTTCCATCTGAAATCTTCACCCACTTCAATACCAACAAAATGCTTTCTGACAAAGCAGATGTCTCGACTCATTACATGCTGTTTGAAGAGAAATCATTGGGAGAAACTTTGCACTGAAACCGCACATTCGTTCAAAAACTTAGAAAAATATAAGTGCAAATAACCGTAAGTTCACTTTAATCGAATGCCATAATACATTGATGAAAAACACCCGTCATCTAAAAATATAATGGAAAATTTGTGCAGCCATAATGTTACGACATGTGAGGTCACAGCTGCGACCGCAAACTGAAGAAAAAGGACCATAGACGAGCCTACAAATTAACTTATTGAGTCGCCTGCGATCACGACGTCCACAGCACCAAATCAAAATAAACACATCAATCCTATTTCACGGTAGCATTAAAGAACATGACGGGCAACGTGACGATTTCTATCCAAAAATACCCCACTAAGTTAAGTGGGAGAAATTTAATCTATCCTCGCACGACAAAAACGAGCAGTATCGTAGACTATCTCCACCAAAAGAAGCTAAACACAATCCACTAGTGGCCAAGCGGGAGATAACGGCAAGAATAACCCTCATAGAAGAGTAGAAATTCGAAGACGACCGCATCATAGCAGCAATGTTCAACATGAACAAAGAACTATGAAGAAAGAAAAGAATCACCTGATCTTCACATTTCTTGAGCAATAAATAGCGCATGTGATGAAGTTTATGATACGTCAGCGATAACTTCGCGCATAGCGAACAGACGAGATACTCCTTAAATGGTGCGGATTTAAATCCATCAACAATTGCAGCAATTTCAAAAAATCATGAGGTTGAAACCTTACGTCGACGGAATTTCTCCAAAAGAAGACGTTTCACTGCAAGATTGGGTAAAATAAAAAACCTATCAAAAAGAAAAGAGGATTGTGAAATTGCAAAGAAAAAATTTGGTGGGATGTGTTTCACAGCAGCCGGTATAATATGCGAGCTGACAATCCTGCCAACCAAGTCGCTCGATTGTAGAAAACGGCAGATATCGAAATCACAAAATTTACGTAAACAAAATTTCAGGACAGCAAAAAGGAAAAAGCAAAGTGAGAACCATGTACAACAAGTTTCATCAATTCAGTCTTCTTCGGTTCGTGAGTTGAAACAACTGCATAAACGAATAGACGCACACATAGGTACTTCATGCAAAAACGCACCATTGCGGGCATCGGTGAACCTGAACCCGTGTAGCGCATCTCTTCAGATTCCAACGTATCATAGTCGTACCCTTCGTTAGAGAAAAGCTGGATCACCCGCTCGACAGTACGTTTACCACACGCCTAAAACACTCCAACCAATCTATTGATAAGAGAGCAATTGAGAAATTATATTAACCAACAGAATGCGTATAAAACAATGCCGTGTGGAAAATTTACTTGTAACTGTGCTCGAAGTTATACTCATCATTAAAAAGTTCCATAATTAAACTCATGCATCCATAGCATAGGCTATATTTCTTTTCGAAAAATCGAGATCAGGTGCGTTGTGAATACGTTGAATAATTGAATAGAGTTTAACCTGACAGCTGAGTCCACCGCCTTCCGCATCGCACGCCACACAACTCGAGTAGAAGTGCAACATATCGACATACCTCTCGACCCATTTAACACGCGACTGCACCTTCTCCTTTTTCTCCTGATTCACCCTATCGATATCGTTCAACGCACGAAGATAATTCCAATCTGCAACAATCACCCTCTCAATATTCTTCGTTTCTAAAAGCTAATCTTTCAGTACAAACACTAGCCAATTAAAAAGACATTCAATCTCATATAAACTGTGTGAATACATCAATAAACATTCAACGTAAACCAGCAGAGTAAAAAATAAACTGTTTGCGACATAGTCGCTGCGCTAGAGTCAATAACTCACTACCACTTTAGTGCTTTTCACAGCAGAGAGCTCAGACTCCCGTGAGGTATGATGCCTGTCTTTTTGCGGCGCTCCCGCACTGTGCTACCTTCAGAAACGATGACTATGAACGACGTCAATGAGAAATTTTTTCTTTATTGACTAGCAATTACCCCTGAAAGGTTGCTCACCGATATTTGAAATAAAATGAACATTGACGACACAAAGAGGACGACGACTTTATTCAGTGCAAAGCACACGCTGAAGGGAAATGCACTTATAAATCAGCTATATGACCAGTATGGATGGTGTTACTAACCGTTCCCTTGCTTTACAGCTTGCAGAAAGGAAAGACTGAGTCCATGATTGAGCATCGCTCTGATATACGTGACCATCTGATCGCGAATCGGGTCCTTCAAAGAAAGCTCTGTCTCCGCGCTGCTCGACGAAGCACCATTTTGCAATTCAGCACCTGCAACACCCATTTAAATCTGTCGCCCCATTTCCTGCCTCATTTTTCAATCTCAATTAGATCGTCAAAGTTTCTAATAATGCTTGAGAATAAAAGAGAATTATCTGGCTATTAATAAAACATTAATAATCTCACCTGAGAATATAACCAAAGCTCCATGAGCGCAACAAATTCCGGCAGTTTGCCAATCACACTTTTGCGCAGCCAGTATGGACTAGGCAAGACAGCACAAAAAAACGGAATATAATACCGGGAGGTCAGATACTTGTACTGATATAAGCTACAACGCTTTCTGGACGGAAATATTACAAAGTCATCAACAGCTGAGCAGTGAAAAAATCATGTGATATCTAACAATCACTAGCTTGACGAGCACTATCAAGTGTTCGCAGTTCATTACCGAAGCAATGGTACTCTAAACAACTGAACAGCACATATATCTCCATTACTTAGCCGCAAACCGAAACCGTTTGCAGTGGCTACAGGAAAACGGCGCAACAATTCATAAACATCCCTGCACGTACGACGATAAGAATTTAAGCAATTCTTTGCAAGAGACAAACCCACGTGAAATGCGCCTTGACCAGCAATGTAAAATGAAGAAATAAACTAGCACGACCATATAAACGATAAACATACCTTGCGTTGGTTTCTCGCCAAGCTCAAAGCTAACAGCCGGAAACATATCGAATAACGGCAGCTCAGGTTCAACGATCGATTCAGAACGCGTATGTTTGATAAAGCGAACTTGCACCACCAAATATCCATCAGCAATTTGATCGCACCAACCCGAATACTAAACATAAGCAGAAAACAACTCAACAACGCGCATTATTTTCGATTCTTCCACTTTGTTCGCACCATCTTGCGCGCATCACTAGTAAATCAAGTCTCATGGAAAGTACAGGTGAATGCGCGAAGGAAATGTTTTCAATTCGACGAGTCAGTTTTCAACCTTCGAAAAGAAGTGATCGTTGGCAATGCAACGGATGTCCAAAGCGTTCCTATGAAAAGGGCCAACAGAAACGTCACAGTGTGCTACTAATGTGGTGCAGTTTCTGCAATGTTTAAATTATGGAATGCAAATCTGTTGATGGCGGTGAAAATTTTACCGTGGAGCTGTTCTTGTAGACAATTTTGTCGCCAGCCTTGGTAGGAGGATATTTCTGAAGGAGATTCTGATTGTCAACTCTCCACAATGGGCAATCCTCTTTTAGAATATCCGCCTTGCACACCACGAATGTGCCTTTCTGAAAAAAAAAACCAATTAAGCTTTTGAAGAGCGGAAAAAAATTGTTGAATTTATCACAGGACGCAAGCAACTAAGACTAAGAAAGATAATAGGGGAAGAAGGAGAAAGAAAAATATGGAGGATGAAATGAGTGCGGTGAAGAAACAAAAAGATAAACATTCCGGTTTCACAGGGAAATATCTTTCTCTCCCAACACTTGCAAATGTAAAATAAACGGTGAAGATATGCGGTGCATAGCTGTCACTGAGCTTTTACTTCAAGTTAAGCCAAGTTCGTTAATTCGGCAAAGGTGATATATTTTATATGCAATTGGTTCACTAGTGCGGCATTAATTTCACTCAGATATTTAAAGCAAAATATGAACACAAAAGCGCAAATACAATAAAATCACAGGCCACATATATAAACTCCACTCCTATAAACTTTTCGGCTTTCCAAAACTGATACATGCACGAAATGAAGAGAATGTCTATGAAAGAAGCAATATATAACAAAAGAGGTGGTAAGCTATAAGAAAAGAAATGTCAAGGTACACTTTTAAGGAAGTATCTTCAGCTTAAGGTATCATTTATCATCCGATTAAGAAAATGTTATTCTGCAATTCTCATGAAAAATTTATTCAAAAGTGCATATCAAATTTCGCAAACGTTGCAGTAAGGCAACGATAACAATAGTGGCAACAATAACAACAAGAGAAAAGTAGGAAATTACCAAAGAACATACCGTTAAATGACCATTTGCTTGGCTAAACTTCGCTGGTAAGCTCCAGTCGCTGCTGTCGGTCAACGAACCTCTCCGCTCATAATCGCTGTGACCAGAACGCGATGGCTGACGATAGCTTTCATCTTGTCGTAAACCTGTAGAATTAGCGGTTATACTTATTCAACCGGCATTTACTACAACTGAGCTCGAGGCTGCTCATCCACAAGTTGCACATTAACGTAACTCATTAGATGGCATACAAAAATGAACACTGTCATGAAAATCGAGGCTAATTTCTCTCGAAACGCGTACCTCTCCTTGAAATCAGGAAGCGACACAAAAATATTTCCTAATCTGTACAAAACAGCTGGTGCAAAATTTTTCTCCTGATTACATTACCATTAGCGAAAACTTACATCTGTCAAACGTCCGCGACGGATACCTTCATTGTGCAGCGCAAAATTTCTTTGAGAGAGCTTGCCAAACTAATTGAAAACACTCAAGAAGCATTGATCGTGATTAAGGATCCCATTTGATAAAGAGACACGGCGTGCTACCGCATAAGATCGACAGCTATAAGGTCGTTGAATCATCGCCCACCAATGCATACCTAAATCACCCGTCAAACCACATCCTCCTCTGATGAGATGACCCAAAAACAGCAAGCGAATAACGCAAATAAAGATGCGTGAACCTGCTTCTGCCGAGTGTTCTTCGCCTTCATTCCACTGCATCATGAGGCGACGTTTCTTGCTGAAGACAGCCATCTCAGCTGGTCGATTAGTCGGCTCTGCATTACGCCACTGATCGTCTTCGACCGTGATAACATGCGCCTCATACCTTAATTCGCAAACAACATTTCAAATACTTAACAACGGCCCGACAATCAAAATTCCTCCGGTGGTAAGAAAGTGACCAACAGCACGCTACAGTGTTTTATTTAATCCTAATAACCAAGTGAAATTTGTTTAAACGGTGGCGAGGTTTCTTCCATTGCTGGTCGATATGCATTTAACGCAATCGAAACTAGACAAAGATTGATAGCGTCTGGCGAGACGGAAACTGAACAAGCATAAGTAACACAATTGACGACGAGCATCCCATATAAATAAGAAAGGACAGAAAAGCAGAACTTAAAGCAGCAAACTAAACGTCCGCGTTTGTGGTATTTACACTGCAAGAAAATTGTGACATATTTTAACTTACCCGTGTTCACGTTTATGATGCTTATGTTTATGCTTCTTTTTCTTTTTCTTCTTCTCGGAACCCTCCCATTCACGATCGCGATCCTTTCGCTTCCTCTTCTTTTTCTTCTTCGACTTTTCGGATCGCGAAGGGGATTCAGTGACTGAACGCTTCGGAAGACGAATTAAAAGTTTCGGCAATGGACGGTACTGAGGTACGGTGCTGCAAAAACTATTTATCATTCTAACATGAAATTTTAAAAAATTTCCTTTACGACGCAAACGTAAGCGAGAGCGGATAATTAAAGGATAACGATTGTGCTCTAGGATTGTTACCTCCTAATGTGAGCAAGATGGGAAACGGATCAGGAATGGTTTTATGCGCATCCTTTCCACCCGTTTCGCCTCTCAAAATAACGGACAAAAGTTTCGTAGAGCGATAGGCTGCTACTCCAAGGAAGGGATATTTCTGGGGCTTTCAGTGTTCAATATCCGACAACCGACCTATGTTTCTGAGTGCAGAATGGCGGAAATAACGTCCAATGTCACATTAGGCACAAATCGACTTCTTGAACATTAAGTGCTAGTGTGAAAAGGAAATGCAAAAAATCAGAGGCATAAATCGATCGAAAAGAAAGACTACTTTCCTCATGCTACTCTACAACACTTAGCTGCACAGTTGGCAACTATGCAACATGCCAGGTGGAATTTAAAAACCTGGCTGCCCTTACTCACGAACAGAATTTTTAGGGGCTCATTTAACCATCAAAAACGATAGTGGTTTCTAAAATTGCATCCAAAATGAGTTACCGCACCGATCCATCAGACTTTGTTCCAGTCGGAATGGTAGATATTACAGTACAAGGATGGACAACCAGATAGAACCCCAAATCGCGTTTCGACCAAAGAGCAAATATAAAAAACGAACCCATTTTCTGACTTGAAGTCGTCCTGTGGCTCCACTTTGATGATGCTATTACTGTCGGCTTATCGCAGCACTCGTTTTTCGCGGTGTTCTTATCGTCCAGACATTTCGTTTTTAGGAAACCATACGAAGAACGATACTGCTTTCGACGTTGCAGAGACTCCGCCAAAGTCAACACTTCCGGAGCCTTTGGAGCTGAAACCAGTCCAGTGACGCTCAAGGAAAAGAATTAAAAGCTCCCATTAAGAAATAACAAAAGAGTTAAAGATGAAGCAAATTGCACAGCCAGCCGCATGCAACTGCAGTAGCTGATTTGATGCAATACCTATCAAAGGTGAGGAAACAAAACGCTCGTTATGAAGCATTGCCGAACAGATCTGTTCACTGTACTCAAACTCTAGTATGCCGCTGGTAGACAAATCATTGGAGAATTAGATGGAGGCTTAAACAAACCAGAAGTTCCTGGATCTGGACGCTGATCTGAGGCAGAAGCAGGAGGAAGAAGAGGTGTTGAGGGTACACTCGGCCTCTCAGCCACAGCAGCCGTATGGCGCTTCTTTGGTACAACATGTCTCCACAGATCCTGAAATTTAGCACAATTACGGTGTGCGTTTGGTTGTCTGAATGAGATAAAAGATGCAGGAAGGGTGTAGACCAAATACAAAAATCAGTCGCTGCATTTGGTGGTTTGAAATCAAACAAGGACGCAGACGTGCAGGCCAATACGGCTAATCTCGGACGCGTTTGCTCACGACCTTCCAACCTAACAGTATCCTTCGACGCAGCAGATAAAGATAGTATGCGAAGAGATTTCATAAGCAGCCGAGCTATGATAATGGCGGACTTGTGTCTTTATTTGTCGGTGAGAAGATTCTGCTTCGCGAAAAAAGAGAAAAACTTACGTCAATAGACTAGGTCAAGAATACGGCTCAAACCGATACTACACCTCCTCTCCCCCGCCCAGCTAATACCATTGAAGTGAATTCTGCCAAATAAAACGATTATAGATGAAGCATCAAACCACATGCGCACGTAACATCACAGCAGACGTGACTCGAAATCTCTTGAAATAAAAAACGGAAGTAATAGAATCAATTAGTCTGAAACTCGGACAAATTGATGACCTTTTTAGAGAATGCGTGAACAGGGCTAAAAAATTCGACGAACAAAAAATGTGGTATACCTGTTGATTTTGCGCTTCATAACACAGAGTTTTGCCTTTGAGTTCGGGATGCGCACTGTTGATTTTGGCAAGCTTCTGAGCAACTTCCGCTTCCAACTTTTGCTCTTTCAGTTGGGACTGTGACATCGTTGCGCCCGATGGAAGCGCTTTCTCCTCTTCGTCATCAGTGAAACTATATGCATCGTCCGCCGCTGCAAGATTTTAGTTTCTATAAGAAATGGAAAACAGTAAAGAAGTCAGCAAGCGTTAAATTTTGTAGTGCTGAGCATCAACTTATAAAGCATGCGTGCAAGTATTCAGGTAATGGGCTAGAACTAACTGAAACTGGGGTTGCAGTTATGATATCACACCTAGCTCCTCAACAACACTTACGAACAGAACGCTTCACAGCTGTCGATCACATAAAAAAGCAGATATAGTGTTAAAAGCTCGCCTATAAGCAAGAAGGAAACGAGTGAACGCACCATTTTTATGATCGCCCTCAGATTTTGGAGCTGTGCACATGAACGTCTTTGTTTTCTGCTTGTATATGGGAATCTTGTTGCATTTGGGTTTCTTATCGATAGCCGGCATGAATACAAATGGAGTGACCGACGGGCACGGCTCGGGTCTTCGTACAGACGGATTAGTCCGAGACATGGAAGACGTTGAAGGTTGCGAAGTTGCGAAGAAGAAACTAGTCGCTGAAGGAGCCGCGAGAGCCATCGACGTCGAAGGCGTTGGTGAATCAGGTGGAGTGAACTGAAAAAAAAACACTTCTGAAGACTCGAACGAGAACTATCGCCGCTATTTTGTTTCAGTTTTTTATGCCATCCATGAGGTCAGAATGACAACTTACAATAACCGAAACAAAAAGATAAATCCCATGACGACACAATTTTCTGCCAATGAAACCGTGCATCACTTTTCCTCGGCTGGAAGAGAATTCTCAAATCGAAGATCACTGCCTCAAAAATCAGGAAAAACGTGGGCCCTCCTGCGCCGAGACTCCATAAATATAAGACTCATCACCTCATTTCTCCGCCTCTTCCCCCACCCTCTAAAACTTGCCTCATTCGTGAAAATGCCCACTGATTATCGCTGCTCATAAACGATTCTTTCACCTTTCGAAATCTGCCTAAGGATTCAATGTTGACCATTGAACTCTGCCTAACTCCTCTGACAGAAATCGTTTCCCAACATACGAATAACTGTCCACCTACGGCAAACTGAACCATCCAGAAAGCACGAAAAACGAAAAATAGAAGAGATTCTCTGAATTTTCAACAACCCAGGTTTCCACTGCCTCTGCGTCAACTAAACTAGATTTACATGAAAGTGAAATGAAACATATACATAACAAACATATGTTTGCAGCCAAGCCAAACCTAGACCTAGTCACGGCTGGTACTAAAATAAAAGACAGGTTTAATCTACGGCCATATGGAAGTTAGTTAAACATGATCCTGCTCGATGAACGGCCACTCCGAGTCGCAGCCAGATCTAATCTATCTCGATACGGACAGGTTCTAAATTTGGTTCTAGTTCCGTTCTCGAATGAGCTCGAACACAGCACCATATCTAACTCCTATCGAAACATTATGAAAATGATACGAGAATAAAGCACGAAAACTTAGTGTACGTAACACTGCAGGCGTATTTCACTGCATACGCATGATTTTGTAGCATGAGGTGAAATACGGCAATAGCGCATAGGTTGTATCCCAGGCGACGTGGATTTCATTTTTTTCAACCAAATCGGAACCGCAGAAATATCTATATCATATGGCGTGATGAAGAGATCGTTAGGGTCATTCAACCTGAGAGCACTGGCTCGTATCCAGTTCGGAGAGAAATGTTTTCTAGACTGTAACATTTTTAAAAAAAGGGTTAAGATCCCACCTGCACCGGACTAAGACTGATTTTCTTGTCGTCCGAATTATCTGGTTTGGCAAATAAGAGGGGATCGAATAGAGGAAAAGATGGAGGAATTTTTGGCTTCGGTGCTGCTTTTGCATCTTTCTTTGCGACCAACGAAAGCAGCCGGTCGAGCTCCTTGTCCGCATCGGCCAATTCTTTTTCTCGCCGCATTTTTATCTTTTCGCGTATTTTCGGAGTTACTATTTGAGCAGCCACCGGAGTCACGCTAAAATGCATTACATTATTGCAATTCCGTGTTTGTCAGCTCCTCTCAAAGAAAAATTCATTTATTAAGGTTGTGAACTTTATGAGTCCGTCTCCCCTCCTCTCGCCGAATGCTAAAAACCTGAATTCCAAGGTCCGCCAATAAATCCAGGAAAGGTGGGTCCCTAAACTTAAATATCATATCTAGTCCCACAGAACATTCACTTGGGAATGAAATATGTAAGCCAAGCTCTCTCTGCTCAAAAGTGAAGCAAACACGACATGCTTACTGAGTTCTTTCCCATATTTCTCCAGTCTTGGCATCTATAAAAGTTGATGCTTTCTTAATTTATATATCGCGATAAGTGACCAGTTCATAGAAATTCTAAAAGGACGATGGAAAAAAAAATTCACTGAGTACAAACGGCATTGGCGACAGAATCAAAACGGCAACAAATAATGCACAAATTAGATAAATCAACAAGCCATAAAAATCGAAATCATCTTACGTGCATGAAGGCGGCGTTCTTTGCGTTTTCACAGTTTCTGTGGTGGTACCGAGTGATGTCGGTGGATCATTGCTGAGAATGCGATGCATAACTGATGCATCCATATCCAGCACCGAATGCATCACATCCTTGTCAGCCGCCGATGCGCCTCCGAACAAGTCTATGTCGCCTAGATCGATACTCGACCATGGCAAATCCTCCAGATTACCCGCATCTAGCGCATTTTCATGCGACGATCCCTTAAGCAACTTTCCTTAATATATTTTGTTGATGGATTCAATTGAAGTCAGCCATTCTACGATCCAGTAGGACTGAAAAGTTAGTCGTCTTACGATCTCCTAGTGGCCAGTCATCCTCAAACAATATTAGAGGTAGGAGGGGGAGGGCGGATGGCGAACGGAGTGAGGGGAAGGTGAAATGGCAAAAAGAACTCGTACATCCAAAACTCTGATTGGTCGCTGCTGTAACTTCTCTCCGTGATTTCTTTATTGCCTTTCTCTTCAATTAAAAAAGTTTCTAAGAACGTGAAAGAATCGCAGTATATCTCTCAAAAGAACCTTAAAATTGAAAACGTTCTCGAAAAAGCTCAAAGAAGAGTGGACTGCGCAAAATCCAACTTATAAACGGTCGCAAATAATGAAGAAATTTATCCTCGCCCCTTGAAATTTTCGAAACTGCGACACTGTGGAGGAACATAAAAGAAAGCGTGAATGTCGAAAAAAATCCGTTCATAAATGATGGAAAAAAGTGGAGAAATTTGTGCTTCATGTTTTAGAAGGCATTCGAGCAGTTCAATAAGGCCTAGACTGAAATAGTCAAAAAATGTATTTTTTAGAGAAGAAAGTACCATCCTTTCTCAGGGATTCAAAAACTTCGTTGGACATTCGAGAGTTATCGATAACAAACAGCAACGCCATTATTTGTGGCCGATGTTAAATATTACCTGAACCAAATACCGGAAGCAGTAGTAAGTCTGGTAATTTATTCAATGAATATAAAGCGGAAGTGATAAGTGAGGAAGACGTTCGGCCCGCTAAAAACGTACAATCTAGTACAAAAGCATTTAAGAGTTGATTACTGGAGTTTGTTGATCGCGAGCGATTGCGAAATCCTGGATGAGATCGCCTGCGCTTGACGTATTCACCGCTTCTGTATGCCCATTGGGTAACGAAGGTGCACGCAACGATAGCTGTTGACTGCTCGTCGTGAGATCATAGGCGACCTGCTGCACACTGTTCGGCTGAGATCCTGGAGTTGGCACCGAAGTGCACTCCTAAACAACTGTCTAAATCAAACCGGCCAACTTTTTGGTTTATTCACATCACCCGAAAAAGCAGAAGCATTCTGAGAGAGCGTAAATAAATACGCAAAGGAATATGGAAACCAACTTACCCAACACTCTCCCCCATCCTCCTACATATATTGTAACGGAGAGGAAATGAACACTGCCAAGGCACATCAATTACAAGTTCATTCAAGGATCGTTCTTCGATTGTTGAAAATAACATTCAAGAGGCTTTAAGTAGACCTTTGCAGGTTTGCTAAGCGATTCTTGAAGTAGACAGGTGAAGGAATTTTTATCAGAAGTTTGAAAAGGACTCAGTCAAAACGTCTCTCCTTACGACACATAGTGGAGCGAGCTCAAGCAAGAAGTTAGACAACAGCAGACGATAACGGTATATTTACAGACAGCGAAGATGCTGAACAAGAAAAAAGCGAACCTCCACAGACGCCGGATGGGAACTCGAATGCTGTATATCTACGGCATGATACATTGAACAACCACTCTGCACTGAGCTTGGCCGCACTGCGCCAATCTCCAGGGATGGGACAGCCGACGTACCCGGTACGGAGCCAGGCTGCTGCACAGTAACTGCTTCGACAGATCCAACGTTCGATGGGACCGAAACCGAGCTCGGACCATGTGAAGAAACAGCCGACACAGAGCCGGGCCCCATATCCGCTGAGCAGTGACTCTGGATGGAGCTTGGACGTGCTTCCGCGTTCAATACAGCATCAGCGGGTGACGAATGTACCGATTTCGTTGTGTGACGAACGCGTTGCGGTGTTGTCGGCTGCGGGCTAGAATCCTGCGTATTGCTCATGAAACCTCCTGGATTCAATGGGAAAATACCTGGAAAAAAAGTAGCGTCGAGTACAATAATGAGATATTCAAACTTTCAGTCAATATGCAAAACGCCAGCCAGCAATGTTAATCAAATCAATGAGCTTACAACAAAAGATTTATTTAATGGGATAATTCTGATGCAAATAAATCGCCATATCTAGCTTGAAGGAAATAAAATATATTCCGGCGAATTCAACATCGATAAACATATTTACACCGTTATACAACAGAAATAATAACCACTTGCAGATATTGACTAAACACGATCTATTCATAACAACTGCTTCGAAAAATAATTCCAGGCACCAGAAAGCAACAATAAAGAATATCAAATCCTTAAACTATCCCTCAAAGAGCGTAGCGTAAAAAAATACCCGAGTAGCGATGAAACCATTCAGCTGAACTAGCCATATGTGATATACAGCCTACAAATCACTTCTACTGGGAATTTTCATTCAGTCTTTTAAGAAGTGCCGAATATAGGCCACGTCTTTAAAAGATGTCGGTAGTTGCATACCAAGAATACTATTTACAAAATCGTGAATTACTGTCCTGCCTCCTTCCATAATCTTTCCGCTATTAGTCGTCTTCTCAGATATAAAGAAAGCACATGTGGTCGTTAAAAAACTTGTAATTATCAAACGTACACAACTAACAAAGCCGCTATGCTTCAATTCAGCAAAAACAAAGCATTTTCGCCTATTTCACCCTTATGGCGTATTTAGTGCAGAGTGCATTTCAATGCAAAAACAATGCTACAAATACAAGAGAACTGAAATTGCAGAACCATCAGGCCCGGTCTTGTATCACTGAGCACTTCAACACGAAGACCTACTGGTCCACCTCGGCGTGAATACCTGTTAGTGACGCATTCAATAATGCCTTTATTGCACATATTAAGTCTGCTATGAGCAACGTATTGATATACCGGCCACATACGCCACTAAAATATCTCATACTTTGACGATGCTTTACACTAATCAGCATGATAGCATCGGTGGCATGACCCGATCGACCAGTCTGATCAGCTGCCATTCGCATCACTTTCCAATGCACTATCTATATGATATAATAAAGCCTTCCTCAAAAATTGCCCAAGTGAGTTCGAAACGACAAAAGTCAAATAAAGGCTAACCAGAACCTGCCGCCGATGAGGTGCTCGTTGTAGAAAGAGCTGTAGCCGTAGCATTCTGTGACGACGTTGAACGCATTGGTGGAGTTAACGCATTCGCATCCACTGTTGGCACCTCACTGAATACAAACATCGCCTTATTCGATTCATTCCCTCAGATCATCATGAGAACCAGTAAACTACTGCACAGATTTAGCAAGCAATAATACTGCTTAGATTATTCCAATAAGGCTCACAGTACGTATAATATAGCATGCCCTCACTTGCCAAGCGATCGAGGGAGAGGAGGAGTAGTTAATGGCCTTGAAATGCCATGAATAGCTTTGGTGCGATAATTTTGCATTTTCATCCCGAAAAATCGAAATTCGAAAAAAGAGATATTTTTAATGAATGAACTATCATTTTATTAGTAAATAGAGCTTTTCCTTGCAAAAAATCACCAATGCTTTAAAAGTTTCTTTTCCATTTATGTTCTTGCGAATTGACTGAACGAGCTGCCGCACACAACAAAGAAGATCAAAAACCACATCGAGAAGCATCCACTCATTTAATTACGAAAGTTGACAGTTCATTTAAACGGAAACTTCAAAAGCTATGTGACACCTTGAAGTATCCATAACCATCGCTTGTACTTAAGGAGCACAGAAAAGCTCTCACCGCATGGATGCTTATTATCACGGCAAAACAATTGTAGAAAAAAAAATCGGCTAAAAATGATACCTTGATTTCACACCACTTGCTGATAGTACACCATACATCGGAAGCATTGCTGCGACTTTCGCCTTAAAAAACAAGTTATATTGACGGCTCGGTCCACTCTTATCGAAGTAATCCTGTTGTCGAAGAAAAATACTCTGACGGTATTCTAATTTAATCCTATCTATTTGAATGAACTGCGACGAGTTACTATGACAAATCTGTTCTTCAATTACTAAAAAAACGATTAACTAGTAAGAAGTGATCCAGTTAACCTGCTCGAACCAAGCGGCGCTCGCATTCTGAGTTGGCCATCCCATGGTGGCGATGTTATTAAACTCGGAGGCAAACTGTCCTCCTAGTGTGAGCTGTGATGTGCTTGGCAGCAACGCAGCGCTTCCGGCGGCCGATAGTCCCTGCAGATGGTGCAACGTGGACATAAGCAGCGGATTCGACACATTGCCAGCCGGTGAGGTTATGCCTGAAACTTCCGTTTAATCAATATTAGTTGCAGATCATTATTCTTTCAAAGACCGTGTACAGTATGAACACTTCGTGTAGTTCAAGACTCATCTGTTTGCACTTCTTCCAACAACGCTGCAAATAGGAAGTGACGCCAGCTGCTACGCGCCTGTATAATTAGAATACGTGAAGTAATGCAAATATACAGTCTAAGAGATTTGAATAAATAAAGGTTTCCGCGGAAAAGAAATGCAAAATTACCTAAGGTTGATAAATAAATATATTTTACTTAACACCTATTGTCATTTCAAGATGACGCTCCATCAAACACCACATTTGGAAACAAGAAAACACGCCATCCACAGCAACAAGCTAAAGCTACACCTCTAGCTTAGGAAGTTTGCATCATTCCTCCTTGGCCGGATTAGCGCAATTAAATCACATAAAGCAATGGAAAAAAGTCTGCAATTTTATTAAACGTAAAAAAAAAGACAACAGAGATTCAAAAAGAAAGCTTTCTATCTTTAATTTAAAAAAAAGGATGATTGTACGTGGAATTGTTATGCAGAGAAAACACATTCTACTAATGTGAACAAAGACGGAAAGAAAAACTGGTAAAATTCGACACAAGAGCGCTTGAGTATACACAACGGAAATATAAATATCATTTATGTCGGTCATTGGGCTGGTCACTTTGCTTTGTTGCTTTTGCGATCCCCCTCGGCGATCACCTATACTGACCATCATACTGACCAATGGTGTTCAACGAAATCGCAGATGGAAATAATTATAAATTACAAATATACTAGTTACTAAACAGTTAATGCACTTCTTATAAGTAGATTAAAAAAAAAAGAAACGTATTTAAATAGAAGCTGAGGAATTGTTCGTCAACTTCCCGAGAGTACGCCTTCTAAGCAATAACTGAAGAAAGAAATTCGCTAATAACAAAAGATTAAGCGCTTCTTGATTTGATCTACTTTAGAACAACCGTTAAACTAATACTGCGTTAATTTGCTACAGAATTAAAAAAAAAAACGGATTTTTTTTTAATAAAAGAAGAATGAGATTTCCGAATGAACAAATGGAGTTTTCAAAAACCAAGTAAATAAAACGAAAAGAAAGTGATGTACGCTCTATTAATTTTGGAGTTTTCATATTTTCGTGAAAAACCTCCTTCAAAGGAACGTCAGACGAGTGAATTAAAGTATTGTGAGTTGCATCGACGCTATACAATTGTACAAGCTAGTTTCATACAACTGAACTGATAGAACGTGGAAATAGGAAGGAAAAAAAAAACAGCACAATCATCATCGTACTTCATTTCACAACTTACTTCCACTGATATATAAACCGTTGCATTCTTACCTGTTATCGTCAGAACGAGATATGCAACGATATATGATTGATTCTTATAAGATGATAACGGACCACACTGATTGTGCGTATGGAGCTTTGGTTTGTTTCATGGTCACGCTTATTTTATCGCCTACGTTTTTGCCACTATTAAATTCTCTCTCTCTCTCTCAAAAAAAAATTGATACAACGTTGAAAACTTGCTATCACTGCATAAAAGATGCTATACCTATGTTTCTCCGCTTCATTCAACTCAAATTTGTCCATGTTTTTATCTGTATTACTTTCCATAGAAAAAAAAAACGGCTTTCAGCGAAACGGTTATGAAAGGAGCCGCGCGAAAGCGCCGACAAGTGCGTAAGTTAAAAGAGATGAGGATGAAACTTACGTTTGGTAAATGCATGTTACACCTGTTGCAGAAATTAATTTCCGATGTTTGTTTGTTTTTTTTTTTTTTTCAATAGGCGATTGCATAGCAATGTCGGTAAAGATGAGGTGTTGTGATGAATGTTCAGGCAACTGAGTGTTTAGAAATTCTCCGGAAAATTGCAACGTCAGTTTTTTTTTGTCCGACGAGACACAACATGAAATTGTTTAAAAAGAGGTATACTTCCAGAAAAAGTTGTGCTGTTTTTCGTTAAAAAAAAAAGGAGAAGAATAGGTGCAATTTCACAGATTTAAAAAAAAGCCAAAATTAAAAAAAAAAAATTACGCATAACCTTTGATGATCTTTCAAGCGTAATGAGAACTATACCATATTTGGTCGTTCAAGTTGAAAAATTGAACGACGTGAAGATTCCTTTTTTTTTAAGAGAGGAACATCGCCGATAACTCATATGAAATGACGAAACTTTAAAAAATTTCTTGAATAGCGGAATAACTAATGCTTATAAAATGGGCGATATTTTTTTGCGTCTATCAAAGAGCAATAATTTCACAAAAAAAAAAAAAAGAGAGCTGAGACTATAGAAAAAAATTTCCATCATCTCGTTTAAACGACTTATTTAAAAGAGTTTACAAAAAGAAAATTACTGCTATTTATGTCTTATTGAATTTTCCACCATAAATCCATCAATAAGAGAGCATAAAATACCTAAAATGCATTGCGAGCATCTTTATTAGTGCTTAAAACGTTCAATTCTTTTGATCGACTAATTGCAAATACCATTGCAAAAATTCATCGAAATGCAATAGTGTATGGGAAATTTTTGATTAAATTGCAAAAATCTGCAATTTTATAAATTCGAATGGTGCAGATAATTTGATATTTTAGCAGGCACCGCTCATCTCATAAGCGAATCAAAGTTAGGTATTCTATGCCGCTCTAAATACGGGGTTGTACTCGTAACAGGTACGTCATGTCAAGCATGCTGCTGATTTTTTTTTTTTTTTTTTTTTTGCATATCACTGCGATAAAGATTCATTGACACACTAAAGGCGCACCACCCACATTGCGACCTTTAAGCAGCACATATAATCGTCTCAAATATACCCACAAGCAAAAACGAATCGAGAGATCACAGCAAAATTGTGTTAATTGCAATTGTGCACAATGGTGATAATACCATTACAAAGTAATATTTCAATATTAACGAATGCTCGGCATTTGACGAGTGCCAATTCTGGTAATGTCATGTATTAATGAAAAAGTTAAACGTATGAGTGCGAAAAAAGAACGCAATAATACCTGTGAAGGTGGATGCGAATGTTGAATTGGCGAAACCTGGTGGAAGTATAGGATGAGATGACGTGTTTTGCCTCTCCATAGATTAGGGCACGAACACACATGGGTTCGGTGGATTAGCTGCGTGGGCAACAGGACCGGTGGGCACGTTGAGCTTGGGGGGATGGTGGCGCACCTGGCGCCTATCGAATCCTCCAAAAACAGAGTAAATATTCAAATAGCAAAGAAATTATAGGTGGGAAGATGCAGAAAAATGCACGGTACACGCTAGCTATTGAGAACACCCCTAACCCCTGATGTGCGTCAGTTTGCAAACAACACAACGAGCACAGCAGCGCTTGCGCACGCGCGCCGCTGGCTCCTCTCTACGTCTGCACCCTCCATTTAAACACATACTCTCACACCCCCCTCTTGTCACGCGTCTACCCCACCAGCAGGCTATTGCCCACTCCAACTACATAAAAATCGATATTCCTGGTGTCTTTCATTCCTTTCTATTTCCTAATTTGTTTCTCGTTTTGCTTCATTTCGATCATTTCAGTGATGTTGAGTGACTCGAGCTGGCACCTGTCCAACCGGTACGTTCTGCGCTGTAAATTCGTTGAAAATCAGTAGTTCCGAGTAGCGGTGTGTATGAAGGTGTCGGTCTTTGTTTGATGTACTTTAGTCGTCGACGCTGTGCTCGTAGAACGTGTTCAATCAAGTTCGATGAATGTTCATTCGATGTGGGGAGAAGAGGTGACGTTTTCTTTGATGCGGGGTAGAGACGTCTTTTGGTTTGTGGATAGCAAAATATCTCCGAAGACTGTTCTATGTTTGGTAAATGAACTGCGAATATTTATACGAGTTGTATACACATGTCAACCAGGCCTGTTTTTCTTCATTCAGGCAGTTAGCCAAGCATATTGGTGCTTCTTTAGCAGCTTTCTTCAAATTCGATGCATCCGCAAAATTCGTTCTACCCTGTTGTGGAACCGCTAATGGACCACTGTCTTATGAACCCAAATTCTGACCAATAAAAGCCCGAGGAAAAAATTGTACATTCTTTTCGTTTTATGAATGATAGATAATTCGTGATTGATTCCGCATTGCTTGTTATGTTTTCCCGCCACTAAGTTTTTTTTTCTTATTTTTTGCAAAACTTTTCCTTGAAAGTTCAGTTAGTACAAGACAGGTGCACGTTGCCATGTCATCACAATCCCCCCTCTCTACCTGTTAGGAAAAAAAAGGGAAATCCTGTCCAAAATTAAACGGATTTGCGATGGATGGGCGTTGTGCAATTTGATTTTATCGCCGTTGTCCATTTTGTTTCGTTGGCATTGTGCAAATTTGCGTTCAATTATGATGTTGCCTATCACCCGTTGAATCCAGCGCACATATTCAATTTCAATACTACACATTTGCTGAGATAGGGAATAGCTAAAAATTTAACTCCGACTCGAACGTGAATCTCATTTTTTCTTTTTTATTTTCTTCCTCAGACAATCGTTTCAACGTATTTCAAATCTACTCGTTATTACAAAGTGGTCCATATAGGCGCTCTGCAAGTACGGTTATCTTTGCGGCCTTTCCATGTTTTTCTTTAACGGCGCCTGTAAAATCCTCTTTTCATAAATATTGCCTTCATTCCACACAGTTCACACTTCTCCTTTGAAAGAAGTTCATCAAGCGCACCATTTATGAGCCGTTATTGGTTATTTCCGAATATATTTTTTTTTTTTTTTATTTTGTTCGAATTTATTACAAATTTATTTTCGCACCACAAATTTTCGAATATATTACAAAAAAATAATATATTACAAATTTCGTTTTTTTTTTCTCGAAAAGAAAAATCTTATATGTGAGTATTTTCGAATATTCACGTATAGTTGCCATTCGATTGTGTTCCGCCGGAAACGGAGCTTTTGTTTTCTATCGCTTTCTTAAATGTCGTCATAAGAAACATTGCATTTCTCGCCCACAGGTATTGTTTGCGGGCTGAATTCATGCCATTGAAGCATCATTTTTGAGCGTGGTTGGGAACTTGCTTTTTCATTTCATTTGTATGTTTTTGCAAATTTTTCGAGAAACTATGATGTATTTTTTTGAGTCAGAACAATTTGATATTTTAAATAAATAAATATGTAAACATATAAATAAGTAAAAATTAAATATATAAATAAATAAATAAATAAACATATATATATATATGTATATATATACATATATATATGTATATATATATATATATATATATATATATATATATATATATATATATATATATATACGCAAATTATTGTTGTAAAGATAGCGTAATGCAAAGTTCACGACACACATTTTTTTAACCCATTTTTTGCTAAAAATTCGAATTAACAACAGTGCAAAAATGTTCACGTGAATAGAGGAGCGCATAAAACGTTCTCATTAGTTATCTCTGATCGATGATTGTAGTTATATTTATATTTTTAAGTTGTCGAAAGTCGTTTGCTCGTTGATTTAGAGAGGAATATATTCGTAAATTTCATAATGATTTCATTTTTGACTTTGGAAAATTTCAAAAGTAAGTGGAATAAATTTTTTTCCCACCCACGTATACTTTCGTCAACACTTTAAGGATTATCGAAACTTAGATGCATTGCGCAAATGTGCATTCAATGGCTATTCGAGTTTTTCGTTATGAAACTGTTAAATCGCTTTGTGAGATGTAAATGTGCTATTCTTAATATCTTGCATGAGTACCATCGTTACAAGCGCCCTTAGTGAATTCAGGAGAAGTGGTGCAAAGCGAGGAAAGGGAAAGAGATTATCCAGCTTTCACTTAATTCGAACTTCAAATGTCTTCACACCTTAGCAATAAAATATCTGCGGAAATTCGGACCGGTTGTTGGTTCGCAATTGATTCTCTCTTCCTTTTCTTCATACCTCACTATTGACAACCATCTAGTTGATCTGCGTCGATCAAATCTCTATTAATTACCTCTCTGGTCACTGAATGATATTAGTAAATTGGACATTTGGATAGTTAACCTCACTGTTGGGAAGCAGAAAGAATCGTATATGGAAATAATATAGAATTCAAGTTTATCATCAAATAAATTATGGTCAGGGGTTATTCGCGGTATGAATTTATCTATTTGTAGAATTACAACTGTATATTATACATTATTCGTAAATATTATCGTGATTTTTAAAACGATTATTATGAAAGTTGGATGTTTATGAATCGACGTCAATATCTACTTTATTATTATCATTAAAGAATCAGACAGAGATAACCAATAGAGATTTCATCCATACTTATCGACTAGGGTGGTTGTCAATAGTGATAAGAGATTAAAAATGCCTAGAGAATTGTTTCTTTTTCTATCTGTGCTAAAAATTACCTTAAATAATTATTATTACTGTTATTGTACTGTCCTTTTTTTCTGAATTTGATGTGAAAATTATCGAAAATATGATGTAGTAGTATGTATCGATAATCTGTTACAAATATTTATTGCAGATATAATCGATGAAGATGACGCGTTCGACTACTGAAACTCGTCAAGCGCAAACCTTTATAGAACGCAAACATAGCAGCGGTATCCATTCACAGCGTTGACGAAATTTTGATTGTATTAACGTGAAGAGTGACCCATAAATAAAAGAGAGTTAATTTTTTAGTGCGTCTCATGTTTATTAGTCTTTTAACTTCTAATTTATTGCTGTTGTCGGGAAGCCATTGCCGTATTCAAAAATTCGTGGAAAGGGATTGTTTAAAAATAATTATGGATCACTGTGTTGTTATTATTGTTGTGTGTTACCTGCTCATGGGAAGTTACGTGTTTACTTACTCGTTTTTGTAAGTATGCAAAAAAGCGGATATTGGTTGTTTCAAAACGTTTTTTAACTTTCTCTTATTGTTTGTTGCTGCTACCCAAGACCTAGAGAATTATTGCTTACTGTAGTGCTAATATTTCGTTGAAGAACTATAGGTAAAATATCTTTTATAAACCTTTTGTGTGGGATTTTTGCTACGGAAAAATGATGTATGAGCGATGTTTGTCGGGACTATCATCTCTTTTTACTTATTCGATTCCTTTTTTTTTCAGCCAGGAAAGCGTGAGTAAAAATTTTTTGCTTATATTGCAGCTACATGAATCATCCCTTAATAACGAACTAGAAAGAGACACATATGCTAGACGCGGTAGATTTGCCTTGTGCTACGAGCTCAAAACTGAGTTAACAGAACTTCGTTTCATATTAGTTCAAAAAGTGGCCATATGCATTTTTTTTTTTGTTCGGAAATCTGTTTACTTTATCTGTCGCTTTATTTCTTCTTTCATTTAGCGATCAGGTTTCTGTGTCGTTTTTTTTTTGTAGAAAATCGGCAGCCCTTTTACTACAATCCATTATCTTTTCTGAGAGGAGGGTGGGGGGGGGGGGGGGCGAGGGGATGGATTTCGAATTGCTTTGCATATATATGCGCATTCGCTCAGCCAAGCTTATTTGCTCGCTCAGTGAGATTTTCTCAGGGAATTTTTTTGTTGCTTATCTGTTGACCAAAATCGGCTATTGCCAATACGATAAATAAAATACCGCAAAATGAGTCTTTCGAAAATGCAGTTGTATGAGTTCTGTAAACTTGTCTGTCTTGTGCATTTTCCCGCACGAGCGCATTATGATCGGATTATATCTGTATGTTTTTTTTTGTTTGAATTTTTTTTTATGAGCCAAAAAAATCAGCAGCTGTAACGTTTGTTGCGTGTTTTTTATTTTATATGTTGGTCTTCCGAATATACAATTTCTTTCTTTGTCATTATCTTTTTCCCCTTTTTTTTTGAGAGTTATGGGTAGTTTACGATGACAGAGAATTTTTAGTTCAAAATTTTTTAAAAATGATCACTCGGATGCGCTTTGATTAGTCGAAATTATGTTTTATATAAAGTTTGATTGTTTCCTTGAAAATTTTTGCTGCAATCGTTTTCAGATGAATGAAATTAGAAAAGTGTTTATTATTGTCAATCTTGGCGGTATGCTTCTCAGCATATTTCATTTTTTTTTTCAATTTTGCGATAAGAAAAACGCCTCGAAATATGTTGTTTTGCTTAATATATTTTTAATGACTATGGTGAAACAACTGTTTCATCTATGGCGATAAATTTAGTCGCTCTTTTCACATCTTCTTTTCTCTATTTTAGACGGCAATCAATTTTGAGGAAACATTCAACTTCACTAAGAGTGCGCCAAGCGGAACTTGCAAATACTACATCTTTCAGAATATGAGCAACGTGTCGGACAAGTTACGGGGTATTTATCATTTCATCGGTCAAAGTATAACCGTATCGGAAATGCAAACAATATGAGGCCTTTCCTCAATGCTTCAAGTGGCTTGTTGTTCGTTCATTGAACGATCGCATCAGCTTTGCTACAAGTAGAGTGCTTCATTCTCCACATTATTGTTGAGCTGTACTCATCTCATTTAAGATTTTATATCGGTACTACACCAGTGTCTCGCCTTTCTAAATTGTTCAATAAATGGCTAACTCATGAGTGAATCTTGAACGTCCTTATTTGAAAGGAAACCATCATATAAAAGAGTTACGGTACTATGCAATGAAATGCAAAATTCTCATGTTTTTTGCAATTTTGGCAACAGAATATGCATCGTTGATGATCATTTCAACAGAAATGGGAGTTTCGCAACAAAATACGATTTACAGTGGTGCCATATTAGAGAAAGTTGCTGTCACCGCAAAGCTATTATCCCTTTCTTGTCATCGCAAAGTTGTCAGCCTCGTTCAATCTTACTGCGAGTTTACCTCAGCGTGGTTGTGTTCTCACGAGTCATTAGAATTCAGTAGATATGGGTGGTAAATGTTTAGCAGTATATTTGGCAGTACACTACATTATAGGAGACAATACGGTATATATGCAAAGTCAAAACAGTAGGAAAACAGCACACAGTCATCGTACGTTATCAAGCACATCAATAAACGAACTTTCTCGATAGTAATGCTGCATTGTATATATTTCCGCCCAACAAATGCTACAAATTAATTCTTGCTGCATGTTTGCATTCCTCCAATCTACCAGAATGGGGATTAGGAGCCGAATTAATTGCTGTCATCCCGTTAAGCGATATGGTGATAAGGTGGTGGTTGGCTTGACAACAGGTGGAATTTGGGTCCATGATATCTGAAACTGGAATCCATTCATTAGTTTTGAGCCAGTGCCTATGGAAATTACTCGGAATGTTTTTGCGGGCAGGTCGTTTTTCACTGGTCTTTGAACATCGGTTTTGTGATTGTGAAGTAAGCGCGGTATTTATGACAATGAGAAAGAAAGGAGCCTTCGGGTCGTTTTATCGGCCTTCAAAAAAGTTCCGGCACCATTGTGTGTCAGGAATCCTTGCTTAAAAACTCACAAGGAAAAACTAAGTGCTAATTAGGCAATGAAAATATCGCTACATAGAGAGAGGAGGGAAAGGGAAAGCGCCCGTGGATGAAGGCGTTCCTAGAAGAGGACGCCTAGATATATTTTCACGAAAAATAGACATCTCTTTCACTCCATACGACATTTCAGTCATTGATGAGCAGCCATCATTTCAGCAGTTTCTACGAATAATTTCCATCCGTTTGGCACTTTAGCTGATTCGAGACTGAAAATTAAGTTATTTTGTGCTGAAAATGCTGCATCTTATAATAACATATAGAACCCTCGAAAGAAATCAGATTTGAATCTGTCGAAAACAATTGTGTGGAAGATTATCTTTCAATGGAACGACCTTTGCCGACTCATTTCTCTCGCAATTTTATGACTCGAACCACAAAAAAGAAGACAACTCACTACAAGTTGATTTACGGTATCTTTTGCGTTGAATGGATCCTTGCTGAAATTGCCTTTTCATCTGTTCCCAATTAATTGATTTTCCAGCATTGAAACACTTTCATAGAACCATTACTTCGCTATGAAAATACCACTTGTTATTTTCGTCACTTTCTTCCAAGGCGAGGTGATCAACTGCTTCAAAAATCGGCTATCGACAATGAACCATCAGTATGGCAGTACAGACCACACACGAAGTCCAATAATACCTGCTTTGTACTGTTTGTACTTTGCGTCAGCGTCATGCAATGCGAGAAAAGCCATCGCAATGCAACGAATTTAAAGGAACGAGAAGTCACGAATAAGAGAGACGTTTCCAAAATTGATTGTACATAAGTTCAGATTGGGCTTTCTTGCGAGTGTACGCGCCAATTTCTGATCATGACATGGAATAAGAACATGAAATCAGCGAGCAGCTTATCCTGTGCCTGCGTTGACTCGAATATCCGTTTGTGAATAGTTTGTAGTTCCCTAAGAGAACACTGGCAAATAGCTGAGTTCAAACCTACTCTAGATAGAATCAAAGAACAAACTTTTTAAATTGTACGATGGTTTCTTGTTAAAGCTGTCATGTAACAGGCTTTTTAAAGACAGAGGCCAGATGATGAAATTCTGGAAAACAGCGGAGCGCCAGAGCTGGAAGCGATTGCAGTGTACTTCCAAAATGCACCTAAATTATGAAATTTGAGCGAGGGCCGAGCTGCGAAAGCTGCCAGAGTCCCCAGATTCCTTGAAGCACTGCCACGTTTTTATATGCATGGGTCCAACACATTGGACACATGCGGATATGTAGGTAGGTCGATTGACAGTCTATTAGAAAAAACATTTTATTACATGCTCATGGCCAACATATTGAATGCTGTTGCCCTAATCGTTGCATTTCACCATAGATATGCAAACCTGCACATGTTGACTGCACTTTATATAGTTATAATGTGAATAAAAATAGACATGAATAACATATCACCAAATCCAAATGTAAACAAGACACCGTTCCATCGCCAAAACGAATATATAAATAACTGCCCTTTAAGGAAATAGTTCGTGAGTACATGACGCGAATCACCCGACCTCCAACCCGAAATCTGTAGAACAATCTCAGCAAACTTAAATCGTCAACAAATTCGTCCAGAACTGCCAGTCACAAATAAACGACAAATTTCCACAAATGCTCATGTCACTCATGAACGAATGAATTGCCAAATCGGTTTGTAAACGACACCTCGACAAGCTTCCATCTCACTATGTGAAAAAAGTGGGAGTTTTGCGTGTACGCAAGAAAATACCACCATAGAATGCCCCGCAACATCCACATGACGCTTATTCATCCTGTGCCAGGGTTCTTAATGTGTTCTTAATGAAGCAGCTCAATGCGTTAAGAAATAACTGTGGAAATCACTTCTGGGCTGGTATTCGAAGATGAGGAAGGTGTTTGAATCTATGAAGAGAACCCCATTTTCCGACCTAGCTCGTGACAAAAAGATTTAAGACTTCCCTTACACGGCAATAAAATTTATGAAATGTTTGCCAACATCCAGAAAAGCGAAGTATGCTCTGAATTTGCAAACAGACCTCCTTCTTAACTTGGTTTCCAGGACCTAGTTTCACTGTGACAACCACATCAGAGGGAAAAATGTACTTTTGAAATTTAGGCCAACGTTCTAGAATCGAGACAGTATTTAACACCGCAAACAAAACTTTTACCGTACATACTTTACCGCACAATTTTTATATAAAAGTTTAAAGGTATAAGTCATTACTGCAATGGGGAGAGCTAGTTACATAAATTAGAGCCGCTCTCAATCATAGCGAAATTTTACAATTTATTTGAGGAGTTTCGTATGTGTTCGCATTGTGATGCGACGTGTAAAGATGAACGATGAGGAACAGTGGTCTATATCAATATCGACCGCATCACTGTGAGTTTGCAATTAACGAATTGCAAATTGTAATATGACGTTAACAAATTGCAATTCGCATTTTGCAAAGTTTGAAAAAAAAACTGCATTTAACTCAGCTCCCATATATTGATAATCTAAGTCACAACAAAGAGATGCCACAAACATCGGTCGCCAGTAAGCATTTTCGTCGAAAGACATTTTTGTCTACGCCTTATTCGGAAATACTCTATGGATTTACTGCATTCATTTCTCGTATAATATCAGCCACGCTGGAAACACTCAATTAGTAGAAAATTATTAACAACGAGAGATGCGCTCTCGGATATCGATTTATAGCTAATCGAAGTGCATATGGTTATCGGGTGAAATTGAAATTTTAATCACAACATTAGCAGTATTGTTCACATTTCAATCATCATTGAATGTAAGCTCTAATGACTCATTTGTCTTACTCAGAGGTAAATTGAAAAAGAATGTTCTGTCGCCACCACCAGTCATTCATGGGAGGAACGCTGCCAATGATACGATAGCAAGAGTGAACGCTGAAAAAGCGTTTCAAGTTTGACAAGGGCTGTATCACCGAGTCGCCGAGAACGTACTGCTGATTTTTGCTTTTTTGCTCAGGCCACATTCACACAACACATCTCATAAGCGCTCAAAGCGAAAAATTAGCATCAGACTGATAATAGTTGAGGCGTAGTGCTATATGAAAAATATCGTCAGCGAAAATAAAATTTCGATACCGAAAGTTGAATTTCTACGTTATCCTGCCAGAAAAGAGTAAATTTTTGAGGTAAGCGGACTAACACCTTGAAATTTTTTACCGATGTTGTGTAGAGGGGAGGGAGAGAGTGCAACAACAGAATCTCCACCGCCACCCCCTCCCACCTCCACCACCCCACCCCCTTCGGTTCGTCACTGATAAACGCAGCTGCTTTTTCTTCCATGCGTTTTCAAAAGTTTCCACGTAATTCATCTGATTTTCGAAATTGCAATCTCGTCGAAACTGCAATCTCAACAAAAGTTTATGCACAAGATGCAATAGAGGTTCGAATGCTGAAGTCTCAAAGCGACAAACAAGCTTCGGGCTTGGATTGTTTCCACAAAATGCGAGGGGCGGCAATGCCAAAACTGATTCGTATATGCGAGTTTTTCGTATAATCGCATAAGCGAGGGCGGAAAGATAGCAAGATGGGGAGGGAGGATGCGAACCAAAGACCATTGTTGTTATGATTCGATGTTAGTTAAGTGCCTTTTTTGTTTGGCCTACATTTATGTGTTATCATACGCATAAATGCAAGTTTTTTATATTATTACTGTTAAAGGCGTTGCAAAATTTTCCATCGAACTGCAGAGATTGTCAAATGCTGCTCATATGTCTTTTGATATGTACTATTTCATTTGATAGCGTCACTCATGAATTCTATTTTTATTCTAATATCCTTTTTTTTCGTTTCATATGACTTTGTTTATTCTTTAGGAATAAAGATTTCGTCTTCATATTTTAAAAGACTTCATAACCAAGAAGTACGCATACATATCTCCTGTTCATTCAGAGAAGCATTTCTTGCATCCCTGTTATTTCGTTCCCAAATCACCTCAACACGTGATGATTTTCGTGAAAAGCGATATGCATCTATCTTATTCATCTAGAAAGTAATTTTATCTCCATACACCGTGAATGTTGTATGTCAGTTGCAGACTGGTGATTATATTCGATTCTGAAGTTTCAATCGAGTTTCTTCACAACAGTTTGCAACCTTCCAAAATGGATGTGTACTTGAGGGGAAAGATTATAAACGAAGGACACGATATGTTTTTAAAAAAATTGGTGCCAAACTTTTCATGCAAATTGTATCTAAAGGTATCCAACCAGTTTTCGCATAAAAGGAGGGGAAATTTTTGCTGAAACCGATGACGTTTTTTCTTTTTTTGTTAAAGTGGACGAGTAGAGATATGTTTGTTTGAAGATGAAGAGAAGTACAGTCTATGTTGCTCATGAAGAACCACTGAAGGCATCATTCAATTCGCGGAGTCGTGATGTTGACAATGGCTTCAGTGAAATACAGGTATTCTCTAATATCATTGTACTTTCGTTTTTTAAATGACTGGTTGCATGATTTATGAAGCCATTCAAAAATTTCAAGGATTAAGCAAGCAAAATGGGAAAGGTTTTTTAATGGTTGGGAGAGTCGAAGAAATCGGGAATGTGAGGGAGCTAAGCGAGCAAAGACCGGGTCTGCCGGCACAATTTTCCTCTAACATATCTTTCCACATTACACGAAAGAGTGCTTATTTTCTACATTCATGAGTTTTCCTCACCGTTCTCTTCTTGCGGTTTTTTTAATGCATTTTCAAAAGTTGAGAGAAATTCGAATGGATGGACAAATCAAAGACTTAAGGAGCATGTCATAAATTTATGTGCCGAGGAAAGGAAACATGAATAGAGAGAACGAATTAGCTACATGATGAGAAGAAAGCTTCTTCCCACTCGTTCATTTGCAATTTTGCGCTTTGCCGAGATGATTTTGCTTGCTATGAGGGACTCAAAACTGAGTTCTATAAATACATAATGCATTTTCGCTCAAATTTCCGATCATTTAGTGTTCCAAATTTCTATTAACTTATTATATATTTGTACCGTTTAGTAGTAATGAATCACTAAAACACTGCTCTTTGTATATTTCAGTACAATTTACCTGCGAGCAAAATTCCATGGAGGGCTGTTATGCTTGCCGGTGTCCTCTTTGTGATGGGCTTCGCTCTTATTATGTCAAGTCTGCTTATGCTCACTGAAGTCGTCAAACCGTCGGTAATTTTGAAAACTTTTTCACCCAGTTTTCGAAGCAACCGACATGCTTTGGCAGGGGGGGGGGGGGGGGGGAGGGAGAAGAGGATGAAATTTTATTCAGGCAATTACTTGTTCTTTTCTATTCGGCCATGGTACAAATAGATGTTCTATCCAAATTGTGTGAAAAACAAGGGATCTTTTTGTGAAGACCTCTTGTGATTATTAATTGAAGGCGAGATTTAATTAAAATTTTCTTGTGATCTGGAATGTACTTACAAGTACCTTATTTTCCATACATGACACACCATGCGCCATTTTAAAGATACGACCATTAAAAAGGTGGCATGAAATGAAATACTGCTTAACCGAGTAATCCTTTATGTTTATCCAGATATTTGGGGTGATCATCATTTCTCTAGAAAGGTATCGACAGTCTCTTTTGTCTAAACGTTTAAAACCTTCACATTTGTGCATATCTTTTTTTCTACTACCCTAAACTTGATCGATGAAGAGCTGGAAAGGTGTGATTTTTCAGAATTGAATGTTTCAATTAGGTCGGCTAACTCTTTCGAAGAAAATGGAAGTAATCTTTGTAATTTCATCACCTCAAATATATAATCAATATACTGATATGTTTGCTTTCCATAAAAATGTGATTCTTAGCATCCGGATCGAGTTTGGCCAATATTCGCACTTGGGTTGATTATGTTCGTGCCTGGAGCGTATCATGTTCGTATCGCCTATCACGCATTTCGAGGCGATAGAGGCTTCTCTTTCGATGACATTCCAGATTTCGATTAATGTCACTTCGATCTCTTTTTTTTTGAGACCGTTCTGCGGAATCTGAAACAAGTGTATTGCCTGATTTTGTGCAAATGATTGTCGTTGACGCTGTAAAATATTGTGTCGATAGTTGAGACCAGCTAATAATTCTATTTTTGAATCGAATAATTGTTATCGATGAAAGCGACAATTCTAGTCTAGTTCAATTTGTTGTTTGTGTGCATGTCTTTAGGCAGTGCAGGAGCAGGGCAATAGCTTCTTTCAATAATCGAAAATGTGCTGGCTACATTTTTTTTTCTTGAGAGAAGACGCAGAAAAAGAGAAACGCCGAAAATTTCCTGAGAAAAGGAAAACACACAAGAAAAAAAAAGTTTTCGATGATGAAGCTTCACAAGAAAAAAAGAACACAGCATTTCATTCATTGAATACATACAAAAGATATTTGAAAGCGTTAAAATTCAAAGAGATTACAGTCCGTCGTTTCTTTGATGTTCAATCTTTCATTACAGATGCTATGGTGATAGTAATGTTTAGTGCGCTTTTTCGAGTCGTTATATTTGCAAATTTACGGAAGTATATGAAAATATAGTTAGGAGCGACATTTATTCAAATAAGGAAACAAGTCAAAGAAACAACCAAACAGACGATCAAAAAAAAGGACTGTATTACAGCGATAAATCCAATAACCTCGAGGAAAACCTCTCTGAATACCAAAATGAAAAACATATTTTGCTGATGTCATGTCGGTGCGTATGCTTATATGTCTGACTGCGTGATGGTTCCAACTTGGTAAATGCTGAACTTGGAAGTGCGAATTTTGATAAGCATCACATAGGCCGCACATACCCATTTCTAATTTGATGAAGTATTTGCGAGTGTCTAACAAATTGTTCGAACCGGAAAACGCGGAAAAACGAACTTTTTTTTTTTGGAAAACTACTGCAGAAGGAAAATTAAGTTGCAATATAGATGCATCATTATGCGCTTGTCTTTATTTATAAGTAACTTGTGAGAGCGATTGATGTGATGTTCGAACTTAGGAAAATGCGTATACGTGTCAGCACATCGCTTTTCCGCTCGTTTTCCCACTATTTTTGTGCATTCTCGAAGAGAATATGGGGACGAAGACAAACGGGCTGGATTGCTGTCAACTTGCAACTTTTTTTGACTTTCATTCATATAAATAGAACACCAGCATGAATAGATGTCATAGTGGAAGGTATTCTATTTGCAACGATGCATTTTGCTTTTTTTCAAAGTGTTGGGGTTTAACCCGGGTGGGAAATGGTTGCTTTGACTTATTTACATGAAGATAGAGAAGTAGACTCTTTTTCATATTTTAATAAAATCGTTGTTTTAACAGCTGATACGGAGAGTTTAACTTTTCGATGATCAATTAGTAAATTGCCTCTTTTTTTTTGAGATTCAAATAGTTAAGTAAAGCATTCAGAAAATTTGAGTCTCTTATTTTTGTTCTTTCATCCATTTCCTTATGGATCGTTTAGGTGTTCCAGTAAAAGAAAATTTCCCAACATTCAGCTAATTTGACGAAATTTTCGCCGATTTCGCGGAAAAATAAATACAGTCGACATTATCAGTTTAGCTAAACATCATTTCAAGTTTGTTGAGTGATTGCTAAAATTGCTATTGCAAAACACACAGATATTGATTAGAAAATAAATAGTGCAGCTTTGTTTCGTTGTTTTTACAAGCAGCACTATATTTTCATTCCTTCTTATATGTCATCTCATTTACAACTATGAATTATTTATGCAATTTTATTCGTTTTATTTTCATCTTGATTGTTTATACTTGATTGTTGCTCGTTTATACGGCATACTATTTTCTACTTATACTGTAATAAGCGATGCGCTAAATATTTATTCAGTAGACTGTAATTAGCGAAATGAAAATATGAATATGCAAATATTATTGATGTTGATCACTAAAAATTTTCCTCGATGTGCCTTTAAAAATTTCAGCTTTCAGTTACCTGAATGATGGATAAAATAACTCACCTGTGCAAAAAATGAGATTTTTACACTTTCGTTTTGCACGTTCCAAAATCTAAGTTCACTTATGTACATTATTTTCTGTCAATATTGTATACATCATTTTTCTTGAAATGTGCAACTTTTGTGAAGTTTATTTGCAAAATTTTTGTTTTAAATGCTGCTATTGTGTATACTAAATTATTGGTCGTTTCTTGCTGTGATGAGCATAAAACTCATTTTCGATATTGCGACATTAAATTAATCCCTTGTTTAATGCTCTTTTACGATCAATATTGAAAGGCCTATTATCTTTCTGCTGTGGTAGTAATTTTAAAGGGTTTTTTTTTTTCACTAAGACTTTATTATGTGAGAATGAAATTTGATCCCCCTCCCCCTCCTCCCCTCCATCCCTCGCTAACCTAAAAAAGCCATTCATGATGCAATGAACTAAGCTTTAAGCTTTAATGTAATCGAAATGTGGTAAGTGATGTGGAAGATTGAAGTCGGTTATGGCAAGAGCATCTTATGTTTAAAGTGTTTAAGGCGAGTGGACGGACATTGTTGGTTGTCGCCGATAGTACCACACTGGTAAGAAATATTTGAAAATATCTCTGAGGGTGTTTTTGAAAACGAGTAAATTGGAAAAAGGACTGAGGTGACCATATAAATATAGTAACATTTTCGAATTAAACCGGAAATAATAATATGATAGGATTGCATTAACGATTTCATTCTTGAAATGTGTGAAATTCACGAATTTCTTTTTGAAAATCTATTTTCGTGTTTTTGAATGCTTTTTTTCCAGATGTTCGGGAAATGTTTCATTGTCAAAAGTGATTTAAGAAAAAACTCAGGGCAAGAATTAAAATCTGCATATGAGAGAAAAGGTTAACTATCAACGGATCGTTTCCAAAGGTGTTTTATCTTGATGTGTGGAACGGCGAATTGCGTGATTAATTAGCATTTAAAGAGAATATTCAAGCGATATGGAACAGTTTTACTTATATCGTTTCGAGTTATTGGAGTGATAAGATGATTGAAAAAGTACTCAAGAATCGCAACGCTATATTTATGCGATAGTAATGTCACTTGGTGATGACAAGCTAAGCAAAACAATTTTTGGCTTTCTTGCAATTGAAAAGTATGCCTCTTGGCAGCGCTAAATCGTTGGCTGAAAATCGACGCGTCGCATCAATATTTTCACGATCTTTAGAGTAATTAAATTAACGATCATCTGTCTAAAATGCTTAGAAGCGCGGAAGATCCAATAGGCATTGTCAAGTTTTTGTTTATCTACGCATATTTGCGACACTTCGGAACGTCTGATTCGGCTCCAAATTAAGCTGAGGGCTGTCATTTTTACACTTCAGAGTTGGATCCTGTTCCTGACCACGCCTTTGTGCGATAACAGATCAGCGGATAGTATTTGCACACAGTCATATGGATCAGTCACTTGAAAACATCGTTCGCGATCACTGAGTCAATTGCAATAATATGGTTGAAGGCAATAGAGGAGGAATAACATTTTGAATATGGAAATGGACTTTCACTTGGCTTATTCGTCTTTCCTGAGAAAAGGCAATTCGATGGGATCAAATTCATTGATAAAATGATCAGCAATTCAACTTTTCTCATCCTCGAAACACCGTTCTAATTAGCGATTCTCAGTATGGTCTCTTTCAGATCCGTCCTGCCTAACAAATTTTGAATGCTTAAATTTTGACAAATGGCATATGAATGATTTCATCTCTTTTAAAGGATCTCTGAGTTCGACCTTTTCGAGTCGAAAACCTTTACCTGGTCCGTAACTTCATCGTAGAAGTGACAGCTTTTTGATCATTTTAGCATTTGTTATTTTGCAGCATTGATTGATAAGATAGTCGTCAGGAAAAGAAAAAAATGCTAAGTACACAATGAAAGTTTGAGTGGGTTGCGTTTTAGACGACAACGATACGATGCGATGTCTGCATTCCGCCAATCGAAATCAATACCATGCACATACGTGAAACTTTTATCGTCACTTGACGGCCAGCGTTTCCCATACAAAGAAATGAATCAGGGTATGCCTTTCGACATATTTGTGTATGTGTCTGCAGGTGTATGTATGTGACAGCTTATCATAGCTTTCTCCAGTAGTCTGCTCATCCCGTATTCTATTGTAAAACTAATAAGTAATGTGGAACTCCTAAAAAGTTCAAATGTATATATATATATATATATATATATATATATATATATATATATATATATATATATATATATATATATATATATATATATATATATATATATATATATATATATATATATATATATATATATATGCAAAAAATTAAGCGCAGAATCCGTAGAGTTTTTCATTGATTTTTGTTTATTTATTTTTTGCTATTTATGGAATTTTTCTTTATTGAGCGCTGAGTAACTGGTGGTTATTTCTTAATAAAGAGGAGTGCGCATTGTTAAGATGGCAATACGATGACAAGTGATAGTGGCGCTCAAAAGATCAGCGGAGTCGCCAAGAAGCAGATCGCCGCCGGCAATAATGTAAGCTCGAATTTTTGCTTTCGATAATTTCCGGTTCAATAAGCAGGGCACATCACCTTTGTGGTTTGTGAATTGACACACTCAGGTGACCATCGCAAAGCGATCTACATAATGATTCACCTCTTCCTTTGTTCTCATATAGTCCACATAAAATTACGATATATTTTTAAATTTTATGCATTTATATTTGATCAAGTACTAAGTGAATATAATTATGAGGATGGCTGAAAATCAAATTGCGCATTTCTACGTTTATTACTTCTTGCGGGAAATATGAGCACAGTGTCGAATTACATCCTCATGTCTTTGTTCCCCCCTCCCACTCTCTTCCATCCTCGCCTCCTTCGTCCTTTTGAAGCAGCACTAGTTTATGGGTAATGTTAAATTAAGCCGAATAATTTTCACTGTTTCTTGGCTAAAGAAAACTTTCCCGTCCACTGAATTGGTTGTGCGCATTATTAGTCGTCCAACAAAAACAAAAAAAAAAACAATGTGCGTTTGCAAGCTTTGCAGCACCAAACGGCTGCTTCACCTTATTCAAAGAAATATATGCAACAATATCTAAAAACACCTGGCATATAACTCCCTTGAGTAATCGATTTCAGGTTGGTTATGTCTCAGGTATAACACTAATTTCTCCACACCAGAAAGTTGTCGATCACTACAGTCGTAATCCGAATATTCGGAAAATTGTGGTTGGTGGAGAACAAGAATCTTCAGTTGAAGACAAGGTGCTACATTACAATATTTTCTTGCATATAAATTTCCGGATAAAAGCGAGGTATGAGCTTATCGTCGAATATGGCTTAGGAAAGCGCTTGTGATGAGTTTTTCGTTAGCCGCTTATTGGATGCGCGTTTAATGGATTCGCTAACCATTCATTCACAAAACGTATTTTTATACTTTAACATAGAGCATGTTGTTGGTGCACCACCAAAGTTTTGAACAACGATCCAGAATCTCGGTCGAATAATATTGCATTTATTGAGTGCTTCGAGTTTTTCAGTGTTCTGCCCACTTCATAAATAATCGTTGAGCCTTTAATTTTTCTAAATAGCTTTGTACTAACAAAGGTACAAGGGTAGAACCTTCAAAAGATTTTAAAAAATTAGGATACGAGCAAAAGAACATAGATTGTCTTTTACAGACCACTTTCACTGTTAAATGCGTTTTGTGCTCAACGATCTCCACAAAGTTAAGGGCAGATTGTAACGCGTCGAACCTTTTGAAAAAAAATCTAAATAGGTGAAATTAGGATTAATTTCTTCTCTTTCGTCGAATCATCGCGAAAGAAATTATTAGTGCCGTTTTCTATTACGGAGTCGCCAATTTTGATTATTCATTGTTATTTAGTTGCTCGAATTGATAGAATATTTGTTGTATACTGTATAGAGTTTTCTTTTTTTTTTTTTTTTTTTTTGCAAAAATTCAGTTAAGCTCGATTTGGCTCTTGGCAGATGTGAATTATAATGCCGTATTGTAGCGATGTTGAATTTCTGCAATTTTAGGTGGTCTTGTTATTTGGCTCTAAAGGTGTTGGTAAAACAAGCCTTATCGACAGTATGCTAAATTACTTGTATGATGTTAGACGAGGAAATACCTTCCGGTATTTTCGTTTATTTCTGTTATGTGCTGAATAATTTCGCATAGCTGCTATTAAATCTGTGGTGCTGTTGAGTATGGTATTTAATGGCGCAGTGTGTATTGTTGTTAAGGCGCGTTCCCTTGTATTCCTCGAAATTCCTCAAAAATGTGATTGATTATCGTAATCTTTTTTCTAGTCTATTTCCAGCAGTTTGATCTGATTTCAGTAGGCGAAGGACAGGGCGGATCGCTAATTAGAGGAATCAATAAATTTTGGCAAATTGAGGCAAACGATTGAAGAGTGGCAGAAAAGCGCATTGATGATGTGAACGAATTGCGTTTAATAAAAAAAATTGAATCAAACTGAAAACTAGAATAATTTTCGAAGACTTTATGATTTATTACTGCTGACCGGCACATAAGAGATCAGGAGGGGGGGGGGGGAGGGGCCGATGGTTTTGCAGGCCATTACAGCCATCGATCTTTACCTCTATCGTCCAATTTTCTCTAGCAAAAACTTTTCTTATCAGATATAGCACAATCCCAGATTTATATATTTCTTCAGTGTTTATGAATAATAAAATAGTTAGTGCACATCTTAGTATTTCTTTTTCATGTTTAGAAACATATATTTTCGGCTCTTTTTAGCTCTTAATTCTTGAAAAGTTTTTGATTAGTGAATGCACTGTGGAATTTTAAGTGGACGGAACCTGTTGGAGTGGCGCTAATTGTTGCACAATTCTATTCACTTCACCTACTAAAAGTGAAGAGACGATTTCATCTTTAGTCCGCGTTGTCGATCGGAATCACCCGTATAATTTAACATGTAGCGTAGTGCTCCTAATTCAACAACTTTCGCACATTTAAAATCGTTGTTCCTCTTTACTTGCAGCTCGCTTAAATGAAATTATATAGTGTGTCCTCTAGTATTAAGATGCATTATCAATCGATATTCATTAAGGTTTACTCTGAGAAAGGAAAGTGCATCAACTACAGGCTTAACCGAATATCTGATCAACAACAGTATTTTGCCGTTTACTGTTGCGATCGTTGATACACCGGGGCTTGTTAACGAAAAAGGCTATAAGGGCACATCTGGCATCATCAAAGAGTGGTTCGAAGAGGTCGGCTCTAAAACAATTCACAGATCATTTTTCGCTTTCTTAAAGCATCAAGTTTTGAAAGTAGAATATGCGCTAGAGGAATATCTCAAGAAAGAAGGATTACTTGTCCACTTGTAATTCTTGCACAAGCGTTCATTATATGCTTCGCGCATTTATTCGTCGTCACTCGTTTGTTCTTCCATTACTAGGATAGATCACTTCTCGAAAACCCTCCCAAATATTAAGGCGTTAAAGCCTAAAATAAATCCGTCTATGTCTTATGGAGCTTTATCTGAGTCTTATGGAACTTAAAATTTCTGCTGTAAAACGTTTTTAGGGTATTGCATCATGAAGTTGCACTTGCATTGATAATGGCGTCATAAAAAAACTGCAGGAAATTTGTCATATTCTACGTTTCACAGTGATTTCAACGTTGAAGTGATAAGTGTAGTTTTGAAGCGGATGATGCGTTTTGATTCAATAAATAAAAAAATCGAACTTTAGGAGTTGAGAAGATTTCAACGTTGAAGTGATAAGTGTAGTTTTGAAGCGGATGATGCGTTTTGATTCAATAAATAAAAAAAATCGAACTTTAGGAGTTGAGAAGTGCTGGTGAATTTCGACTCGATGCGATAAGTCTAGTTTTGAAAAACGATGAGGATGAACTAGGATGGCCCTATATTCATGAGCTTGCTGAAGTGAAGCGAATGTTTGGTGATGATCTCAAAACAAATGTGCTTCCGATTATCACGCATACAGAGGTAAGTCGGCACATCTTAGTTCTATGAGGTTTTTGCCGATGATTTAAAAACAACGACAACAACAGAAATTAATCAATCTTTCTCAATTTTGTGCACAGGGAGTAATTGCAATTGATATTTAGTAGTTAGTAAAATTGTGACTAAATTTTTCATCTTATTGATTAAACTAATTTCTTTATTAAGTTATGAGGTCGTTCGATACTATTAATCACTGAGGCTCATATATAATATAATAGCTGCAATTTAAAACTTTTTATATACATTCTCTGTTACACTTCTAGATTCATTCTAATATTGAAATTTCTCTAATAATATGGAGTTAGTGAAATGTTACGAAAAAGAAGCAATGAATAGAATCTACACAGATCTCTTAATATTGGTGAAATTAAACTTGAAATATTTCTCAGATGTTGCATATGCAATTTCGTAAAAAAGTCTCATTCAATGTCTTCTCGTTTGAGAAACTTACGATTGACTGTTGATCTATTGTTGCGTCGTTATTGGTGAACGAAAAAAAATTTCCGGCTGATTTCCTTCCCTAATTCATATACCTTTGAAAGGTCGCTCAATGCTCATGAGTGTTCTTAGAGCATAAAATGCTATCGACGCATTCATAAAAAATTTTGCTTAATTGATTTTCAAGCATAACGCATCCTGTTTCCGGAATTAGACGTCTCTAAGAGATTAAGTTGCAATGTTATGAATCTGCGTTTGAAGATACTTCCACAACCACTCGCTGTACATGCGTTAGCCTATGCGAATGTCACCTTTCTTGAATATTACAAAGTCAACAATGATGGATTTATTCCGACCGGTTGTATTGTCACTGCAAACAATAAAACAAGACAAAATTGTTTTTTCATCGATGGGATGACATCACTCGATCGATATTTTACGGTACCATTTGCTGTTCTTCTGAATTTTCTCGTTGAGAATATGCTTCTCAGTCATATAAGAGTATCTATGCATTTTCCATTCCTAAAAATTTTAGATTTTTTATTGAGTATTAATCGTTTTTATACGAAAGGAAAAGAATGAATGAATTAACCATAGTTAATTTTGGTGCCATTTACGTTCCATTTTATTTATTGTACTAAGAGGGCGTAAAAATTTTCCCTATGAAATGACCCATTAAATTTCTTTAGGAGCCTTTCTTGCAAGCCATTCCTGAATTTTGCAAGTTTTTTAATGAAAAAATATTTTAGGAAATAATCTATTGCCATAAACGGGCAATGTCTTAAATAATCGTTAATGAAATTTGCATAGATATCAATAATTGCGAGAATTGCTATTATTTAAGCGGATTCAAAGATGTGACAGCTATAGAAGAAATAAGTTGTATATTTGTATTCCAGGATTTGCATAGCTTAACTGAACCAATGATCGCCATAGGACGCACGTCAGATGTTTCACCCAAAACAACATCGTCGTGACTCGTTAAACACTGGCGTATATAGCTTGATGCTTTCGCACAACCCGAATCGATTCGACTTGAGTTGAAATTGTATTTTTATGCATTCAAATAAATTCAGATCATTATAGCTTTATTAAATGAAATGATTTTACTAAGAAAAAAATTGAAGAAAAATTTTATAAGTTACAACTCAATAAACGATGAATTTTCCACCTAATTTCATATTTTTATGAAAAATTTCACTTTTTCACTCATTCTTCAAGCAGAATCTGTTTCCGTAATCGTACATCTTTGAGGTTTAACAGACTGCCGTATTAATGCGATGAAATCTTTGTTGCCGTTTTTTTTTATTAAACTCGATGTTTATTATTTCACGTCGTAATATAATTGTTGAATTTATTTCTTCAATTTCCGCACGAAAACTGCCATCGTGGTATGCGAATTTTTTCGATATGTTTCGTACTGTGAATGCCTTATCAGTGAACGTCATCATATCGAATAAAAGCAATAAAAAGTTTCATTTGACTTTCTACCACTTCAAAATCATTGACTCTTATGCACTTTGAAATTATTGAAATATCTATTTGTCTGGTGGAAATTTTTCTTTGTAAATTGTTCTCGATTTTATTAGAGTTGAGCAAACTTCGAAAGAAGACAAGGCAAATATAAGGTTAGAAGCAAAATCGTGATATAAGCAGCTTAAAAGCTGGTGGTCATGAAAGAGTCGAATGAGCCAAAATTTCAATACTTCATAACAGCTTGTGCAATTCGTTGTATTGCTCTATTCTCAGGATAGAGTTGATACAGCCAACTCTGTCTTGCTGTTTGTCGAACTTTTAAAGAACTCTCACTTAATACAGAAACTGCCTTCTCTGGAACAAGGAAAAGATGAGAGCAGGCGATCGTTTGCAATTCATTTAGTTATGTATCTTCATGCAATCCTTGCTCGAATTTATCACTGAGACTGCCTCAACCCTAAAGAGAATGATAGACGCCTCAAAAGATACACTCCAAAATTCTATCATTAGAAATTCATCGCCATCAACCGCCAACACAATTTCATAGTCTCTCATATCGTGTTGGCGAAGCATCGGATCCTTACCGCTCCGCAGTTTTTATAACATTGATAACTGCTTCATGTGAAATGCGCCCCAAAAAACACTATATGTGCATGCTATGACGTCTCACACATCAGGCACAAGTGAGATAAATTTACAAGTTAGAGGGAGACTTCAGCGAGAAGAGGAACTAGTCTAGGAATATTTAACTGCTCTTGAACTTTTTAATTTATCAAACCGATTGTACTTTTGACGATTCTGAAAGACCATAGTTTAAATATATTCTGTCAAATTTCATCAATGCAATTAACCAAATACAAGAGAAAATTTGTCTCTCAAAGGTTAATGCTAAAATATGCGCAATAATATATTGAGATTCTTCTAATTTCTTCAGAGCATTTGTTTTCGTTATACGTCGGCATAATATAGCCGTTATGTTGAGTTGGCACATAAACTGCAGCGATGTTCTTATAAGTGATCGGTTTACGGCATAAGTCGTTGTGAAGTGGCGTATTTTCTCTCATCTTTGCATTTCTTTCATCGGCTCATTTTATTATGTCTTCATTTCTTCGCATTGCAAACGCTTCATTTATTACTATTTTTTTTCTCTTTGTCGATTGTTCTATATTTATTTTGCTTTCATTTTTCATCGTTTCATCGGAAATTTGCATATTTAACTTTCAAATTTATCGTATTCTAGCGGGAATTTTATCTTTTCATCTATCGTAACATTTGCATAACTTGTTTGACGATCAATGTTTTATAAGTGAATCGTTAACATAGTCGTATGATTGACTATCATTGGCGACCATCTGAATTGTTGTGCGCAATTTCCGCTAATCTAAGCGTTAATGATCATCTGCAATGTGCAAAAAAAATTTTTCTTTCATAGTTCAAATGTTTTATTATTTAAGCACCTCGTTATATTCAAATAAGCTCATCCTTTCTTCAAAAAAAAGGTCCTGTGACAAAATTTGACAAATTGCATTTATTGTTCACACAGAGAAGCATATTTGCCATCTTCGCTTGAATTTGGCCTACTGAACGAAATAATTCAAATTATTCATTTTTTTCCATGTCGTACTGTAAAACCGGATGGCTCCACTTCATCTTTACATATCGGAATGATAAACTTCTAAAATTAGGGCTGCCTTATCTGGAACGCTAAATTCAATAGTTTTATACTTTAAAGAGATAAGTATATCAGAATTGTTGTTGGCTAGTGGGAATGATTTTTTATTTGCAGAGAGTTTCATCATCTGACATTTTCTCATCCGAACTAGCACGCGATCAGAAAAATCACTCTTTATCATGTCGTATAGTGTCGGACGGTAATATTACCACAGTTTTGAATATTCGTTTATCGCTTTAATCTTGCATTTCGTGTGCTTCCATACTGATATAAATGCTGCAGTCGGTTCTCACAATGAACGGAACAGTGAAATTACAAGCCAGTTTAACTTCATGCGTGTGGTCCATTGCAGAGGACATTGAAGCATATGCAAGTCAGTTCTCATAAAACGTCACGAAGGTGTTTATTCGTGTGGACAAGGGAGCAATCAACTCCTCATCATTTTCACCTAGTATATGCTCACTGCTTTCTAAAGGCACATAACGAATAGTTCGAGAAGTATGATAAGAAAGTGAGCGAGCGTTAAGCATGAGTAACGCCAGAATCAATTTCCGGTGTAGCAATTGTGCAATGCGTCATAAATAACGATCGCAGCATTTTGTTTGCTAACTAGCACCTCAGCTAACAAAATCATAGCCATAAAAATGAATTTTCCACAATGTGCTCGTCATATTATGTGCTCGTCATATTTCAGTAAATAAAATGAATGATTAGTGAAACGCTGCTAGCCGGAAAATGCTTCCTGAAAGCTGAATGAAAAAAAGGAGCACATGGGTATACTCGAGTTAACAAAATAAAGTCGATTATCGGAGCGTTTCATTATGAAAAAAATTTACGAAAATATTAGCTTTGTAAAGAAGAATAAAACTTGTTGTAAGTTTGTATACTTGTGACTTTCTTGTAATTTCCATCGATTTCACGACTCTCATCGGCAATTACGAAGAGAGTATAAAGTGACACTCTATTGCTGCAAATTGTTTTCAATAATCTATTGAACGCTGAAATCAGAACGCTGTTTAGATAGGAACTTTATCAATCATTAAATATAATTATTTGATAGGCAATCTTAGATGAGTTACATTTGCACAAGACTATCTTCTGATTCGATCATTATAAACAGAACAATGGGATTTTATATTAGCGTCTAATTTCATATCATAACTGTTACATTAAAAAAAAAAAGGCATAACAATTCAACTTTTAATGATCTCGTTAAGTAGCAATTGCTACAACTTCATTTATTTTAAATTCTAAAATAGATTTTATTTTTGAGTGCAACATTTGATTTGCAACCAAATAAGAAACGATAAATTAGCCACAATGTATAGGCAAAAATGAATACGTATCGAATTGCCTTCAATGGACCTAGAATTGGAAATTGCTCGACGCATACCACAGCAAAGAGATGTTCAACGCGAAATATTTTTCCCTGAGTTCAATAGTTAGTCGAAAATAGACATACGCTTCTAAGCATAAAAGAAAATGCTAAAATTTTGTATGAATTCTGGTCTTCAAAAATGTTGCTTTTTCACGTGACGCTGTAGTGTACTTTATGATAGCATGCCATCTAAATGTTTTAACCATGCACTGCTGCTATCTAGGCGACAAACGTCTCTTCTTTTTAATACGCTCAATGCCAAGTGACCACATCACCACCACTTCGCCAGTCTTCATATGAACGACTGTCGGGTACTTGCTTCATGACTCCAACCGCTTCAATGCTTTTTAATTGTCACATGACTCGTTAAGCCTGTAGTTGCTATCGTGGCAAATGCATCATTCAACTCCATTATACCTTGCAAATCAGCATGTCATTGCAGCACATTTCTTTATTAAGTCTAGCACATGCTAGTTGCTTCAGTTTGAGTGTTTGCAGTGATACTTGCAGGCTTTTCATAGGATAGATCAGAAATGAAGTTAATGCAAGTTTTTCGAAGATGAGTATTTATAATGCTGCAATTGCGATCAATTTAGGGTGCAGTAAATGTGTTTGAAGTGTGCATGAGCCGACGTCATTCTCAGTTCTTCATGTTTTCCTAGTATTCTCACTCTGGGAACGTCTTAGTGTTTCACTTATGTACGGAAGTGGAGATAATTTAATTTTAATATAATTGAAAAATCGAATTCATTTGCCACTGATAACTGCTCCCAGAGATTTCAATTGGAACGTGAGGTGGTTTGAAAGGTGCTCCGATCTGAGGGTCGATTTGTTAGAGAAAAACTTGCTGTATTTCGCAAATAACGCATTCCTAGTCGAGCATAACTTTTGTATAGCAAGCCAACAATTGCCTTGCTATACAATTGGCTGATATCCTCCTGTCCCATTGCATTGCGTTCTTTTTCGGAGATTCATCGTTTTATCACGCTCTATGCAGCTTCTCCAAGTCAGCATGTGCACAATTGTGCTAGGCGTTCTCCATTACGATGAAGTATGCTCCATATTATACGAGTTATAAGGGGATTTTGCTAAAATATCATGTTTGAGGTGATTGTATTGCTTTGTGAATTGCACACCAAAAAGCCACTGATTTACTTTGCTGCAGCGTAATTTTTCATAAGACCTCTTGTTATCGTAAAACAGTGCTCTTGATTTCTTTAAAATAGTGCACAACTTGTATCAGTATCACATGTTCTGCAAAATGTTGCATTGTACTATCATAAATCATCTATTCGAAAATATTCAATATATGCATCAGGTTCGTTATCGTTACTTCAATCGATAGAATGACAAAGTCGACAAATTGTGTTGTCTCCTAATCAGCACAAGCAATACGCTTGAATGTCCTTACTGAATTTAGTATGTATTACGCTTCTAAACTTAGAGGTGATTAGTGCATAATTTGAACGAATGGTTTTTGTTGCATAAATTTTCGGTTGGCATAAAGTGTCGTATTGTTATCGCTATTGTTGCATCGTATGCATTTTCAATATTCACGTATGCGAAAGACGTCTCAAACCTTATCACTATCCTTTTCATAGGCGGCAATAGTTTTGCTTAATATTGTATAGACAGAAACATTCATCGTTAGTGATAGCAATGGCTATTCGCTTTGCACATTTTTGCGCTTACAAAACTCTTTATATAATTGCATAAACATCAATAGTTGCATGATCAGAGTTCATTTCGTCTATGATACCTTTATTTGGGCTGGTTACCGATTGTTTATGTCTCCTTCTAATTGGTAGTTTGAAAGAAATAATTTTATTAGCACATACGGCGTCTATAATAGAGATCTATTGAGAAGGCGGATATTGTTTTTGAAGCGTTCATTTCTCCCTATAGCCGAGCTAATATTTTTATAAATTTTTTATTGGCATTTGTGTGTCTCTTTATGTTCACTGACACTTTCTCGAAGTGAGAAAAAAAGAAACTCAATAGCAGCATAAAAATCGTCGTTCATGAGTCGTGATTTCATTGTTTTTGAGGCAAAGTAATTAGCTCTTCTATTTTTTTGTTCTCTTTAAAGTTTTTATTTTTATTTTGCTTGAAATTATCAGTATTTAAACTTAAACTTGAAATTGCAGTAAAGTTTTTACACTACGTTGAAGTTAGCATTATGCGCGCAACTTCGTCGGCTTTTTTCACCACTTGATGAGATAAATTTTAAAAGTTACATGCATATTTTATGTACGCTTTATATTTGCCCTTATAGCAGATTTATGACTTCGCAATGGTTATGCCGCTTTAGTGCGAAACCATTTTAAGCGCAATTCGAGTATACTTCACTTCAAAAGGGAGGCGGTATTTGCTTACATTAAGCGACAACTGCAAATTATTGAGTGCTTTTAGCCATTTGGAAGGAGGAGGGAAAGGGAGGGGAAGCTGTCAATGAACCTTAGTAGTCGAAAGGATACTTTTTGCAAACGATTGCAAAATTTTATGACTACAATGGCAGGAGGGTGGTGATAAGGTCGATTATCACCTTAAGGAGCGCTTTCAAGTTTTCGGTCCCAACATTCCTGCTTTCATGCATCGACAATTGCTTCAAGTTGTCATGAGCATTCTGTTCCCCCATACCCATAACTAGCTCGCTTACGTCGATAACATGTGATACATGTGATATTCCCTTTGATTGTCGATGCTCTTGTGTGACCATGCGATATAGAACCTGATTGCTAGGAACATTGCCTCTATGTCGCTTTCACTCCTGCGTCTATTTTTGTTCTAAGCATTCCGTTTGTCTCGTTTTCAGAACGGAGTGTATTTCCGATCCGAGGAGGAGAAGATGGCGAGAGAAGAGGGGTGAGGTGGAGTCGAAAAGCTTCATATAATTTCTTGTTCTTATAATTCCTTCATTATAAAACATCTGTTGCTATCAAGAGATAAAAAATAGATAAGTGCACATAGTTTGGCATTTGTTTAATGAGCGTTGCAGATAACTTCATTAATACTAGAGCTATAAACCTGGAGGAATCACGTTATTTTTCAGGCTAGCATCATTGTGCGATGGCATCAGCTCCAAAAGATGGTTAGTTTTTAGAATCACAGTTTTTTAATTTTTAATTTTTTTTCGGACTGCAATCAACATTCAATGAGCAAAAATTAAGGATTTGCCCAGTATGATGCATAATTTATAATAATGTAATGTTTCCAGGTGTAAAGCTTCTGTGACTCGCATCTATATGCTCACTGTGCTGATATAAGTCATTTCGCTTCAGCTGTTGATAACAATCGCAATATCCTTTTAGATCTGTTGGATTTGATTTTTTCGGCTCCAATAAATCTGCCGGAAGTTAAAGGGACAAGCACTGCAAATACGAATGCAAGTGTTGCGGACGCTCAGCACAATGATGATATTTGCTCAAATGGTAAAAAGAATACTCTCTACTTTTTTCATTGTATTTCTGGAATTATACTTCATTTTTTATGAACTCATGGTGCAGAATAATTCTTGAACTCTTTCTTCGATACAAAAGTTACCGGAAGAAGCCTTTGCTCATTCAACACTTCAAGATGGCAACAAGCTTCAGGAGACTTTTTTTTCAATTTGCGTCAGTTAATTTTATACCTTAATGTCGAACCAACTATTTTTTTTGCACCGATATACTTTGTATCATATTATCTCCTCAAAGATGCTATCTAATTTTTATTTTTAGAGGAGGACAAGTCAGGGTACAAAGAGGCCGAAATTGCAACGCGAACTGAAGAACATATCGCAAACATCGAAGAAAGTGACAAACTTTCTCATAAGAAGGTAAGTGGTGAAGAAGCGACAATTTCAGCTCAAATGTCTTACTCTTTAGCAGCTAACTGCAATACTGGAAGCGATTTCTTAGTGAACGAAAATTCAACCCTAGCTTCACAGTTTATACAGCATTTGTTTGATGGGAAAGCGAGATGCACGAGGTCATATTGAAAAACTCGAAGATTCTATTTGCATGATGCTGCACTGTGGGAGAGGGAGGGAGTGGGGGGATACCTGCTGTGAATGTAAATGGCTCAGGGTTAAAAATAAGGCATTTATGTATTTAGAAGATGAGGTTGATTATCCGCCAAATTTAAGAGGTAAGCCATTTCCTCACCAGATTGCGTTCGATTCTATGGATTTCGTTATTAACCTGTAGATTATTTCAGTCAGTAATGTGCTCTAGTAATGGGCCAAAGCGAAGTAAATTTACAGGTGGAGGGTGTATTTGAGACAAGTAGTGCACATTTTTCAACTAACGAAGTCGACGAGCAGCATCACGTGATCAGAGGATCAGTTGTAGAGAGTAGTGATCTTCAAGATGACATCAATAAGGGCAGCGAGCACTCAGATGCCGAAGAAATTCCGCAAGTTGGTTGAAATTTTCGGCCATTGATCTATCACTGCTTGAATCGTGCTCTAGAAAAGCTTCAATTTCTTTAGTCTTTTTTATTTGCAAAATAGCTGAATTATCGATGTGTGAGCAATTCATACTACGTCAATGTCCATCTAATCCATCAATGGTAGCGTCGTTTTATTAGCGGAAAAGGATGCGTATTTATGTGGGTGCAGTTTTCATGACAAAAAAGGAGGAGGACTAGAGAAGAAGGAAATTAAATAAAGTCTAAAGAAATGATACAATTTAATAAAAAGTTCACGGCAATAATTTTTTATGAAAGATAAGGAAATTATGATTTCTTCACGAAATGCTAATATCAAATTCGATAGCATATAAGAAAAAAAGAACTAGCAAAAACATCATTAGCTTAACGCCAAAAAGTACGCTCAAATAACGCTCAACAAGTAGCAAGTGCAATTGAGTTTTATGTCATTTAAAGTGAAGAGTAAATTTTCCATGAAAAAAAAAAGAGAGAAATATCTATAATAAGTCGTGTTGAACATGATTTCTTATTTATATAACGGCCATATCGGCTAATAGAGTAGGCGTTTTACCTCCAAATCGTGTCTCTAGCTATCTTGTTATTACTATTAAATTGCAATTTGATACTCGTATTCATGGATCGGTTAATATTTAGTCACTATTTTTATCAAATGCCCCGAAACATTCATCTCTAAACGGAAAAAATGTCTAACTGAGTTTTCAACGGTGTCACTACTATAAAAGCAATTTTTATTGATATCGAAAGAAGAGTGATTTAAGTATTGAAATCAACAAACTACTTCTAGCGTTGTTAAAGTATGCAAAATTTCCTTTAAAGAGAGAATATTCTCAAAAGGTAGCTCTTATTACACCTCGAAAGATGTGAATGATGTAATCATTGATCAGGTGCATCAGCGACATTTCGAGCAAGACGAAGTTGAAAGTGGTCCCGAAGATAATGAGGTCGATTATGAAGTGAGTTTTACTTGTATGCGGAAGCTTTGCTTTCACATTAGCACAACTTCACCGATCACTGTTTACCTACAAGGAAGCGTAACAATTTATTCATTTGTAGTCTCGGCCAGCCTCTGCCCATGATACAGAAAACCATTTTAGCACCTTTCGAAGGAGCGAAACTTCCTTCTGGCATGCTATAATAAACACAACAACAACCACAGGGCAACGGACTGAGGTGATTGCAGTCTAAGCCCTACGAGATACTACTCCTCTAGTCTCATTTCCTTCTCCGTTGTGGTTCAGTAGGGGATATGGAAAACGACGAAAAACGCTGCACTTTTCACAGTATTCGAGAGGGTTTACATTCTACATCCAACTTTTTGTTGTGCAGTGGGTGGCAGAGAAGAAATTCTGACAGCGTTATCTGCGCTTACCGTATCTGCGAGAGACAATCATAGAAGGGCGGAGTTTTGTGTGCGAATTCATCCAATAGTACCGGGTGCGAGCGTTAGCGCTCCTATGAAAATCGGCCATTTTGATTCTTCTGGTTTATTTGCTTTGTATTTTTTAAATACAACGAATAATATTGCGCTACAAAAGTTCAATACTAATCTTACACATTTCAAATTGGTTTGATAGTTTATTTGATCTTCGCGAAGTCTCTTCTCGAAAAAAGTCGATGCCTTCCGTTCTACATAACGAAATCCTTACTTTTCGTTGCAATGTTCATTAAGGTATCCATTTTACCTCACAAGCTAACATTCGAGCGGTCGATACTCGTTTTGATTATTTGAACGATTGAAAGATTTATGAAGAAGTGTTTAGAAGAACGAGCGAGCAGCCGCACCAATGCAAATCAACGCCGACATGGATGTTACATATGGACGCTCTCATAAAGAAGAATACATCGAAGAAGACGTGCAAATCAATGATGTTAGCATATCTGATTTGTTCTGTTGCGAATTCTGAACATTTCCTTTCTTTCCAATTCATTTTATTGCAGTTCAGTTAATTCTTCTTGAGATGCCAAATTAGACAACAATTACATAAATGTCTCGGATGATCGTTTTCAGACGCGTAATGATTACGAGGCTGAATCGTTGAAAGAGGAAGAGAGAGAGGAACCACAAGAGGTCGTCCAACCTCAATATGAAGAAAAAGCCGACGCTTTCTTAGACTATGATAGAGAGCAGGTAGTTGCGCTTAAATGTCTTATATTCCTTTAAACGAACGCTTTTTCTTCATTATCATTATCTGTAATGATGTTTTCAACGATTGATATTGATCAATTTATGAATTTTTTTTCGAGCACTTTATGGTGACATATAACAGGTTTTGAGCCACTAGTTTACCTACTGCTTTTGAAAGGTATGCCGAATTGAAAGCAACGATAAGAGCTAAAAATGATACGAAGCGACGGTTATCCGTTAGGAGGAGACTGCGATTGGGCAGGAGGAATTGCGCAAATGTGGCGAATTTTTGAGTTTTGTTCAAAAACGCAGCAGGTATTAATCACCGACATAAACAGAATATACTTTTATCTTTACATATTTAAAAAATTCATTGAAATTCCATTAAAATTTGATAAATATTTTCCTCAATCATCTTGTTCTATTCCATTAGTTCTGCTTCCCTTCAGTCTACCGATGCGTACACGTAGTTAGTTCTGCATCAAGGAGATTTGAGATTTCTACTCTACAAAGAAGTCAAGTTACATGCAATATACACATTTACAGAAATACAGAATGTCTATGTCAAGATTCAAAAGTTCTTAGATGAGGAAGGGCCCAGAGAGCATTGAAGAGCCAAGCTTTAAAGTGGATACGGATGTGAGCGAAGTCGATGAGGGGCCAGAACGTAGAGATGAGGAATATCTACAAACCGAGGCAGAGGGATATGCGGCTATTACACCCAAATCACGCGCCAGTACTAATGGTATTTATAAGGCTTTTTATAGAAGTAATGTTATGGGCTTCATTCGTAAATGAACAGTGGCCCAGTCTTTATGAGATACTACTGAGGATAAACAGTGACCAACGCATGAATAATGTGGAACAGTTTCGAATAGTTCTTCGTGCGCAGACATGATAGCAATACGAAAAAATTTTATTCCTAATTGAATAAACATTTTGATCTTATTTTACCAATAAACGGCCTCAAAGATCATTGATAGAATGCAAAAATTAAGGATATTTGAAGATTTTTAAAGGTTTACGCTTCGATTAAATGAAAAAAAATTCCCGTATTGATGAATCGCTTTATCAGCATTGAAAACGATAATAATTAAGCCTTGTTTTTTAAAGTGTGTTCAGGAATATTTTATCCGTTCTTATAATTAGCGAACGAATGATAATTGCAGCAAGTGTGGATCGTATGCATTACGTTGAATCGCCCATCGAAGAACAACAACAAGATCAACAATTTTATAACGACAATGTGTTTATGAGGAAAAGAGATGAATATCCGGTATGTCGATATTCAAATTTCAAAATACGCTATCGATTTATTCTTTGTAAGGTTATACGTTAAGCAGTCATTGTTGATTGCAATTAAGGAATATTTCACCTTATAGGCGACAATAAAACAAATCTAAATTAGCGACACTTCAGAAAAACACTTTTTGCGAAATTTTTAGCATCGCTGCAAAAATCTTTGCTTATCGTGCTTTTATTCCTCATCAAAGGATCGTTGAAGAGGTGAAAAACCTTTCATTGCGGAATTTCTTTTCAAGTTGCAGTCTTTTATATCTTTTACTTCAAATGTATGCCTAAGTTTTTATAGAAAACTATAGCTTAGAAGTGCTTCAATTTGTTTCTTATTCTGCTCACATTTTTACAGTTTTCTTCCCCCCAATTTCTCCGATAGGCATATATGATATGGTGAATTGTTTAGTTGTGTTTTATATTAAATCACACTAAGCACAAATTTTTCTCAGCGCGTTTACTTTTGCTATAGTGCGACATACCACAGAAAATTTTCAGAACGTGAATTTAGTTCAACGAATTTCTTTCTTTTTTTTTTCTTGCAAAATCGATCAAAAATTTCGAACGCTTAATAAAAAAGTGATAGTTGAATGAAGAGAATTTCAGGAAACGGGTCAGGATGTCAGTGAGAGGATGTCGAGAAGATCCTCAAGATCATCCTACCGTGCGATCAGTGTGAAGCGAGATAGTATTGCGTCAACGCAGCATGGTAAGACGCAAAATTATGCGTGAGCGAAATCGCTCCTCCAACAAATCCAGTCCAAGGGATTTACGGTGCAATAATTGCAACATTCAAGACCTGTTTCTTTGTTTAGCCAGTTGTTTACATTATAACAAAAGCAAGCACTTTTCAGGAACTTTCGAGCCGAATCCAGCGTTTTCGATTGCAGATGAAGTAAGTAGTGCACCTGGAGTGCGCAACCTCAAATCCCTCTTTGAAAAGGCGGATATTCCTGATGATGACAAGCCTCAGCGCAATGCACATCCGCCGGTCATCGACTACATGAATGAAGAGGACTACCGCCAGCAATATAAGGTGAAACGTTTTGTTGTTACCGCCGGGGGATTTTAAAGCGATTTTCCTCTTTTGTTCTCATATAAGTGGGAGAAATATGACCGATACGATACGAAGGAATTCATAAAATTGAAGCAACAGATTGGATTTTCTCAAGTAAATCTCTCCACTACCTTTAGTTAGCCAGTCGATTCAGGTCGAATATAGTGCTTCTAGAAAACGCGGGAAGCTCCCAGAAACGGTGAAATGAAGGAGATGGAAAACTACGGCGGGAACATAAAACCGTTTGCTGTATTTAGCAGCTTTAAAAGTTGTAGCTTGCATTTGCGCTTCGTACTAGAAAAAATAAAAATTGCTTCACTACATAGTGCATACTTTCTATAGCCAGCAAACAGCAACTAATTTAACGTTGGCTTATAGCAAAAGAGATTAGAGGATGAATATTTAAGAAAGAAAGGTGAGAACGACTACACTAAAGTCGCTCAAATTGAATGCCATCAACAGTGAACGCTTTTGAGAGAAATATATGGCAGCTTCAACATCAAAGCACTTATGCACCAATCCAGGAGTGTTTATTTAGGTTTACACTTGCAAGGGGGCATTTCTAGGGCATTTTATTTTATTTCAGTCCACATTTTATCCTTTACAAATATTGTTACCAAAATACACCGTCAAAGAAATGAACAAAGGTAATCGAAAATCACAAAAAAAAAACTTGTATCATGCGGCACACCCTCATCGGTATCGATCGTTCTCTTCTTTACGGCAAATGAATAAACGATCAACTAAAAGATACCACTATTGCAAATTAGATTTTCAGCTTTGCGCAGGTGCAAATTTATGCATATGAACGTTTTAGACGTTTTAGAAATGGAGTTTGGAAATGCGAACTCTTTGAGAATGAATTTAGAGTTGTTTAGAGTTAATGTTCCCTTCAAAAATTTTGCAACTTAAAATGTGGAAAGTTTGTGGATATGAAGCGATTAAGTAATTTTTGTTCGTTGTAAAGGAAAAAGACACTCGACGTTTCGAATTTCGTCGTTCTGAATTGTTCTTTTTGTATTTGAGTTATTTGCTTTAATATTCGAGATTTTAATTAACAGTGACTGAAGATATTGATATGGTTTAATATCTTGCATATCAGTGGTATCTGTTTGTTGTAATACAACCGTTTCATTCCTATGACAAATTTCCCAATAATTAGGTGTTGTTGCAATCGTGCGAGAATTTCCCTTTCTGATCGGTTTACCATGAACGAAGTTATATGGAGACGTCATATGTGCACATTTGCGCCCCTTTTTGCTTTTTTTTTTTGCAAAAACCGATGATTCTTACTCATAAGCCACAAAACCTGCAAGGAAAAGCCCCGATGGGTATATTCTGCATCGAGAGATGACCTCATAAACCTCATTTCCTAGGCAGTGAGCACTTTCCGTTAAAGCGAATAATATCGCGGAACGCTCGTCTGCTGTAAATGAGTCGTTGTAGGTATTCAGCACGCATTCTCCGGTCACAACAAGCTGCACACAATTCCATTTCATTCTCTACGTTTTAGTGCAATCCAACGTATCCTACGATATATCGCTTACTCGAATTAATGTTTTGTACGATTATTGCTGTAAAACATGCAGTGAACTATCCTTGAAAATTAAGCTTTCAGCCGAAAGAAGAACAAGTTAGTGAAACTGTTGCTGTGGAGCCGGTCCAACATGTGGAGGCACCAACCAATGAAGAAGTCAAGCAGATCCGCGAGAATGTGAGACCTTTATCATATAGCCAATGATGTAGCACAGTATGCCCTATAAACACCCTAACGTTTACAGAGTTCCCTCGTGAAGTTCATTGTATCATATAATTCATTTCATGAATTTCATTCTGCCACATGGCTCAGTTTGCAGAGATTACCCTATGTCATTAATTCACAAGGATTATATTTTCGACAACGATCATTGTAATGACTTTCAAAATCAGCTGACGAGATGACTTCGCTAATTCGCTAATACCGTTGGTTGCTGGTTGCAAGTGGCTTTTCAGGTTCGTCATGTTTGAAATAAATGCAATATTATCCAAGTGGAGCTGGAAATGCTCCTTCAAAATCTGTGAAGAATTCTTTTGCAGGAAAAATTTTGTACGGCTAATTGATGCAAAAATGAAAACGTATTAAGGCAATGGTGGATGAAGCAGAGCAGAAACCCGTCAGTGAGCTGCTATCAATTTTTGGAGAACGAAGGACGGCGCAAAGCGTTCAAACTCTGCAGAAATCAAGTGAAAAGGTACGTAAATGAATCGTCTTTTTTTCCGAATTATTTGCATCTTTTTGATTAAATGCGATGATAAATAATAGTTTCTAGAAATTTCTTTTGTTATCTACCATTGTTTTAAGAAAAATGACGCGAGATATTGAATTTTTGCCTTTTAAAAAAATAGGAGTAAAAAATTCGCATCAGTAATTGGTTAGTGTCAAGCAGTCTTCTCCTAAAGTCACTGATTTTTTTGAAGGAGCAAAAGGGCAAGGCTATAGCTGAGCCTCCTGCAGCGAGCGCTGCTCCGATGGCGATAACAACATCCGCTGAAGCTATCACGCGTCCCGAAAAATGTAAGCATATCAAATTGGAGCATTCGGTTACTTGATTGATTCTTAATATATCTTCTGAATATGGAAATTTGTGGCTGTACATGCAGTTTATCGGCGATTTGTCGGCTCCTTCCAAATGTTTCAAAACATATTATATATATATATATATATATATATATATATATATATATATATATATATATATATATATATATATATATATATATATATATATATATATTATATATATATATATATATATATATTTATATTATATTATATTTATATATTATATATATTGTATATATTTATATAGGAAGGATTATCCAGAGATCAACTGCACGAATCTTTATGTTCCTTAATGATAAACTTTTGACGCTGCTTTATTAAAAACTCTCCGTTAAAAGGTTTTTTAATGGCAAGATTGCTGCTGCTATGTATGGTGAGTACAGCTGCTTAATGTGCGATGTAGAAAAATTGCCTTACATCAAGGAACTAAATAAACTCATTAGTTTTCTTATAAGCCTAACTGTAAATTTCACATTATCGAAGTGCGTTGTTCTGTAACATAGCTGCTGTTCAGTGGTCCAACCACCGCAGTCACAGAAATCCTCAACAACTCAGTCATCACCTCTGTCCCCACCGCAACGCGTCTACTTACCACCGCGGCCGCTAACAGTCAAGACAAGTAATTCATCGTCGGTGCGAGCGGTGACGAATGTACGACAGTTCGTGAAATTATGGGGTCAGGCTCCATATACACCGGGTGATCCGCATCCATTTTCTCCGGTACCCGCCGAGATGCCGATCACACGTGAAAGACATGTTATCAAAGTGGCTGAACAGGTCTGCTGAGAATTTTGTTGCACACATTTCGCATTCCTTTTTCCCACACCTTAAATAATTCTTCTGCCGTTTTCTTTGTTATATTGTAGGTGCTTTTCGAGTAATTAGATGCACGATACTGTCAATCGTTTTGTATACGACAGACGGCAAACCGGCATTCCACCCACCCGCAATGCAAAAAAAAGAGTAAATACCGAAGTTAATGTATTTAGAAGATATAATTTTCTAACATATAGGACGTCACATATAAAAATTGTGCTAATATTCTTTTGAAGAGTCACCTTTTTTTTTCAGCGAAAACTATCGTTTCAATCGTTTCAGGAGGTAACGAAGCATTCAATGAAGCCCATAGCGACCTCGCCAACGAATACATCAAATGAGAAGGTAGTTTTCAAATTTTTCCTGATCAAGGAATACATGACTTTCATATTTACAGCATTCATGGCGGGTTTCGAATATTTTAAGTTCAAAAGTGAAATATATGGATGCAAGCCTGTGAAGAGTGATGTTGCTACGATGAAGCAAAACAATGGTAGCGCAACGCGAGCAATGTTCGCCTAATCTGAAAAATTCGCGAAAATAACTCATCTCTGTTGACAGGTAAATATTGTGGAGAAGAATGTGTATCACGCCGAAGAAAGCAAAGTAGATGAAATGCCAAATGATAAGCAAACTGAAGTGAAATCCAACACGCCTGATGTCATTTACTCGCAGAATTACACCGTTGAGGAAGTGATGATAGATGATGTGCCGGTATCGCAAAGGCGAAAGATTTTCGAGCAAATGGAGAGCGCGCCAAAGGCGCCAATTGCTCGGCGCCGATCATGTAAGTAATTCTTGCATCAGCTGGTGACCTAGCTAAGCTCTAACCGTATTACAGCGAGTTGGATGAAGGATTCTTGAAATTGGTCCAAGTGATTTATAGGGCCCCTATCGTTACCTGATACTTTATAAGTTCATTGGCAAACAACGAATGATTTCTATACCAGTTATGTCTTGCATAGAACATCCTAATGTCGTTCTGTTTTCGCCCTTCACCGAACTAGTCTGCTTGAAGACTCGTTAACGATGTGCAATTTATGCCGTCTTTAATTGACTTTTCTATGTACTCGTCAAATGTTCTCTTTTGGGTCCTTGATGTCAATGCTTTCACTATCGTTTGCCTTATACCGCAGCAGCAGCAGCGGAAGTTAACTTACGAGTAAAACATACGTGAAAGAAAAATGCAATATTCGAGAATTCCCGGAAAGCATCCGCGAAATACCCTCCTCAGAAAGAAATTAACTAGCTTCATACAAATGATTTGCACTGAATTTCAGCAAAGGCACTGAAATCTGAACCAAAGGTGGAACAAGAAGTTGCTCAGGTAAGCCATCTGAGTTTTACCATTGCAGTGTTATACTATGGTCTAATGTGCTAAATTTTGGAATCGAATTTAAATTGTCTTTTTGAAGAAGAAGCATTCAGAGGGCTAATATCAGCCGAGTATTACGTCGTCGTTGAAATTATTTCTCATTGTTCGAATTCTGCTTCCGCTGTGTTCCGTTTTATTTGATAGATTTCAAGGATCTTTGTGGCTGCTATAAATTTACTATACGCGTACATTTGTATCCGTATCCTGCATCACTTACAGACCTTCATTTGAAATGAGCCATTTGATTTAAATGAGCCCCTTAGTTTCCTCAGCTACGTTTTAGAATTTATGCTAATGTAGCTGCATCGTAGGGGATAAATTCGTTGAAAAATGTTGTGGCATACGAATGACTATCTACGAGTTTTTAATGGGCAACAGGACAGAGAAAAAGAGAACTTCCTTGATTTTTGTTAATTCTGTAATCCAATGAATTTACTCGCAAATTTTAGTTGCAAAATGAAAATGAGGGACTGTAACTGATGCAAAATATGAACAGGTTGACAGTATTTCCAATTTGGAGTAATATATAGTGAATTAGTTACGAGAATTCTTACTTTTTAGAATTTGATTCAAGAAATGTGAAATAAGAATATCCGAAGGAAATTGCTGCAGGTTAAAGCCGACGAACGAGAGGAGCCTGTCTTACAGGAAAGTATAGCGGCTGAAGTTGAACAACCACCTCATGAAAAGGTCGAACATATTTCTCGCAACGAAATCGAGAAGGTGATACGTTTGAATTTTTGTTTTCAACTTTACATGAGATCTGCTGATTTTCGATTCGTTTATGAGGGAAAAACTTTCATAAATAGTTGTTGGTGCATAAGAGTTAAATGATGTTGAATTATAGCAGTACAAACTTTCAATTACTTCGGAATTTCTGGTCGGTACCTGCCTAAAATGATGAACCTTATGGGATTTGTCGAGAAGTTGAGTATGCAAACTCGGCTAAATTACCAACCGAGTTAACTACCGATGTGGGCGGAATTTGCAATTAAAACGATTAGGCATGCAGACGAACATCGGCATTCATTATATGAGGACGGAGTGTTATCCAGATAGCGTTATCCAGAGCCAAAATCCGCCATTTAATGGTGTTATAATTTGTTGAAGTTTATTGTTATATTTGAAGCGCTCATAATTGAATAACTGAATGTTTACTATAGGCAACAGAGGAAATTGCGAACTTCATAACACATTTAACGCCGGTCGCTGAGAGACGAAAGTATTTCGAGAACAACGCCGAATCGAGTAAAAAGGAATTTGCGATAACTTCGAGGGCTAACTAGAGGTTTCGTTTGATCGTACTAATTATTTCAACGATGCTATTATTACTCTAGTAGTATTGCCTCACTAATCGACAAGAAATTCATTTCAAAATAACTAGGTGATTAGTTTAGAGATAAGATCAATGGCAATTATATGCTGTACTAGTTTTGATACCTAAGCAATAATGGCATATTTAACAAACAAATTTTTAAAATTCTCCGGAGAAAAAGCAACCGGATTTTATCTTTCACAGTAACGTGGACATTTCAAGTTTCGAGCTTTTTCTTTTTTACCAAAGGGATTTTATTTAGTATTCAAATAGCTGAAATTATTTTTCACCTACTTAAAAACAGTTCAAAGAATTCAGCATTTTTTCGTAGAAATTTGTCAGCTATTCAAAAAAAAAGTACTCAATTTAATAATGACTCCTAAAAATTTTTTGTTTATTGTCTAGATAATAAAGTCGAACACTGAAATTTTCTTAGCAAAAATCGATTTTTTGTAATAACGATATTTCAGCAGTACTAAAATCAGGGTCAATCGTATTATAATTATCCCAACTTCATTGTAATGCCGAACTTTAGCACTAAAAGAACTTTTTTTTCATCAAATTGCTTGAAACTTCTCTATCGATTTGCCTTTACTCACCGAAATTCAGTGACGATATTTGAGTCTAAACTAAATTTCAGGGACCGAATATTTTACCTTCTATTTTCCATGGCAGCAACGTGACGATGCGGAGGACTTTTATTTTATATGGATATTATGCACCAACGTTATATCACTGCGTTATTTTCTAAAGTTTTCATTAAGCAATGAATCGAACGTTATTTTGCAAACGCAAAAAAAAGAAAAACTAATTGTTCGATGTGAATATGCAATTAATTGATTCTCTTTTATAGATTAGCTGAACCCTCATTAATAACTCACTTAGATATTGTTTAAGAATTTCTTTTTATTGTATTTCTTTGCAGTTTTCAATAAAAACTTTGAGAAGATCATCGCTTATTACTGATTTTTTTTGTTGCAAATGCAACAAATGTTTTTTTCGTCTTGTTTTCTGTTTAATTTTCCTTGAATTGAAAAAAAAAACAAATAATACCCATCATATGCGTTAAAAAATTCTGCATATGCTTCTTTTCATCAACTTTTGAAAGTTCAAAATTAAACATATCAAACATTGTAGAAAAGCGTAATAAATTATGGCATCGACTAGGGTTTTTGAATTGTGACCCGCAATACATAGGATGACGATACCTTATGAAATCTGTACCCGAACGCCCTATAAAACAGATTATGCATGGCAAGAAGAAATGCAAGAAACACATTGTTACGTTGAAATGAAAAGCAATGCCCTGACGAGTGTAGAATTTCAAAAGGGATAAATGCCAAAAGCAACAAATCGATGAATAGCTTCAACAGGTTGGCCACCTTCCTGCCGAATGTGACACCCAACGCAAGTATTAAGTATGATAGTTGATCAGACAAATGCCCATCCATGAATGCATATGCTTCGAGCCTTGCATGTCTGCTCGAACGAGTGCAAAAACTGCAGTGATAAAAATCTTCGGAACTAAAGCCACCGAAATACAGAAATTTCAGTCAGCTGACAACTTGAGTTGGATAGAAGAGTGTGGGGAGGAAGGAAGAGAGAGTGGTAGAGGAATCCTTCCGAGCATTGACACTTCTTGCGGAAATCCAAGTTCTTTTTTCTTCGATTCCATGTCTCATCGTCCACGTTGAAAGCGGAAGAATCTCCTCTTGCTAAACTATTCTATGAAACAACTTTGTATGTAACAGAACCAATTTGACTAAGCGGAGAAATTTTTGCGCCAATGCTCGAAATTACTCTGCCGCAACATATCGGCAAGGGTAATACGAGCAATGACCTCAATGCACAACAATATCGATAATTAAAGAGGAAAAGTTTGCATCTCATGTCAACTATGAGTTCAATGTTTACCTGTACATTATGTTCAGTGTGTTATATTTGATGCAATTCGGTAACAAAATTTTATGAAAGTTATAAAAATATTTCATATTGAGAAGGAAACAAATAAAACTACGAAGCAGAAGAATTTATCACAGAGATAATGAAAAGAAAAAAAAAACTCAACAACCATTGAATACATTCATTAATATATAGAAGCGATTTCTATACTTCAAATTAGCGCTCAATTTTTGGTGAGGTGTCGTCCGCAACGAAGAGATTCGTAACGCTATGATGAACATGGTTGTTGCTGCAAGCAAAATCCATTACGATTATCCGGTGTATGTAGTAACTGAATATATTTGACCACAGGATTTACTGTAAAAATTTGTTCTCTGGCTATATCTCACTAATTACGGCTTTGCATCAAAAAAAAAAACTCTTGGTCTCGGTACAACAGACTTACATTCCAGCGCATAGATTTTTCTTTCTTCGAATCAAGCAGATCGATGCCCTTTTGAGCAGAAAGGCCTTTTTCACTGTTCATGCTTTTAGTCATTTCCGCGCAATTTCTTCTTTTAAAATAGCGGGCACTATTATTGTCTCTTATGGCCTTTCCCAGCTGCCTTGCTTCATATAAAATACAAGACGCTTAATGAAGCTCATTTAAATAAATTTCCCCCAACTCCCATTGCGCCATGCTTTGTATGTCATGCCTTCATTGTTGGGAAAGATGCGCAAATTCTTTTCTGGAGTTGCCTGAAACAAACCATCAAATATTTTTGAGGTCTGTTTTCTTGAAAACACAGGTGACACTTAAAAGATGTACACACAACCTGAGGTGGAACTTATAGGTCACCTCTTATGAGAGAAACTACTAGAGCCATTATGTTGTACAACTGTCAGATGAAGCTATTTATCGAATTATCATATACTTCTCAGATTAGTGCAAATGGAATTCTCTGTGATTCATATAAATGGCCGTGAAATGATCGCATAAAAATCGAGCTAAAAACTATCTGTTTCTTTCATTTGTAAATTTCAACAGCCGAACTTCCAACTCAAAACAATGAAAGCTGAATGGATAAAACAACTGATTTTTTTTCATACTTAGGATCTGTTCCCATGGAAACTATGACCTTCTTCGAAAATATTCAATCTTTTATAAGTAGATCTCTTTCGTCCACATTACTGTAATTAAAAGCGAAGTTGTTAACACAATCAAAGCTGCTAGAGGAAACATTTTTTAAAGCTAATTTTACAATCAAGTTGTTTGAAAGGTGTTGCTCACTCACCTCTTTGATTCCCTTCGTAGCCTTTTCGTACCCTTGTTCCACTCACCGATTTGTCGTACTGTTGCATCGATTTCATCATTTGAACAAGCATCTAGCTTTGAAGGCAGTATTCGTCTTCTAGCGTTTATAAACCTAGGCTATCAAAAATGTTTAGGCTTAGAAAACGATCACTGCTTTTTCATTTGTTGCATTAAAAATCAACAAAAAAAGAGAGTGAGAGAGCCTTTTTTTTCAATATTGCGATGTAGCTTCATATATCACAGACTTACCAGTTATTTATTTGCACCATCTGAAGACCGGTTTCTTTTGAAAGGAGAGCCTTCTGCTCTTCTGACGGATATGGATGCTGAAATAATTCAGATGTGAAATTTGCGTAATAACGTATTGTCCGCATGATTAAGCTTTATTCAGTGATCGTTCGGAAACGTCGAACCCCCTCCCCCTTTGGAAGTACAAACTTTGTCCAGCATCCGTTCGCGAATAAATGTGAAAGGGCAGAGAAGTAAACTAACAGAAGCATGGAGGAAGAGCCATGATTTAAGCGTATCGACGGCCTTAGCTGGTAGCAGACATTTCCTCCTGGCATCGATGGTATCTTCGTCGGAGAACGTTCGGGCTGCATAGGATTGCAGCGCGCTGCACTCGATCACACTCTTAGCATGTGCATCACTACTTGTCCTCTGCAAGTACACCGAATCATAAACGGATTTATAGGCCTGAATTGTGAGTGGACCTATAAGTCTGTCTGAATTATGAATGGGCTTGCAAGTCTGGACCTATGAATGAACCTATGAAATGCTGAATCACGATCGGGGAGATTCAGGAAACATTAAAAGACCCTCAACTGATTTAGAGCTGCTGGAATTTTTAAGATCATCAAAGGCAATTTCGGCTAGTAAACAACGTAGTTAGAGCTCATATTGGACTGTCTCCCATTTCGGTGGATGATGCTTTCACAACTTGAAGCACTGGTGAAAACACGCATTTAACACAGACGCATATATTGCGCTAACTTGCAATATTTGAGTAAAACAGCTTCAAATGCACAACACGATGAGATATAGTGATGGAGAGGAGGGCGTGAAAACTTTACTCCCGTTTATGAATACCGGTAAAATTTTAAACACAGAAAATAGCACCTAGTAATGAATGACCGACAGTATCGAAAAATCTTCCGTAGAAATTTCCACAACAGAGTCGAAAATATTTTCTATAAGAAAATTCACGGAATAGTACGTCAGAAGTGCATGCGCCCTTATCGCAATTCGAGCTGCAGCATTCTTCAGCAGTTGAGGCACAAAATGTCGACGGATGAATTGAGGTAGTGTCCCAAAGGCTAAGAGGGATAGAGACCTGCAAAGCAAACCGTCCACACCAACAATTAAAACACGCCACTTTATGTTTAAGCTTCAACAAAATTTTTGTTCTGCTAAAACCTACCAATGACACTGAATCAGCCATCATTCCTCAATGTTTTCGTAAGTAAATAAATAATAACTCACTCTCATAACTGCAGAAATTCTACTTTGACCACTTTTCAGCGTGAAACTCATCTTTCATAGAAGTTTACTTCGATGACCAATCTTACGAAAATAAAAATTCGGTTTCGGCAATCTTATTGCTCATAAATTTTGTTCTAGGTCAACGTATATTTCAATTCCAAAAACTTCGTTGAAAAATGCTCCAAAAATCTCCAATAAAAGTGAAAATTTTTAGGAAATTAAAAGACGAACTTTACAAATCTCATCATTGAACGATACGAGAAAAGTTTAAAATCGAACCATTCCATTTGCTGTTGCCAGCATAGCGATCGTTCTATTGGCCCCTTGAGGCACAGTAAGAATATTATGGCTGAGCTGAAAAAAAATTCACAGAGCGGCATCCCATCGTCATAATAAAATAAGAGTGATTTGTCGCCCCTTACAAAATGCCTCTTACTGTTACTCTAGTTGTTATTATTCACAATATTTCAAAAGCGATGAATACTACAAAAAATCACAAGAAAAACTTCAGATGCGGTGCGTCACTTCTTCTCCAGCATTTAGCGCAAATTTTAAACACACATTAATTCGGACAATATCAAATGTGAAAGTTTCTCGAAAATGACGACAACCATCGCCGAACATGCTACACAGTTATATTTTGAGAAATTTGCTTAAAGCAAAACCTCTCATTAAAAATTTCGCATAATTATTTGAAAGTGTCACCTGTGGGGGCAACTCAGTAATCGCAGTAGATGGTCCCATATCTTCATCGCTATCACCGCCAGACCCAATCATAGACTCTTGGTTAATTTTCTTCTTCAGCGATTCTAAAATTTAGAAAAAACAACATTCTCATATTTTCAAATATTTTTAAAAATCATTTAGCGTCTTTGAGTTATCTGACTATTCTTGCTAATGTGCCGATTTACATACAACATTATGGAACCAGAAACACACTACTTCATATTATCGAAGAAATGCCGTTTTTCCCGCACAGACACGAATTACAATAAGCTGATGAAGTAAAAGTTATGGAGCTTTTGATAACAAAGTTCTGTTCCAGGATAATGCAATAGAGAGATCAAATGAAATATGCGACAATTTAAAAAAAAATCACTTTTTTTTGAAGACTTGAAGCTCATAAACGAGTTACTGAAGTAAATTTAGCCTAAAATGTTGCAAAACCTACGAGTATATTTCGTCTTGAAATCGTTACATAGGTCAGCCACTTTTAGCAGCTCAATAAGGTGAATCCTCAACATGAGAATCATGTTGAATAAGAGAGCATCAAGTTCACTGTTTGCGAATTCCATTGCCTCATTCGTTGCAGACATTTCATTAATCATCTGTAACAATTTCATATTTTACTTTTGTATAAATAAACAATAATATAATTTTTTTTCGCTCTTAAGTTCCTAACATAAGATCATATTTATATAGCTCAAAACGATAATCATTTGGCCAATTCTCCAAAGACTTGCGTTAAATACGGATGACATTATGAAAAGCAAAATGACATAAAGAGCGATTGTTGCAGTTGGAATGATTAGAAAAGAGAGGAAAATTCCTTCATTTAGTTACATATTCTGCATGATTTATGTTACAGTTTACTTTAAGTAAGTATGATAATAACAAGTTCGAAAATCTGCAACCGAAGTCAAGAAAACGATTTCGATGCGACTAGAAAACGACTAGAAATAGTGAATTGAAGTGGCGAATAGTCGTTCTGTGTTTCGTGACGGCAAATGAACGTTTGTAATTATTGCAGAAAATGACAAAAATTTTCGCATACTCAAAATCACCATAGTTTATCCTTGTGTTGAATAAATTCTTTCCAAAGAAAACGTTCCTCTAAGGTATAACCGCATAACGCGTTGAAAACTTCAATAACGCCATATAAACTTTAAGCAACGTTTTGTACGCTTCAATAACGCCTCGCAAACTTTAAAAACGTTTCGAAAGTTTATTAATGGCATGTAAATTTAAGCGCATACTTTGTATTAACATAAACTTATGATATTATTATCACCAAAATGGGGAAATTGTCGAAAGGAAGAGTGATTAACCTCGACAACATCATCCATCGCAAATGCTTCTGATGACATGCTCCACGTGGCGGCCTCGCATTTTTTTAGCATTAGCTGAAATTAATTCTTATCATCGTTTTCACTCCCAATGAAGAAAGAAGAAATTCGTTCAGAATAATATTGGGGGAATAAATCTATGAGGAGGTGGAGGACATTAAATCTGACAACAAAAACTTGTACGAATTTCAAAACATAGAAAGATTAGGATAAGGGAGCAAATTTGCGGAAGAGAATGCACCAATGAAGTAGTGCAATTAGCGATTAGCAAAAATTGCCAATAAATATCACTTTGCTAGCAAATATCACTTATGGTTAATAACAGTCACTCTGCTGAGTACTTCTAAGAACTTGAACAACGTTATGATTGCGAGTGAATTAGAAATACAAGGACACATTCATAGCCCATAGAAATGATTGGAGATCTTCATCATGAACTGAAAAATAAAAACGCACCCGTTATGCACTGAAGAGACGGTCTACGTTGAATTTTTACTGACGATTTCAAATACTTGTTGTTCTCATTTAAAGTGGCATTTCGAAGTGGGAAATCGGGGATATATTAGATCTGAGTGATGAATATGGAAATCTTTTGCATAATATATTACCTCCAGAAGTGGAAAAAGGAAATGTTCTTTGATTGCAGATATATAGCTTTTATGCTTGATGAGCTGCTTCGCTGATCGCTCAGAAATGATGATATTTTCTGCTGCACCTTCATCGCATTCCCTTAAACTGGTATATACTCACACTTCGAAAATGTATGTGATAGAAAATTTCGGTTATTACCCGCTACATGAAACAATTAACTCTGAGTCTTGTATATAGAAATCAGCATATTGTTTTGTGTTTATTCTTATTCGTTGTACCTAAAACCGCGTCCCTGAAGAACTCTTAGAAAAACCAAGCTTGCCTATTGATGCTGTATTTATCTGCAATCTAATGTTTGCATCGCACAATATCCCTCGCTTCAACTAAATTCATAGCGCTGATCCAGAAATAACTACAAAAATTTCTTGCTTTTTTTGGCCTCACTTCCGCCGCTAATTATTTACATCTTACTGGAAATTGAGAGGTGGTAAATACTTTAAGCCTATGAGCTAATCCAAGAATTTGCTAAGAAAAGAGGCTACTATCCATGATTTTAGATTTGCAATGTCTAGACAAAATTTCATCCTCCATTTCGGGAAAGATCTTCGTAAATCGAAAAATCATTATCGAAAACTGTTTCCACGTATTTCTATAAAGGTTTCGACTACTCATCGACAAATTTAATGACCCAGCGCAAAAAAAAACTCAAAAATTTAAAGCTAGCTTCTGCACAAAACTGTAATAAATTTATCAAAGGGACACCTCCGTCATAAAATCGTTTTTCTTTGTTGCTAAGACAAGCTCACAATAACTAAATATTAGGCGTTATAGAAAGTGACAATGCTGCATATGATTTTTCTTCATTCCCATTATCTATATTGCTCATAAACTGATGAAAATGTTCGACACAATCACGGGACGCATGGGAGGAGCGTAATATGTGATGAAAATATAGACAACCGACTGGTCGTTATTCTAAAAAACGAGCAACTACCACCACTCATGAAGAGTATACTTCTGAACGCCTTTGGAAACATAAATTTTCTTCCCTAATGTGCGATAAGATCGACACCGATAATCATCGAAAAGTGCTTTATAACTGCACCTCTATATGATCACTATCGAATGCATAATATATAAACTTAATTATTTCGTTATTGTTGCACATAACTAAATTCGTCATTGTTCTATATGATTTGAAAAAAAAGTGACTACAATCAACTAATGCGTGAAGCATATAATTCATTATATCGCTTATGTAACCTTGATTGTTCGAAATGTAGTTTTCAATCTACGCCTTTGAAATGGTTGAGAGTGCAAATTAGGTCGTTCGAATTTTATTTACCTAGCTCGATCGCTTGCCTCAAATTAATTTACTGGAGCAAAAAAAAATTGAAAAAAAAGGACGTTTCGATGAATGCATTAATTTCAAATGAAGAGGTCGAACAAGCCCGATCGGTCGAACAAGTCGGAATGGTCGAACAATGAAGGTTACTTCCAGCTATAAATTAAAAAGAAAGATGAGTTTACTCTTTGGCAGGGCATTCTTTGTGTAGACGCTCGTCCCCACGACACTCGACCGCCTCATTTGAAAACATTGCTTTCTGAAGATAATATCAAATAAAAGTGGAAGGCGAAAGTGAAATATTCACAAACTGAGAGAAAACAATAGTCTAAAGTTTTTTAGAAATGAAAATTTTCCAAGTTCACCTCCGAAAGAAAAGCTAACAGAGAAACGCTAGGCACAATATTCGAACATTTTAGGGCAAGCTCAGCATGACGAGAAAAAACATTCAGCAGGTAGATGCTAGATTCAACAGGTAGATTTGAGCAAGACAACTGGAAGGTGACTCGCTCCGTAGAGATTTACAACCTCTGTGGGCAAAGCCAGGCGTCCCAAAGGAGTCACTACAATGGTCAGCACTGCGTCCGAGAGGGAGACGGGAGGTGGCGCTAGAATGTAGGAAACCCTGGAAAAATAAACAAATCAACATAGTTTCGTAATTCTTGGACGTACAAAAATATGAATCACGTTTAGATAAATGCATATTTTGAAGCTTAAAATATACCAATAAATCCGTTACAAATTCATCCAAACGTCTAAGGCGCGTTGGAATTAAAGCAAAATTTTGCGGAAGCGGTCTTCATATTCTCCATATAACCAAAAAAAAGTTTTTTTTCAACGAGGAATCACACTCCCCCCACTCTCCCAGCTCGTAAGCATTTTTAATCGCCTCAAAGAAGCAGAGAAATTCCACCAAAAAGAAAAGAATGACGAGCGCACATACAAACAATTATCTTAGGAAAGCACACAAATCAGCAGTGAAGCCGTAACCGAAATTAATTTATTCGAAACTCGATTTTTAAAAATTTTTCCACCCCCTTCATCATAATAAAAAATGATATGAAAATCTTTTAGTAAAGAGTTGATTGCGTACCAGAAAACAAAAACAGAGAGAAAAAGAAAACCCTGTGTGAGGGAAACGTTTACGAGTATAAAAACACAAGAAACAAAAAGAAGTGCATATCTGGGTGACAACGCGATGGTTGGCACCCAGAAAACATTGCCACAACACGATGATTTTATCAGTGACCATCTTTCGCCCCGTCGCCATGCTGCACCCCATCGCACTGCTATTGACTGATAAACGACGGCGGCTGCAACTCCTCATCAGAACTGCCCCAAATAGCTCATTTATTACAGGTGATTATACCACTTAGTCAACATCGACTCGCCTCTTTAACTCCTATAAACAGCAAACCATCGAAGATAGTCCCCACGCATATAAAACCCCATTTCTAGAGCTCAAAGTTCCACGAGTCCCTCTTTCCCAATTAAATGCAGCTCCCCTTTCTACCCCTCACCCCACACCTGCGAACTGAAGTCTTAAACTCTCAACAGTTGTTGTCAGCTCTGCAAGACGCGTAGCGGAACTCAGTGCTTGAAAAATTCGATAACGAAAAGAAAATTGTGCATACACTGTAGCTCTGGTTTCGCCAGATTTACACCGCCACCTCCCCCCCCCCCCCCCCCCCCCATTTTTACTAGCATAATTAGTCTGATCCGTCCCGTGAGAAATGCTTTAGATTTTATTTTTGACGAACCACCTAAATTCGACTGGTTTTAGCGTTTACAATGTCATACTTATAAAGAATAAACAATGAAGGCAATTTATATTAAAAAAATGGGCTTAAAAATGCACTTTTGCATTGTGTTCGCTTAATCAACCAACTTTATATAAGTTAGAATAAATATAAATAAAATATGAAGGAAAGTGCTTCCGTATTTGGCTTAACTGACGATCCGAAAAAAATCCTGCAAAACTGGTCCGTTTTTTTTTTGATTCCAGTGCTGTACTATGCACATAACTTTTGCCACCTCAACGTACCTTCCAGGTTCATCGATCAACTTGAAAGACTGTTTTGATGATTAACTTGTGGAGTGCACTGTGCTCGCCAAATTTCGTAACTTTGATTTCAGCGGTTTGTAATCTGCCCGAAAGAAGGATAAACAAATACGCTTGAATATGCAAAGACACTACCTTCACTCTAACACGCTTTACGTATACAAATTAACAAAAGCGTGTAAGAGAGAATTTCAAACGTTTGTTAAATGTTTCAATGCACATCTCTGATAGAAATTTAACATGGTAAATTGGCCTCTACGCGCAGATGGTATAAGAATACCGATCGGTCGTAAACGTGATTTGTTTGACTGTTGTCTGCAGTCACCCCCGTTATCTATGCCATCAATAAATGAGAAAATAAAATACTCTCTTGATGACGTCACCTAATCGTTATTTAATCCTTTTTTCTTGCACATATGCAAGTGGGGAAATTTTTTTCATTAAAAAACACATTATTGTGTGTTCTCACCAATCCGTTCTTAAAATCGTTAATGAATAATGATAGAAAAGATTATAAACGAGCTAGATCGAGCTAGAAAGAGAATGAGTTTCGATTCTTTCTTCTTTTTCGTCATCGATCTTTGCAAATATAGCCACAATCGAAGATTTATAGGCTCGCATGCGATATACGCATGTGCAAGTATAAACATGGCGTACAGGGCGGTGCAGGTGCTGAAAATCCCAACATTTTGGAATATCCCGATATGGATATGAATGAGTTGGCCGATTACTCATAAACAACAAACAAATACGAACTAAACATGTCATGATGCAAATGGCACATCCGTTTTGCATAATACGGCGAAAAACGTACTGTGTATATGAGTGAATGAGCTAGTTGGAGTGTTCGTCAACACGATACTAATTCCGTTCCTGCCCATAAAAGTGTGTTGCCGACCCAAATCACAAATACATGGGTAAATACACATCGAACGAGCTCATTGTGCGTTAGACTAGCCGCTGAAAAGGAGAACACAACGCAACCAAATAGGCAGCTAAACGCTCAGCCAGGAGGGTTAGGGGCAATAAAATTGACTCGACGCGGGCTCGAATAAAGTCATCGACGCCTTTTGGTTGACTGATGTTCTTCTATTGGTGGATATGCACCACACCATATGTGCAGTTTGTACCCCTCCTTTGTTCCGTCGTTAGCAATCGCATCTTGATCGCTTTGATGCAACAATCAGTGAGCGCTAATCATTCAAATGTTGCTGCTAACAAAACAAGCATAATATTAAGCACAAATTTTTCAGCTCTCACAAATGAAATTTCCGCTTTTCTATCCTCTACGATAATTAGAACCGAAAATTTTCACTGAAGCATGACTTTGAAAGCAAGACTTTTAGTGCGATGAAAGTATGCCTAAAATTTCGTGACACCGATTTAGATATAAAGCACCAAAACAATAATGCGCGAAATGAGCCGAGTGAAACGTTGCCCTTCACCTAATAGCAACATACGAAGATGACCGGTATCACAAGAGTGAACTTGAAACGTTGCACAAAAATGGCAGCTATTTCATGGGCAACTCTCAGTGTTCGATCGTTCGGCTATTAAGTTCTCAAAATTCAACACTTGAGATTTATCAAAACTTCCTTCAGACAGCTCGAGTTTATTTGATATTACTCTGAGCCGAATCGAATTTTTAAGACAGCCAAAAACATCATGAAGTATGCTATTGCAATTCTAAATTCTTAACGGAATTCGCCTAAATTTATGCGATTCTAAATTTTTAAATTTTATGCTTTTGATCGGCGTTCGATTCGCCTAAAAGTGGACATAAATTAGAAATTAAGACGAAATAAATTCCCAAATCTCAGTCTTTTTGATTCCAATTGAAATGAATTCAAATTCGAACCATAGTAAACTCAAATTTGTTTTGACTGAAGCTTTAACAGATTCAATAGCTCAAATGTTTTGTACTATTCGAAAGATCGTACAAGAAATTGCAACTCCACAAGGTACCAACTCATTCTAAAAGTAGATCTACTGCCTCAGTGCAAAGAGTTTTTACTTAGGTATTTAATCCACAAAAATAATTCGACATTTCACAAAATATTTTATGAATTCCAGTATTAGTAAGGGTATTCCCAGCTCTTATATCGACTTATTTACCTTTTATTACCCCGAAATCTTCAGGAAAAGATCGACAAGGCTCAACAAGCAAGTGCACGACCATAATAGCATCAAAATCTAGAAAAACCGCTTAAACATAAACCTGTTTCCGTTTTTGTGCTCTTACGGCTCCTGCTTGCGAAAGAGCTTCATGCAATAGAGCCGCCTTTTTGATCCGCTCGTTGCGTAACTCGTTCTCTTCGATTACTGTTGCGCGGCTTTCCTTGTTCTCACTAATCACTGAAGCCATCGATGACCTCTTCATCTTTACACCTCGTCGAAGTGGCCGAATCGCGGCAGACGTTTCTACAACAGATCCCTATAACGTCATTAGTGGTCGGCTGTCAGTAATTTTCACGCAACGATTGAAAGTTTATGCAGTGGCCCGACTAACAGACTTCCTGCGTTTTGCATAAAAGGCAATTTACTCCTTTCGCTTTGCAACAGTAAGGTTTTGCAAGATCCTTAGTTGCATTTCCTCTCACAGAAGGAAGTCACCGAAAGTTTATCCCTCACTGATCGACCTCATAGTGAAGAAAACTACAGGGATCGATTTTGCTGGTATTGGACAGCATTTTGCTAATTTCAACAAATAAATATGTTTGTATAGGTGACATTTTTGATTAACAATGGCCCGAAAGAGGTGCAAACATCATATGAGAAGAAAGAAAGGAAAGCGCTACCAATCGGCGAATGAAAAATAGTAACGATGATCAAAATCGCATCAGCAGGAGCGGACACATTCGTTGCTACGCTTCTAACTAATAAAAATTTATCGTCGCCAAATTGTGTCGCCCACATCGCTATCCAACAAATGACGGTGCATTCGTTGCCCTACGTTGCTAGCTGTTTGACGTGTTTATCGCTCGCATTGCAATTGCATCAATTCCTCTGTAGAGCTAATCGTTACTCGTCTAGTTTATGATCTACTCTTGTTACTGCTTCGCTTGTACACACATTCAGCTAAATTGTAAGCATTCAGCAAAATACATTCAGAACAGTTAGATTCGAGCCAAAACAACTGCAGAAAAATGCTCTTAAGGCTGATGAAATAAATGTTTTCTTCTATTTCATCGCATTAGGACAGCTATTTACCTAAATATCTGAAAAGAATTACAAAATCATTTCAAATATGGCGTTCCGTACGAAATTGATCCATTCTATAAATCCTCAATCACTGAATCCACCTTTTTGCCGCAATCAACCGCTCACAGGGCAAAACTGGCTAGCGAATTTCATGCTGCCTTTAAACATCAGTAACTCATTGAGAATCGTAATTGAATTGCAAATTGACTGCTCGCCCGTTAGCGCAGAATACGCCCACCAAATATGATTACCGTAGCATTGTGGGTCGCAACCTGGAAGGATCAGTCAAAAAAATACCTGTCAGCGCATTAACGGCATTATCTGGAATAAATCACCGAAGTTCAACATTTCCTGAGATTTCAGAAACGTAGCATATTGGAGAGAGGTTACTTATTGGAAGTATCGCAGCAAAGTTACTTCCGCTCGAAAATGTGGTGGGTATAAACGATGCACAACGTGTTTATAAATATCATAAATTTCCGACGGACTATTTCTGAGTTCGCATCTAACTTTTTTGACTAAACTTTGCAGTGTATGGGTTTTGGACTCCGTTTTCTTTGCGATTTGCCCTTATGTGGCCCTAAAGGATCCGCAGATCCTCCCTCTTTGGAGACTCGAACAGAGGATGTATAGTCTGGCAACAAGACATGAGGTTGAGGTCTTTAGTAGCCCTTAAAAAATCAACAGTAGTAAGGGCGACGGGGATTAGACGACCTCAGGGGTATGAAGCTCTCGCTCCGGAAAAGCCTTGGCAAAACTAATGCCATCTTCGCACCGACTAGCACCAGGCAGTCCTCACGCCGAGGCCATTTCGCAGTTCAACTGCGAACCGCTAAGGCTCGAACCGACTCTCGCTAATAAGACATCTCACGCATACGACTAGAAGCACAGTGACTGCATGCATGCAAGCATGCTCTCCTTTTACACATACCTTAAGGTATTGCTTAGAGTTTGCTCTGTTTCTGGCCACTGCTTTTCTGCTCTGTACGGAATTCGTTGATCCACAATTTAATGATCACCCCCTATAGCAGCTGAACACTTGCCACATTGTCAGAGATCACTTTTTACAAAGTGGGACTGAAATATGGGCTGCGAAACCTGCTAGGAATTGCTTCTCAGAGTGGGTTGCTAACGATCAGGTTTCCTTTCGCTGGAAGAGAAGCTCAAAGATCTATGGTGGTGAAAATTTTGGGTCTTGATAGATATTTTCGAAATTTCTGAAATTTCCACTAGTTTCCAACGTTTTTCTAAGAGTTTTCCCTATCACAACAAATTTTGAACGACCCCATCGTATGGCATACCTATGGTTTCGATGGGCTATAAACTTTCTTTCTCTTACTTCATCTTTTAAGAAATTCAAATTCTCCTGCAGACACGCGCACGTAAGTATTTCCCAAATTTCGTGACGAAAGATTTTTTAAATCATAAAAAAAAGTGGTCTTAAATTGAAGAATGATATATATATATATATATATATATATATATATATATATATATATATATATATATATATATATATATATATATATATATATATATATATATATATATATATATATATATATATATATATATATATATATATATATATATATATATATATATATATATATATATATATATATATATATATATATATATATATATATATATATATATATGGTGTTTGGTGCTAGAGGCAAAGTCAGTATAGTTTAACTTGGTAATCGTTCTATCTAAATGAATTAAGCTGTGCCACTAGCGTAAGACGGTGAATATGCCACGAAAATTATGTGACACGATAAGAGAACGAAAGAATTCTAAGCGGAATTTAACACCGTTTGTTCTTCTGACGGTTTCAACGATCAAGATGTAGTAGGAAAGCAACAACCAATTTTCACAAAAAAAGGGAATAATTTTTCTAATGCGCCAATTTTTGAAAAAGAAAATTACGGTAGTGAATCAAATTTTACGCAGCTCTTTCATTATAAAAAAAAAACGTTGTAATATAATTTAACTTTGAAAGAGTATTGTTTTTTTCTTAATATAATTGCTTCAAAAAGAAGAATTGAAAACGATAAATGCAACATAACGGCGAAATCTTCAAATTTATTACCAATCGCGAAAATTTTTATCACAAATAAATAGCTAATTTATCCATTAATAGAGATTAGCAATCGTTCACATCCACGCAAGCTGAGCATAAGACAGTGAATGCCGGAAAATCTTCAACTCATAAAAGCTGAGTGAATGAAGACAAGTATGCAAAAAAAGATAGGTATGTTGCACTACTACTAATGTATGTTCAGTTCATGACATATACGAAAAAATCGTTTTTGGAAAGGAGCCAGCTCAAGGTTTCGTGCAAAATGTTACGAAGATCGCCTGTGGAACCGACTATATATGCGCATACGAATTGCGGATGATTGAGACAAGGACGATTGCCGCACGACACGCAAAGATACCCTTGAGGTCAAAATTTTCGATTTTTCTTAAATGGCATATTTCGCGCTCAGCATCTCATAACACACCTATATGGAAATTAGAGGAGATAGGAAAGGAAAGGGGAGGGGGGGGGGGGGGGAGAAGGAGGCACACATAGTAATAGCACAAGAAGGCTTAATGCCCAAGAAAGAGACATATTTTTTGAATCAAATTGCAGATCCTCCCGATGTGACTCAGGTCTCACATTACCTGAAGCGTCTTAGGTTATGCTTATGCTGAACTCCGTAGCGATATCGGATTTATAACTGCTGGCTGGAAAGCGAAATGTGCAAGGACAGTGAGCCTTGGATTGTAAAACATGAACACATAGTAGCTGTGCACCGCACATTGCAAACCCACATTTGCTAACATGTGTTCCTTGCAAATATTTTGCAAAAGTCTTATGTAAAAGCACGAACGCTTAGACGCTTAGACGGGATAGGCTAGCTGATGTAAACTACAGAAAACACTGCCCCAGTGTAGTTCAACGAAAAAGAGAGAAGACAGAAACGAAAACGGTGCGAAAATGAACCATAAAGTCGCATTCATGTGCACTAAGCCATTTACTGACCGATAGCAACAGTCCGAAATAGGCCAAACTGTGATTGCTTAAAAATATGCAACAATATTACCTCATTTGCTTCGTTAATTTTAATTACATCGAATGATTGAGTGCTAGTTCAGTTTTAAGAAAAATTCATGTGTCTTCTTCAAAATAAAAAAAAAAAAAAATTACAAACTCTTTAATACGGTGAATGAGACGTAAATAGAAGAATTAGACAACACTCATAATAAATTTATTTTATGTGGCTATTATTATAAATAACAACAATGTTAATCCCTATGCATTAGGATTGGGATATACGAACAGAAGAGAAGATATGCAATGCGCAATGTATGCAACACATATATTCATTCATTTTTATACGCGATATTGTATAGATATATATGACATATCAAATCGGCAATAAGTAATGCTAGCAAGCGCCTGAAGCATTTCATCATTCAGTCTTGAAAACGACGCTAACTGCATAAAACTAGATGAATTACTGTTTCATTTTGCTATGAAAATCCAAAAAAAAGGAACTGTATAGAAACCGATGATCTAGGAACGGAAAGGTAGCCACTTTTTTTAACTTAAATGCGCCTAAGAATTTCTCAGCATAAAGCTGATAAATTCGCCTAACAAACAATGAAACGAACTCCCCAAGGAGAAATAACTCCGATAATTTAAATTTTTTATGAATTTTATTAAAGGCAAGCATATGCATATCGAAAAGAAAACACGATAATACTACAAGAATATAACTGAACAATTCATTTGTATATTATAACTATGATTTTGAACTGATTTTTTTTGTCGAAGTAAATGAATTTTAAAATAACTAATTGTTCATTAAGCATTTCGAACAAATGAACTAATAAACATTATGCCGAATTTTCTATACAGACTTTTACTTAGAAATATCTTCTTTACGCAGAAATCAAAAGAGATGCCAATGATTGGTGGATTTTTAAGAAGAAATGCGCAACGAGCGTATTACCACAAAGTGGGAAATTCTCAAAAGATGGACCGTAGCTAAATGGCTAGCGAAGAATTTCGCAGCATTTCCGATCTTTTTCGTTGTGTGCTCTCTCTCTTCTTTTCTCTTCCTTTCTCTCTTTCGCTTTCTCTCTTTCACTCACGCAAATGCATGGGAATTGAGAATTTCCGTCAATTGGATATGGCTTATCTCACTTTCACGTAAGGAAGATCGTGGCATTTTTGTAGTCTATCAAAGAACATTTTGTGTACTTCACCTCCACTTTCAAAAAGTTTTTCTTCATGTATTTCAAGTGTGACTGGGCTCATTCACTTGGGCTTCTATGTGATGCATTCCTTTTATTCCCTTTTGCTGCATCCTTTGCAAAATCTGGCTAATTTAAAAAATCGTTCCATCATTTATTAAGAAATTCTACTTAGAAGCCACATCAAAGATGCCACACAACGGTTTTTTCGAAGCTCGACTTAAGTTCTACGTTTCGGCATCTTATGCTGTGAACAAAAGAACCCGAACGGAACTTATACGTATAATGTAGCTTACTGTATTATTGCCTCTGAAAACGCGGACTAAATGTAGGTTAGATAAAAAAACAGGAAGACAAACACGGAACAAAAGAAGTATCTTAGCTTCACATCAAGGCGGTAGGGATCATTATAGACGAGGCATCGTTTATTACTGTTAGTACATCCACCTCTAATTGGAACCTGAACCTGACGATCTGGGGCTCTTCAGTTCAAGAAAAGCTTGAGGAGGAGAATATGAGAGGCGAGAGTAGTAAGCGCTTGTTTAAGGAATAGTGGAGTTGACAAGAGTTGAGTGCGGCCGCGACACTTTGGCGGCGCCTAAGAGTGAGCGTTGCCGCCGTGTCTGCAGCAATTCACGACGCGCTCCGCCCGTATCGTCTTCCCATTTATGACAGCACATTTCGGCATCTTGTCGTCGCTGAAATTAACATGATGTCTTTCTGCTTCATTCACGAGCACTAATTGACTGCTCACGCAAAAATATTTGTTTCGTTTGAAATAATCCCACTATCAAATTCAGTGGAGTACATATTTGTGAACCATTCGGACGTTTAGAAAACATGAGAAACAGAGTTATTGCTAGCACCTGCTGTTTTGGAGTTTTAAGGGTGCAACCGATAGAAATCACTCTTTCTACCACACAGAATTACGTAGCTTTCAATGGAAACTCTCTTAATCTTCGTGCCGTGGTACGTTCACTTCATTTTATCGCCAGAAATAGTAAACGCCTTGACCATGCAATAACGTCAATAATTTTTCCCTGAAGAAATTGTGATGCCTACACTTATTTTAACTACTAGTCGGGAAAGAAAATACACAAGCTAGAGACGCGTATACACGTGCTGAAAATGCTAGAGATTCTCTCGAAAGATTTTATAAAAGCTGACTGAAAAGACGTTCGGCTGCCGCAAAATCTCTGTTCATTCGATGTTCGTGTAACGCTAGTGGACGCATTTGATTGTTCATCTGCATTTTGACGAGTGAGGAAAATTTCCGCTGTGGGTGTGTGTGCACCTCATGTGATAACTTCTTGAATGATGATACGTTCAAGTCGAGAATTCCTAGCCACGACACTGAACCTTCACATTCGCTGTCCTCCCCCGCTCCACTATAGCATGTTTCCATCTGTTTTATACCGACTCCTCCTCTTCCCCACTCTCCGTAAATACTGCTGAATTTACTCGCGGTGCATGTTTTTAGGCATATTCTCCATCACTGGAATGTTGCGACGTGTTTCAACTTTCCTTCTTTATGAATATGAAAATAGCGACGCCAAACACTGATTTCAGGCGAAAGGCTGCTCGATCTCTTCGGTTTTCACGCTATACCTTCATACCTTTCAGTTACACTTTTGAGTCGATACCAATCATCTGATCGCGTGCATATATTTGTCCTTTAGAATTTTCTTTTTCATGTCCCAATTTCCAAGTGCTACCAAAATTTTCATGAAATTTCTAAAGCAGAATCCATAGCGCCTAGCGTAGCATTCGCTTTTACAGGCTTAGCGCAGAAGCGTATGTGTCACTCAAAAACCCTGCTTTCTTTAAGAGCTGGAAGGGATGGGATGAGGTACAAATGAGGAACATGATGCCCTTCACGATCCCTCTTTATTACCATGAAGGAAATGGAATTTTAGACGTGAGCAAGCAATGAGCTAACTGTACACTTTGAAATGTGGCTGCAAAAGCGAATACTATGCTTGTTGCTTGTTCTTCAAATATGAAAAGTTAAAGCGACTAACGAAACAAATATTTATTGCTCTCATCTTTGCGCCTGAACAGATTATCTATCAATCTCTAAGCAATCGAAGGAGTTTTTTGTATACATAAAGCAGTTAAATTTATCACTATAACAAAAATGTCCTACTCAGAAGATGCTCCTCATGGCATCACTGTAGCTACTCATATTATCGGAAACAATATGCAATTAAACGAGTAAACTGAGTACTAATAATGTAAACTGAGTGTTTTGATACTGGAACTAATCCATGGGAATTGGTCTATTGAATGCATGAATGATGATTCTCATTTTTCACACTTAGCTATGCTAAGCAGTGCTTAATATGTGCCAAATATTGCAATTTAGATTCAATAAAGCGAATTTTAATAGTTCGCTGCGAGAACGATAAAATCCTTCCTACAAAGTTATGGCGACCTATCGCTTAATCGGAATTTACGATCTGTAATAATACAAACGGCGACTGCGGACGAAAAGAGATGCCGCATGTTGTTTTCGATGATTTCGACGTCGCGAAAAGATGTCGCATTACCTTACGATACGCTCTAAACCTCACGTTTCCATTATACGTAAAACAGCTCACCTCAAAACATCGAACATACTACCTTTAAGATGTTTTTTTGGCTAAAAAGTTAAACCAACACACCGCATTCAATTTTTTAACGTTATGAGTGAGAGCAAAAACTAAATATTTTTCTTATTAACTAGAGCACTCATTGATACACACTAAAGGCACTAGATGTGCAATGCTCTAAAAGCTGTGGACCATTTATATGGGAACTGTGATTCAGCAAGCATGTGCAACACCTCCTTTCTTTCAAGGAGGGGAAGAGGGAGAGAAGATTTAATGCGCTCTGCAGGTTCATTTCCATCTCGGAAGGATTTTACCAGCAATAATTTATCGACTTTTTCGTACTCCATTTATGGCCGCTTTTTTATTGGCTAAGAGCAAAAAAGGTACACAGGCACAGACGCATATGCAGACACAGACACAAACTTTGGCACATAAACCTTTTTTATTAAGCTAACGAAAGAGAGACAAAACAACGGAAAGACAGTAAACAAAGAAGACGTAGGATAATGTAGCTTAAAATCTCTGGTGAACAACGAGTAACGTTCGTGAAAGTGTTTGATGCATTTCCGAAATTGAAAATAAAATTATATTCCTTCAAGTGGAACATTTATTTTGCTCATTAGGTTGAAAAATTTCGATTTTTGCGATTGAATTTATCATCACAAAAATGATGCCCCGAATTTCGCATTTTTGTTGTCGATCTGCAAACTTGGCATATGCCAAGAATTATTTAAAAAAAGAAAGTTGTAAATGTCTTAACCATGTTTAAAGCATCAAATCGAAGTTGCGAACATGTTCGTTATGTTAGACCAATCAGATGTTAAGGAATGCATATTCAAATATTAAGGTAATGCACATTCAAAAGCTTGTACAAGCGAATTGATAGTCCTTATCTGTTAAGAGTCATTGAGCAAATTTTATCTTGAATGAAAAGAAACGAAATTATTTGTTACACACAAAATGAGATTTCAAGTTGTAAAAATTATATGAAACCTAGGTTGAGCGTTGAGCACTTGTAGAAAACTTGAAGTCACATAAATGAAGCAACAATTTTCTTCTGAGATAGCTTTCTATTGCATTCTACCAAAAAAAAACGTCTTCTCCACTTTCAGTAAGTAACGCCGAAGTTCAGCGTAACAATTTTCAGTATGTGAGTTGAACATAGTGCTATAGAACTTGGTGAACTAACGAAGTATGATGCAAATCTTTCGCATGGGAAATTCAACGCATTTTCTTTTCAAAAAAAAGTCATAGAGGCAATCAGTAAATTATAAAGGCCTATAATGTGATCTTTCTGTGATGCAGTTAATGAGTACAAAGATTTTGTTCAATGCTGGTTACCTCCTTATTCAGACGCGAAACATTTTAAAACGAAATATAAGCCATTTTTTCGCAATAGTGGCTAGAGTTTTGCAGGTTAATGCTGTCATTGGCGAAGAAGACGAATTATTAAAAGAGTTCTATAAGTAAGCGTTAAAAAGAAAAAACATCAGAAAGGATAACAAATTGCCAATCGTTGCCGACACTTCTTACAATGACCCAGTGATGTTTTCCATTCTACCTGACTCCATTATTCACACCATATTAATTCGTTAGTTCTCTGCTTTCTTTTTGTTTTCATTGAATATCTCTTCAGCTGCTGTGTATATTCATCTTTATACGGTAGCATCTCAGTCAAGTTCGAAACAATTCTTTCCACTTCTCTTAAGCAGAACTTCGAACCCAACAAGAGCAATAATGGCAGAAAACTAGAGATGATGCAATAATCCAAGTGGCATATGAAAAGTCGAGAAAGCATGAACTCCCGATATCCGGTCAGGCCTCACGACCAAATATCATCAAAGATTCAACGCTTGAGGGTCAATCAAAAAAAGATGGAGTTTGCACCATATTCACTAGTCGTCTCAAGTATATCATGTGTAAAATATCATGAATCCGTGTCATTTATTGTCGAATTTCAATCCATTCGGGAGAGGCTTAAACGATCAGTCAGCGGATTACTGACTAGATGTAAAACTAAGCTGCTGATGAACAAAGGAGCTAGAGATTCGTTGTTTGTCTCAGAACGGAAGAAATTGGTTTTCTTTTCGTTTCTGCTCGTGCAAAATTCATCTTTACAGCGCACTATAATATTACACATCCTTTTATCACCTGTGTCTTATGCAATTTTCCATTTTTAACCAGCACAGATATTTTCCATCTTTGATTTGAGCAAACTGCTGCTCTACGACAAATATTTGTGCAGGTAAAAGAAAAGCAATAAAAAAGGATGTAGAATTTTTTCATGAACTAAAGCGCATTTCATAAGATTTTCTCCGAAGTTATTTTAAAACCCTCAGTGAGTTTTGATAACACTACCAATCGAAATCGCTAACGTCTAAAAGAACGAGAAAATAGGACCAATAAGTTGGCAGTATGCAATTTCGAATGAATGAAAAAGCGTGCAAAGAGGGCTACTACGATATGTGTTGCCGCACTTAAAGCCACCAATCGAAACGGCTGCCCAACTATCCAATACCAGTGACTAAGCTTACATAAATCCTGGTGCAACCGACTAATTTCCAATCATGCCAGACAGGCTATCAAACCAAGTTGAGATGCAATTTTTATGGCTATCTAAGAATTCAGCAAAAACGAAAAAGGTGATGGTTCATAACGAAGATGAATGGGAGAGCGGTTAACTTACAGTTTATGCATGTTGCACCAAGTAAACCTTCCTAGGAGATCTGTTGCCGTTCGCAAGTTGGGACTATTGAAAACGCGCGTGAACACATGTCTGAATTAAAAGGAGCTGAAATTCTATTTTCAGACAAAGATATATTCGGAGCGCTATTTATATTATTATTTCGTGCAATATATAACTTGAATATTTACTAGTTACTTTTTCATTTTATTTTTAGTCACCATGATCGTAGGTTTCACATTTGTTAACCGTCTTCTACAAACTTAATCATTTTTCTTATACTTTTCGACTTGTCATAGCAAATTCATGCATATCTACATGAATGCATACTCTATGCATTGGTCTTTTTGGCAGTTTTGTGCAAAGAACCAAAAAAGCGAAGAGGATGAAATTTGTGGAGGAGAAGTTAAACCGATCCTTGTCAGCTGTGGAAAATTTTAACTCCATTTTAATCCCGACGGGTCCGATAAACGTAAATTATTGACATGCAAAGGAATCGAATCCATTAAATTTTCGAATTAAGTTTTTTCCTGCATTTAGACAAGCTCTTGAAAAATAAACGCTTTTTTTTGGAAAAAAGATAAACGTTCACATAGGAAAACAAGCAACGGCACATCCATGTTGTTCCTCGAATATTTGCGCAAAATATTTGTTCAATAGGTTAAAACCCATAAAACACCTATTGTGCCAACACTTCAGAGTCTTTCTGCCGTTTGTCAATCCTAGTGTACGATTTCGAAGCATTTCTTCAAAGTGATCCAGCGACGACGCATTATCTGAAATTGTTGAAACACCTTATTTCATATCCGAAAGATTCAGCATTTCGATTTCATATTTTCATTACTAAGTTTATGGTGAACATAGTCTTTAATCGAGTGGGATATGAAAAAACCATCAGTTACTATGCATCCACATGCGAACCTCGAAGAAAATCTAAATGAATTATGCAATGGTATAAATGGTATAGTTTTTTTGACTTTTCATAAACAATGATTTCTTGAAGTAGCCACCTTGAAATGATTCCACGGAATGATATTCTGTCACGTTGTAGGTGATCGCAAACGAAATTTTTAATGAATAGATGGCTGCTCCCACACAGCAATACGCATGGATGAGATGCAATTAATGCAGGCACTTGCATCCTATGCCGCCTTGGCGGTGGAGAAGGAGGAGAGAGGGAAATGGAAAGGAAAGAGAAGAGGAGAGAATTGAAGAAAAACGAAGAACAGCCCAACCTGGAAATCATAAACGAAGTGTGCGAAAGAAACTTAAATACTCATCGAAGCATGCGTACTAAACTTAAAAGCAAAGCAAGATATTGAGTATTCGAGGTGATTAGCGCAGATTAGTGAAAACGTATGAAATAAATTGTTACCATATTTGATGTTTGAAAACTAATATTCCAACGAAGTGATAAGGATTACTAAAACACGTTACTGGAACAACAACGACCCCTCTCCCCCTCCATATGACGATCTCCCATACTCTCTAGCAGTATTCCATCAAAAAGTGTCTAGCGAATGCGCTCACTGAGTTTTGGTGAGATTCGTTTGACGCTAAGGATTGCAATTGGAGAGTTGTTGTATTCGTAATAACACCTCTCATTAAAAGAGTCTGAGAATTGAGGGCGGGTCTTTGTTGAGTGGCAGTCGAGGCCCGCGTGAGCGTATTTAGCATCCATCTCATACTTGTTAGCCTATCCGTCCAGCAACGCTGCGCTCACTTCAAAACCACCGCCTCCTTAAACGGTCATTGCTCTCCTCTTCTCTGGGTGGATTTTTTTTGTTTGCGTTTTTTTGCCGAAAACATTCTCCCCTACCTATCTGTCTCAATGAATCAAAGGTACCGTTAGTACCGATGAGCTTACCATTCGACTATAGTATTCCACATCTCGACGCCGCATAAAAAGAGTTTGTTTCGGAAACGGTTGCATATTTGCTAGCGAGGGCCTATCGATTGCAGGCTACAAAAAGCGACTCTAACAGATGAAGTTATCACTTAGTTTGACAAAGGTGCGGCTGGCCCGCCCATGTGATAGGACTCCTCCCTCTGCCATGAGCGCGCTTCGGCAGCTTGCCTAGCTTTCGCTAATCCCTTAATGCACCTGTCCGGACCAGCGCCCTCCGACAGCCTCCGACATACTTTGACCAAACTGTGGTCCAATTCGGCTAACTTCTAATTGTGCAATGCTCAGTCAAAGCGAGCCGTTCAGGTGACTTGCACCTAAAATAGCTATTTATTTCCTGTCAAGTATTCATTCGGTCTACTTACGATGAGCTACTGTGGCCCACGTTGCTTCAGCGAAAGGAAAAACCATTGTCGCGATTTGCAGAAGTGGGGTCGAAGTTTGCTCTCAATGATAGGTGAGTGCATAATTCGTCGTTCACTTCGCTTATAATACCGTAAGTGTATGTGAATCTGTGTGCAAGTGTGCATGCGTATAGGTGTATGTGTGTATGTCTGTGTGTATGCATATATATGTGCGTGTGTGTGAGTGTGTGTGTCAGTGTGCAACACCTTGTTGCTGAGGTGGTTTGTGCGCTGTGAGGCTGAAGCGCAGCAAACATTCCAATCAATTTGTTAAAGAGAGTGCGCCGAAAAGGTTTGCTAACTGAGCATAAGCCTATTACAATCTCATAAGTTGAGTTGTATGACGAAGATCATTAGCTTGCCATGGCAACGGCCCCACGTAATTTGGAGGGACACAGTTCATTAATTGCAACGGACGCAATAGGGCATCAATTCTCACACCCACTTGATACCAGCACTTCATTGCGCCTCTTTCACAATTTGTCGTCTTCGTAATTCACACTAAGCGCCTCTTTCATTCAGGTAATCTACCACTACGCTCATTTAACACCTTTCTCCCTCTCTATTTGTCCCTCTCTGTCCCTCTGTCATCAACATTTTCATTCGTTCAACTAGAGGATTTGCTTTTATATGCAATTGGCCATCTTCATGTATTTTGCCTTGAAGTATGTGAATGTCTCTTCTTCCCTCAACAGCAAATGAAATATTCATTGGCACTTCATTTCGTTAATTTCTGCTTAATTTGAACGATAAAACGACCACCCAATACAACTGACGTAAATTAATCGTTTAAACTGCTCATGTTTAAAAGTATCCATGAATTCGTATATATATATATATATATATATATATATATATATATATATATATATATATATATATATATATATATATATATATATATATATATATATATATATATATATATATATATATATATATATGTACGAATTAGTGCTTCATGGTAGTGTGTGAATTAACCGCCATCGACTACTAATTATATTACTGCCTCGCATGAGAAAAATCTTCGTGGTAACAAAAGTTTTTAAAAAAAGGAAATCTTAGAGAAGTGATTCACATAACAGGGTCTAAATGAGAGTATTTTATCAAGGAGAAAGTGACCGAAGAAACGACTACAAGAAGCTATATCAAAACATCGAACTTCCACAGTATTTCTGCAATATGGCACTCGCAGCTGTTCTAGAAAATTCATGTTAATCACATTGCAAAGGACTCCAATATGGATGAAATTAAATCTGCTCTCAGTGCATACTGTTTTCGTACATTAGGCTCTTATATTTACAAAGAAATATGCTCAGTATTATGTTCACGATTTTACCTGGTAGAATGGTGCTTAACTGCAACATATGAACGCTAATCGCTGCAATATTAATGGTGCAAATTGCAGCATGCGGCAAGCTCCGCAACCAAACTTCAAGATGATCCGCCACACTTCCTGTCAGCGCTAAGCTTGAGCTCTTTATAAACTTGTTTAAGCTATTCTCTCTTGAGAAGTGCTAGTTTAAACTATGTATAGAATGGTCACGCTATACATAAGCGCTCTAAGATATCCGTCGGAGCTGACCGCTACGCTCGAATTCTTTCGTTGAATCCTATATTCGAATTTTCGCACAATTTCAGGAAAGGATGCTTCCAAAATTTGGGCAGTTTTGATCTTTTCTAAGAAGGTCTTCAACTATCACCTCAAAATCAATATCCATTTCAAATTCGAAAATTATGGCGCATTTAATTGGCGTAATTTGGAAAAATAAGCATTGTATTGGCCTCTTGCTATTATCGTTGTATGTGTTCAGCGCTTTAATTACCAACTGTGAGAATTAATCAGATAATTCGAGGAATATGTATTCATCTTTAATTGTTAAGTGCATATTGTTGTCTCATGAAAGTTATTAACATAACATTCATGTTTATTGGTATTAACGGTTTAGTAATTGCAGAATGAGCTCCTATTTGCACAAGTACCACTGTGAAAATCTATCTCGAAGATTTGCTGACAGCGTTGATAACAGTGAAATTGTAAGTTGCAACGCGTGGCATTGATCTTAGTCGGAAGAAGTTGAAGTGTCATATAGGGTTGCAGCTAGAGAGTCATATTATTTCATTAGTATTGCAGCAGTGTACTCGCGCACTAGGAAGTGGTTATTTGAAGTATTTTTAAAAAAAAACGAGTTGATGATAAAAGTTGTAATATTGGCCAATTCTCTATGATGAGAATTACTCGTAATTACAAAGATTTATTTCTTTTGATGTCGAACAATCATTTCTGCTAAAGTTTCATCCATATTCGTTGAAAATCGCTCAGAATATTAAAAAATATTCATCATAAGTCGTATCTTCTATTGTGGGAGATAAACTTTCAGCGAAACTCAAAACAATGAGTTCGTCTGTGATATTTTCAGAGAAATTCAACAACGTCCACAGAGGTATGAAACGCTCACTAACAAAAAGCCTATAGAAAATGTTGATGCACTGCTGATTGATGTGGAAATTTGTCGGTTAGAAACGAGTTTCTCAATTGGAAACAATTGAAATACGATGCAATGTTCGTAAAGCGGCTTGAAGTAGCGTCATAAATGTGTGACAAATTTGCGTTGACAATATTTGAGGCGCAAGCGATGAGGCCAATCGTTGCATATAATGCATATAAGCTGGCGAGAAAATTATTAATCAGTGGAGCGAGCAAGTTAATAGTTGAGGGCCAGGCGAATGAAGAATAATTAATTAGAGATATTAGGGCGAGAGGCGTATTGCCATGAAAATGTGATAGCTGCTTAAGAGAAGGGGAAAAGTGTATGCGAATTGCTCGTTGAGAATACGTGCATAGAGCGTCTCAATTCGTTTTGCGCTATTTTGTGAAACTGAGTGATGCACTGCCAACATCGCGATCATTTTAAGTTTACAAAATTTAGCACTACATCCGATCGTCGTTAACACATCTAAACTTATGAATTTTCCCATCAAAAGTATAGGTGAACTCTCGACGTCACCAACTTCGATCGAAAAAAATACCTACTTTTTATTGTAGGCATTCAACAAGTTCCTCGCTCGACATATGCTTTGATGAGTGACCTATTTTAAAGTCTAGTCCATTAAAGGATTGCTTTTTTTACTTCTTTTGCATCTCACTTTTACTTTTGTATGGGATGAGATAACTAAACGTGTATGACGACTGCTACCAAGGTATGCTATGTAAATGAAAGCTATTATGATCTTCAATTTGTAATCAATTTATCACCGTCACGTTGCGGTACCATACGATTGGCGTCCGAAGAGTCGTCGAAATAGGAGATGAAGTGAGCTAGGTGAACGGAAACAAAAACTGTTGCGCAGCGCATAGATGCTGATAACATAAGTGAGGGCATCCGAAAGCAAATGTGGGGCAAGATGATTGTTTAGAAGACATGAATGAGCGCACCGTGTGGGCACAATTAGGAAGAGAGGCAAAAAATTCGTTAGCCAAAGTCGTTTGCGTTCCACGATCGCAACTGCAAATGATATGCGTGATGCATTGAAACGGAGTCTTCTCGCAGCCGACCGCTATATAGTGTGCGCCTCTCGAGCGCTCATTATCACCGGCTCAAATCAATTAGACAGCGGTGCTCCAGGATGCCCCAACGAAGACGTGACTGCTGGCTGGCTGTGTGCGCCCGGTCAAATGTTGCATTTTAATAGGAGGCTGGCCCGTACTTAATTGGCAGATATGCAAAGAGGACCTCCGCATAATAGCGGTGCGCGAAGAAGCATCGACGAGCTTGCACAAATCTCGTCATTTGGTGCTCTCTCCTCCATTTAGTTCATTCAAACACTCAGAATCACTCGTACTCGTTAGTCTTCGCAATGAAACCTTCGTTAGCAAGCAACGATCCCATAACGATGCAGGTCGAGGCGATCTTGTCAAATTCTAGATTATGGGAATCATTACTTCATCATGTGGGCTTATAAATCTGGGTGAGCAAATTTCGAATCAATATTTGATGTAAGGAGTGTGGTAATCACCAGCAGAATAAAGGAGCATCTTTTAACAATCGTCTGTTGCCCATATGCAAAGCTTTGACAACCACATGACCATACATCTTCTTAATCAACCACAGTACAACTCTTAAGATATTCAACGGTTTTTAAGGACAGATTTCAGAAAATGCCCACCTCCCATTACCAGTGTAGCGTACCGTCCTTGAAAATATCACCTACGACAGAACGGGACTGCAGTGATCTTTGCAAATCGTTACTCAACATTTCGGTTTGATTCTCACATCACCAGCGCTCCTTTAGTGCACATTTCATTTCACTTGCTGTAGACAGCAGTAAAATGTTTTCTTATAGGTTTAACGCATGTTGCGCTTTGTGACACTCTAGCAAGTTGTTACTGCTTCAAAACGGAAAGAAGCTGCTTCGGAAAACTTGATAAAGCTTGAAAATTGGATTCTCATGTTCAGCTGAATATCAAGGGATGCCGCCTTTTTTAACAGCTTTTATAGGGCATTTGATGCACCGGCAGTCGCATTGCATCATAAATTTTCTTGTAAATTCCCAGGTCTACTTTACAGGTGCGCTCACAAATGAAGATTAGTGAAAATCGGAGTAATTTAATCATAAAAGCAATACTGTTTTCATAGAGGAAAGGCCGACGAGAATTTTAGAGTCATTAAAAGAGTCTCGAAGTTTGGGAGCGGCTCAGTGTGAGTCGCCATGGAAACGAACCACTCTCGCTTTTCGAAAATATAACGGCGTTTCTAATCTGCTCTTGGATATAATCACGCTCGTTAAAAACAAGGGCCGCTAATAGGCAGCTGCTTCACGGACACTCAAAATCAAAAATTTTTTCTATGAAGCCAAACTGAGGCTCTTCAAAGCCTTGAAAAAGTGCAGCTCGATGCACGCTTAAACCAGAAATGATCAAAACGCATCGATTTGCAAAAGGAAAGAAGATCGAGCCTCCAAGAAATTATCAAAGCACTCTTCCAAAAAGTGAAACCATCTGATAGACAAATAATTAATGTCGAGCTTTTTTTTTTGAACTGCTACGCGGCAGTGGCCTTATATTATGCTCTGGTTAAATGTAACTTGCAAATGAAACAAGCAAAATCGGGGTGGGGGATGGGCATGGCAGTTTTGTCATGATGAATTGTAAAAAACGATATGTAAAGTTATGACTCTTCTCAAGCAATTTGTTAAGCTGTTGCACGCTGTGCAGGTGATGATGCTTCTTTCTGCTTGTTGCTACGGTTTTTCGCTTCGTCCACAATGTTAGTGGGTCTGAAGGAGGCCTATGACGTGATAGGATAATTGGGTGCATGGAAGCGCTCGGCCGGAAAGCACAGGGCACAGGAGGTTTCAAATCAGGAACAATTAATTAGTGAGAAGGCGATGCGATGCGCTTGAAGGGAAGGGTCGAATATGTCTGCCAAGTGATTGCAGCCGCATGAGTGCAAGCCGAAAGCGAGTGACTCGCTTCTCGATTGAGGCTGAAGCTGAAACGAGAACGAACTGATGAGGCAAAGCAGAGTGTTTTTTTTTTTTTTTTTTTTTGCTACACAGTGTGCGCAATAACAGCAAACAGGCTGCCCAACAGCAATGCTGCATTAATTATGGTTTTGGAAAGCAGCATTTCGCACTAATACGGGAGACGGGCCTAAGCATTGGTGGTACTCGTCTGAGTGCATCTTCATTATTAATTCATTTCGAATCAATCATTCCCAAAGAAGAGGAAAAATGCTCCTCGGCCCGGGTGGACCCTCGATCGGCTGGCACTCTTCTATCTAAAATGCGTATTGCAATTCGCTAACGCCCTCCTAATTTTCTTAATACATGTGTCGCTTTGAAAGGCGCCAAACCCATTACGTATATGGGCACATGTTGTCAGCATTGCGTTAATTGTGCCACGTGAAGTTTCTACAGCGCTTACTCAGATTCGAGCATAGCACAACGAAATGAAAAATTTTAACGAATGAATTGATAATATTTGCGATTGTCTGAGATGAGTTGCACTCACATATGTGAAATGAAACTCTCTTTTCAAGAATTTCGATGCTTCTTTAACTAGATGTGTATTCTGAATGGTTTATTGTGACTAATAGTTTTGACAGATCTGACTTGAAGCTCGCACCGATTCGTTATGCAGTCATTAACAGTGCGTACTGAAGCGATTCTAAGCGAATCACATTGCACTTTCTGCTTAGCAGCATAACGTAGCAACGCGAGACGACGGGCATCTCTTATAGAACAATTCCCTCACTCGGCATATCTACCTTCTGGATGTATGAGCATATACAAACAGATTTCATCAAAAGTACTCACGAATGCAGTCATCACCTTCAGATTCCATCATATCAATCAATAGTAATTCTAACCAATTTAATCTGAATATATCATATTCGCTTGTTTTGATGGAGCTTTTTCGTTCAGTCTTGAACATACTTAAGGCAAAGCGAATGTCATCGTGCAGTTTTCATTGTGAATTAAATTCATTTGCTCAATACCAGTTCATTTTAAACGAAGCGTAAGTTGAAAATGACAGTTTCTTCAGTATGGTTGAACAACAACTAATTGAGGAAATTTAAGGCAACAAACAACAAGTAATTAAGTTTCGTGCAATCAAAAAAAATGAGTCCATGCTAACAGCGCTATCAAGTCAAATTTTCTTAATCGCCAAATTAATCTGCCGATATTTTTTTTCATTCGCTGTTGGGTGGCTTTTTTTAAAGTTGAAGCGATATTTGCTAGACGCTCAAAGATTCCACTAGATCGTTTTTTAATTTTTGTTTTTTAGAACCAACTACTATACCTTGCATGAATCAACTTCGTGCAGCAATTTATCTTTGATAGATGTTAAAAAATAGATTCAGTAGCCATGCTGCATAAAATCATTTTAAGTTTGCCGCATTTTCGGACGCACATATATATTCATTTCATTCGGCTTTCTTTTATCGCAATGAAGAAAATGCGGAATTTTGAAGTTTAGTAAAATAAGCGTCACGCTTAGTGTGTTAACAAGCAACAGTACGAAACATGATAAATATTATAATGTAATAAGAAACTCGTAAGTAACAAAATACGACACTTTTAAACGCAGCAACAAATTAAGGAAATATGCTGAGAATTTACTCTCAGCCAAATGTCAGTCATTTGCTGATGAAATTAGAACCACAAGATTTACTCGGCGATGATGCTCATTACTTTGCCTTTTCGGGAATTAACTCTCCTAACTTCCTGAAAACGTTGAACTAAATGGACAAAAATAAGCTGGTTAAGATTCGCACGCGAGCGACGTTACCGACCGAGTGGAAAATTCTTCAACAAATTCTCACTGAAAATGCACTAAAAAGGAAAGGGCTAGATCGGATGCAGTTCGTCGAATCACCGCCCGAATGATCGCTCTTTTTTCCTGTAGAAAAGACGATTTTAAAAAATTGGATAATCACCGCATTAGCATCTCTTGTTGTTTTCCAAAAATTTATACTATGCTCTTACAGTGGCTTGAGCACATTTAGAGATGAGCTACCGTATTCGATTTCGAGTGCACTTCCAAATCGCTTATCATTGGGATGCAACAAAAAATGAGCACTGATAATGGAGATTCGTCTAACTCAAAGAATACTTGTCAAAATTTATCTTATTCCAGCAGCGGTATTTAAATAACTTGAAATTAATATGTCATAATAGCGCCACTGATCTAACTATTGACACAAATGTTAACAGTTGGTTTTCTTTATCATGATTCCCATTTGATGACCGACGAAAACTTTGTCCGTCAAGGGGAACGAATCACGATCTCTTGCTTACCCGGAAAGCGCTCTACCATTGTAATCGCCTTGCAGTAAAGATATCGCGGATTCGTCCACATCCGCAGACAAAGTTTTCATCGATCATCGAATAGTGGTTATTTTTTGAATTTGAGCCTAAACAAAATAGCTATGATATATGGTGTTAAGTATGCATTTGTAACTTTTATTTATATGAAAGTAAAAGACATCAGTATTATTATAAATGTCATCGCTAACATCGGAAATGCTATGCGCTGAAGATTCGCACTGCTTTGTATTTCTGTTGCTTAAAAGAAGGGAGAGGTACAGAGATAGAGAGACGAAGAGAGAAGGAGAAAGTTAGATTGGTTGCCGATGATTTCGGCAAACGCATTTCAATTCTCACTTCTTACATTCGTTCATCGGCTTCACTCGCCGATTCCCTTTCGAGATAACACCGGAGTCTCTTCCGGACCAGTAAACCTCGTTCTTGTGCTCATACTTCCCAGATGTTCTTCTTTTCGGGGTGACTGACCATTGGAACTAGGCTTTATTTCAGTGGGGAAAGCAACTTGATAGAACTTGTCTATTAAGACCGGTGGTATACCTGAATTTCTTTCACGAAATAATATGTTCAACAATATACTTGCCTAAATTTTGGCTACAAAAGCGCCAACTGACAAAAGTGCCGATCTGAAAACTGACTGCTGTTCCTTTATGCAGCAATGTGTTATACAGCTTTGACAGCGGTTTTTCATGTTTTTTTATGAGCAATGGAAGATAACATTTCAATGATAATCTTCTTCTGCACGGTTTTATCGTTTCTTAAGCATTGGTGAAGGATGTCAGAAGTGCCTCGGATCGCTATCCAACTTTTGCCTGCTCCGAACTTACACCACTGACGCATCAACATTTTCTTTCCGAACATACACAACAAAAAGTCATCACCGTCTGACATGCAATTTGTCGATCGTTGCTTCCATAGTTTAGAGTTTGCTACCAATCCACTCAATATATACGATTCTTCTAGAAATGACATTTAACTACCTAGTCAAATCAGATAGTTGTCGATGTAAGCAAGCACGCACACTTCTCCATCAAAAGCATCAGCACCCAAATATGAGCCCCTATGTTCAGATCTCTAGAGACTCTTGCATAGATTTCCTCTACAATGGCTATTGAGTGTTAAAATATTCAAATCCATTAAGAATTCAAGTAAGTATATGCAACTGTTAAAAGTACATGGAACAGTAGTATCATGTTGCATTTTAATAAAAAATTTCCATAAGAAGAGACATCGAAAGCCCCCGTTATTGCAGAGCGACTTTGGGAAATGCGATTATGAAATACCATTCAAACAGGGTGGTTTAAAACTAAAAAAACCACTCTATCATCACCATTTGTATTAAGTGAAATTTAAAAAAACTCGGTTTTATTTTAGCTGAACACTATGTTAGATGCATCGATGTGCATTTTTTCAATCCACTCGCCATAACAATAATCGAATTATTAACTTTTAGGGGAAATGAAACTCGGGTTAAGAATTATGGACGAGAGAATTGGTGTGATTTTAGTTTTGCTTAAGTAAATAAGCTGTAAGTGGAAAACAAGTAGAGCAAACAACTTTCATGCATATCACAAGTAACTAGAAATTAGAAACACGCAAAGGTGTAATTGAGAGAATACTATTTAACATAATTTCAAACCAATGTAATACAATTATTCCTTACAACGATGCTAAACACAACATAGGAATTCAGAAGAGTGTACGTATGATGCTATTTGTCGGTATGTTGCATTGTAAAAATTTTGTTGTGCTCATCACTTATATCCTTCTTCGATCAGCATCGAATACATTTTAAAGGTTATTCGTCGAATTTCCTGAATCGAAATTTACGTTAATGACCATCAAATTTTATAAGCCAATAATAAAGGTAGTTGAATATTAATGGCAGTGCATAAAATTCGGCTCGATTTTAGAAGCGGTCGGAGAAGGCGACAAATGGATCGCTAAAACCGTTGCAGTTCGGACATTGCCGAATAAACATTAATACTCATAAATGCAATTGGCTTAATACGAAATTCGTTTTCGAAGCACTGTTGGAATCCCCTGATATATAAGTCTAGGGCTTTGGAATCTTGCAGGCAAGAAGGAACTGCAAATGCATATCCGCATATATAACGTGTTAACTTGAGTGATAACTCCTCCTTTAAATAAAAATCTTGAAGAAGAAGTTCCATATTCAATGAAAACTTTTCATTCAATGAGACAATTCATCTTTGAAATTCAAAACACGTACCAAGTGATTTCACCTGTCATGAATTATTTTCGTGATGGTATTAAATCGTCTGTGAAATTTGCACCAACAAATAAGCGTCACATGTCAAAAAAAGCTCCTTTTATGGAACTGCATCATAACCAACAACATTCGTCTAGGAGATCGTGTAAAATAGCAATGTTTCTATTTGAGGAAATAAATTATGCAAATGTATGTGCTTATGTAAAATATAGTTTTATGCGCACATTAGCATTAGATGGCGGTGGTGAATGTCGAGGAACGAATGAGACTAAAAGCCGATTAAAAGTCAGCTCATCGAGATTTGAAATGGGCACAAATTTTTAGGTTTTGATGAATATTGCTTCAATGCTATTTCCGCTAAGAAAATACGGTGCACTCGTGATGCACAAATTTTTTGATTAGAGTTTAAAACTTAAAATGAGGAAAACTTATATATAGTCGTTGTTCCTAAAATGAGATGAATGCAAATACAGAGAAGCATACGCAAAATCATCGATGCATTTAAGGCTTGGAACAAGTGAGCAGAAGGCTTTCTTCGAAGCGTGTTGAATGTAGTACTGTTGCCGACCTGATCTCTTCTGCTCTCGCATCAGGTAATCCATCTCTCTTTAAATTCATTCCATCACCTTTGTCACTCACTAGCTATCACTGCACGTGCTCAGTTTCTAGTTAATATTCGTGGTGACATCCGCACGACCCGATCAATCGAACCAGTTCGACTAGCCAATTTGCAGTCTACAAAATGATTCAACGAACAAATGGTTGATAATTGATCAATGAAACATTGCAACAGTTGACGGTTGACGATTGATCGGTCAACATCTAACGCTTGATGGTCAGAAATGAGCAGTCGAATGCATGCATCCAAATTTTTATAGACTGCCGTAATAGGCACTTGGAAAAGGAAAAGATAGTGTTCTTGTAAGCGCATAGTCATGCCATACAACGATAAGCTTGTTGTGTAGCAGCGAAAAATCAACGCAGCATTCGTTGTTTGGGTGGGTGGCACACAATAAACATGATGGCCCAAAACCGATGAAGCAACTGTGCGAAAATGCATCCTCAAAAACGCAGAGACGACCGAGTTGTGTGAAACGTGGCGCAGCCGTGGATAAACATCACGGGCGCCTCTGTGCAGTATGTGTTGACGCCCTCCAGTAGACTTTTTTCACCTATTTCTTCACCTATATATGTTTCTTTTTCTCCTCTCAAGGTATGACCTCTAGTTTCTGCCACCATGTGCATTCCTAATTTGCGTATTTCGATGTGCACTTTTCTTAATGCAACAAATTTTTTTGCACAGCTTATGTATGCATCAACAAAGTATTATATCAAAATAAAATTCTAAAATTGGTGACATGACAGCTTTATATTGTGTGAAGTAAAACGAATTAAGAGAATCAGGCAATGATGGGATGCTTCTTCGAAAATTTCACAGCGATTGCAATTTTTAATGATCTCTAGTCAACGGTTTACCGGAGATTCTTTCAGATGTGAAGAAGAATTTTCATTTTTCGTTTTCCTCTCCCACTCCTCTACAGTGCGGTTCATTTTCCATGCTCAACCATTTGTTTAGTTTTGTCAGTTGTTATTTCTTGGTCGGTAAGTTTTGAAGAGTATACTTTGCGATTCGTTTCTATTAAAACAGTTGTGTTTATCAATTCCTTAAAATGGTTCTATCCGTATGTGTAGCGCTTCTTGGTTGTTTTTGATAAAAGTGGTAGGTCATAATGAATAAGTGCTAAAAGACGCTTCTGATGCCGTTTTTCGATTGGTCATCGATGTTTTTCTTTTTGCCAGTTACATTTCACGCTATTTATTTACTCGATGCGAATCACTCAGCAAAAAGCTACGCGGTATTCACCAACTTCACAATTCTTATCCGTTATGAATCCATATTTTTTGTCAATATTTTCATAAACGAGCTATAGTATTGTGCTGATCGCTTCTATTTCTAATGCTGTTTCCTATAATGTATTTTCTTTTTTCTTGATAATTGCGTATTGTTTACGGTAAAACATTTCTCAAAATTATCTCAGAGAAGAAAATTTCGAATGTGGTCTACATAGTAGATATAACTTTCGGTTTTCGTAACGAATATGACATGTAAGTTTATTTGTATGAGACGTGCTAGAAGCGCTCTCGTGATGATAAAATCGCTGAAAAAGGGCGCTCTCGAAACATAGATAGGAACCACATTGACGAAAATTTCCCATCCGCGAAGAGTTTAAAGGAGTTTTAGAGAAAGTGGACGAACACTTTTCGAAACAAGAAGATTGGTCACCTTCAGACATATGCCCTATTTGTTGTGGGAAGAGGGCAGGCGCTGCCGAAGACCTCGACAAGGTAAGCCTATGTCGCCTTTCAGCGCATTACTTAAATGGCTCATAAGTGCTTAATTTTTGATGTGAAAACTCATTCATGATGACTCGTGTCATTCACATGGTTTGATGTACCTTCTTAGTAGCATAGTTAAGCATGCCGTGATAATGGAAATGTTCTCATAAAATTAAACAGTCAATTTTCGATGTGCTAATCCTCGCGGTTTTCGTCGATGTATAGACAGCTGATATTGGTCAGAGGAATGTTACTGGACCACCATACCAAAGTCTGACTTGTCGTGGAAACTAACGAGTATATTCGTCGCAACTTTTACCGTTTGAAATGTATCTTTTACCAAGTATCACTATCCGCAGACCTATCATCCATAGTGTTCTTGATGTATACTTGATAAGGGAATTTGGGGCTAGCATAACTGGTTTGTTCCAATATGCATATGTAGACAGGTAGACGAGAATGAACAGATCAATTGTAGATGTTGACGGACAGCTTACCTCAGAGCGAAATCAACGATGCGGTGGGCGGCGACGAGGGCGAAAGGGCAACCACAACTGCGTCACTGCCCATCTACAACAGCTCGAGTCGTGGTAGCGGAAAGGTGGTATCATCAAACGAAGCGGCTATTGCTGATAATCATATGCCTCCGGCTAACGGTCACCTCGCGCAGGCATTCTCCCACCTGCTCCATCCACCTATGTTTCCTACTATGCCTCACTTTTTATCCTTCTGTAAGTTTCTTAGATGAAGAAGTTGGTAGGTAACATTTCCGTAAAACACTTTCATGTAAGAATCGTATCAGACAAACTTTTGAGAAATTTGACACAGCGTGGCTGTTAGCACCTTACACACTCGTATGCACAAAGGCGCAATGTTAAACTTTCAAGATGGCGCCTTTTTGAGTGGTGCTTTTATCAACGAAACAGCTATGTTCGCATCGTTCCCTCATCGTGATGAGACACATCGTCGTTGCGCTTATTCATTGAAATGCAGAAAAAATCAGATAGCTGTCGGATGTTTTATATAATATGCCATTTTCACTAGCGATCTTATATTCATGTAGTCGGATGGGAAAGTAGCCGCTGATATGAGACGTTGATAAGAGAACTTAGCAGCCAAATATTTTGGCGATCTAAAAGCTTTTTGGCAAGCCATAATAAAAAATTCAATAATATTTCTTGAGTTTAGCGAGCGAAATCGGTGAATTTCTTGACATATCCATCGAATCCAAATCTTCAAATCAACATTATCGTTTCAGTACTTCCTCATCCTAATGTAGATGGTTGAAAAGCGTTACCTCGCAGCTTTTTTTTTGCATTGAGATTTTCAAGATTATTTTGAAAGCAAGAGTGAAGAAACTCAAGAAAACCTAAAATTGGCTTATCACTTCATTTTTTCATTTTATTCCTGTTATGAGTAAATTTTGCACTCATATCAAGCCAAGTTATTATATTAATTCATATAATTTGGCTTTTTATATACTCGTCTCGAATTGTCTAATAAAACTATCGATGACTCATCGTTGCAGTTTTATTTATGCAACGCTTTTCGTTGCAGAAATGAATGCGATTTGGAAGGGTATTGTATTCTCGGCATAGGCAGAGGAAATTGCAATATTATGCAATTATTTTGTCGTGAGTATGTGCTTTTTTTTTCAGCTGAAATGGCGAACCAATTCTACATTCATAACCTCTTACAATGGGGTGCCAGTGGAATGATACATCCCAGCTATTTCGATTCACCTCAAGTCATGCCAGGTTAGTGCCAATTTTCGGCCCATATGAACAACAAAGCACATCAAGCGGCTCTAAACAGCTCAGCGCATCGCCAAAAGCGTTCCTTAATGCGCGAAACCAGCCCAGCCTTTCAACACTTGGAGTCTTCTTCAGCCGTAAAGCATTCATAATTAGTCCTCTCTGCCTTGCTCCCCTGTGAAATTCCGGCAAATGTTTGCCGGAAATTAATTCCGATAGCCCTAAAATGTCCTTTCAGTTTCTGTCTGGACATCTGTGAGCGTTTTTACGTCGTTTTTTTTTCCTGTTTCCTTTTTTTTTGTTTCTCTTTGAAATTTCCAGTCACAATCTTCCATATTTCTTGTAAAGCTGACTTATTGCAATATTTCGAAAATATGTACTTGCATATTAGAGTGGCTACGTTAAGTGCAATGCACTGCAACCTCTCTACATTATGTGCTCATATATTTGTCCGATTGCATCAAATGCAATGCGCTGGAATATCTCTGCAGCACGACATTGCGTTTATGGATTATTGAATTAAGTGCAGTGAGCTGCAATATTTCTACAGTATGCGCTTTCATCTTTGATTGGCTGCATTAAGCGCATTATATCACAATATCTCTACAATACATGCTTGCATACTTGCTTGGTTGCATTAAGCAGAGCTTGCTGCAATATCTTTACATGATATGCTTGTATATTTGGCTAGTTGCTTTAACGCATTGTAGTTTCTAAGTAGTATTTGTTTGCATCCTTGATTGTTTGAATTAACTGCAATACTGCAACGATAATTGCTACTCTAGTTGGTCTAATGCATTTAATGAAAACTGTTGCCATATTTTCATAATATTATTTTATCATCTGGATGGTTTATATTCATTTGGAATGGTTTACACTCTTTGCATTTGAGAACCTATTTATAGCGTAGAGTTCTCATGTGTTAGCGATCGTTTTTTTTTAAAATAGTTTCTGTGTTAACAGTAATATTTATTGATGTAAATGCGTCATCACTTAAAACATCTGCTAAAATATTGGTAATTCTTTGACTCTATAAAGATTGCAAATTACGCTTGAAGCGCTGATTTGAAATAACAATTACTAGCGTCGAGTTGGTCGTAAGACGACTTGAGATGAGCTTGATAGCTGCGATCTTCTATTTTTTCTTTAAATCCCTCTTTTTTTTTTCACGCGATGAAGGTATATTATGAAAGAAGTCGAAAATGATTTTTTGTATAAAGAAGTGAAGATTAGAAAGGACTTTTCAACTCTTATATACCACCCAAAACTTCTCTTGTATGGACTCTTATATGCACATAAAAAGGCCGGTTAGAGCTTTTCGAAGCGCCTCTCTCGAAACAAAAGTCAATTGTAGTCATTAGCATATCATTAGAATATATGGCAATGGCATTCAGGGAGGTGGAGCAGAACTTTAAAAGATACACTATTTAACGGTCCATTTTTGGATAACTGATTTACTAGATCGAAGCAATTTTAAAGAAGAATATAAATTTTGAGCAGATGCACTGCAGTGCTCTCTTGTAACTGCTTAAGAGGAACTAATGTTCAGCGATGTTTACTTCTGCGATGTTATAATAGTCATAGTTTCAATAAAGAACTAATGAGCCAGTTTTGTATTATATCATGGTTATGGTTGTTCATTCGTCTATTCACAGCGAAAGGTGCTGCGGTGGGGTTACGGTAATACGAAAGTGAAGCTGATCGATGGAGGCGACGCAGAAAACTGGTCCAGACGGCGCCATTTGTTCAGTTCTGTGATGAGGCGCGCTCAGTTGGCAGCAGCTAAAGCGCACGGCTCACACTTGGCTGCGCTTACGATTGCTTTTTAGGACAAATGCATTTGTCATCCATACTCCACCAGATTGAAAGAGGAGGAATGGAGCTGTGGGGGGTTGGAATGGGGGAGGAATTCGCCTTTTTGAGATTGCCTCTGATCGAGCAGGGCCATATTCGTCAAAACGCAAATCCTTCCATCAGCATTCTCAGATCCATTCATACTGGCATTAACCTCTAAGCTTCTCTTCCTGTTTAAGTTTAAGATTTTGCGTTTATGAGTTCGCTAAGTAATATTCAGTTAGATATTTCATCTATGTGATGTAACGTGTCCCATCGAAACAGTTAATCTCACTTTCAGAAAGGTTTCAGTAGAGAAACGTAGCTTATTTTTGGTTCTATTTTCAATTCGGTGCCAAATTTTCAACACGCAGTGTGCTCATGAATCCGCCATTTAATAGTATTGTTTTCGCTAACACTCATAGAACTCAAAAATCGTAGAAAATTATGGAAATCGACATGAGCTCTAACGATTGAGGTTTGAAAATTTTCAGAGAGCACTAGGTATTACAGGCTATTCATAGATGAAGAAAGGATATGCTTTCTTGGAGTATTCAACTCGCCCTTTACACTACAGAAACGGTTGCACGCTTAGAATGTACTTTTACTGTGTTTCCTATACGCTTTTCATGCAATTTAAAATTTAAAGTTCTTTTTTTTTCTCAAAAGATTTCCTTGGAAATGTCACCTGCGATTTTTGATCAGAAAATAAGTGACGTGGTTGTGCAGGAGTGATTCCAACACTTGGTCGCCCGTCCACACGTAATCGCTATCTATCAGCGGTTAAGGCCGGTACGTTACTACAATCGCAAGACAGCTTCGATGTAATTCCACCGTTTTCAAGCCAGTATTTGGCGATTGCGAACGCCGTCAACAAAGCGCAGCAACCAGTAAATACCGCTTGTCCTATGCTCCCTCCACGTTCATACGAATCGAATATTAACTCCTTTGCAGGTTTGTGCACTTCCTTTCCTATCCATTTCATTACTTTTAAGGTAGTATATGTGCGGTGAACACACCTAATCACTTTGCGCGTTTGAAATGCCCAAGCCAAATGGCAATTTTCGATGAGAGATTCAGTCATTACTGGTTCCTAGAATAGAAATTATTCAACAGCCACTATTAACAATGCGTGCAATTTTGAAACGCTCTCTCGGAAGTGCATTTATTAGACTCCACAAGATATATTTTCTACTTTTTCCTGAGCACCCCAGCATCTGCTAGCCTGGACCTTTAGGAAGAGGAACTTGTCGACTTTTACCTTGCGAAGCTGGAGAGGTTGGTGTTCGATCTGTAGCTCTCCTCTATTCAAGAGTGTCCAGCATAAAAGAATATTTTTATAGGTCAGCAGACGGGTGCGAGCAGTATATCATCCGGTTCGGTAAGCAACATAGCTAACGTATTTGAAAGAAAAGAGGTATCGAATGCGGAAACAAACTTAGTTGATGAGCAACCACTAGACCTCAGTTCGAAACGTGCTCTACAAGCGGCTACGCAAAGTGCAGCGTCGAGCGTACTGAAGCTGCGTGAAGGAAAACGACATCGAGCTACTCCATTGCCCATCGCTTCTGATACGAAGCCTCAAGAAGAATCACTTTTGCCTGCAGTGTAAGTTTTTTTTCTTGCTTTTTTTTTCATCAGCAACTACAAAAAATTCAATGCAGGCAGTAGAAAAGCGGTACACACTTGTTTTGCTCTCGGATAATTCTCCAGAAGTTAAATCTGTAAAAGCGGAATGGCATTTGTGTATAACAGAATAGGCTTCCCTTCCATCGTGATTGAAGAAAAAAAAAATTTTCTATACATGGGAATATTTTCATAGTGTGAAAGTATCAATAGAAGACTATCATTGCAGCTAACGCATTAATCGCTTCATAGTTTAATTTACCTGCAATCTACAAACCTCATATTTTATGATTTTACCTCGCGATAACTACTGATAATTAAAAGTAACGACCAAGAAATTAGTATTTCAGCAGGAATGATAAGAATGACGAAAAAGTGTGCTATGTTTGATTTGACGTTTTATTATGGTTAAAGGAGGAAACTTTTTGTAGCCACTTTGACAGTGGTTCAAAGTCAGTGGAGAAGAAAGCATGTAAAGGGGACTTTTGTGAACTTGAAAGTGATGAGGGCTATTTGGAAGGGATGATAGAGGTAGTGGAAGAAGTGTCGAATTCGATTTTCGGGCGATATGCTCAGGTCAAGATACTATAGGAACATCGTGTGGACTTTCGCACGTTTTGTGACGATGGAAAATTTTTTTGGGATGAAGGTTCACTCCGAAAAAAGACAAACAGCTAAGAAATGTTTTAATTAAAAGTATACGAGGGCCTGCGTCTTGTTTATAAATCTAAGTTCGATCTCACTTCTGGAGATGCTAATACTTTTTCGGATGTTTGACGGTTTCTGCCGATAAAAAAGAAATTTCTCGTAAAACAAACGCAACTTTTTTAAACAGAAGAAATTCAAGCTGTAAGCGAAGTCTATAGCGATTGGTGTACGGCATGACCGAAATAGTGCATTTGTCACCTAGCAATTCAAGGCGATGGGTCGATATTTTCATTAAGTGACTGGAGACTACAATTTCAATAGAAAGCACTTTTACTGTGATTGTTTTGTAGCGAGTGAAAATAGTATACGCTTTTATCCTTACACTTTCAGGCAGGATGCTGAAAAGGATCGGTCAACACCGTCTGTGTGTATGAGTTCTGTCACCACACTTACGGTGACAGTGAATAGCAAAAGAAATTATAGTCAGGCTGATTTGGACGCAGCAGTAAAAGACATTCGTTGTGGGCGTCTTGGCACAAGGAGGGCAAGTGTTGTATACGGTATTCCCAGGTATTGGCATATCTCTTCACTGCTTTTTTAAAACATACATATTCATACAGTAAGACACTGTGACATCTTCTGTTAAAAGGAAGTTATCCTCATATTTTTGCAGAATGGTAAAGGCTGACAAATTTCAAGTAGATTGAAAGCAACAAGTTAAATGATTTGATAGCTGAGTACAACCGTATGCTCAAAAATAGATTGTTTATAAGTTTACGACTAGAATCAGTTATTCCTACGTATCACTTTCGATTCTGGTTGTAAAATTTAGTGGGAATGAGGAGACAGAAATTCTTCAATCTTCATTATATTAACGCCACTTTTTCAGGCTGCCATCTGTTTGGTAATTTTCGAAAAAGTTTTCATCATGTTCTGTGGAGAATTGGTTTAGTTGGTTCTTTCGCCTCAGTACGGTGTTGCTTTTACTGAAAAATCCACTGAAAAGTTCTTGCTGATATTGACCTCTTAAACCCCTCTGTGGGAATCTAGTATCTGCTGAGGATGACGCACGAATAGAATTAGTTATTTACGCATATTTTTATCACTTATTCAGTTTGAGGAAACTGCCGAAAATTGAAATAATCTAGGTCGACGTTACGAAATAAGATTTACAAATTGGAAGCGGCCGAAGAGTTGAGTGGAGAGCCAAGTCAATACAAAAGAAGGCGTGCCACCGGGCAATCTTCCACAAGCAAGTCAGAAGCGACAGTCGAGCAGAAGAAAGCAGCGTGAGATTTTCACGGATATTCCATCGTTTTCGCCTCTTTTTGATGCCTAACGTTTACTAATCGTTCTTGCATCTTTCATTTATGAGATATTTTTGCAGTCTAATACGGTTATTAAAATTACTTTTGTTTCTTTCACTTTATCATACACAACGCTGAACGGATGCGGCATTTTTTTTTCAAAACTGTCCGGTTAGAATTTAAGGTAGTGGAGATGTTGATAAAGTTATTGCGTCTCATTAAACCCGTGGATCGCATTTATGTAGAAAAAACGATTGTTGAAACTAACGATCGATGAAGTTTGGTTTTAAAGTATAACGTTATCATGCTTCAGCTAACATCTGCTAAATTCATATGCCCTGTGAGATGATAATTTTACACTATCATTTCTTAGACAATTTTTTAGTCCGTGCATGAATTTGAAAACCGATACTACACTTACATCGGTGGATGATTCTCCAAGAACGCATGATGTAGCTATTCGCAGTAGACCACCGTCTATCGCTGCAGTCAACTCACCAACTGGTACTTCAATTTTTTATTATTTCTATTCCACCTTTGCCGAACACAAAAACCAGCGCATTGTTGAAGATAACAACTTCTTCCCAATTTATTTAAAAATATAGCAGCTTAACTGAAAAAAAATTCCTCAGCCGCATTATAACTGACATCCGTAACTGTGTTCTCAGATCTATCGAAATAATGCTATTTTAGAGAGGTTTATTGAATGTTTCGAATTTCATTTTGGGATGAAAAATTTTTTTGCTGCTGCGATTAATAATTTTAACACTGTTTTAAAAGAGTGACCTGCACTTCTGCTGGTTAGTATTATGGAACCATCACCGTATTTCATGTTCATCGTTTCTTCTAAAATACTTCATTTCATCTGCTAAATAAGAAGCGCGTTTCAAGCTTGGAGAGGCTGAATTAGCACCACGACCTCAATCACTATGGTTGCTTTTTGTGTTCGAAAATGGACTGATCGAACTACCTCCCCCCCCCCCCCCCCCCCACCTCCCAGCGATGATTTGGCACTGAGGTTTTCTATCAGTAGCTTTTATAACAGTTACGCGAGTAATTAGTATACTTGGAACGCTTTGAGTGCTGTGTAAATTTCACGTTTTCAAAGAAGCTTGCATTTTTTGCGCTGTAGAGTATGTGTTAAGAGCGTAAAGATCTTTGCGAAAGTCTAAGCAGTTCTGCAATACTGGCCATATTGTTTTAGATGACGGTTTCAGTCATAGCAACAGCATTGCTTTACTTGTGTGCGTCTAAGTTCAATCGCTGAAGTTCGTTTAGTATGTCGAGCATATTAGACCAAATGGAGAAACTTAAGAAAACAATATGAAATAATATGGAAAGCCAAATAAACTATAGCCCACAATATAGTATGCTTATATGGACAATGAAGTTGAGCAAACGGAGAAGGGAGGTTTAAACTATTGGAGTTTTGTGGTCTTTTTTTGCAATGTTCGATGGTCCATGCCGAAGGGATTATCTTAAAAGCCGTCATTTGTGAATGAGTGTGTGTCTGTGTAGGAAATGCAACAAATTGGGAGCATGGCTGTGATTCTCCTGCAACGTCTGAGTGGAATCGAGCTGTGTGGTCGCCATTCGCACGTCATCAAACTAACGAAGGCAATGGTGCAGTTATAGAAGAGAAGAAAAGCAGCCAGAGTCCGGCAAACAATACCGAGAGTCACAATGATTGGAAGAGGTCGAGACCAAAGAGAGGACAATACAGGTTCGCAATGATCTTCATTGCTGTCCAAGTTTTCACCTTGGTTGTAAAGGTATCTCATATTCGAAATTTTTTTTTGCCTCTGTCATGAGGGCATTAGAAAGAGGTAAATTTCATTGTACAGGAATGACAAGGAACACATCACTACGATAGGCACAATTAAATGTGCATTACCGTTCTAGTTGCGAAATATTGTGAGGGTGGAAAATAATTATTTTGGAGGAGGATGGAGAATGTATGTGAGGTGTTTTAGGGATATTAAGTCATCGGTAATGAACAGCGGGGTAGAGGTTATATTATCCCACCACATATCAGCACAAGCGTTTTAAAAGAAGCATCTCAATGGTTGAGATAGATTTGCGAAGGTGCTGCTGCATTTTCCATTATATTGATAATCTAATATCACCAGATATTTCTGTTCTATTCTCACTGCGCTAATATTGAAATGCAGAGTAACCGCTGAGTTGTTGTCCCACAATAATGCTGATCGAGGCGAATGCGTGTGCACCAAGGTTTGTTGACAGTGAATACGAGGGAATCGCATGCGCAGATTTTTGCTTGTCAATTAGCACGAAATGCACACGCCTATCTCGCGCTGTGACTGTGGTGTGCACCAGTTCTTCATCCGGCGAGGCTTTGCCTAATTACTCGCCTATTGAACCGCAAAAGCAGTGTGATACGGTGGGTTAAGTGTAGTTTTGGGTGGGAGTGATGAAAATTGTAGTAGAATATGTCGTTCACTAACTACCTCAACGATTAATGCGTCGCCTGTCGCGAAGAAAAGCACCTTAACCTCGATGGCATTCAGGTATAAAATGAAGTTAGCTATCAATGCCTCGGCGCCTAAAATCACCAGATAAATAGAACATTACTTCTTCGCTAAAGCAGTTACTTCTTGTTCTGCCCAAATGTGTTCATATTTCAATCGAGTTGCTCTATCAAAAGCATATTTGTCGTCCGACAAAATCATTTTTTCATCATTTCGCATAGTCTCTAAGTCTATTTTTTGTTGCAGCATCTCTGTTTTTCGTGCCTGATTATAATATTTTTGTCATTTTCTTAGCACATCCATTCCTTCATATTTTATTGCTAACAACACAAAATTTCAATTATATACAAAGAAACGAAAGCGTTGAAAAGAAAGAAAGTGCATTAAAAAAGAGGTGAATTATGAAAGAAAAAGAATCTTCGTCTTTTTACTGATTCAAGTTGATGCTGTTCTAGCTAAAGTACCAGTAGATACAAATTCTGAAGACGCTTCATATCATGAGATTAGTGTACTCAATTGTTTTCACAGTCAAAATACTCATATAGTAACTTCAACTTAAAGTTAAGTTGAATGTCACGAATCGAAAGAAAAAGTTGAATCTAGAGAAGTACCACTCAACAACCGGGGAAAGTATTTCTGAAATTCAATGTGTATAGTTTGCCTTACTTTTTGTTACCTATCTATGCATACTATTTCTTAGTGCCCATTATAAAGCCTTCTAACATTCATTTACTGTAATAAGGCTGCATACGAACGATTTTGCTAAACGTTTACTTTGTATGTAAACAGCGTGAGATTTACCTGAAACCGATTTCTGCTCTCTACTAATCTTCGCAGAATTGTTTACGAGGAATTACAACTAATTTTGCCGTCGACTTTGGTACGAGTGATAATTAGGCCTGTACCCAATGGTTTTAAAGGTTGCGATTATTTGAGGAAGTACGACAAAGATGCGTTGGATGAGGCAGTGAAGTCGGTAAGGCGAGGTGAGATGTCAGTGCATCGGGCAGGAAGCTTTTATGGCGTACCCCATTCAACACTTGAGTACAAAGTCAAGGAGAGGAATTTGTTGCGAACGAAAAACAGACAAAAATCTCTCGATGACAATTCTTCCGAGTTCGGTGGCAGTGATAATGGTAAGTAGGCCATAGATGAAAAACTTCCAGTGCATTCGAACAGTGTAGGACTTCTAAATAAATAAATTCGTTGTTCATCCTAAAGTTTGATGGGATTCTAGCTTAAGTCTACTTTTACTTGTTATTTATGATAAAGCCATCAGTTCATCAGCGTTTCCTTTATCTTTTTAGCCCATAGAGTTTGGGTGTAGAGAATTGGAGCATTTTTAATAAGCAGATATGGAAAGCAATATCAAAATGAGAGAAGAAACGAAGCCTATATCAAACTCTTACTTGATAAGTAAACTTGCTACATGTGATCCTTTTAATAACGAAACTTTTATTTTCTTTAAACTAATTTTCTATTCTTTTCATATTTATTATTATAACATTGAGGCCAAACTGTGCGATCGTCGCGTTCGAGTACTCCTGCACATTCCACTTCACCGACTCCAGCAGACTCAATGGGAAGCGTGAGACCACCCACGGCGATCGTTCAGTCCTAGCTGTCGAGGGCATTCGTTTTGTTTCTTCTTAACGAGTTTTTGATGAAAGATTCGACGGATTGACATATCTTTTCGGCTGCCTCACACTGTGTTATAAAGCATCCAGAAAACAGGGTTGTCGAGTTGTTTTATAAAATATTTGACATTTTGCATACGAAGCTGACTTGTTAATATTATCTGTTTGAAACGTGATAAAAAATTCTCTAGATCACATCATATTGTTCGTACGGTTTGTTCGCCACATTTAACGGCTTTTTCTGAAGCAGTGTCACAACAGTTGTACACTTTGCGATGATGCTCCGAAATGCCATCTTTGTCGTTTGGCTCGGAGTCGCTGTTCGATCCCCGCTTTTAAGAGGGCAAAATACGAGTTTTAAAGTGGGAATCTTCCATTTAAAAACACTGCTGCATGTGTTAATTAACCGAGTATAGGGTGGAAGAGGGAAGGGAAGAGGTGAAAAGGATGGAGAGGAGAAGTAAAAGAAGGAGAAGAGCAAGAAATTGTGGAAGAGGGCGAAGTGGAAATGATCTATGAGGTAATGAATGTCTTGCGGATTGTTACGAAGAGCTCATTGCAATGCCGATAGAATTTGTTGGTTTATTGAGAGCAGGAAAGCATGGGAATTGTGCCATCTGTTTTCCTGAAGCTTTTGCTTGTTGCAATGTTCTATTCGATTCGATTCGACTTATTACTTATGAATTTAATTACATGTGCGAAGAAGTTCTCATTCATAATCTAATTACTACTTCAGGTGCGTTGTAGTGGTTGTGGGATCATATTTTCAATAACAAAAGCAACGCTGAAAAATTGTGTTTTTTTAAAGGCAACATTCGCTGTTGCATATGCAACAGCCTCGGATTGATAAAGGATCAAACATAAATGAATATTGTTACAAATTTGCGTGATAATTAGGTGACATTGTTGTTGTTGGAAGCGTTTATCCATATCTTTTCAAGGAAGCAATCTTTTTCAAATCTTGCGGCAAAGTGTTTTTTGTCATGCATAGAAATTACGTGTGAAAAAGCTGTGGTGACGTCCGTGAATACTGATTGAGAAAAAAATTTATCGCGAAAACCACGGCAACATAAACAAAACTATTGCAAAATATTTGAATGCCTCACCTTCTGTCAAGTAGCTTTATTGCTGGCCCTCGGAAAGGAAAATTTTTCGAAGTGCATGAGGTAAAACAAGTTGTCTGGATTTTGTCTTTAATGCCGCTCGAATATGAGTGAAGCATCTCTTTCTGTCAAATTAAAAAATGTCACTGAAGGAGAATCCCGGTTAGAATGAGTGTGCCGCACTTTCTTCCTCTTACCGTTATTTTTCTTTGTCTAGAAAATTGACCGATTATCCTCCATTCCTCCATTCATCCACGCCTCCCTGCCTCATCCCAACCCCCACCCCTCTTTCACATCTCCCCGAATTCCACTCTTGTATATTCATGTGTGTGCGTGCATGCCCAATGCTGATAGCCAGCTACCATTTCCTAATCATTGATCTTTCTGGTGGCTCAAGAGTAACAAAGAAAATCTTTTTTTTTTGAGGAAAGTATTGTGTGAATGGAGCGTATAAAAAACGCTGTGATAAAAATTGTAGAGCAAAGGAAGTGGTAATTAGTCGATTTTGCAGTCATTTTCTGATTCGGTATTTTTTCCAATATGATCTGTTCATTCTAATTTGATTGCGCTTTGTTTCCGTGTTTTTGTGTTTTCGAAGTTTTAATTCCGTTAATTGAAATTTTATTTCACTAGATCATCTATCTTGCACCTATGATTGTACTATACTCTACTCAATGTGTGACATTTCCCTCTCATTCTTATGTTTCATCTTATCATATTTTTAGTATTCTAATAAAGCGCAATAATTTTTAAATCGGTCCTTTTTTCTCTGTCTTTCACTTTTGCATGCAAGACATTTATGACAGTTGAACAAATTGAAAGATGTAGTAGGACTGGCGTGACATTTCTCATCAATTTCAGGCATATGCTGCCAATAAATAATGTAAGACGATAGTTACTTTTGCTCGATCATCTTGAGAGGCTTCAAATTGACCACCCGTAATGAGGCGTTGATATCGATATTGAGTTCACATCGTTCAATTATATTAATTTGGTATAACATTAACTGTATTTACTTCAAAACGTCCTAGTAACAGTTGCTGTAGAGCGCATCGATATCACATACCTTTTCTTACACTTATCAGACGTTAATGCCTTTCATTGCCATTTCGAGAGATTTTCATTCCGTTGAGCATTTTCTTACGTAAAAATTTTTACGGAGTCAACACTAAATGTGATAGTCAATGGTGGTGCATAGTTTTTGAATTTTTCGCATTCATTTTTATTCAACTCTGAAAGCGAACTTCATAAAAAACTGTTAAAAATAAATAGGCTTCAGTTGGTTGAATTTGCTTGTAATTTATGTAGCCTTCATAGAGTTGGTAACAGTTGCAAAATTTACATTCGATAATTGTAAATTTTTCCTAAGAAACTCGAATAAAACAATGCTTCCATGTTAAAGCTATAATTTAGGAGGACCTTCAAGTAGATGGATAGCACATCCGAACAAGTCGACGCGTCATCGTATTCTGAAGGCATAGATTTGAGGTCGATGAAAATTTGTGCAACGACTCAACTGAAATCAGTTGGCCATTCGCAGCAATAAATTAAATAGATGATCAGACGCACGCCAATATAAAGATTCACCGTCACTTCCAGCTCTCAGTCCGTTCCTGAGCAATACAATAACGATTCCTTGCTGCGGATCTATTTCGACCATTTGACCACCATTGCCAGCATGATATATCGTCCACGCCTCGAAAATAAAAACAATTTGTCGATTTTTGTAATTGGTTTAATGGATTTTTCTGCACCGTTAGTAACTTTTCTTTACAAGAAAGCCATTACTCATTTTCTTAGAGATAAAATTTGTTGTTTTAAACGAGCATTTCGATATCATCAAATTAATTCTTGATTTTAAACGAACTTTTATGAACACTTTTTGTACAAAGCGCTCGTTGACAGTCATTTAGTTTTATGCCTAAATTTCATTTGCCGATAACGGACATTTCAGGTCTTAGCTTACTGTGTAATGGTATATGTGTGTGCTTGTACTTCAGCTCACCTCATGAAGATATGAATATAAGGTGTCCTATGGCAAAACGTAGATTGCATTGCAACTGCTCAGAAACGGTAAAATATTTTAAGTTACTGCATTTAAATTTGTAATGGATATATGTTTTGCTATAGGACCATTTGACTTGATATTATGACAAAACAGTAAAAACAGGTGAAAAAAAAACATGCTGAACAATATAGTAAAAACATTATCGAGCAACTATGAGGATAGATTGCATTGCATTTGACTTAAATGAAAACAACACTCATTTTCATTATCCATTCTTCAAATCTACTAGGTGAATATATTATTCTAAAAACTTTTCTTCGAGCACATTAAGTAATGTGTTGGTTGCCACCTTTTTTTTTCTAAATGAGAAAATCATGAGATTAAGTTTAAATGATTTTTTTTTGATAAATGAACATGCTTACATTTCTTCTTACTGGATGTTGTCGAAAGAAAAATCCATAACCGCGAAACAATGATTGCATAATAACTAGATCATCTTCGTACTCGACTGGTGCTGAGATCAATTGTAGTAGCGTACTGTTGATGAGATGATGCTGTAGCAAATTCAATTGGCAAATTCCTTCTCTAAGGGCATTTATTAGCATCGATGAACCAAATAGCGCTTTCTACAGCCAACTTTTTAGCTAAGTTTGAGTTTTCCTCGTTTATCATCGAATGAAGCCAGTGCACCTTCGTAAAATGGCGGACAAACCAAATAAGAATCTCTTCTACAATTTCGACAGGTATTTTTCAAAAATTTGTTACCGAGAATATTCTCTTGAGGCAGCCATAATACAAAAAGTGCCAAAGAAAAGAGTACTGTTCTAAAAGTGCGCTGTTTACAACTATAATAGTAAACCGTTGTGTCATGCAGAACTGTCTTAAGAGTCTTTTTAACTTTTAATACCAAAATCCTATTACAGAACGTATATATTACTCAAAGGTAGTGAAATTTCTATAGTTTCTCCGAGCATTTTATATACGAGCTGCAAAAATGCATTAAAAAGTTATGGCTGTCAGATATTTTCGCGATAAAGCCTTCAACTAAAAAAGAATTAATAGGAGTTCGATCTTAGATGAGTAATTTTATGTGGAACACAACTGACCTGAAAAAATGTCGCTATTGTGCTGGCCATTCCACGCGCAGAACCGATTCCTAGGGAGCCAATATTTTTCAGTTGATGAATTTTTGGATCGTTGTATGGAATAGTTGACTGAAATTTCTCTTTTTTCTTACTCGCTCTTATTAGTCGGTAAATACGATAAAGAAATTTTTATGAGAGGAATCTGAGTTTGCATTTTTTTTTAAATTCATAAAAACGAATGCATCTTACAAATCTTATTTTATTGTTTTCGATGTTGTTTTTTAGAAGCTTGTAAACAACAATATTTATATGTTGCGCAAAGCAAATGATACCTTTTCCAGGAGCACAGTGTTGCGACAACATAAAAACAAGTTATCAGCTCAAAAACACAAAAATCTTCCAAGTTTCAAATAAAAGGAAGTGCAGCCAATACAGCTTACCCCCATAATTCTCAGAATATGTGGATAGGCGGCAGATATGCTTGCAATCCCACCGTTTCTCCAATACTTGTACATAATTTCGGCGAAACGTAACGGTTGTTTTGCGTATGCTATCAATGATGCTAAAAGTGGTGGATTGCTTATCCTTGCCATACGATATTCCTCTTTCATTGGTAGACCAATAAAGAAATCTTTATCTGAAATATTTTAGGAATAAAATCAAATGTTCTACACTTTTGAATTTTTCACAGCTGATATATTTATTTTTTTTAAAGTCACTAGTACGAGTCTTATAATTTCAAGAATTGCTAAGTACTGTTGATGAATAAAGCTTTGTACTGGTGCCCCTAAGTACTGATGTGCCCACTAATAACGTTATTAACAGTGGGCACATTCGACTCATAAGACAAATTTCCAAAAATTTCACTCAATTTCTGCATCGACTCTTATGCACTCCAGAGAGATTGTTTTTGTAAGCTTTGTTAGTTAGGTTCATGAGAATATCTTTCATGCAGCATAACGCGTTTTGCAAAACGCATTAAATTTCACTGCAAATATAAATTCATAAATGAGCTGTAAACAAAAATACGCATTTTATGCTCACAAAAATGAGGTGGAGATGATAGTGTAGACTATCTCAATCGACGATTCAAAATTTCGCCGCGAGTTTCGCTTCCAAAAAATATAAGTCGCCTCTGGTTTAAAATTACGAAAAAAGGAATTGATCTCTATGGAATTATTCTTTTGCATATTTGTTTATTTTTGCTGGAAATACAAAGCTTACTAGAGGATCACCTCGCTCTATGGTTTCATAATTGAGTTAATTAAACGATGCGAGCATATTTATTGTCATTGGCAACGCACCTTTTGAGTGTAGCTTCACATCCTCTTCGAGAATTTCCGCTATAGAGCGATGTTTATTGTCGGCACGACGAAACAACTGATCAATAAGAAACCCATAGGTTATCGCGTGATAGCCTATTTTACTTCCCGGTTTCCACAGTGGTTTACTCTGCAAAAAATATGTTAAATTTTTGCATTCTTGCTGACTTGGACAGAATAAACATTTCCTCTAAATCAGTTTTTTTGTGCTGACAGATCGATTTTTTAATGTACATAATTAGTTCTTGAAAATTTCGAACTCATACATTTAAAATCGCTTCCTTTTTCTTTTGTCGGCACTCTTTAAGAAGAGTATCAAAATCAGTTTTCCTGACCTATGACTCCCTCCTATATTTGTACATCATTTGTCGTCATTCATTCTATCGTTCACTAACATAGTTTGATGTCGTTTTTCTGCAAATGAAAAATTTTTTAACATGGGAGGCAATATTTTTACTCAACGCTAGATTGAGTATAGTCATTTTGAAGAATGTTAGAACATCAATGGAAGTAATGTTTGCATCGAGAAAATGTGCTCATTTAATTGCATTTTATCTTATTTCAAAGTTTCACTGTTGGAAAACATGCAAAAATAATGCAAGCATGAGCAGTAAAGAAAACGCATTTATTATGTAACAGCGGCAGTAGCGCGCAAATCGAAACAATTCAACCACAATTTAAAAGATGAAAGCGTAAGAAGGAAGTGCATTCACTACAGCGACGAGAAGCACATTGAAATCACGTACAAATGTGTCCCTATTCCTTATGGCAACTGCCCTTCCAAGAGCCGTTCAAACTATATTTCTTTCAAAAATTGCAAGAACAATTAATATAAATGTCTGACAATTAGATAATTCATGCATACTAATCTCATACCTCTTCAATGATTCGAGAAATTATAGACGGTTGTGTTGCTTCCTGAATTGAAAATTCACGATCGAACGCTATTAACCCTGACTGAAAATTCTCTTTTTGAAAGTGATCCTCGTTATAGCGCGCTGCAATAAACCTCGAGGAAAAAAGTAAAATATAGTAAAATTCGAGTTAAGAGGTATTGATTGGCTATCAGTTTCATTAGTCACGAGAATAACTGCTATAATGCTAAAGAAGTTCTTCATTATCTCAGTGGAATAATCAAAAATTAAATCACCTACTTTGTGTTCGAGGATATCCTGTACTGAGAGAGTCTCCTTTCCAAATTTGTTGAATTGTGGCCAATACTTGACCACCTGAAATGTGCTCGGTAATTTTCCATGCCAGCTCAAATGAATGTTTATTATTAATAGGCCGTATGAGTGAAAAATCTCAGAGAAAACTTCGTAACAAACTAAATGAAACCTGGATTAAACCATACTATGAAAATAGCCCAAATAGATAAAGCTGTTAAAGCGCCCATTTCCTGAAACGGATCACTATATTCTCATTTCACGAATCAATCTTCACAAACGCAATCATATTTTTGTTGATTACTGGGAAAATGGTTGTAATATACAATAATAGTAGCGACCCAACTTCTCGTCGTATCGTAGTGTCCCTTCAGTTACCATCTTCGCTGCCATAAGACCACCGAAAATCTTTGACGACGAGTAAGCGCAAGTCAATGTATCTCGTTCCCATTGACGATTTGACGACCTGTTTCAGCCGAAAAGAGATTACACCCTCACTCAAGCTGTGCTATAAAAAGAACACTGAAAATGAAACAAAAAAACTTACACTCTTAGTTCGATTTCTGCTTGAAAAAATTTCTTGGTTGAATTTCATACCTCATATAAATAAAATAATCGTATTTTCCTAAACCATTCTTATAGCATAGACTATGGAAGCACAAATCCTCGAAAAATTTGAGTTTAAATGCAAAAAAAAAAAATTCAGCTGGAGGAATAATCTGTGCACAAGTTGTGATAGCAGAACATAAGATCCTGTAGCATAACACGAAATCTCACAACATTAAGGTTATCTAAAATTGCGTTCAACCTTGCGCTTACTATATTTTGAGCTCTTTGCAGAAGGGTCATGAATCTAGGCGACTACTTTCAACTCATCGTTTCTTAAAAGTGATTTGCTTGGTATTTTTAGGTTCCTTGATTTCCGCGTATTCTTTTTTATTTACACTACATAATTAAATAAACACGCTGAAATAGCTAGTGTTTTGTTCAATAAACATCAGGAAAACAAGAGAAATGAGACCAAAATTTGAGACCGAACGATAACATAGGACAGAATATTCACTTATCAGCGTATCCGCCCCACAAATCGACCACAATTTCGCCTTTGTAGATAACGGCCAGTGCCAAGCCTTCACGCTCATCCTCAAGTAACTCACTGAAAATGAGCATTTGTGTTCTTATTGAATTACTTCACTGTAGAGCAAGTTAATTTCCTTTATCTGGTGAGCAATTGAGAAAGAGAGAGCCAACAGCTAGCGCAGAATAAATAGCAGTAGAGGGTGGGGGGGGGGGGGGGGCAAGTGGGAGGCTTGTGATGTACGTTTGAAGGCATAGGATGACATGGAAATTTCTCTAGGGAATAATGAACAAATCGATTAAATTAATTAAAATACTTGTTCGCTTATCCAAGTCATTCATGGGCACTTAATCTAACACCACCCTCCCCCCCCCCCCCTCCTCTACCTCCTTTCTTAAATTTCAACAAATCACTGCTGGTTCTGTGAGGCAACAAATTTTAGCGTCCATATGTCTGGCAAAAACAAGTTCACAACTAGGCTCAAATTTGTCCCGATGGCTATCAAAATTTGTACAAGAAGCTCATATAACATATAACTTTTAGAACTGTTTTTATTCAAGTGATTCTAAAAATTATCATTTCAGTGGGGAAACAATTCAATTATTGCTGCAAGCAACTTTTAGCGACAAAACTACGCAAACTTCCAATTTCTGTCGCTGTAAAATCAAAGAAAAAACAATTGTTCGGTTGCTGCACAAGTGCTGAGAGACCCGATACACTTTTTCGTCATGAAAAGAATTGAAATTATTCCAAATGTCGAAACTCCTTAGAAATTTCTATAAGTTGCTGCTTTGCGTTGCAACTTAAGCTGACGGAAGCGGAGCAAAGAAAATGGTGTTCTCAGTGACCACCATCTCTTCTCACTTCTTCTTGAATCCTCTATAGAGATGAGCGGTTGAACACTGCCCGCGCCGTTCTCCTTTTAGGACTCAAGAGCTGAAATTGATCACCACCACTTCTCCATTCAAGTTTGTCCAGCTCTTGCAAAAACACTTTCACATCGTTCGTTGAATAGAGGGCTAAATTACTTATTGAAAAGGATTGGTCATCAAGGTGGCTCTATTACTAGCTTAGTCACTGATAATCCTACAAGGTACAAATAATGAGAACTATTCCGCCATCACTTTCTCGGGCATATTTCCCCAATAATGCTTGCAAGAAATTATTTACATTAGTTTCGAGGATACTTTAGCCGAGGGTCGATGACCCTTATCGATGGTGTAAGCCGCCGGGCCTGCTACCGCGATGCAGTAGCAGGATGCGACACTTTAGATATATCTTTCAAAATAAGTTTCATCCAATCGATGGTTTTTATGCATTCAAAAATATGTTGACCAGCAAGCAGACGTAAAACCTCTATGACGGTTCAGCAACTCGAAATGAGCCGAACCCCATCCTTGATATTAAGCACTCACTAAAGAAACACTTGAACGCAGTACCTTAATTTACATATACATAATATATAACCACTGCAATTATTAAACCTAACGGACAAATGTGTTATTGCAGTGTGTTTCCTTATTATCAGCCATGTGGTATCACTGCTTATGTGACCACCGATTCCTCTCTTATCGGCCAGTGCGTATTTTTGTTGGGCTAGTACTTGCTATTGCTGTCGGTGCGTATGCAATATTCTAAGACCCATTCAAAACAGCAACAATAAAAGAAAATCTTCCACCAGCGTATTTTCGGATTTCTCGGATATTCCACCAAAGAATAATGAGTTAGAATCATGAATCGCTTACCGTATGATTTGTCGGATGCTATGAAGACGGCTAATAGTGAATCCCTTTAATGGTATTTGAGTGTGCCGATTTGCTCCCATCGTATATTTGTAAGCAATAAAAATGCCTAACAAAATGATAAGCATTGAAAATAACTTTCCAACGATGTCCATTTCGTTAATAAATTTTCGAATTCGTTTCCTTAATGGGAGATGCTATAAGACTGATGTTATTCATTGATTATTGACTTTTGACGACTAATCGTTTGCCTTTAGCAGTTTAAATACATCTTTGAAATATTTGATTATACTAGATCATTTATTGTCGAATATTGGAAGATTACGCCTTTAGTGAGTTTATTTACACTTATAATGAGTGAAGTAAAATCGCATCACTCAGAATTCAATATCTCACGCAGTTAGAAGTGTTCAACGTTTTTTTCCTATAAACATTGATGTAATCATTCAACAAGACTGCTCAGTATTATCATATGGGATAATCTTTGATTGTTTGCTCGGCTGAGCATGTTTAGCGAAATGAACAAAATAGTTGTTATACAATTGCTGTACAATTATCTGTAAAATTTAAAGGGCCTAACTGATTGCATTCAGTTCAAGCATGAAGCTTAGAAATGCTTGCCTGGTTCAATAATGAAGACTCCACTTAGACCGCCTTTGAACAACAAAAACGAGCATGTACGACTAATAAATATAGCATATATGACTAATAAATATAACATTCAGGGTAACTCAGATGAGAAGTAAATGAACGGACACACCTAATAGAGAATAAATGTAAGCACTGTGTAGGGTGGTACTCGGCAGTGCTGCATAAAAATTTTGGATATATATATATATATATATATATATATATATATATATATATATATATATATATATATATATATATATATATATATATATATATATATATATATATCAGACAACCTCAACGATCTTCCCGAGACCGTCGGTGAACAAAAGAATCTTCAGTTCTCGTTTCGATTTTTAAAAAACGCTGAGAAATATTTTCAATATTATATAGCATCAATGAATGCAAATACATGTTTATAAAAGGTGAAGTGTATGTAAATCTAGACTTTGGTGGGTTGTACGTAGAAGTATAAAAGTATACATGAAATATGTATAAGAAACAGAATAAAATAGAGTGAGCCGCTTTCACTCCAAAAATGTTACTGACAGCCGCCATCGTGCAAAAAAAAAGAATATTTGAACAGCAGTATATAAGCAGCAATAATCTTGATTTTACTTTCGAAATAAATCTCTCATTGGCATATGAACGGTTGAAAAAAAATCGAAGAGAGTTTAAGGTGGCGATGCGAGACTACACCTGTCCCTTAGTGTTTACCGTTGTTATCAGTGGTCTCAAGTACGGAAACAACCGCTAAAGATGTGAAATTTTCGAAATATCAGCGACCTTTGGAAATGCATTAAACAAAAGCGTACTATTCCAATATATAAGAAAGAATTTCTACCATAAATTGACAGTTCGTAGCATCTATGTTTGATGCAACAAAGAAATAATTCTTATAACACGTATTATTCTAACTTATCATACGCTGGTTACTAGATAGCAAAGAAGAGCTGTTCTGTGGTGATAAACCTCTTTGTCCATTTATTTACTTGCAATGAGAATGAAATAAAATTGATTATCAAATTATAAGTAGTTACAGATACTAAAAAATGTTCCATAGTGGTGGAAAAACAAACGAGAAAAATAAATTTCCTTATGAATGACTATTTATCTACAGCAATTTTAAAGTTTTATTCATTCATTCTACTTCTCAATAAATTCGTCCAAAATTTCTCTGATTTTTTTGCCAAAGTTGTTTGTTGTCTCAATATTCAAAAGGTTTTCACTGGCGACTTCAAGGAAATATATAAATGTGGCCGAAAGAGGGAACAGCAAAAGTTTACCTCAGAGCATCGACAGATACCTAGTTGTGACCTCCGTTGAAGGGTCTTTGCTGAAACGGAAACAAATTTTTCGTATCTATTCAAGAATTGGCATGCTTCCAATACCTAAATGGGAAGATATTTCATGACCTAAAAATAAAAATAATAGGAAAAAGTAAAAAATGTAGAAGGATATGGTGTGTGAAATAAGTTGGGATGGTAAACCATATATTAATGTGAACACTATATATATATATATATATATATATATATATATATATATATATATATATATATATATATATATATATATATATATATATATATATATATATATATATATATATATATATATATATATATATATATATATATATATATATATGCAGCTTCTGCTATGGATAAAATACACAAGTTCCATGTTTTATTCTCTAAGAATCGTTTTCCTTCTGATAAGTAGCTTGAGACCAGAAATGCAACTTGATCTATAGAGATTCGTTCCTTTCAATTTCCAGGTGATCACGCAATCGCCGTACTGACTTTAGTTCAACTTCACTTATATTCATGGTTATCGGATACACCTGTGAATTCGGTAGTGAAAAATCCGACTTTATATAGACGTAATTTCCTCTTTTTTAGGATATCACTCTGACACCGGGCAAAAAGAGGGCAAAATAAGCATTTTGTGCTCAAAATCAGCCGGACAGTTACCAATCTTCCAAGTACATGTGCTGAACTCACATTGGCTAGGATTTTGATAAGACTTTTTGCCCACTGCGAATTTTTATCCCTTATATTTAAATTTTCCTTTCCGAGCGTTCGATAAAATATTTCACTCGCTTCATAAACCTGTCAATCTCAAAAGAGTTGTTGACTTTGTTCTAGTCCATTTGGTTATCCGTTATAGTTTTGAGTGACATGATGCTCGGAGACGGCTTTTGTGACGGAATGACCTTATCAGGATGTAAGCTGGAAGAAGGGCGATGAGAAAATAGAGAAGTGATTTGCGGGAGAAGTAACTCTACTGAGGAGCAGTTTGGCTGGAGGAAAGGAGGGGGGGGGGGGGGAAGTGAGAGAAGAGAGAACGAGAAGGTGGAAAGGAGAAAGTCGAGGTGGAGGAGGAATTGTTGAAGTGTTATCGAAGAAATGCATGCTTGGCAAGAGGAGTACGACAAAATTTGGCGAAAAAAGTCGAGTTATTGTTCCTCTTTGCTCTTCGCTACGAAGAACTCATCTTGGAACAAGAGTCCTCGCAACATATTCTTTCCCAATAAGCGATTCTGGTCCTAGTGACCAACAGCTGCTTGCAATTACGCCAACATTGTGCATTATTACGTTCATTTCCATCTGAGCGCAATAAATAAGGAGGGAGGAGCGTGAGAAAGAAGTTTAAAAAAAAAAAGAAGTCAGAAAAGCCTTAACGAAATTGCGGCTACCGTTGTCGTATGGCTTGAATAAAAGCTCTCAGATTTTCCGCCGAAAAATTAATGCATAGGGCCCTTCCCGTAGCCAGTAAGAAATTAGTTATGAAACAATTTTGTAGTGCAGCCTTGTCTCCGATTTCAGCTAGTACAATATTACGTGAAAACTCGTCAGCTAAACATGGAACAAGCATTTATGAATGAAAGCGCTGAGCAATATTACCCTCCTCTCTCCACCCCCCCCCCCCTCCCCTCTCCCTCAAAAAAAGAAGATTACCTTGCTAATATGGTATGTTGAAAACATATTTCTACGAGTTGTTCCAAACGCAGTACTATGTTCGCTGAAGAACAATTAGGATCGGAACCTAGTGAAGAGCCTTAAAAATGATATCGATATGCCGATTATTGGTTATTGATGAAGTGCATTACGAGAAGAGATTTTAAATAGACGTTGGTATCAAATAAATTGCACTGTTTGCAACGAAGGCGATGAAAATTCTATTGTCCTATCAAGGTGAACATTGTTGCATGAGTTTACCGATTTGATGCTTAAATTGTGATTGTTTTGTGGATGATTGTCTCTTACTGAGAGTAATGATAGTTTAGAAAATAAAATTTCTTCTGTTAAAGAGTTTTGATTTCCCTAGAAGTGACGCTTTACGCTAGAGATTACTATCCGCTTTGACAAGCAACCACACCACTAAAAGAGATTTATTTACAAACATAAGTGATCACATCCTCAAGTGCAGGATTAGAGGCAAACTATCAGTGGTGCCAGCTTCAAGTTTAAAATTTGGAGGTTAAAAAAAAGTCTCCAAAAGTTTCATGTGCAGCAAGTGGATGGAATCGTTTCGTTGCACATCGGCCATTGAGTGATCAACTATGACGGCAGTTTTGTGTACGTAAAAAACGCGCCGCTTTTATCGACAGTTTATTTTCACAGATTCTGATAAAAAAAAAAGATCCCACTCGAGGTCTTTTGCATTTTAATAGAAAATTTCTTTATTCTCCGTTTCTATTGTCATACTTATAATGCAGAAGTTCTCATGGTTACAATGAATGTACAAAAGGTGTGTGACATTTTATAAACGAGATTACTTTTGAATGTAGGTGATATTATGTAGCATCCATGATAGCGTAAGCTGGTCTGAAGCTGATAACTCACTGCGCGCACTTCAATTAGGACGTATATGAAGATATCATTTGACGGGAAGGAGGGTGAGTGGGAGATAGCGGATGAGTGAGAATACTAAAGAAGACTGCTGCCGAAGAAATTGCGATAAGTGCGCAAAAGAGCGCAATCGCTGAAGTGGACAGATGGTAGGTCGGTTCTGGCCAGCAGAGGCAGTACACCACGAACATGACCCTCATCTCATCTCATCTCGTCTCATCAAAACGTGATTGCGCTCATCGCAGCATGCTTCTTCTGATGTTCATCTGAAAAGCGCGAGAGTACTGATGCACGAGCTCACGCTGATAACGTCGTGACTTCCACGTTCTTCACTCAGGCGAGATTGCTTCAGTAGTACTCTATTTTACTGTAGCTGCACATCACGACATTTGGCCAGGCGAGTAGCCTGTACTCAGAAAATGGCTTTACCGTTGCGGAAATGCTCGTTGATTTCAACAATACGTATATTCGCTGTATTTGTGTCACTGATTGGAACAGCGGCGATTATTGCCGCGCTTGCCTTCCTTACTGTTACCTCGATGGCTCTCATTTTCATCGTTACTGGTAAACTGGTTTTGTTTTAAACGCATCTACATAAAATAATTGCCCTGCTGTAATAATTTCGTCACCTTCCTTTCAGAGAGTTTTTGTATTGCAAAGCGCAAAGTTGGCTACAGTATTGCTAAGACGGTTCACATCTTGTGATACTGTATCGGTATATTTTGCCATAGCGAAATGACTTGCTTAACTGCAACTCATATTTTTGAAAAAATAAACCTATTCGACGAAATGAGTGATAATATGGATGAAATCGTTGCAGGAGTCGGCATTGCTTTCCTCGCCGTTTCTGCTTTAGCATGGCGGTTTACCGCTTATGAGAGAAGTGATGAGGCAACAACTGGACCAGCTATCTATATGCGGTCATTTAGGACTATCGACTGCTCATTCCCTTATCGGCTCTACTCATCTCCTAGTTCGTTTTGTTGGTCATGTTCTACAATGTCTATCAATTAACTGAACTTTCGTTAACTTATTACTTAAAAACAAAAAAGTTGTAAAAATCGAACGCCATTGTTCGTACAGCGATAGAAAATTTGTAAGATGAAGAACAAATGCGCTACCCAATGGATTCGAATCCATTCCAGCAAATTTGAAACAGAGATTGGTAGAAATCGTTCTATCATCTAATTTATAATATTTTCGATATTAGCGCATAAATAGTGTACATTAGAATTCGTATCATCAACTATCCAACGAACACCGATTATTATTGAATATTAAAAAAAAAAAACATTACAAGCGATAAAATAGTTGCTTTTGAAAGCGGTTGAGAATTTTCATTAATCTTATTAATCTAATAATTAATATTCAATCTTTTATTTGCTGTTTCTTTTCAGCTAATTCTTCAAATTTATGTTTCCTATCGCAACCGATGCTACTGTTTCGTTAAACCTTCGTTTAAACTAGAAGATTTTGAAAAGTTTCTCTAAGCAGGAAAACTTCTTTCTCGCCGTCTCTTTCTCCCCCTCCACAATAGAAAAACAAGAAGAAACAATGCAAATTCTGTTGGAATTTTTATATGATGGTCATCACATGAAAAATCTGCCAAACTTATGAGTAGTGTTGGCCGAGAGCCGGGTGGCTCGGCGTTAATTGGGTATGCTTTCGTTGAGCAGCTCAAAGGGTGACCTTGATGGAGAGTAAACTCTCTATGTGGCGATCACAGCTGCTCGCATAGAACACAATTGTCGCGCTAAGCAGCTTGCACTCGTCCTCTCATAAAATAACCGCTCGACATTTGTATTTCTCACTATTACACATATCGTCTCGTTGTCCACTCCATCAAGCGGTCATTTTGTTCGTTATTCTAGAACGCAATTAATAAAACGGCGATATGGCATTGGAATATTTGCAACGATCGAATGAGCCGTTGATTGAATTGGAATGCATTGCTTCAAATCGAGATAGTTATTTCAACAATTGGAATTGCGCATGAATTTTTAAAAGACAGCAAGGAAAATGATTTTTATTCTCACTTCTGATTCATTCCTCATTTCTGGGATTCTGTCTTGATAAGAAGTTTCAAGAACGAAATATTCTACTGGGGTTTTATTTATGAATATGAAATTTTTATAATATATCATTCAGCTGCCATCTCTTCACCTCTATGGAGCACGATGACTAGACCACATTTGATACGATGCGCTCCTGAAATGTCACCGCCACCTTACCGAATTACCGATCGCAGTAATGCAAGGTAGTCGGTTCAGATTTCGCCGCTTTAGTAGTTGACTGATGTTTGTCGATCGACGACCTTGTTAGCTGTATTCGTTAGATGGCTATCGGAGTAAAAGTTTTCGTTGCAATTGCAAAGGTCTGATTACTCATTTAAAAAACTGAAAGGATTCTCTTTTGCTTCAAAGAGTCCATTATACCTCACCATTTGCAGTGCTTGCTGTATTATGCAACCATTGTAATTGCAATATAGCCCTCTATTGCAGTGCCATCTGTAGCAGAAATGAGTCACCGTTTACAATTTGCAGTACCTTTTTTCCTTGTGTTCGAACTTATTTTTCATTGTTCAGGAAATTCGAACATTGAAAAATTTTTTGAACTAATGGGCGCAGTCAGCACTCCACTTTCATGCATTTGTCTCACGATGCTCTTGCTAAAAGTAGCAGCGAGATCGGGTGAATATGCAATTTTGAGATAATATGAGGTCAAAATATTGACACATTTGGTGATCAGTAAAACAAAACATAGGCTATGTTTTAATCTCACTTGAACGATCTCGCGATCATATAGCACAATTTGAGCACTCTAGCTACTCAACGCATTCACAGATAGACATACACCCGTGGCGACAGATGGACAATCGCGTTGAGGGGGGCAATTTTTAACGATTCACCATCACGCAACAACACTCATCTGATTCGCTAAAATTTCCTCCGTACGCGGCTATGTGCTACATTTTACGAACGGACAAGAGACGCTTTTGCCAACTAATTATCAACAACAACGTTTATGTGATTAGCGCATGGTGATCGTATGATAGCGAAATTTCTCTCTTTCCAACCAACTGATGCAAGCAAAAATGTATGGTAAACGCATGTTAAAGAGGATGGTAGTTTAATAGTTCTCTAATGATACTAGAGAGTGCAGAAAATGCAAAGAACTAATAATTAGTGCTGCAAAATACTGCAATTTGGTTTTCGTGTTAAAGAAATTCTTTTCTTTTTTCTTGCATTCGAGCAACTGCAAATGCATCTTAACTACGATTTTCTATGACATGTAGTAGATCTATTCCTTGTGCATAATAATATCGAACTGGCAAAATTAAAATTGCTCAATGATGGCGAATGGGAACCCTTCGTGCTTATCTAATTTGTATAAATGAGATATGGAAAAGCCAACTGCTCAAACCGGTTCAAGCTTTCCACCAGCAGATGTAATGGCCATCGATTGCTTAATGTGAATAGTCAAAAAAGAATTAATCAAACCCGATTTGAGCGATCGGATTTCATTGCTTGCCCAGATAAACTCTTCCCGCTGTGTCAATTCAATGATAGCGCATATTTTTGTCGAGGAAATGGAAGCTTCATACATAGGCATTTATTTATCACTAATCTTAGAAGAAGTAAATCTTTTTCTTTCTTGGCTGCCTTTTCGAGCAATTTTAAAGCGGACTTGCATGTAATCCTCATCATGAGAACGTTTCGCCATGATAAAAAGCGGTAATTTGAAGTCGAATGGATGTAGTTTCAACTTATGGCCTAAGTTTGCTTCTAGTGAGATAGATTTGATGTGGTGATTCTTTGGTTTTTATGCGGTTTTTCACGCTCGGCCACGAGTAGGCTTGTTAGAAAGCATAAATTACCATAATTATTTTACGCGGAAATACACATCCCTCCACTTCTAGCTTATCTAAGTTGTGCAGATGTGCAGCCTATGTTATACAAATTGTGCTTGCGAAATACATGCACAGTAAGATTGCGTCTGAAGCGTAGAAAGTCTCATTTCTTTAGCAAAACAGAATGCGGCTCAACGTCATTTCGTACAAAGTTTTGGACATTTAAATCATTAATTATCATGAAACTTGATCTGCAGTGAGATCGCTCCACCAGTTTATACGATATCCGATTCATTAGCTCGATGTTCTTCATATTCACCACCTCCACGATATACACCTCAGTGCTTGACGGTCAGCACCAATCCGTTAGTAGATTTGTTGCTTTATTTTTGCTAGTTAAATATTGCTCTTCTACAAGAAATGTGCTAAGTCAACGTTGTAAAATACAGAAATTCCATCATCAAATTGGCAAACTCGTCTCGTTGAGAGTCTTTATAAATGTTAACTGCTCTTTTACTTTCATTTGATTGTATTGAAAACTATTTGGGGTGATCTGCTCGACGCGTAAGTTCCAATCTATCAGTAAATGCATTTTTTTGACTCGTCACAAAACTGTGGCAATTTTGATTTTGAATAAAATTTGTATTGTTTTTCTTTACCACAAAGAAATTGCAGGCACAAAGAGCTCTATAGAATTAGTGATTTGATGATTATTCGGTTGGAATAATGGAGAAGCAAACGGAGAATTACTTAATGAACTAAAGCGAGACTTTTTTAACTGTGTCTTCCTCTCGACATAGACCTATTGCCATTTATCCCATTCAGGCGCTGCCGTCTTTCTTCATCATGGATTTCACCTGGATAGCAAAGTCCATCTTCTTGCTTGCATTCCTTTCGAGTGCTCATTTGGAAATTTAATTATTCGATATCTCACTCGTCCTTCTAATAACATAATATGCTGGTAACTAATACCTCAGAGATGTTTTTAGGGCTGGACGAGAATGGCAAGCAGTGCGACGAAGTACTGTGCAAATAATTGACTGCTCGAAAGCTATACCAGCAATGTTTCAACTGGATCGAGTCATCACTTCGTTTTGATATTATAAATATGTCAATACTTTCGCACTCATACCTATTGCATGCAATTCCTCTATGTGTTTATCCGTTTAAAAATTCGCTTTCGTGTGAAAACGTCTCATCTGAAGCATGTTCACATAATTTGAATGCATAAGTCCCATTGCCTTATTGGAATCGACGGATATATCAATAATCCTTTCATGACATCTTTTGAAAATATAATGAAGGAAAATAACGTCACATCCCAAAGAGATCATTGTCTGAATGTGCCGCAATATATATAACTTATTGATGAGGTGACGAGCGTAATGAAATCATTTCTCCTGACGAGTTTGGTCCGGCTCTTTGAGCTTCTTGTGCTTTTTCTCGGCGTTTGCGTCATAATTCCTTGAGCAAATTCATTGCTTGAACAACCGTCAACTGTTAGTGCCATCAGCGAATTGAAAGCCCCTAGAAGGAAAGAGCGTTATCATTGGGAGCACCACTTGTGCTCAACTACTATGCCCCGTTCCGCCAACTGTTGGAAAAACTTGCCCTTCCTTACAAATCACTTCTACAAGTATAGTAATGCTTGCTGAACAGTATACTGAGAAGCCCCTATTTGAGCCAGGAACTTTGCGATGCAAGAAGTTTTACATAGCAACACATTTCGGTAGATGTCTTGCCAAACTTGCACAATCACATTAGGAGAAGCATCAGGGCGGTTGCCTGTATCACAACAAATAATTTATCAAGCAAAGCATACTGATGGAAATCGCCGAAGAAAGTCAAAATGGGTCCGAATTTTTTGAAACTGAGCATGACCGTGAGCAATTTTTTTTTTTTTTTTTTGATTAATCTCGTTGCCAACTTGTTGCGTTCAAAAATCTTATGATATACTTAATAATATAATCTCTTACTTGTAATACAATTTTTTAATCTTGAACTTGTAATATAGTTTCAAAAAATAATTCCTACGAAATTCACAAACTACATGGAGTTAGTCTATTTCGTGGGAAAAATTTTAAAAAATGCCTTTCTAATATATTCGGAAAAAAAAAGTAATTTCGAGGAGCTTCTAAGAAATTTATCAAAAAAGCAATATAATTTGGTGAATTGCATATTTCTTGAATCTATAAAGTTTCTTCCTTCAGTTTATTTTTGCGTTTGATTTTCAGATTGCGTTAAAAATTCGCTTCGCAATCAAATAATCGGAAAGAACTCTTGTAAGACGTTGCCGCTACACCATTCCAACTTGTTTACTTTACTGCATTGCTCAGAATAATTATGGCAAATTCCAAAAATTGGAAAATATTTAGAATCTTTCGAAGAAAAGAAAAATTACAACGTAGAGAAATTTAAATCTGAATTCATAAATTCATTTGATTTAGTCTACCTAGTTTTCCACAGCTTGCTTATAATTTTTTGCGTTTATCTCTATGGTAGTAAATGGATTTCTAAGACAAATGGCACGGCTTATATTGTCTCTAGATTGAATGAAACAAACCGCATCACTAAGAAGTGTTAATACTGAAATACAGAGATTTTTTTAAAAATAGTTTTAATGACAAATGATAAACATTTTGAAGTCTTCAATTTTTGCAAAAATAATTGAAATTGGATTTTATATTGCTAGCATATTTTACTGCTATGATTGAAAACTGCCCCTTATTGTTAATGAAAAAGCGAGGCTAATAATTGAAAATGGGATTTAAATAGCCTAGAGTAGACTTTCTCCCATATACACGTTTGCAACAGTAACTGTTTTTACTACTTATTTTATACTAGTTGCTTCAAAATCAATCAACGCTTAAGACAGAACATTTTGATAGCCAAGACTAGGATAGAAAAAATATTAAATCTTTTTTCCGGAAGTGAAGTTTTGTAATCAGTTGCAGAAAGCGCAATAACTAAGCTCTTTAGCTAAATTCCACATGTGTTTTCAGCAAGTAAGAATCCCACTCTAGAGAGAAACCACAAAAAGGTGACAAGAGAGAGAACCTGAAAAAAAAAGTGGCAAACGCCTCAATGTTATAGATTAAAAATAAACTGAAAATAGTGCCATAAAAGTTGCTACTGTGTTCGCTTTTACAATCATACTCATTGGAGCAACTTCGTATAAAACGAACAAAGTGACCAAGGAGCGCGAAGTGCGCATGAAAAATGATGGGCAACGGAAGCACGCGACTGCCCGTTTAGCATTTCACAGAATTTAAAAATTTGCCGGCTTAATAGACGAATAAATAAGCGATCGCTAATTTAATGAAATCTTAGTTAGTATCTCGAAGTAGATAATAAGAGATAAATGAACTGTTCCTTATCGATATTGGAGATAAGGAAACGAAAAAATTGTTGCAGCTGAAAAATGAACGAACATATTTAGGAACATAAAAGACGAAATAAATTATTCCCGACAACTAAACTATGCTAGAATCGAAAAATGCATAAAACTGAATGATTATGGATTGATGAACACAATCATGCATGCAAATAAATATGAACGAAACGGCAACAATGCATTTATATTTTCATCGAACCAACCGCTCATGCAAGTACCCCACTTAAGAATTGCTTTCGAAGCTGAGTGTTTGTAAATCGACCCAGTCGATCATTAAATGCCTCTCCATGGTAAATTCCCCTTCCTTCCTAATTGTCTATGACTTTCTTTCTTCTCCTTTCAAAGTTGGTGTCCCAACTGAAATTTTGGTGATGCCGTCATCTTGTGGTGTAGTTTTGCAGCTCTACCTTTAGTGATTGCCACGGCTGAAACTTTCTAATAGGCAAACAGCCGTATACGTACTACACATACGCCCACCTCAGATGGCATAATACACTTTACAAACGCAAATTTGCAAAAACAAAATATTTTCGATATATTTTTGAATTGTTAAGCGTTCTGTTTGAAATTTTAGATTCATTTTATGGAACTTCCACTTTCTTTAGTGATCATATTTTAATTACAGTTGGCTAATTTAACGCAAATCATAAAATTCTCACTAAGTATTACTAGTCTAAATTGCAAATTGCTGCCTCTAATTAGTATTTTGTACGCCCAATATTGATATATTTTACATGGAACTTTCATTTGTTTATGTGCCTTTTTCGCTAACCCTTACTTTATAGATGTTATGGCTTATGAAGTCGTGGATTATGTCAGCACCTAATTACACACTACTTTAGCAATAATTTTTCTATTTTTTTGCAACAATTTTCAACGTTTGAAGAACGCAACGATTTTTTAAAATACACCTATGTATCGAGTTTAGTGCTTTTTCTTCAGGTTGATTTCTAATTTTTTTGCGTTTCTGTTTCTGTTTTATTATGTTTCTAGTTCCATTACTTTTGATCAGCCTTACTTCATCCGTTTATAGTCAATCTTCGGTGTTTTTTACAGCTTTAAAGTTTCTTCTTAATATTTCTTCATAGTGCCTCATAGTTTATTCACTATCATTTACTCCGTCTTTTTTTTTAAATCAAAAAACCAAGTTATTCAGTAGTCACGGAGAGAACACGTTGGCCTTTACGGCGCAGTAATTGAGATATTCCCAACAGTAAGGTGACACTGAACAAATCAGCGAATTATAGATCATATTCCATTCGAAATTTTATAAATGCACTTCTTCATGTTCTATAGAAATGTGCATTCGTCAAACAACTTTAACAGATGTCTTTTTTTTAGTGCACACGATCCACAAAGCCTTCGAAATAATAAATTTGAACAACAAAATTGGGCGATGATCCAATTTATTGGCTTCCGATGAGAAGTTCATTTCCGAACCACATAGACAAAGTGTGATTGTCTCAAAGCGTCGTAGAGAGGTGAATTCCCATCGAGGCCAAGTTCGTCAGTATAAATCGGTACATCCTGAGATCGCTTGCCGGGTCTTAATCCCCAACGACCGCTAGCTAAAGAGCGCTGAAAGCAGTGCTGTAAGCAGTCACGTAAGCGTACGTTTTTGAAACCGAACAACAAAAACAGACGTTGATTTTGGTTAGTTGAAGCCATCTAAAAGATGAAGAAAACAGCAACTCCCAAACGGTGGGTGAAAGGCCCAGAATCAAGAAAAAGGATGAAACAGTGTAGGAAACGAGTGCTTCTGGATACAAATGTTGTTATCAAAAAAGCGAGACGATGTGCACAGGGTTTTTTTTTGCTGTTCTGCAGAACAAACCATGTAGTTTTCATGAAAATACCCAAAAATTATCGAAACATAGAGTAGTAACAGCTGAAGTAGAAACATTTTTTCAGACGCAAAAAACTTCCACAAAACTGACTGATTATATATTTGGGTCGCACTCAATATGGCGAAGAAGCAGAAACTGCAACACTTAGTGTCGTTCACTCTTTCAGAAGTAGATAAGTTCGAATCAGAAAAAAATTGCACTCATGGCTTCGCATGTAAATTATACATGCGAAATTTCATAAGTCCACAAAAGATCGAGTGATTCTCTGGTTGAAGCCAGAGGTTTGTCACATACGAGCAGAGATATTAAATTTAAAAGAATCATAGATGCTTCCATCTAAATTAACTGTCATTGCAGACTACTGAGTATTGCATAAGAAAGAATTTTTTTTAGGCGCAGGCTTATTTCTATGGAAATATTTGTTCATAAATTGTTCATTAGAATAACAGGAAGATGAGAAGAGGCGTCGCATTTCTGATTTCCTCAATAGAGGAAGTGCTCCTTATATATGAACAAAGTTTGTGGTTGGTGCCTGTAGAGGTTAGAAAAACTGAAACCAAATATGCGAATAAACAATGGCGCATTTAATGCGCTTCCTGCACTGTCCCCCGCCCCCCTCCCCACCCCCCTCCCACAAGATGATTCTAATCAGCGAACGCTGTGTTGATGCGGGGCAGATCTAATTGTAATAAACACATTTCAAGCATATTCCAATAGGGATATTAGTGAAGAATTCTGGCTAATTTGGACTTTTCGTAATCGCAAACCTAGAAACATAACACTTCTTTGAGAAGTTCTTAGATGTAATATGATATGAATAAGATGTAAAAGTTGAGTCCTTACAAGGCACCTTCATAACATTGTTATTCAAGAGTAGCATGTGCAATCCGCTTATATGCTTCCATATAGATTAGTGGGATATTAGGATGCTAGGTTGTGCTAAGGCTTGAAGAGGAAATTTATGAGACGGGCTGTGAATAGCATTAACAAAGAGACAAAACGAGAATGACACACTCTCACTAAGAGAATGAAAAAAAAGTGATACGAATGCGTTGTCATTAGTATAATTAAAGAGGTAATGCATCGGAGTCGGTCACCTCTTATATTTCCGATTTATTTTCATCAACCAACCAAGCATTTTGAAACGTCATATGCATTTACTAAGACACTTTGCCCACCTTCACATCTTGCTTTAATATTATATGCAAATGAGTTGTTCGTCGGTAAACGTACTAATGTTTGTCGCCTCTTCTAATGCAACGCCAAACCGCTCATCTCCTCTTGCGAATTTAAGCAAGATAACAGTAGATTTTAACCAAAGCTAAACTAAAGTATCATGAAACAAGTCAAATTTAAATAATTCTAAAATTTCTTGCAATATGCAGCTCGCAATTCAATAATCTGAATGCCAAAAAAAATCAAAAAATAATTTTTTTTGCTATTGAACAGAGTAATTTATGTATTCAACACCAGTTACTTCACGCTAATGCACAATAAATTTACAAGGTACCGATATATATCTCTCCAAGTGATGAATGGAAAACACTTTTAAACAGTAGCTCTTATTCCTTTTCAAGTTTTATGTCCCATCTAGCACACGTGAATTTTGAATACTCTCAAATTTATGCATAGCCCACGCAAAAAGCCTACAGACTCACTCTTTCTACCTGTACTTTCCTTACGTTGTAGAAAATTCGTCCTTGATTATTCGTTCCCTAAAATTTGAGAAAATCATAAGCACATACTCTTCATAATGAATTTTTTTTTCAGTGACATGTGTCTTCAAAAAGATTCCAAGACCGGGAACGCCGAAGCTTGTAAATATGATTTTACAGGACAAAATTCAGCATTCCCCACGTTAACCTTACATCACTACTTGACGGTTACCATTAAACTGCAGACTACGGACCGGTGACAACAAGAAAAAAATTGCATTGATGATGTTCAACGAGAAGATATCGCCTCATACGATTTATCTTTTTGCAAGAATGTAGAAGAATGAGGAAGCAGTAAACGGATACATTCGGTGGACTGTAAAGGTATTGCCAGAGTTTTTTAATGGGACAGACAAGTGTGATCATTTAAACCAACGACATAAAAAAATGCTTCTAAAAAATGGATGAGTTTTTCTCGCGTTTCAAACATTCTTTATAGGTTAAGACGTCAAATGAGTGGGGAATTAATGAAGTCTCAATCATAGAAAACAAAAATTTCGTGCAATCTCGTCTCATCAAAAACTTTTTTTACGGCTTCATAGTAAGTTAGGAATAAAATTTTAGCGGGTTAAATGAAAAAGCTAACGGTGAATGCATTTTTAAAAAAATGAAATTTGGATGAAAGCATGATAAACAGAAATTTTTAAAATGGCTGATCTATAATGATCGCAAATAGTGATTGGAGAAGAGCCTACTGGTGGAGGAAACAGCATTTCTGGGTAAGTGTAACTCTGCAATAAGGCCGCAAGCTGTAGTGCTAGGTCTACACTTCACTAATATATGTTATGTTCACAAAATGTAGGAGAACTCATGTATGCTACATTAGACAGCCACTGCTGAACATCTCCCAAATGGCTGGAATCGCATAAACGAATTTCAATTATGACCAGAAATGGGAGTCATAAAATGAATAAGTCGATGAATATGCAAATCACTTTTGCGATCACTCGATATTCATAAGGAGTAGTACATCATCTACGCTATAAAGGGGCATTCCATTAAATCCACTCTATTTAGTGGATCTTCGATGGCTTTTGAGTGGATATGTACAGATATGCGGATGGATCCAAACTTCGTAACTTTGTAACAAAAAATATGAAAATAGAAAAAAATAATAATAAGAAGGACTTCATAAATTTCATAAAACTTCAGGCTGTAAAATTTCATAAAGCAACAAATAATGAGAAGGAAGACGGGTAAATGGACTTCAGGCTAAGTTAATATTGCACTGTAAAGTAAAGCATAGAATAATCAGTATATCAATTGCTTGTATTAAGAGTGAAGCATCAACGCGAATAGCAATCAGAATTAAAAGCACAAATAAAGTGTCGCCTACAACTACAACGACCAGAGACATCTATGCATCAAGCCGAATTAAAAGCACAAATTGTTGCATATTTAACAGCTTTCATAGAAAACGACTGTAATGCTGCGTGCTTCTGTAAAATTCACGGAATAGGGGGTGTTCACGATCGTCGACTAACGTTGAAAATTTAAAATATCTAGTGGTTTTCTAAAGTTCAGCAAATTCAGAATCGCAGTATAGAGGATGTCATATAACTCGAATCGTCCATTTTTTTTTTGCTGTAGATGCGTTTTTTCGGTGTCTTTACATTCTTCTATAGTAGATGGCGTCCGCAGAAAGCCTAGCCATGATTGCCTCGCATTTGATGACACTTCGTGGAATTTTTGTCATTTCTCAACAATAATCCACCAAACCGCTTTTCTAATGCTATTGATCTGCTCCATCGCTCTGCGCTTGCAGTTATTTAAAACGCTAATATTTCTGCAAGACATAGCGTTATTGTGAGCACCACTGCTAAAGTCTATCTCAGTGCTAACGCTTTGTAACTCAATGCCTTTAAAATGTGTTCGACTCAATCTCGTCATAAGATTTTCAATTTTAGAAGTACTTTTTGGATATGGAAACAGTCATTTATTATATACATTGAAACGAAGTTTTTCAACATCTGGGAGATTTCAGTTGCTAATTCCATAGAAAATTTCTGCATTTAACTTTAGAGATACTTTTATCCTGACATTATCTGTACTAGTAACAACAAACATCACCATATATTGTCCATTTGTACTACTAACTCATCTAAATTCCATTAGTAATCTCGAGGCAAATGAAAAGTGCATCCTGAACTGGATTATCTCACTCATTTCTTTTTCAATGAAATTAATTCACTTATGCGAATATTTTCAGTTTTTTTTAAAGAATAATAACATTGGTACCAAAAGAAACATTTGTTCCTTTATGTGCTTTTAATTTGGGAATATCAGTTACTTTTTGCAAAAAATTCGTACTATTAAGCTCGACATGGATTAACTCTGAGGAATAATGGTTAATAATGGTAAATTATGACGAATAATGAATAATGGTTGATTTTTTGTGATAAATGATTTCATTACTGAAAATTTCCTTTGGAAAATATTTCTTAAGCAGATGGTTCATCAAGATGCGCAAGAGGCATTCATCAAAAGTGAAGTGCCATAACTTGGAAGATTGGTATCCTCACTAAGATTTCGACTCTCTTTTAAATCCTTTGGCATAATATTGCTTGGTGCCTAGACCAAAGTTGTGTTACAGCATACTCTTTCAGAATCTGTTGCAACATGCTGCAAAGACCAAACAAATACGTTTACATTGAATTGATTATCAATAACTTTTCATCGCACAGCTATTATGCTTCTGTGCAACTCGAGATTCTGCACAAATGAGCGAAACAACGCGTATCACCAATGCACAAATCAATTTGGAATACATTAAGGACCTGAAGAGGAAAGTCGGGTCGAATAAGCGCCGTATATATTCCCTCTAGTTTTAAAGAGCGTTTATTCAAGTCGTTGCCTACGGAATTTTTAAGCAGTAAGAGCTTTCTGCTTTTGTTACGATAAGTTCTGATCTTAAGACAGGTAAATTTTCTATAGAAGAATTGATGCAAAATTTGATACGAGATCCTTGTTGAATAATCTCGTATATCACGTAACGAATTAAAAATACCAATTGGTAAGGGAGTGGAACTAATATGCTCGATTGGTGTCAACCGAATTCGCTTACTTTTGAAATAGACGGACCGGCCACATACAATGGAGAAGGATACACAACGTCCACGATAATCGAAACGAAGAGCACCGCAAGCAACGAGCGCATCTCGGCACCGTATACAACTGAATGAATGCTGCTGCGGAATCGAATACCGCTGATTCGTGTAGAGGCAACATGCTCCTCCCACAAACGCGCTTTCAACGCAATCAAGCATAAAGCGTGGGCACACGGTTTTTAGGATCTTAGTGCACATTGAAACTTATTCCGTCTACAGATACCCATTATCTGCAACAAAATTGCTTTTAAACAATCCTCAGGTAGAGATAGTGTAAGGTAGTTTTACGAGGTAACGAGACACTTTCGACGATTATCGTTTTATTCGAAAATCTATGCAACTACCGAATTCAGTATAAATTGCATAGGACGTGTTATACCTATATTTTCGCGTGCAGTACTCGAAATACGTGCTCTAATCTTTTTTTTCTCCTCGCAATCTGAAAAGATGATACACTTCAGCAGTAGTTTTATTTAAGACGAGGGAGGACATAAGTAAACTTAGACTGCTGAGAGCAAGAATACAGACACATTACTTGTTTTGCAAACCTTAATAAGTTTATGTGTTCGTTCGTTGTGGACCTTTTAAAATGAAGCTTGAATCGGCATAAGAAGCCTCCATACTAAGAGAAACACGTCTGGCCGATTTCCTCCACACGAAAAGGGGAGAATCATGGAATTGGTCTTCTCATTATCCAAGGAGGCAAGGTACCATCCTTTGGGGATGCAGCGGAAGGTAGAAATCAAAGAGGCTTCGTCCACAGCAGTGGCCATCTAGGGAAAGAAGTTGCACCTGTCTCCACAAGATCCCTCTAAAGGGTTCCGCATTAGAAGATATGAAAGAATTTTTTGCTTCTTTTTCTGCTTTCCAAAAATTTTTCGAAAGTCCCGAGCATATTAGCTCTGAGGCTGTTCTACGAATGAGCTGAGCTTCTGCGGAAGCGACAAGTAGGATGGACGCGTTGTGAGTTGAAGATCGGCGTTTCAGTTGTAGGCAAAATAAAGTCCTATGCAGTTAAGTGGCATTTGAACCATTTTGATAAAAAGTAAACTATGCTTTCGCCAGAGACAATCTGAGAAAATCAGAAAGAAACCAATAAAAACATTGCTGCAATGTAATTATGCATGCAACAATTCCTTATCTTTCTCTCATCTTTTCTGTATACATACCCTTTGCGACAATTATGTGAAGTGTTGCAATCCTAGTAGCTTTTTGCGCTTTTAAAATACGTTTTCCAACTCATCGAAGAACAACAAATTGAAAGAACGAAGGAAACGATGAACGAAGCAGGAACGAATTTTCTGGACGCTCAAATTAAAGTGCACAATGTTCGGCTGCCCTCTAATTTTTTACAGATAGCTGAATGATTTTAGAATCAACTGTACAATAATTCATAAGCTTTCTTTTTCAAACACATTGCTTCAATTTCTATGGAAATGAAGGTTTTAAATAACTGTGAGCTAAGAATCATGGCAACAATAAACTTCCTTTGCTGTAACGTTTTTGCCTCATTTCTCTCCTATTGTTGCAATATGGAGCACCTCTTCCTTGATCCCATGAGAGCGGGATAATTCGGTAGCCATGTCTTACCCTTCCAAACGTGCATAAGAAAATCATTTTTGCAATCAGTTAGAGTAGAAAAACCTGAATGAAAAAATATTTGGTGCAACTATGGAATGTTATTTTATTTTAAGAAATTCTCCATGCCAATCTTGTGGATGAACGTTCTATGACTAGTTATGGTCCTCTGAGGGCAAAATGTACTTTGAAATTTGCTGCATTCGGTTCCTCAGCATACCGGAAAAACACTCGTGGCATCGAAATCATTAACAATTGATTGATTATATTTTGGAGAATAGAAGCGGGACGGATTCATCCATAGAAAGGATCTATTCAGACAATTGAAAGCTTAACTGCAAGCCAGTGCTGTGCATAACTGAAAAAAACGCATGGCTTATGAGAGAGCATTGGCTGCTTGGAGAGAAAAAGCTGGTAAGAGTTGTAATTTGAATAAACAGAAATCCTTTATTCAAAATTTATTGCAACTCTTAGCTTCCAATGAAGCTCTTTTTTCATTAACCTATGGGTCGATTTGAAATTTATGAATGAAAATCAACTGCGACAAATACCAATTGTGTAGTTATTGTTTCGTCTCCTTTTTTTGTTTGCGGAATAAGTGAATAAATATGGATATTTCATTGAGGTAAAATCTTCGCCGAAACCATCATTTCATGCTAATTTGGAAATTTGGCAGCAAAGGAAACAAAATTAAAATTGGTACTTTCTTCTTTTATCATTTTTTATGAGAGCACTGTAGCAAAAAAGTGGAATAACATTTGCCCTCATTACTATTAACAAAATAATCACACGTTAACGCTAAATATCACCATCCCTACTACACAGAGCAGATCATTGTGGAAATTTCCAATAAATCCTATAAACGTAATTTTTTTTTTTCATTAGCTATGAGAGCTGAGTGAAAAATTGTTGGAACTTTCATGTTTTGAGACCTATAGAAGCGGCAAACCTGCGCACCACTAAATCACGTTTTTCAATGCGACTATGAGCCATTACGATTTGTTGACTTAGTCTCATGTCTTATTTGCATTTTTTTTTTGAGCCCTCGAATTACTGTGACAATTTCATAGTGAAGATGAGGATTAATAATACGAAATTTTCTCGCTGCTGAATGAATCGATAAATTTAAGTTTGCAAGCTATTTTTCTGGAATTTCGGAAGAAGATTTAATAGCATTCAAAGAATGCGTTCAGTGTCGTTCGCTTCCCCCATGTGACAACGAGAAGTTTTCTTAAGCCGTCAAGATGGTGCTGCGCATGCGCCCATTTAGCCACAAATCTCCGGTCTAGTTGAGCTCAAAAATATTTCCCTTTCATTTTTTTGGACCGAAAGAGTCATAAATCGATGGGAACTTCCTCATAACTTTGGATTCGTGATTTATGCACCTAATGAATGAATAAATGGGAAATGATACTGAGTGATTTTTCTGATAGATCCAGGCTATATAAGGCTAGGCAAAAAGGTTTTATGAGAATGACAGTAAATTGCAAAGTAATCTGCTGAATCCGTTATTGTCGGCGCATACAGTCTTGTTGTGTTTGTGGTCCGAATTGCATAGCTACCATCCGAAAAGCAAATGCGAAACAACACAGTGTTTACTCTTATTTTTCCAAACGCAGCATCCATGTTGCTTCATTTCAACTTGCATGTACTTATGAGTGTGGCAAAAGTTCCCTCAGATAGCACATTTCACGAGAGCGAACTAAAATATTTATTATGATCTTCGTAGCCCGAATATTTACAACGTATTTGTCCTCAGAACACCTCAAATATTCCGCGTCGAAATTTCCACCGAAAGGTGCAAAACTGTGTTTTGAGATATTTTATTTGCTTGCTGAAGTTTTGCACGCTTTTGCAATGAGAGTGAATTCTCCGCTCTAACGTGCAATGATGTCACCGCAAAGCTTATGTAAGTGCCAAAAAAAGTTGCGCAAACGACTCGTCTGTTACGGATGCGGAACAGTGATGCGTCGAGATGAAATATTGTCACTGCGATGTAGCAATCACCAAAAAATGCACTAAGTGGGGATATTTTAATAGCTAGCCTTGAAATCTTCACTTTAAAATAGTCACTATTTTCTTAGTCAAAACCTTTCAACAACTAATAGAGTGCTTGCTGCCTATACTGACCGCAGATACAATTAGGCTGAGGTGCCTTTTTTGCACGTTGTACAAGATATCCTTGCTGTAGATACCATCGAGATATCCTGTCTGCCCAGACAAGTGTCGGAAACAAATTCCTGTCTTCAGCTTAGGCGGTCTCTCACTTGGAGATTATTAAATCTACCTCACAATAAACGACCATCCCTCTCCTGCCTTTCATCGCTATTGACGGTCCCAGCAACCGTTTAATGTGACGTAAACATCCACCACCATGCAGTTTCGCCAGTCGAGAAATCCGAATGCTTCAACAAATGGGAACAATTTTTTAAAACTTCATCGTCGAAGGTTAGACTTGATAGGTTTTCCGGTTTTAGCCAGAATGGGAAGCTAATGTAGCTGAGGAACTCTTCCCGGTTTTCGCTGCGCGACCAAGAAACTCAGCACCCTACGAACGCAGCAGCTCTGATATACTTGATTTCGCACGCTAGAGACTACAGCAGTCAAATCAGGTGAAAAGCTCTACCGCCAAGATGCCCATAACTGCTGTCCGGCGAGTTTGCACCTTTCCATCGCCAGGGATCATTAACTAAACTCGCAGTAGAGTACTTGGCTTGCGGATTCCTCAAAAGAGGCCTGTCCCACGAAGTGCCTGTGGCAAGTGATCGGTTCTTGTTCTCTGCGCTCGGAATAAGGATTGTGCCGCTAAGCCCATGAGCTTTAACTGCAACCAAACGTGTGGATCATGGTCGCCTCGCCCAGGAAAGTGAGATAGTTATAGATAAACGAGATTTTGGGATAATAACTCTTTGCTTTGAGAATTTTTGTTGCGTCGTTTACGCTTGTCGCGTCCAGTGAATCAGTTATCAAAAGCCGATAAACCCATCAAGCAATAAGCCTACGTCAGCTGATGTCGTTGGAACCACTGCGCAAGTTCGCTTCCAGTTCAACCGTCACTCGGAAATTACATGCTCAATGTGTTAAAACCGACGATCACATAGCTTCATGAAAAGAAGACGACCGTAAACAAACAAACAAACAAACAAACAACAACGAAGATTACGAGCGTTTGTGAAAAAAAAAAGAAAATAAAAGACTCTCACACAATGGATGTGAGAAGGCCGCTCTTTTTGTACGACGTCAATCACCCACAATAACTGCATCATAAGCGCATAATGCTCGAGATATCACAGCCCTTTACAGCTTAAGTTTGCCGTCATATAAAATCCAAAAAATTCTAGTCGCTTCACTTAACAACAACCAATCGGTACATCTCACCATTCGAGCGCCTACAAGAACAAATAAATTAATTTAGCGACTATAACGCATTACACAGCCCGGTTGGTGCAAGTGAAATACATCCAATAGAGATGACGAGAAGGAACAACCGGAAAGGGAAAACAAAAACGTATCATCGACAGATATACCTGCAACTGTAATCAACATTTATCAAACATAATGCTTGGCTACTCTTCAGAATAGTGCGATAGAGAATGCGCCATAGCAGTTTCCATAGCTATGCTAATAACTGTTAAGGTTTCGAACATACGCGTGACCAGGACGGCTAGAAGGAGGGGTAGACAAGGGGCAGTAGGTTATGAACTACGGATTCCTCATCCCTTTCAGGTGCTTTATTAAGCGATGACTTTCCTGACACCTCCTCCCCGACATCAACTTTCTTGCTTACGTATTCTTCCGCGCTATTTTGCCCTACGCTGCTCTGTCCTTTGCCAAACTTCCCTCTCGTCTTCGTTGGTGAATTTCTAAAGTGCAAACCTTAGACTTTAATCTCCCCATTCTGCTCGGCCAATTCCGCTGTCCGTAAGGCATAAAGCTCCAGTCAGCTGAGCATTCACTGAGTCTTCTTTGACTGACAAATCCTGTATCTTCCGAAAAATACCTCTTCTCGTTCTCACTCATGCGGCTCATGTCAACGTTCTTTTTTTCGTGCCTGCCGGATAAAACTACATCCTAGTGTGGCACATTCACGAAACTTTCAAAGAACGCATCATAAAATGCGTGCACAGCGAATACCTCAATTCGGTCTGACGAAGAAAGTAAGACAAAGAAAAATATGGATTCAACGCAACTGACGAAAGCCGAAACGAAAGCACATATTTAATAACGCTCATAATTCCGATGTATCGTGAGTCTTCTCGTCGCTAGCAGGAAGGCCCTCCGATTCGTCGGTTTTTTCCATAGCCGGACTTTCCTTATCACTTTTCTCACCTAAACCCGATACCTCTGTGCCCTCCTTCTCCTTCGCAGATTCCTCTTCCTCCACAACTGCTTCCTGCGGGGATCCTTCTTCAACACCTTCAGAGCGAGCTGCTGAATCACTTTCCGTTTCATTCGTAGCATTTCGCTTAATCTCCTCTTTTCGAAGCTTCGGTTTTGCGAACTTCATTTTATTTAGCAGATATTTTACTTCGCGGTCCAAATGGCGGATCTGAAATCATTTTATGGCAGTCGCTGTCTAAAAAGCAAAACTAAGTAAAGCAGAAAACGAGCATCTTCACAGCCGTCTAGAAACCTGTGAACTACGTCATAAATGGATAGATAGAGAGTCAATGAGGGCGTAGTGAAAAAAGGTACGATGTATTTTCGACAACAACCTTTGCGACAATGAAAGATGCAAAAAGAAACCGCTTAAGAAAAATTGTCAGGAGCGAAAGTAACCCCAAAGGATGTAACTATAACTGGTAACATAGCATAACAGTTATTGTACCTACAACTTGCACTAAGTGAACTGTAGCCTGGAAAAAAGATGTGGCTGAAACTTGCTATAGCAGCTGCAAGAAGTAACAGCAGGCCTACGAGATATATGTACAACTTGTAAAGGATCAATACCAAAAAAGCTCCCTCGAGAAAAAATTGCTAAAGCAACATGGAAAAAATTACTTGACAAAAAGATATGCAGCGCCATCACGACATTCTCTATGATAAACCTTTATATCAAAGGTATCAAAGATCAATGTATCAAAGTACCAATGTCAAAGATATCAAATTTAAAATATCAAAGAATAATACCTTCTCTCTGAGGTCATTAACAGTGTAGGCTGGTGGATCGGTTGGCTTCAATGCCAACTGCGAGACATTCTTTTCAGCCCACCAAACCTAAATTCCATAGACTTTATTAGATGCAATAACTTCTTGCAAAAGAGTATGTGTGCTTCCTTGTCAACATTATGTAAGCATAGATTTACCAACAAATGAATAACTGCAATATGTGACCGTCTTGCAGATTCCAAAATGTTCCTCTTCATCAACTGCACAGATTCGAGCATATCATAATTTTGCTTATCCACAAGTGGTAGTGATCCTTATATTGCATGTCGACTTGAAAAGCACCACATTATTCAAATAAATCTTGTTATTTCATGCTAATAAGGGGCGATGAAATTATGAAGCAACGCTAACGCATACTTGCCGAACATTGGAGAAACTTTGGTGTTGAATTTTTATGTTACTATGTGAAGCGATTGCAAATTATGAGTTACGATAACGGTCCTCTTCCTTTGTCTATCTTACAACCCTTCGAAATTTGGTTGTTGAAACGCCGTTTAAATGCTAATATCCACAGGAAAATGCGTTAACCTTAGTTTCATTGAAGACCCTCTTCAACGTCGTTATCTCCACTTCTGTGAAAATTTCGACAGCAGTGAGATTCTCGCTCAATGCCAAAAACATTTCTGTATGGTTGAACAACGACAATAGATCGGCCACCACAGCTGGACGTTCCTTTAAAAAATTGAACAAAATTAGCTCAAACAGACAAAACTGAGAACAGCTTTCACAGATCAGTATATCTAGATTCCAACTGAGAAATATTTTTAATGCAATCGTTGAAAAGAAAATAGGCCTTGAAAAAGAGCAAATCCAAGTGAGAGATTTTTTCCTGCAGTTCAAATAGGAAACAAGAGATAAATAAATAAATTTTCTAATTTTCCAAAAGATAAACACAAAGCCAACTTTTCAAAAGATAAGCATAAAAGAAAAAGACAATAAAGCAGAATGCAGAAAGATTCGAAGAAAAAAACGATAAGAAAGATTGAAGAATGAAACCTTTTAACGAGAAAAGCGCATGTAAAGTCAGCTAAAACACAAGTGTCGAAGCACAATATGAGAATAAAATATAAAACGGAAAAATGAAAAAAGGCAAAATATGCAAATGACGAGAACATTCTCAAGTATGGCAAAGCTTTCATTGTGAAGATTCAGAAATGAAAAGCGATCAGGAAGAGAGAATAACTTCGATGACGTACTATCTGAATTTAAATGAAGGTTTAGGCCAAATAACCTGGAATTCTTTTATGCGGAATTTGATCGGTTTCAGCAAAATTTCCAACGATTTATGCTTATTCTCGAACTGTTCAGTGGTCGTTTCGAGATCGGCCTCATCTTCCAGCCAAACACGCAAAACTTTCACCTGCTCAGATATTGCCTTCTGCTCTTCTTCCGTCATGAACTTCTATAAAATATACAGCTTCAATTACTCATCAGCGAAGCACTCTGATTTGAAAACAATCTTTGCTGTGGACTTCAGAAACCGAAAAACAACCTCGAAAAGTACTGACTGTATCTCAAAGTTACACCAACACCCTCCCAATTTCTTTGTCGCAAATGGAAATTAAAACGGCTGTCAAATTAGCTAATAGTGGGATTGCTCTTTAAGTCAGCATGAAACCTCCAGTAGGAAAGAAGAGATGAGGCAGAGGTTTTCAACTATTTCACGCCAGTTGCTATGACTGTTTTGTGGTACACTCATGCACAATAAATGCTCCTAATAAAAACGACTCCTCCATATTAAAAAGGCAAATTTGGTGGAGACTAAATTGGTAGTAGGTCGCTCATGAAGAAATTTTAAACAATGAAAGCCATCACTCCTGACCTGGAAAGTAAATTCATCGACACTCATCCGATCCGCCCACATTAATGAACCCCTTCCACCCCACCGCCTATCGCTTTCCGATGCCCCGTAGCGAATAAGGCGACAAATCAATATTTCTCAATAAATCGACTTAGTGAACATACATCAGCAATAAGTGTCTTCAATATCGAAAAACCTATAAGAACCTGGAATTCCGATTGCTCCAACTTATCGGTGACGTCATAAACGAGTGCCTCGAAGTTGTTATGTGCTGCTTCCCGCTTAGCTTTAGTCCTCTCTCGATCTTCGAAGCTGCTCAATCTGAAAATCGAGTAAATCCAGCTGACCATTTCTTGTGGGTAAAAAGTTTGGATAAAAATGTTTAATTGTTTGTAAGAACAAAGACATAATTACTGCCTATCAAACTATCTGGAAAACTGTTTAGAAAACAACCTGGGAATATTGATAACACAGAAAATACGCTTTCAGGAAAGCAATGAGAAATTGAGTAAACGTAAAAATCGATTAAACACTCACACTTTCTTGGCGGTACTCACTTCCTTCGCAGAAAGTTCCACCAAATCGAGTCTTTTTTCGCTGATCTTTAACGGAATCTTCACAGTCTTCGGTTTCTGCTCTTTTGCAGTCTCTTTCTCCTTTTCATCGGCACCACCCTATGAAAATAATGCAATAATTCTGTATTATACAATCCCACGTAAGCCATCACCTTGTAACAAAAGTTAACAGACGCATAGAACCAATCAGAGTGGACCAACGATTCATACCTTAAAGCCAATATCTGTGCCTCTTTCTTTGTAAAGAAAACACCTTACCGGCTGGCTCTGCAAAAAGTATTCCCTTCTACAACCTAATCCTTTCGCTTCCTTTATCACATATCGTCATTTACGCATTCTAACCGTTTACCTGTATCATAACAGCAAATAGGGAATTTAACATCGGTGATGCATCTCAGGTCCAAAGAGCAGTTAAATTCGAAAGCGATTAGCGAAATTAATCGTGAGGAAATCTGACCACAGATTCCACAGTGAAACCAATAAGAGTGAAACACACACAACTAACTGTTCGCATATTTCATTCACAAACGACATAAATAATGCATCATCAAACCTTTCATTAGCGCAGAAAAGAAAGACAGAATGCTTCCAATGCAAAAATTTGTTTACGACTTTCGATAGCTATGAAACTATTACCTTTGCTCGATCCTTTTCGTTTTCCGTTGTCGGTTTCTCACTCTAAAAGGAATCAATGTTACACAGCCTTCTCAATACGAAGAAAAAAAAACAATATCGGCGCTAAAAAAAGCGTTCACATCTAAACCGCATGTAGCAAGAAAGCAGGAGCTGATGTCCCGGAATCTGGACCGTCTACCTAACATTTAGCATCGCATGCAACATCTGAAACTACTAGCTCCAGCGAAGTAAGATCACCAGCTCTGGGATCACTACAAGGTCTCAATTTTCTTTCGAATGAAAACTCTTTATCATAATGAGGCAGAAACAAAGAAGCTTTTTTTCCCGCGTTGTTCTAATCCTTTAATCTAGCTTGTCCCGAAACCTGGATATTACCAGGCAGAAAACTCTAGACCTACTGCTACAGCAGCGACTTGACACAACTGCACCAGGTATCCTTACAACCACGAGCCTTTTTTCTCTTCCTGCGTTTCCAGCCCAATATGCAATTTTCTTGCACGAAAGGAAACGCAACATTTCAGGTACGCTGTTTAACAACGTAAAGGTGACAAAGGACACCTCTTGCCTTCCTTCCTGTCCCCTATCCCGATCACTTCAAGGAAGGGCGGGGCGGGGGGGGGGGTGAGGATGAGAGAGATGGAGAATCTCTTCCTTTGAAAAAAAAAAAGAACGAATAGAAACCCCGAAAATTTCTATATACTGTCCGATAAATAACGCTCTGATGTAAAACTGGAAGTACTGCTGAGCGAAAACGTTAATAAGTCACCCTTTCAGCACACAACGGTACTTGACTGGTCTTTAGTTTTTAGAAAATATTACTTCGCTGAGAGACCCTCAAAAGTGCTTTATATGTTCGCACCTGATAATGACCATGACAAGAAAATGTTGCGTATGGGGGTAATATTTGCTTTGTATGTTCATTTACTGACCAGTACACAATGGCCATTCAGTTAACGGATACCTATAGTGACCATTCCCTAAAACACATCGCAATAACACAAAACTTCACTTTCTCAGCTCCAGCATCAGCCTGATTCGCGCTGCCTTTGGGATCTTTTGATTGCTCCTCTCCATTCGTTTGCTCTTTACTTTCGGTTCCCTTCCGCTCATCGCTTTCTTTATCTGCTTCGCCCTTCGCCTTTTCTGCTTCCTCCTTCGACCCACTTCCGGATGAGAAGAGTCCGGCAAACTTTCCGGCAATTGCTTAAAGGACTTCGCTTGGCTTCATATTAAAAGTTCTACAATATATATACAAAGAAACCTTCGTCCTTGGCCAGAAAAGTTCGTAAAATATGCAGTAAAAATTAAGAGATGAGCAGTTATGTAAGCTTTGAAAGGAAGATTAGCAGGAAGGACATGTTTTTGGAATAAAATTTTGTGACGTATCAGTAATGGGTTATAGTGCAATGCTTTCAGCGAAATACTAACCTTCAATTTTGTTAAATTAGACTATTCTTTCCCGGAATGCTCCTTTTTTGTAGTGGGCACTCGAGCTAACCTATTTTGCGGATCTGCCCCCGAAACGAAAAAAGAAAACAGACTTGCAAGTTATGACCAATGCAATTAGTACAACGAACTTACAGGCAAAAGCCGATTGCTCTTTCGGCAGCTTATCGAAGACTGCCTCCGCTCCCTCTAAATGAACAACACCCGAACCATCAACACTGAAGCGTACCTTCACGCCCTGCAATATTTACAAATGGACAACGTAACCTACTATATCCGTCGCCTCTTTCCATTACTGCTGCTGCTCTAAAATTTTGCTCACTTCATTTGTGTTAATTTCCTGCTAGCGAGTCTGATCAACGACTAAAGCTTTCGATTTTCAAAATTAACGATGTACAAAACAAAATGGAATTGAACAAAACCAAATGGAAATGAACACCTGGGCGGGAAGAAATCTATGTTATAACGAGCACCTACTGAGGAAACTCGTAAGCTAGCACAAGGATCACGTAGCATCAAATGATGTTATCATTTTTCAGTGCGACATAAGCAAGTCGCTGCAGCGAAAATCTAGCGTAATAGCAAGAACTTATAGCGTGCCCTATGAAGTACAATAGACTTCCTGGCAATAGTAAAAACGCGACATCCATTTGTTCATTACCTTCATCGAAGTGCCCTCGTCAGCCATTTCACTTCGCATAGCCTCAGCTATTCCGGACATCTCTATGTCACTTATGTTCACCGATCCAAATTCCCTATAACGGTATGTATGTGCAGCTGACACTTCATTTCTTCATTAAAAAAAAGAAAAATCGCGTATGAGCTAGAAAAACGCGCTCTAACTTCAATCTCAAATATTAAAAAAAGGTCTGTCTAATTAAACGTAAGACTCATAGAAATCTGGAATAAATGCATCGCAATTAATTCAAATTCATATAAAATATTACTTTTGAGAGCACAGTTGGAAGAAGAGGGGTATAGGACAAGCTCTCGCTCCCCCCCCCCCCCTTCACCCTTAATCCATTATTTTCTGGGCTATTAAGCTGCTGTCTACTCTTTGCAGGTACACCCGTTTCCTTCTATTCAACCTTTTACCGCAACCATCGGATGATACACAGCAATTTCATTTAATCGTTTTCTTTTCTGAACTAGTCTCGAAGGCCAGTGGCGATTCGTCGTCTTCAACGTCTTAACTTATCACAGCAGCAGCAGCTCCGAAGAAAGAAAGTAAGAATAGTGACGAAGAAGAACGGATCACCATAACCACCAAGCCTAGTTGTAAGAGAGGAGGACGAGTGATAAAGCGGCTTCCTCCAACAGCCATTCACATCGTAGTGTGCGATAGGCAGTTATAAGAAAAAATAATGCTAGGAAAATGACCGCATTTGTTTATCACTGAGCTGCTTGAGATCGCCATAGTTCAAGTTGAAACCGAAATCGTCATCAAACGACGTGAAAGAAAGGATTTTTCTGTTGCTCGGATAGAAAGACATATAGCTGAAGATTGGCCGATGCACAAGACGCTTCGTTTTCACACCGTTTTTCTCTGATGCACTCCAGAAGTCGACCTGAGAAGTTAGGATTGTTGGGTACGACATTCGCATGAACCGAATATGAAAAAATATTGATTATGAAATAGGTTAGCGGCGAACATATTAATCATTCACTTATTACAATTAAGTCATTTTCTGGGGAAAAAACTTTCCCAGGAAAAATTTCTTCAATAAAGATCACGTGATTTTATCACAAACCCGGTTCTCAGCCTCAGCCTGTGCCCAATAACACAACGAACGGGTGAACGCTGGGACAAGAGAGAAAATGCAGGCCTCATATTTGCATAGAGGTTGATAAATTACTTGACATCATAGAGGGTAGTGGAAGTGGGGTGGAGGCGTGGGGAGGCTGAAGATAGCAGTATGCATGAATGGATTTTGGTCAAAGGTACCCAGCAACTGCCATTTTAAAAATTACCCAGTAAAGTTGTAACCGTTGCCAAAGAGATGAGTTTTGCCTATTTCATCGCACATTCTCTCATACTCAGTTACGGAGTTGCCTGCGTCATCTATTCTCTAAACATACAAGTGGGAATGTAGAATGTATAATACATTCCACGAATATCACAGATTTAGTAGCAAAGAAAGATAAGCGACAACAATTCATGAAATCGTTAGGTGCTAGTTTTGAGAAATACATTCACGGACTTGTCACATCTTGCCCCTTCTCATCCTCCTCCCCCCTCACCTTATGAAAAATGAAACTCCACTGAACAACAAAATGTATCACAAAATGAATCAGTTACACTCACATACATCAATTAGAGATAAATTGTGAGAATGCATCCAGGCAGGAAACTGGAGCAACAAAATTTCAGCCCAACAACATTAATGACGATAATTCTCCCACAATTCAAAGGATAAATCAGCATCAACTCGATAAAACAACAAAACTGATACCTGAACTGGGAAGATATGTAAGTCGTACACACCAAACTTCTTCACTTTGAATCCTTTACTGAGATGTGCTGCTTGGTAAACACTACCCATTGCAATCGCTTCATCCGTATTCAAAAAATTGCTCAATTCTTTGCTGAAAACTGGCAGATAATGCAATTAATCAAAAAACATAGTGTCTAAGAGTGAAAATGATTACGTCTTATAGCATAATTCCCATTTTGGCACCCTAGTGCCTTCTTTAAATGTGCGCTTACACATAGGAGTTGTCACAAACCACACCTCTCCCAAATCATAAGAAACATCACTCAGAAATCAAATGGTGTTTTTGTGATACCTAAACAATTAGTCTCTCAGATTCAAAAATAGATCACAACAGAAACGTCAACGGAATAATTGCAAAAGCGCGTGCCAATACTGTCATACCATATCCACTGGCCAATTAGCTATGCACACTTAGTGGTTCGAAGATGAAAAAAACCTGATATTAAGAGAAGGGATAAATAGACAAGGAGCAGCTGCATACTTTTTGAAAAATCCTTGCAATACAGCCTTAACCTTCGGCACTCGCGTACCTGCACCCATCAATACAACCTGATCAACCTGGAATAGATCTAATAATACCTACACGGAAATTATAAAAATAAAAACGATCTTATCGGCTGATGGCACAGAAGCTGAAAGATCACAGCTACTCACACAGCATAAAAAGCAGAATACCCACTGAAAATAACCACACCATAGGTTATTCCTTTCTCTTCGTTACGGATCCGAACTTACGGTTTTGAAGAATATAAAGAGCATCGACATTCAATTTCAGTTATATTTACTTATGGCATTCACGAGTGTTAAGAATCGAATAACTGTCAAATTGTTACATAGATGTTCTGGGAAATATTTCCTCGACAAACAGCTGCAGTACGAGGGAGAAAAGATGTTCGATATCGATGAACGCCCATCAGGTGTGTCAAAGTCAAACTGAAGCCACAGACTTGTTGTAACCTCTTCCCTCTCTCCTAAAACGCCTTCCCTCTCGCTGCACTGCAAATATCATAGGCCTCTCCTCGCCTCTTGGCACATTCTAGAGACTAGCAGATTTCTGTTTTAAAATCTTTAAAACCAGCCATAAACTACTGAACACCTCAAGTTGATTACTGAAAGATCCAAATTCCAGAGTAACTGTAAATAAATAAATAAAAACCAAAGTATTATTAATCCCATCTCCTCCCCCCCCCCCCTCCAATTAGACAACATACAATATGCAATCCCTTTGTAGTACTACTGAAAAACATGCCAAAATTGTGGTACCTGAGCAACATCCATCTCGGCCATCTTCAATGCATCATTAATGGGCTGCAGCATTCTCGGTTCCAAATCAACGATCATTTCTTCGAGCTCAGCTCGAGTTACGCGAACTTTGAAGTCATGGTCTTCATGGACGTTCTCCACTTGCGCAAAATGATCCGCATTTGCTGACAACACCTTCACGGAATCGCTATTATTAACTGTGCATTCAAACAATAGTTCAATAGTTCCCAGCCACCTCTTTCTCACTGACAGATGTAAGTCAACTGCTCTGCAAACACCGCCCACCGAACTTATCTCTTGCCCCTCATAAAAGTAACTTAATTGCACAATAGTGTTCGCTCTTGTCAATGCGGTGACCTGACCTTACGCTAAAGATGACTATCTGGCAATAATGAAGCATGCCTTGAAACATAACATAAAGTGGGTCGACTCTCACGCAACAAAAGCTATAAATCGCGAGGTGATCGCCTTCGCTGCAAAGATGCTCGCAACTCATCAGTGTGAACTGTCCTATCAAATATCATCAAGCAAAAAGTTCTAAAAATGCAAGACAATAAAAACCTGCGCTGCCTAACTTTTAAATGGCACGCGTGGAGGCAGAGTTAATTCAAATAAAATGTGAAAGCCTGAAAAACCTGTTTGAGGCGTTCGGCTTCTTTTAACATTTTGGCCATCGAGCGCGGGTTTGCTGTAATATCTTGCTGCGTTTTCACATGTCTCCTGAATTCCTCGACGAGGTGATCGCGTAACCGAAGCGTTATTTCAAAACCTCCCAATGTACGATCGAATCTGCAAATCAAAAAAATAAGTAGAAGCACCCTGCTTCATACGCTAGCATTACTTCAAGAAGTTTCAAACATGAACATGGCAAAGGTGCATCTACAGAAAATAATTCCTGCGGCAAGCATTAAAGCTGCGCGACTGCCGGAAATTTTATACCCATCTCTCAGATAACTCTGCCATATGACCTGCTCAAAATTGCAACTCGGACTTGATAAATTTTTACTTAACAGCAAATCTTTGGAGATCCTATAAAGTATTTAAAATGAAGAGATAGGAGGAAATCTACAAGTGGTTTCACAGAAATTATCCAGTGCCGTCTTATTCAAGTAGCGCCCACGGCATGTGTCATATCTGTTGTACCTTGTAAGTCTTCATTGCTTTCACTTTTTGAATAAGGCTGGTAAAAATCTCCGATGTGCGAGTTTTATGTTATTCACAGGCAACTTACCTCTAATCAACGGTTTTCCGGGCCACTGGCAACAAGGACCCAGTAACTGGTGATACAAAGCTGGTGACGCAAGGAAGATATGTGGATAGAGAGCGGGTGATGCAAGGAAAATGTATGCAAGTGAAAGCCCAAAATTATGCAAACTTTTCAAAAAATGTGTGGCCTTTACTCGAGTTAGGTGCACTATTTCAGTCAAAGATTTCAGTACCAGGAAGTGCCAGTGCTAGGTCACGATGGGTCAGTCTCCTAAACAGAAGCTCATAAAATGTTGCATTCACTGGTTTCTGAAACGCTGTAGCCAAGGAGAAAACTCTAACCTCGCATACTGTACAATGCAAAGCAAACTACGGGCTTCTAATCTCATAATCTATGTTTTAAAAAGCATTAAAGCTTCAAAACTGAAAAAAATTCCTCGATTGAGGAGACATTTTCCAGACCGGCACGCACGCATTCGAAAGTGCAACAGTATATAGGTTGGACACTGTGTCTGATGAAAGTGCGACTTACGGTGGGCGACTTATGCCCATTGCTCGTTTATTCCCCTCTCAATGCGCATATGGTTCACAAGATCGGAGGAGGGAAGGTAGAAGGATAAGGAAGGAAGAAATATTTCTATTTCTGCGATGAAAACCGAATGCAACTGCTCGAATTTCGTGCTTTATAATCACGAGCCAGCCTGAATATTACGATTATATCGAGGGAATTCATTCGCTTCATCGACGGTCATGGCCCTCGTAACCTCGTTTTCCTCTCATTCATTGAAAATGTCGATGAGTACTTTTTGCTTGCTTGAAGTTTCTTTGTTTGTTAGATCCCTCTGTCTCCTTGTATGCTTCTTCGAGCTTTTCTTCTTGCTGAGCTGGCTGTTTCGAAAAAGAGACGCAATTCTAAACTTCGCAGCACTCCCTTACGACTGGATCTTTTCCACAACGACAGACCACCGCATTAAACTGTACATGAAGAACTGTTTAAGAACATGGGTATATCAGGGTGCAACTCCTACAATTAGTTCATTCAAATTTTGCACAAGCCATACCTAACACACTGACAGAAACATCAAAACACGACCTACCCATATCCAATTGTTTTCATCGTGGGGTTCTTCTCATTGGAATCTTTTTCCTTTTCAAACTGGTAGCTGATGATTGCGGCCGTAGTCTTTGTTGCACCCATATCATAGATAAGCAACGTCCGTGCCTGGTCGCCGATCTCTTTCCTTCGGAAAACACCGTAATTCAAGCCGGCAGCCGAATGGTCGTTGAAAAGCTGAAACTAGTTTTCTTTCGCAAGTCCCATCATTTTATACATGGAAAAAAGTCATAATGCATTATGAGCTGAAGATATTTAAAAGATGGAGGTTATCATGCGTTATAACCAAATTCAACACCTTAATTCAAAATTCTCACAATTACGCCAAATTCGGTCATATTTAATTCGCATCATGAACATCGAAGCCCATGACAACTGATCAAAAGTGAACAATAACAATAAAACAAATGCTCCGGTTAACTAAACGAACGGGTAATCGGCAGGAAAAAACTTAAAACATCGACTTAATCACCACAAATAGTGAGTAGTTGAACTACTGCAGCACGTTTATTCTCCTCCATATAATCTTCAGAAATTGCCCATTTAACAACTTAGGCAACAATGAGTTACAATCACACAGAATGCCAATTGCATCAATATGTGAACCTGTGTCAGCGTCCACAAGACCACTAACAACAGGTAAGTGAGCAAGAAATGGCCCGTGAAATTACGTTTATAATTCGCAAGCAAATATTACATTAGTAAGATTTCTACTGCGGATCACCACAGCAACGAATCATACAATTAGTTCCTTACGTGCAAAATGAGCAGCGATACAGAACACGAAGATTTTGATAATAAAAAACTAGCGATAATAATTCTCGGTGTGCTGTTCAGCTCCTCATCGCTTCCCCCCCCCCCCCCCCCAAAAAAAAACAAACACATATACATTCGCAACTTCCCATTAGAAAATACTATTTCGTACAGGATTGGTACCGGAACAGGTTATGCGCCTGATTGCACACGGCAGCAGCAATTTCCAGTACCTTCCCGTGGGAAGGCAGTCACTGCTGTAATGCGGCATCAGCTTATTTAGCATAAAACCCAATGCAGCGTACCTGCAGCAAATTGAGATCAGCCATCTCAGCTGCTTTCACCATGGCACGTCTTTCCGCCTGATTGAAGAATGCCGGTACTGTAATGACCACATCTCTCACTGGCTGCTCGGCAAAATCCTCGGTCGTCTTGCGTGCATGTGATAACAACATCGCAATCAGCGACTCCACACTGTATTTCTCACCATCACTGTAACGCCTCACAATCAGTTCAGATGTTCTCTTCGATTTCCATTTCTACTCAATAACCGTTATTTCCCAGTCGAAAACCGTCCCGATATAGAAAACTTTGAATAAAAGAGATGCTCTAAACAAAGAAAAATATAAACCGAGTTGAATACTGCCGAGTCTACGATGAGTGCTGTTTAAATTTAATCTCGACAAGGGAACAAATGGAAAAATTTATCCAAATCATAAACAGTTCACTGCCGTCGGCATGCATGTTTAAATGCATTTGACCATGAAATTTCAATATTTCTGGTTACTTCTGTGTAGCATCTGCTAGTTGCAAATTTTAAATTTTCGTCATGAATTTGGAGCAAAAAAAATTTGCTTTGGAAAGATATTCAAAATAAGATAATTGATAGAAACCAGTTAAGGCAATACAGCTTGAAGTCGTCGGTGTGTGATCAACATACTTAACAAAATGCGCAAAACTAATCCAATTTAAATGAAAAAGTAGTCAGTTAACACTTCCCTCCCTCCCCCCCCCCCCTCGTCCATTTTGTTTCCCACATTTGACTATAAAATCGAACAAAATCCAATGAACCCTGGTAGCAAACGAATTAGAATGTTGTTTACAAACATTAAATGATTCAATTTTCATCTGCAAAACGCGTCAACGACAACATAAAAAAGCTTGAACCGTTCACACGAGTAGCGTAGTAGGTCTATCATCTAAGAAGTCAACAGCCATCACAAATAAACAAATAAATAAGCAACGTTACACTGTTACACGACTGAACAAGAAAAGAGGGGGGGGGGGCGCTTCCACAAGAAGAAAATCCCGCCTTCGAGAGTGAAAAAAAAAGAAACTGAGAAAACTATGAACTCTTATGATGCATTGATATTAAAATTATGTTACACATGGCCAACAAATTCAGAACAAACATGAGCTTCTTCGTGCTGCCCATTTAGCAAACGTATATTACTTTTAATGCATTAACTTACATATCGAACTGCACTGTTTGTCTTTCATCATCGGCCGTTATATTCAAAAACGGGAATCTTTTCGTGTAGAGCGATACGATTGGATTATCCACCTTTTTGCCAAGAAGATCTACCAAGTAACCGATTGAGTGTTTCGGATACTTTATGGACTGAAAATTTTATTATTTCATTTCATTGAAGCAAAATTCACTTCTCATAAAAAGTTTATAAAATTTACACTTATCAGCACAAAGGAAACGAGAAAACTTTTACAGTGAATACAATTCGATTTGAAAACTCAATCCGTATAGAGTAGAAGCTTCTAGCTTATTTCTTTGGTGCTTACGAAAATGTTCAACGCAAACGCAATGAGATAATTTTCTACAAATAGAAGCAATCCGGGCGTTATATGAGAAATATATTTTGAATACCTACAAAGAGAATTTTTTTAAAAAAAGGCAGACGTCGATAGTGGGCGCAAAAAGCTGACGAACGTTACCGAAAGAAAACATACACGGGAAAGACTTACAGCAGCAAGTGCCGCATCGCCAAAAAATCGTTCGCCGTTCCTAATTGCAATTAAATTCGGCGTTTTCCTCCTTGACTCCTTATTCAATACGATCTCCATTGGAACTCCAGGCTTCACTAATGCAATTTTCATATACTGTGACCCGAAATCGATGGACATTGCAGCCAACGTGGCATCTGCAATAAACTTCAATCACAATCCAGTGCAAACAATTGGTGAGAAGCTTACAGATAAACTAATAAAACTAGCCATGCCCTGTTTTGCTTGACAACCCTTCCACCAAAAAACATATAAATGGTCGAATTTTTGTTAATAGAGGGCAATTTTTGTTAATATGTAAGGTGATGACACGGCAATTCTCCATGCAGTTATCTACGGTGATCCGAAACTTGTGGGAATACATCAACACTAGACGAAGTGTCTTCCCAAAAGTTCTATAAGACTTCAACAGGGTCAGCTTAAAGTTGATTTCGTAAATTGTAACTACCGATTACAATAGTGCAAAGAAGAACCTGTGCTCGACAAATAGGCGAGAAAGAAAGGCAAAAACGTCAAGGCCATATGGCCAAGTCGCGTCTTCATCTCTGAGTGGTACCCCAGTTGGATAAGCCTGCAATAACCACTATCACTTTGCAAGTAACCTCGGTAGCCAATTATACGGTTCAGCTGCAGGACCTCGGCAGCTAGAGAACCTTCCTGCTCGAAATAGATGTGTCAGAGGAAATAATGCGAAACGCATTTTCATGAAAAAACGAACATCTACAAAAATAAGGCCAACTAAAAAAATTCGAATGGTTTCGGGCAAGCATTTGTATCAATATTCAAAGGCAGTGAAATGGCTGTTCAGCGTTTACCCATAATGCAATATTGTTGTCTGAACGCATGTTGAAACGCGAGAAAAAAAAAGACGCCGGAGGGCAGAAATCATCGTCGAAACCTTTGGGTGATGCTAGCCTAACTCGATGAACATGGGTTAATACAGCCGGATTACACCCGAGAAGAAAGCATGGGCTCCATTAGGCATGGATAAATGTAGCTAGGTACGTTCGAAGAAGAGAAACAAGACAACAAGCGCGGCCCCATCCAACACTTCATTTCCTTTGCCCAGCCCTCCTGCCCGTGCTTCTCTGTAGGAAGCCAAGTCGCAGCTAAGACCCCTCCTCAGATTCATCCCACCTGCACTCCACATCTCCACACCAAAACCCATTACCTCAAGACCTGAAGCATACAAAATGATGACGATCACACATCAGCCCCCTCCATCGACAACAAACCTACACAAATCCGACGTCATCTTTTGAATTTGGCACTCTTATAAATATTCTAACAAAACAGCAACGTAAATGATCGCAACAGCAACATTGGCATATTACCTTCATAATGTGCACCGAGTTAACGTTGGTCAGTTGCCAACAATGATAGATTTACTCACTATTGATTGTAAAGGTGCACAGGTAGGAATATCTTCACGAAAAGTTGAGGTATTCGTTTAGTTGCTGTTGTGCAACAAAGGATGCTAGACGACGTCAGCAGGGAAACCACCGTAGAAATGTTTTTACTGTGGGGCCTTTCAATTTAAATTAGTGAGTAATCGAGACTGCAGTAAACAACATTGCTAAGCAGCTAGATGTAAGTAGACGGGAGGGGTTAAGAGAAGAAATGTCGATTACAGGTGTGTACTGTATATGTTTGTTCTAAACCTGCAGTTGTTTAAACCTGGTTGTTCTTTCTCAAAGCAACGATTATAATAAATTTCAAGTATGATTATAATAATGCAATATTTGATGAAGTTTTCTCGTAAACTTCAAGGTGCTACAAAATGTTCTCTGAAATGTGTTAATAATTTGAAGAGTGATTGTATGTTACGACAGGAAATAATATAACTGACTCGTCGCTTTCAACTTAAAAACATCCTTACTTCGTATTTACCTGTAATTTACGTAAAAGCAATAGTGCATAAATCTTGTGCCTCGACGTGGTACATAGCTTTTTTACATTTTAGATTATTATACCACTGCCCACCATAATAAAAAATGTTCCTCAATGTGTCACTGCTAGCACTGTCAAAATGTAATCGTTGCAAATTTGCACGTCTTTTAATTAGATGGTTGTAGTGCACTCCGCCTAAATCGACTTTTCACTCGACACTTGACGGAGGGTGGGAGAGTAGAGGGGAAAGAGTGAGAAGAGTTGATGTGCCACAATTTTTCCGTTCTGTGTTCGGTCGAAGAATTTCCCAACTTCAGTAGATTTTCGGTGACAACTATCCTTTCTACCTGGAAGGTATCAAAATTTCGCCTTTGAAACTTCGGTTTTATTAATGAGAAAAAAGATCGCCGTTAAGTTTTAATCAAGTAATTAATGATAGAATTCTATCTACTTTCCCTTCCGAGTCGCTTAATTCCCCAGAAACATCTGTTTGCTTAGTGCATTCTTAGGATGGTTGCATGAGGGAAACTATAGACGTAGCCATTGAAATGAATCGACGACTGCTGAACTCTGTGAAATATTTTATTCAGTCGATTGGAAAATAAATAAAATCCCAAATCATATGCCTACGATAATCCGAATGGTTTATGATCACGATCAGATCAACTCTATTTTTTGCTTGTTCTATCATCAATAATAATTTAATTAAATGAAATTCAATATTTTCTCACATGCAAAGTGTAAAAAAAATAGAGACAAGAAATATAAAGGCGATCTCTGTTGAGAGAAGATTTCATCACTCATTTAGAAGAAAATAAGAAAATCTCTGTAGTCGATCGAAATGTCACTCGCTGAAAAAGTGTCACAATTGCGGTGCTCTTATTTAATGCTTTTTTTTGCATGATACCAACATATACACTGATTGAATCTGTCGACAATAAAGTGGGTGACGATCGATAGACATTACGGATAGATCGAACAATAGTAGAAAAAATAGTGACAAACACATTTCCGGATATATAAAGCGGCTTTAATGTGAGCAGCCATTTGTCAAATTTAACTTAATTTGCATAAAATAAAATCCACGGACGATAATTTTCCGATCAGGGGATTAAATAATGCCTTATAGTTTTGGTTATTCACAACATCGAGGTATGATTGAGTCGATTCGTGTTCACCATCAATTACCTACCGATGCATTGGTCAGTAATAAAATTATAACGCTAGTTGAGTGGAATGCAGATGCATAAACGTACTACGTGGAGAATGCGAGATGGCAATGGATGAAATGTTGTAGTTGCGAAGAAACAGAGACAGGTTTCGCATGAGAAATGAATTCATCGAAAATGGGAAGTGGAAGTCGGCCGTTAAGGTGTAGTGCGACGACAATTCGATTCCATTGCCATTGCACCAAGAGGTGTCTTCGTAGTCATTAGGACCGAGCCGACATGTGTGTTGTGCGTAGGTTATCGTTGTTCCTCTTGGCGTTGTTGACAGCTGTTAATGGCGAGCTGTCTCTCAACAACCAAAAGCTTGAATGGATTGTTGGTAAATGGAGATCGGAATTCTCTGGAAAGGTAGGTGCTTTGTTATACCTTTTATACATCAATAACAATAATCCACCTACAGATCATGTTTACGCTATTTAAAAGTTGCTTTCTTGAGTACATGCACGATGAGTTCAGTGAAAATAATCAAGTAACGATTATATGAAAACAATCGAAAGGGATCTTCCTCATCGTTGTGCTGACGTTCTCTCATACTCGTATTCTATGCCAAATTTTTTTATTTGCATATAGAACGCTCAAATTTTAGTCAGTTAATAAACAGTCAACTAAATTTTCGAACAGTTAATGCTACTTCACAATATTTCCAGCATGAGAGAGTTCTTCTAAATTCAGCTTTACTATAATAGACGATTTAGTCGGCGCCTGATCACATTTTTTTGTTCGATTAAAAGTGCTCTTAATGCGTACATAATGCTATTTCTGTTTCAATATTTTTTATCCGTTATTTATTAGAGGAATGCGATATTTTATTATCTAATCAGTTATCTATATAAATCTTTATATTATTGAATTCTCTAAGAGATACTCTTATTTACAATGTGCCAACGTATCGTATTTTTAGTGTTGATTTATTCTCGCTGCGAAATTCTTTTTTTGCTAATTTCTCCTCTCATTTTCTTTCCATCGAATCCTCAACGATTTTGCTATTCACTCTTTGGTACGCTATATAACTCCAAATGAAACTCCTTGATTTATTGAATTTTCTGTGATTTTAAGGAAATCGATTTAGTTGGACGGAAAACAATGAGGAAGAAGTCTCTTTTCCGCATTTCTGAGACTAGAACGACAGTATTTATCATACATAAACGATAGGAACACAATACACGTATAGGGCGGTATATATGTGCAATTGTATATCTATACTTGCTGTAAAATATATATATATATATATATATATATAATATATATATATATATATATATATATATATATATATATATATATATATATATATATATATATATATATATATATATATATATATATATATATATATATATATATATATATATATATATATATATATACGCAATAATATAACGTTATGTGTATTTGTGATGTTTCTTTAGCGATTTTATTTTAGTAAGGGTGAGTTGGAGAGGGAGAGATTGTTGAACGGAGGGGGATATTTTTTCAAGGGGAACTATTTATTTAGGGGAAAGGGGGAGGTGGAGGCGAATGGTAGATTCGAGACAAAGATATCACTATTTTAATAGTGCAGTGCAACCCTCAGAAGGTGCCGCAATATATGGAACACTCAAACATCGTTTTTCAAAAGATATTCTAGCACAGTACGTTCTTTAATAATATACCACAAACGAATAGAGGAATAAAGTTCAAAGTCGTCGAGGGATTTTGTAATGCACTCATGAATTGTGCTCATGAATAAAGCATCATGAATGACAATAAAATCGTTGAAGCTATGCAATAAGCGTTACGTTTAGGTGTTTTGGCCAACCGTTCCAACAATGACTTTCGGAGAAGAGTTACATATATCGGAAGCTCCTATCGCAAGATCATCAAATATACAGTTCTTGAATTTCAGGTATGAGAAACTCTTTTATTATTTCCTAAACACGCTTTATTAAATATTCGCTTATTATTCTCCTGAAATTGATTCATTAAATTATATTATTAGAGAAATGGTTTATTTGTTACTGCAACGTATAACCCATATTTGAGAGTCAATAACCAGTGCCTTTCTCATATTCAATGCCACTTAAAAATTTCACTTCTGCTTTTGTATTTGTCTATGCAAATAGGCCTTCATGGCTGTACTATTGCAACTCTTGAGATAAGAATTGCATTCTCGGCAATAATGACTGTCACTTATGGCTAGTGCTTGGTCACTTTCGTCATGGAACACCTGCATGACGCGTTTTGCGTCTGAATAAGTTACCTCGCAGCGATCAATTTTTTCTTACTGGATGGTGAGGAAATTGAAACATTCACTCCACAGCCTTGCTCAATACCCACAAAGTCAAACTCAGTATTCCCGGTAGGGTTGGTTCTCGCGGCCACAAAACCCCTGGCTAAAAACTTTTATGAGGGAATGGATCTAATGTTATCTCGGTTATTGTTTCAAGTGTCGTTGTGGGCTTCCAAGATTTCGATTTCATTCAGTACTCAGCGCACAAAAGTTTCATAAATCTCTCAAAACTGATATAATTACGATTGAATATTATTTAGCATATGAGAAATATTCTTCGAAATTCATTCTTCAGTGTTGATTTTCTCTGCAAATAATGTTGAATGACAGATGGTTTGTTACAGATATTCAAGCTGGTCGATTATCTAACGTTATTAGCTAAGCTTTTAGCTTTAATGCTTCAAAAAGAGATCGTTCTTAGCCTGAGATTTTACCTAGAATTGATGAGGCTCAAAACGCATGCAACAATTTCTCGAATAGATAAGGTTGTGTTCTTCCATTTTTCTCGAATTTCGTAAAGAATGGTTTTTTCGACTACAAAAAAGTGGTCGTGGTCGTAAATTGAACAGTGATGACCTTCCACTCGATGAATAAATCGCTTCGCTTTTCTTTGAACTGAATGTAAAATTTAAAAAAGAAATTTCTGGAAAGTTGGGTTTTGTGCATTCCCGCCATTAAACCCATCAATCGTTTAGCGATATTATTTGTTTGATTTAATTAAAGGGTGTTAAAATTGTAATTCTCTAATTTACTCCATGGGCGCATTAAATGATTCATAAAGGATTGCACATGGATTAATATACATAACAAGGCATATCGATTCACCGAAAAGTTAGGTGCCACTATATTCCGTGCTATTACTGTCAAATATCATTGATCGCTCATAAAATTAACTGATAAGGCAAGCAATCATGAAGTCTTGTCATATAGACACGAATTTGTTTAGTTTAATTTCTCAGGTAACAAATTTCCGGAAGGTGAATAAGGCGGATGGCAATTGCATTGGCTGTTGAATTTTCGATCAACAATGTGGTCTTATTTGTGTGCGGAGTGATCCGTTTTAGTGGACGTCGTCTAGTTTTGCATCGTGGTGGAAATATCAGCTGAGAGCAGAACCGGCCGATGTGTGCCACGTCTGTGTGCGAACTGCAATTCCCTTTCGTGAAAAAAAGATAGGAAAGCGTTGCACTTCATATCAGAGTTCACTTCATTTTTACATTATCAAAACGACAGGATTTGTGCAAATATTTTTCGAGCTATAAAATACTTTAAAAGATTCCGCTGCAAATTTTATCGACAAGCAACATTTTTATGGCTGAAATTTTTATATAAAGATTGACAGTTATATAATAAAGTTAAGAACTACTAATATGATTATAGTGGAAATAAATAATGCAAAAAGAGTACAATCGTATTGAAAAATTTTTCAAGGAAAAGCTATTATACACAAAATCGTTTTTTTTTTTTCTTCGAATGAGTGGGATTTTTTTGTCATAGATTTTTGAATCATATGTAAATTTTATGGTTGTTGGATGAAAAAAAAAAGCGAGAAACTATCGCAACGATTGAATCCCTACGAAATCATCTAGTTAAACCTTTTATGTGCCTTAAAATTTTTCAATTGAAAACCTGTTTCCACATAGAACTTTCTAGACAATTAGCGAATTTGTATTTCCCACATCGAAACTAGGATATTCTACGCAAAATTTTCAATGATGAGAGAAGATATCGCTTCCTTAAGTCGAGGCTTAGAGTGTCAAACTTTTTGTGATTTTTGAATTTGCACTTCAATGGGCTCTTTTAAGCTTTTTAAGAGGGTGCTTATGTTGAGAAAGAGATTGTATTCAAAGAGAACTTTTATTTAAGCGATTCATCAACTAGAAACGATTTCTACTCGAGATAGAGTTATAGCTGAGCAAATATGATATTCTCAAAAGAACAATATTTGGAAATTTAGTGCTCGGGCATGGTCACATACCACTAAGGATCATTTTCACGATGAATGGGGCTTCCTTACAGTCGATCCAACTGGTAATGCTACGCTAATGACTGCTGGAAATAATGGTTTGTTGAATTTGCACTTTATTTATTTCGATTATTTAATCTCTTCAGAATTATTTCCTAAATTAAAATTCTCAAAGCTTAATTCTATGCACATTTTTCAGCTTAAAATAAACTCTTTTTAGACTAAAAAATGATATAAAATTATCGATTTTTATGAAACAAAAAAAAAATTTTTTTTTTGAGATTGATATCGATCTCTAATTTACTCGAAAATCAACAATTAATTAGTTGATGACTGTGATATGCTTCATTGTTATTACCATTAAAGGAAAATATTTTCGATGTTTTTTTTTTCGCTATTTGTTGTGCTTAAATTTTATCGCCATAAAAAAAGGCGAACAACAACGTAAGAAAATGAAGTCATCAATATCGACGATATGAGTACATTAGAAAAAAAAAAAATTCGTGAAGCATCGCAACGTTATTGCCTGAAAAACTTTAGAATCTTCGATGCAATAACACTAAAAATTAGACTCTAAAAGAAAATGAGCCTTTTATTGAAAAAGCTTTTCCGCATTTAAAAATAATCTTCACTCCACACTTCGAAATTTTCAGTGTATTTTGGCAATAAATTTCTCCTTTGATTTTTCAATTCAGTGAATGTTAAAAATAAACACAGAAAAAAGTCCGCATAATTTTTATGCATTTTAGGATTCACCACCTATGAAGTGGGCCAAACATCACTCAACAAAATGGTATTAACGTTGAAGGATATCGGTCGGATTTCTTTCTCGAGGGATCTACCCGTTGAAGACGTTAGTTGAAACTGTTATCTTATTGTAGATTCTCACTTCTGCATCGTCATATTTGAGTCATTTGCCATTTACTTACTAGAAAGCAGTCAGCTATCGTTTTTACTGGCAAAAGCTTTTAGCTTATATTTGGAATAGAACGTCTTTTTGAAAAAACCATATATGAGCTGACATCGGTGGGGAAATCGAGATTCGTGCAGAAATCCTCGGTTGAAGTCTTCAAATTTCGCTAAGAGTAAAGTGGACTTCCATAAAGGAAAGAGTCGATGAGATGCAAGTATTAAGACACATTCGGAAGTTCCGGAAAAAAAGGTGAATAAATGGAAATGAAGCGGACCGCTCTCCATTTTTTTCTCACCTGTCCTCCAGATATCCTCATACGCACTGAGACATGCTATCAGTAAACCATTATACTTCATGCTCATTGCGCCTTTTTGGCACTCATTGCACATTGGCAAAGTGTATTTCTTTGTTTCAACATGCAACCGTTCACTCAGTTTCACTTTTGAATTCAACCAATAGTTCTTCCTCTCTGAGGTGATAGCTTCATGCCATAAGTCGTCGGTGGTGAAACGATTGATGCCTTATTGATCGGGCATTAATTCCACTGAAATCTCTGTGAAAAATTCCTCACCGTTTTTCAGAAAAGCTCAATTTTCTCACTGTTGCAATATTTGTTCCCGCAATGTTTAGTCGCAAAGAAGACCGTCTACACAACGATAATCACGCCAATAATTATAATCAACAGAGCCTAAGTTTGAATCCTATTTAGAAAAGGTTCACGCTTGATGAGACGACACATTTCAGCTACGAAGGACATTCATCAAGCACGACGATCACTACCTCGAACAAATCATCGAGATGCGTACCGCAACACATCCGGTTCAAGGCTACCTCGAGCATACACGTGTTATTTACACAAAGCAAAAATAGTGCCCCCTTGGGTACCTCTTGAACAGTTTCATCGTGACACATTCGTGATGAGTTGGTCTTTCTAATGAGTATTGAATGCCTTATGCCATGAGCAGAGACGCTTTGCGTATTATCAACATATCGCTACCATAAATATTCGAATAAACTCCTAACTGTAATATGCATAACCCCTTTCGCTCCTCTCCCTTTAAGCTCCAGTAGGAAGAAATAGCCTCTTACCACGATCTTCCTCTTTCGTTAATCTCGAGAAAAGATAACATGTTCGAAGCGTTTGTGCGCTACAGCAAAATTTTTAGGAATAAATGTAGTCTGCAGTTCTTCTACCCACTTCCTCAATAAACCCTAGCATCCAGAAAACCTTGAAAAATTCATGATCCAAGAATCTTGGCGAAATTTTAATCCCCAAAAGGCTTTTATCCAAGGCTGTACGGTAACCGAAAATGACTTATCAGCAATGTTTTGATTTGCTTAACGGTCGAATTTCTTGAAATATCAAGGATTCTGACGGCTGAATAAATAAAAAGTGAGCGATCTAGTTGATCGCATTAAAAATGCCTCAACATCAAATGTGCTTCGTGCTGCTTTTCAAATCTTTCACACATTGTTTGTTGACTTTGATGTGTTTGATCGTCGTATATTTAGAAGGAACTCATATATCGTTATACATTCGCCGTTTGAAAAAAAAAAATGGCGACAACAGATGACGGAAAACGGCGATATTGAAATTTTCAATTCAAATGGGGAAAATTTGAGCAAAAAAAAGCAGAATTATGCCGAATGGGTGAAAGGCACCGTACTTTTGCAAATCAATGCGCTACCCCAACCAGTTATCCGAAAACAATGACACTGTACAAATCCTCCAACAGGGAAATGCTTTCGAATCACTCTTGAAAGCTCATGCCAGGGTTTTAGAACAGAGTGGAAAATCTCCAAAACGAAATTGGATGAAATGGAAGAAAACACCTCTCCCCACAGAACAAGGATATTCCAGTCGAGGCGAAGGCTATGCTCCTTCTATAAGTGAATATATCTCAGAGCTCACATAGAGGAGAGTGCCCACTATTTACTTACCTGAAATGTTCACCCTAAAGCTTATAGTAGAGAGAGGGGAGGGAGGGGATAAAAGGTGCCAATCGCTATCCGAAAACATTTGGAGAGATATTTTTCACTGGAGTAAATTGGATCCTCGATATGCATTTCAACGAGAAATTCTAGAAATATTTTAAAGTCATTTTGCAACCTCTCTGAACTTTAAAATACGAGAATTTGGAGCTCGTTTGGCGTTAATCATCCCTTCTAAGCAAAAAAAAAAAAAAAAAAAAAATCACCACGCTCTCCCTAATCGATTCCGCGTACTCTGATGTTGTGACTTTTTCACTGCTTAGGTTTTTTGCCGTCGGGCAATGCACAAAAATGTGTTACGAAGCATTAATCTGCATAATGTGCAAGTCGGTGACCGTCTGTCATACAGCGGATCACATGAGGGAGTTTTACAGACGAATAGGAAGAAAAAAAAAACAGTGGAACATTATCAACGACTCATTTGCCCAAAAATTCTCAACAATGCACTTACTATACTACTACCAGCATTCATGGTAATGCGGTGAATGACCATCACATGCGTATATTATCCTAAACGTTGAAACGATCTCCGACTACTAGACAGTACTGACCTTGACATGTGCCTATGCCGCTTAAAAGAGCTAAACATCTCTTCAGCAGTGCTTTCTATTGGTCACTTGTGTTCTAAACACATATTTTCTTCAAACTCTTCGGAGAAATTACTCCTCTTAATGAAACCAACGCGGAATTTACCTCTACTAGCACCACTTACGGTAATTCTATTCAAGTTCACGTGGTAGACCGATGCCATCCATAAAGAGCATTCCCCACTCGTTGCCTATTCCACTTTTCGTTCCTTTTTTTCAGCTGAAATAAAAAAGAGCGCGAATCCTCCAAATAATATAATCGTCTTTTATTCAATAAATTTAAATTAAATTAGAGTTCAAGCAGAAAAAACCCAATTAGAAATCAGTAATAAAAGTGAAAATTTATGGAAGAATAAACACATAAATGGCACATGATATAACTCACAACGGTTTTTTTTTTTTTTTTGCTGCAATGAACTCATCGCACCCGGAATAGAAGCCTCGCCACTAATGACGAAATGAAGCAATTCGACGATAAGGCATTGTGCTAAATTCCCACTGCACAGGAACATACACACATATATCACATGAAAATTTGTTACTTATCACGAAGTGAGCACCTCATCGAAATGCCTAGCGTGTATTTATACGACTAATAAGTTCAGGACATTACATCGAATTCAAATATCCAGAAATTTTGCAAATATCGTAAGCTGAAATCAATTTCAAGATTTGGAGCTCCTTCAAGTCAAGTAATTCATGCTTGTAACTTTCCCCAGTCTTAAGCCTTAATAAACACAAAAATATTGATATATTAAATGTCGTGATAAAATCAAATCTCTTTTTTTCTGCGAAACTTTCAAAAACAGCTCCACAAAAATAAACGAGAATTTCATGAGGAAAAATGCAAATCGTTATAAAAATAAGAGGCTCTTCTTAAGAGCATTCAATAAGAAAACAATTTCAATGGCATAGACTAGATGAGTTTTATTTTTAACGGCATCTAATATATTCATCTCATTCGTCATTACTTTATGCAGCAATATCACAGTTCACTTAAGCGGAATGCGGTTAATTGTGTCGATTGACTCTATGAAGAACACTTGTCATAATGGGAACATTGCCGTCCATATATTTCCGCTAATATCAACAATATAGTTTATCACGAAAATAATGAATGTAGGCAAGATAAGTTTCGGCAACAGCGAGCAAATTTCGCCAAAACTAGTCACCGTGAGCAAAAATGGATAAAGGCCAAAATATCAGCCACTACAATTTCCAAATCATCCTCCTATCCCTCTTTTCTCGGCCATTTTTCTTCCTTAATTTAAATAGACACAAATCATTCATCAAAAATGAATTCATCAGAAGGCATTTTATCTAAGTGCAAATATGCAGTAAGTAAGTACACCACAAGAGCAAATCCGATTACCCTTATAAAAGTGGTGGACGCAACGTATCCCTAAACAGCTAAGAAACAATACAAGGCGACTGGATCATAAATATTAGTACTGCAACTCAGTGATGAATCATATTATGAAGCATTCGCTTCTATAAGATAATCACACATACTTACTTGACCTATTTATTGTATGCGGTCATATAGAGTCATAAGCGAAGAGATAGAATAGGAGGCACCGAATGCGAACAATCCACTCTGTCCATATCGCTTATCACAGAATTCGAATCTCTCATAGAAAATATCGAACAAAAGCGCTAATGAAAAAAAAAAACTTTCAAGATCCACAAACGGATTTGGCTTTGTTGGATTTTTCTTTGCCTTGAACGCCTCAAAAACGCTCTCATTCGTCACTAGATGTATTTCGAAAGATATAAATGTTTTGGTGCGTATCTTTCTCTTCCCCTTCTTTTCTCAAAAGAAATCGTACGTTGGCGCTTACGATCATCAAGCATAACAAAGCAATAAAATGCCGAGGTTTGACCTTACTTTGTATCTCTTCTAAGTCTTCATATTTTCTAATAAGTGGCCAACTTTCAAAAGCTGACTTATGTGGCGCATTAGCAAGATAAAAAGCTATGACGCAGAAGTGCCAAAACAAATCAGTCAACAATAATAAGCATTTCCCTTTGCGTCATAAAGTTGGAAAGTCAAATCCTAATGCCATGGTCAATACCTACTTGTCGATAAAGTCTGAAAATGATTCATGCTAAACGAATTAGACGGTATTCGAAAGGGCTATATAACATCCCTGATTACGTAAGATAATCGGAAAATGAGTGCATTCATCCGAGAAAAAAAAACTTCGTCTGGTTTTTATTCCGTTACGCTGCATAACATTCAGTATTGGCTGTTAAGATGCAACCTCTCCCATTCTTCGAATCGTCAAGTGCGGTGAATTTTACCAGTGGTCAAACGATGTGAGTCCACCCTTCTCCAAGAAGGAGATACCCGGAAGTAGAAGAGAGTAAGTGAAAATGCCTCCTAACAAAACTGGGGTAAATACGACGTGTCACCGTTTTTCCATGCGTTGTCTTCGAGTGTTATCACTGCTCGACAATTAGGACAGGTGTTTTCGTTATCAAGCCAGGTTCCAATGCACTGCTCACAAAACACATGTCCACACGGAAGCTGCAATCAAATTTTCTTTAGATTTTGCTGTTCTTCTTGGACTAAGCTTTGATCACATTTACGCACATATATACCTCTCTCTCAGATCACGCAAATACGGCTACGCCAAGCTTTTTAACGTACCGACCACTAGGATGTACAGTATGAGTTAGCATTCCTACTAATTAATCCTCTTACCTATGATATGCTGAGATAAATAATAATAGATGAGTCGAACATTTTATTGCTGCCGTAAAACTTCATCAGGGAGTTTTAAAAAAAAAAAGAAAAAAAGCATCAAAAATGGAAACGATTCTCTAGCAGTTGTAGTGTTTCTCTCAAAAGTTCAACAAATCAACAGCAATAGCTTGGAAAAGTTGGCAGAAGTAAAAAGATCGAAAAATGAGTGAATACCTTCAGCGGACCAGTGACTTCCGAAAAGCAAATTGTGCACTGAGGATAAGTGGCTAATTCAGCAAGAGACGGCACACTACCAATTGACGTAAGACGACAGATGTAACGTGTACTGTGTAACCAACGAGTAAGTGGCATTCGAAAAATTAGAATCTGCAACAATATCTACTTTAACACACGTACTTGACACGGACCAAAGGGAAGGGGGGGGGGGGAGGGGGAGAAAAATTTGGCCGCCTTGCGACTTCAACTAAACGTGCCTTTGATCGTTCACCATGAAAGCGACCGCATTTACTCGAGATCACGGAATGAGTGTAGTAGAGATTGAACTGAACCAACCCGATAAGCACTGACGACAAAAAAAAGTCCTCCAAAGAGAGTGGTTTTTCGACGCCGATAGAAGGCGTGTCATTAAAACTTTTAAAGTCAGTAGGTGCAATCACGAAGCAGAGATTTTTTTATCTATGCGAAAAACGTTCCTAACAAATTTATTTCCATCAGTGAATTTTCATCTAATAAAAACTTCACACAAAAAAAACTTCGTTGTGCATCTGATGAAAACTGCTCGAAGAATAGTTCTTTACGCTTTTCAATTAAAGAATCTACTGCATTAGTGCACTACTGCAAATATGATCTATCGCACAATTCATTTTGCATATGATGTACAAAACAACGTGTACAATTTCAGAATAAAAGCAATATGTAATTTTTCTTTTGCGTTTAGTTGCAAATGCACCAACAATGAAACTGATATGCACGTTTTTCAGTCCTTGAAAGCACATTGCAATATTTCGCAAACTGACACAATAACTTTAAAAACAGATATACCTTTTTGTTGCATTTCAATATATTAAGATATAACGTAATATTTACGTAAAATTAAAACTAAAAAAACTAAAGGATGCAAATTTCCCAATATTTTATCAATGTTTTCTTTCAATTCGATTTATTTTCCATTTTTTTACCAACTCAAAAACATCAATACTTAAAGAAGTTTCTTTTTTTTTAAATGGTGCAATAAATTATCGCAATATAAAATGAAAAATTATCACAAGAAAAGTAATTACGATCAAATATATTATTATGAAACAAGTCCATCACAATTAAAGTAAAACAACTTACTTTGTAGATAATATATAAAACAACGAGTACGACGTCGAAATAATAAACAGCCAAACTCGACGACTGTTTATCGTTCAAATAAAGATACCAACGTTGAATCGGTAACAAGTATCGATACAGTTGACTCGTATATTCCATCCATTGGTAGATTCGACGAAGGCGACGTTTATTCGATAATATCGCAGGTGGGATACACGCTACCTGCAAGTCAATTCTTACAACCTCAATCTAGCAATATTTCCGACTATTCGATGCAGCAAACTCGACAATAAAACGTGCATAATCAAACAATGGTGAAACGTTCATTAGCAGGAGAAAAAAAGACAATTATACTATTAAAAAACATGATGGAAGTTAAAGCATTAGCATAGTCTGTCCACTTCGCTGAAGGATTAAAGAAGGAACCAGTTGATGAAGGTTTCACTCAAATAAAACCCTTATGGAGGACGCTTAATTCATACACGTTTAGCTCAAACGAATAGTATTTAAGTGATTGTCTTTGTGGAAGTAGGCAAAGAAAGAACACGACTGCATCCTATAACCGTATTTATTGACGCCCTATAATGACATCCCTTTTCGTGACAAACTTACTGAGGAGAATACGCAAATTCAGTGACATAAAATATTGCAACATTCTACTGACGAAAAGAAAGTACATTTTTCTATTACTATTCAATTTTATTCAAACAAATCGACTCAAAAATAAATTAACTAACTTACGAACACTTTTAATTGAACAGTCACCAATCTGACCGAAAAATCTGTGATAAGCACACCGTGTAGAGTCGAAAAGAATGTTGGCACCGTTGGCGTCGACAAAATGAATATCATTGGTAAGATGGCATCATCCGGACCTGCAACTAATAACTTGTGCTTTCGAATAGAAGTCCCATTAGACCAATGTGACCCAGTTCATACATCAGAACAATTAGCGGATAATAGAGATTTTGTCAAGCATACGGTACAAATCCGGTATTTTGTTGTTTGATGCAGTATGTGATGCTGTTTGCATTCGCCAGAAAATACAACCAACACAAAGATTAACCAAATACCACAAAATTACGGACAACCTGCAACCGTTGGTATTCTTCTTCGAGTAATTATTCAAGACGCACAAAACTATCAAATTTACCAATTCTGCAGAAAATAAGAACGCATCGGCATCAAATCGAAAACGTTTGCCAGTTGAAAATCCGATATTCAAGCCCATCATATTCTATTTTCAACATATATCAGAAAAGCAATCCTTCCTAGTTATTTCTTCTAAAGATGTCATACGATGACCTTAATTCTGCTAGTAAATGGACACTGCAAAATCTTTTTCTTTTTTTTGCAAAAATAGAGTAACTGAAAGAATCAAAGCACCGCTTGCAAAACGAAGAGAATAACAAGAGAAAATATGTCCGGATTTCAGAAACTTCAGTCAACCGATCAGTCGGTCGGTTTCGCCCTCTTCTCTAAATCTGTCAGAGATATTTTGGTTCCTCTAAGCGATCTTTGTCCCGATATAAGCAATGCACAATAATTACAAAAAGCTCAAAAATATGTCGACAAACTATATCCAAGAAACATTTCTTGGAAAGTTAATCGGTTAAAGGCAACTATAAATTCAATGAGCATTCGCTATACAAGAGTGTATTCATCGGTAAGTTTGAAAATGATCTCTTGCAATGCTTACCATAGATGAAGCATTGAGTTGCGATGAAAAGTTGCACAAAGAAAGTTGCCTGTGCAAGGTGGAGATACTTTCGTCCTCTGAAAAATGGTGAAAAATTTCAAAAGAACCTTCTCAAATTGAAAATATAATTCGTATTTCTCACATTTAGAGATGTTACGCAAATTTGTTTCATATTTAAATTCCCCTACTCAATGAAAAATGCGAAACTGGAAAGAAGATAAGATTTAATAATTGTACCTGCCAACTATCAGGAGTATTTTCGTGTTTCCTCTTAAAATACCTTTATGATGTTCTCTTGCAATTTAAATTGTCACTACTTATTACAATTGCAATCGATTAGCTATAGAAATTGTCATTTTAACGTGAAAAAAATTTTTTTTTCTTTTGAACGATGCCGAGAAATTAAAATATTTCTATTGACGAATGCCAGACGAACGGCAAACGGTTTATCGGTTAGCGATCGCAGTTTCTGATAGACAACGATCGTTTGCTGCTATCGATTCAAATCACTCTCAGTCTATACTTATAAGAAAATATGAATGTCTCTACTATCTGCGAACATCAATTTCAGAATCCGCACAGAAGACAAATAAACATTGCTCAATGAATCTTGATCCTTCGATATTTTGAAAATAATATTATGCATCAAATCATGCATCATTTCCATGCAAAAAAAAACGCAAACTGCGCTTTTTGTTGCACAGCAAACAGCAATGTAAAACTACGAAATTATATTCAAAGAACATGAGCTTCTCAAAGATCAGAACACTTGAATAATCATGACGATTTCTTTGAAAAATTTGAAAATATGAGATGCTACAAAGTGTAGATCTATGAAAAAATACCTCAGCAAAAACTAGTTTCTTTGCAAACAAGAGCATATAGATATTATTAAACAAAAGAATGAACTATTCTGTATGTTATTCTCCTTCTCGCAAGTTGTGCCTCTTAGAGAAAGAAGCAACGTTACATACAAATTACAGCATTAATCCGAAATATTCAAAAAAAAAAGAAATGGAAAATAAAGTTAAGAAAGTACGACATAAGCATAAATAATACAATAGAAAGCAGAGTTTCCATTTAAAAAAAGCAACGGAATCCATACTAAATCCTCCTTTAAAACTAATGAATCATAATCAAACTTTTAGACAGCAGTGCTATAGTTGCTATGAGTGAAATTCGAAAAACTTTATAGGCAATATATTCATCGAAAAACGAACGCCACTTTGAGACAAAAAATGCACCAAACATATTAAAGCTTTGTGCATACGCATAGTATGAACAATTATCAATGCCTCCAAAATATGCGCAAATACGCGACTACACATCAAAAAACGCAATCGACCAACAAAGAAGCGAGGCCAAATGGCACATTCCTTTCCGCCCTTCTTCAATAATTGTTACGAAGCATCTATTATCGTATTAAGCGAAAATGTTTGAAAAATTCACCTGGAGCAAGCCATGAAAGCAAGATTAGCCATATTAAAGCAACCGGATGCCATAAAAATAGTGAATAGCGCCACAAAGTTAGCAATAAGCACCTTGCAAAAGACCAGCACAGCGAGAGGAACCACATTCATCAAAATCACCGCCGCTACCTGTTTAAAAAAAATATTATTAGGAACCGATCCGGCCAAAAGAACCGATATGCTTCGTCATTCAACAGAAGTCAAAGGAAAGGATTAACCTATACGCTGGTCTATAAGATTTCCAGGTGAAATGGACGCCCCTCTGATTGAATATCACTAGCGCATCTTGACAAAGTGGAAAGATGAACATGTCTTGGGACCTCACAATCTTTCGCCAAATACACGAAAGACGTTCGATTCTGACAACGGAAAATTGTATGGGTTTTATCCTCTTTCACTATCTCCTGTTCCTCATTTTCTCTCTGCTAATTTAAATCGTAAGTCGCATAAAACTAGGAAATTATAAACACGGAGTTACTTCATTAGGAAATAAAAACCGTGACCACTATGGCACTGATAATATGGAGCATTCAACTCGACCTTGTCTCTTGTATGCGATTACTACATTACTTCGTAATTTGCATAATTACAACGTATATAATATGGAAACTATGTAGGTCGGCATCGATGGCACGCGACGTCAGGTGACGTCCCTATTCTCTCCTCTCTACTTGATTCACTTTACTGCCTATAAGCTACCCCAGTGTAAGAGGTTTTCCAAAAGCCACGACGTTTCACTCTGTATGTTTAAAAATCTGACAAGAAGCAATTTTTTAAAAAAAGAACGGAAAACAATGAAATACCTCCTGGATTTCACTCTCGTGTATCAATAATCCCAAACGATTTAGAAGGCTGTGAAAAAACGCAGACGAACCACGATCCGGTGTTAAATGCTCCTCTGAACTCGCGTTGTGCAAAGAACCATCATCTTCTGAAAAACTACGAAGGTGTTCTGAAGGGTACTACATAGTTGGATCACTAAAATGGGAGCTGTAATACTCATCGAGAATTCAAAACCTCGAACTGGTCCAGCCCACGTTTCAAGAAGATCAACAGTAATATATACTGACCAGTGACGGCATAGAGCATACGCGTGAGGTACATGTATATAGTCAAAATACACTCATTTTGAGCAAAGTTGAGTAAACAGAGGTAATAACTGATATTGCTATCAATAGGAAAAGTGACTCTTGTATTCAAGGAAACTTCATACTTCCTTTAAAACGAGATTAATGACAGTGACTTTCTCCCAGTTTAAGGATAGCAATTGTCTATTTTTTCGGTTCCAAAAAAGGCAATATTCAGAAGAATTCTCTTCCTTCTTTCAAACCTCAAAAATTTTCTACTCATAGGAGGTGTTGTATTCGACGAAATATCACAAAGCACAGTTTATGCTTTATGAGTCAGTTTTATATGGTCAAGTTCCCATTTGATGAAAGGATAATAGCCAGAGTACAGTGAAAGAAAATCTCATAAGTTTTATGCGGCACATGAAATGCCACAAATGAATCCGATAGATGAAGATCGTTCTCATTTCTTACGAATCGACTAATCGACGAAACGATTTCTTCCATGTTACGAATGAAATTGCTCCCGTAACATTTCCTCCTCCAAACAATTAGTCTCTATTCGTTCTCTCAATTCGAAACAATCACACCATCACTTTGTAATAATAACTACCCTTGCAGCTGAGTATAACGCAAAAAATGAAGGCATATATTATTAATGCTCATTACATGAACATCTGCATTAATCGATCATCAACACTGTTCGAACGAATCTCTTATCCCTTTCATACCTAGCGAATAAATAAACATGTGTGGATATGAATTTTTATGTAGGCAGGATGTCCGCTGATGAGAGGGAGATAAGAAGAAGAACGAAGTGAATGAGAGGGGGAGAAGTGAGGAGAAAGGGGAGGGGAAGGGATTTCGAAAACTTTAGCGACCCACCATACGGCGATAACAACGGCAATAAAGGTGCTTAGTGCTCCATATTAGACTTTAAAGTTATGCTAGCGAAGCGGCTATCCTATTCGCAATATAGGATGAAAAATGAAAACGTTCCCTTCTAAGTGAACGGAAATCCTTGCACTCCCCCCCCCCCCCCCCAACTCCACCCGTTGCGTGTTGGATCGCATAATAATAGTGCCGGTAACAGTTATGGATATAACATTGCCATTAACAATAACAAAAACAGTAATAATGAAATGAACTGACGAGTAGAGTTGGTGCTTGAAGTGGAACCAATCGAGGCAGGACGATGCCTAGTAGTGGTGGCACCTAACATCGACCGCGTTAACGAATCACCCTCACTTTCAATCTCGATCGCTACCACCGGCTCGCTGTCACTACTTGTGACCCTTCGACCTGGAAATGAAAAATACTGCTAGTTTGTTGTGAAAAGCAACTATTCACATCACAGATCTAAAATTCACAAAGAACTACAAGAATTAGTATGCACTAGCGTTCGGAGTTCACCGCCATCCCCCTCCTCCCGTCCGCGTTCCCGCATGAAGATCTCCACTGATTTTGGAATATGCAGGTTTCCATCGCGACAGACCCCGCATTCAACGTAATTTTTTGGAACTGATGCTTCCCCTTGCGGAGGCACAGGGTCCACTCAGGTTTCCTCATCTTTGTGAGCGATGATAGAAAGCAGGTCTCGCTTTAGCAAGCTGAAAAAAGTTCTCTGCAGAGTCATATTGTGAGGCAAGATGTTCGAATAAGATATGCTGCAGGGAAACGTGACACATGGCTGTTAGTAAAAAAACAATTTGTTGCAAAAGAGAGTATCCGGATATGCAGGACATATTCAGAAAACATGACTGGAAACGAGAATGACTGCAGTGGATGAGCTCAACACCGATATTTTATAAAGAAATTCGCCCATATGTAGGCAAATGATGTTTTATAAAATGACAAATAAAAACACTGAAGATGAGGAAGAATCGGTTTGTGCCAGAATTGCTCTCCCTCTTGAACAGAATCATTTCAGCGAGAAATCACCCTGGGGAATAGCAATTTACTGATGTGATCGTCGTATACAAAGATGGCAGCGAAGTAAAGAATACGCCAAATTATAGGCCTATATCGCAAATGCCCTTCACGTTGAAATTCTTTTAAACTTTGTGTTACTGCATAACTTTATACTGCAGTGCAGCCTTAAATGCCGCATTTACAGCATGCTTTTGCAAAAACAGACTTGTGGAACTTGAACGAAGTCGTTGGAACAATTGAATCTCGTAGATGGAAAAGGTCATTTAACCTGATATCGGGAAACTCACAACACCGTCAAAACATGACCCTTCAGCTAGTAAAAAAGATGTCTCAAATAAATGAAAAAAAACGGTTAATAAGAAGTCACCTAACGAGTCGAAAAGTTGAAATCTATATAAATTTCGCAGTACTTAAAGTGGAACGGGCCACTTCCGGACCCCACAAGGTGCCAACTTGAATTTTAAACTGCTATACTAGTTGCTTATAAAATTTCAAAAAGCTAATTATGAAAAGAAAATCAAAAACTATATTTATTACTTCAAGAGTTTCTTATGCTGTATTATTGCTATATTATAAGAGAGCAAAAGTTGGATAAATTAGGCAATAATATACATCACTAAATTGAATCTTTTATGGGTTATATCGCATTATACTTTCATTGTCAACTGCCACAGTGCTTCATATGTCCATCGTGCCATAAATTATTTAGTGCCTACGGGGAATTAATTCAATGAACCGCTACTCAGAAATAAACGCTTCTTTAACCATAGAAAACTTCGATACGTGAAAAACGCCGATGCAATATATGACAATGCTTGACCAAAATAAACTTCACCAATCTAGAGCGATATGCATTCTTCACTGTGGAAACAATCTTCAATAATAACTCGAAGTAAGAATAGAGCGAAAGCAAATCCATAGTCAGAACAAACCAGATGAATGTGCCGACGTCGCCGATGTTAGGCGTTGTCCCTCTCGAATCGCATTCAATCCCTCATCTCTCGCAATCGACTGCAATACAGCACGTAATGATGATCGATAGATAAGTTGTTCACATAAAGCAATATTTCATTGCAATAAAATTATGCGATATTAAATTATTAACGTTCTAATATCCAATCAACACTCTTTTCAAAGACGTTTGATGATGACGGCTATATAGCAGTTAATCTCTGTTACTTTTACGAGTTAGCACATATATCCTATGGTCACTATTGATTATTGCTTTAGGCAATCTTAAATGACCATTGCTACTTTAATAGAAAAGTTCGTAATGGATTCTATACAGCAATTGATAATGACCAATTGACCACATTTGGCCAAAAATCGAACACATGTTCAAATTATATAAGGCAAAAAAGCATTAAAACTGCCAATAAGCAAAATCAAGCCAAAATCACTAAAGAGAAATTGAAAAAAAAAAAATTCTCGTGTTGAATATGATTCTTTTAAAAATCTATAAAATAAATCGGATAATAAAAAATAATAATAATTGGTTCCAAAAAAACTTCTAATCTAAATGATATGAACAATTACAAAAAACAACAACAACAACATTGAATTAACTGAATATAACCATTAATGCTTTTGAATATGGAACAAGAAAATATTTTGATACTTCAACAACGGAATATTATTTGCACTCATAGAAACAAATCTATTAAACGCACAGCCAATAGAAAACAATCCTTAAAACGTGTAAACAATTTCAATCAACTCATTATAAACACATTTTTGGCACTCATCGAGTAAAAACGATTTCACTCTGCCCTAAGTACATCTACTTCAAACCACTTCTGTAATTTTAAAAAAAAAAGCAATAACTGTCGATATTTTTTCCTAATATATGAATTAATGAAATTCCATGGCAAATAATACCTGGGCAGTGTTTAAAAAATTCTGATGAAAATTTCTTAGAAACCATCCCGAAGACGTCGAAGGAGATTGACCGTCGCTGGTCATCTGTAAATACCGATAAATTTCAAAACGATATGGATATGAAGTTCAAAGATTAAAAGCCAATCAAATATTCAAAGAATAGAAAACATTCTGGTGGAATAACTGATATAGCATCCAAAAACAAACTGTTCGCGATAATTTAACTAATAAATCAACTGATAATAATTGCTGTTGTGCAATTGTGTACGCATGCATGCTATCATTTAATTTTAGCAGCGATCAAATTTGCATATTTCATCAGTGATCGACGGATAATCGGCACTATGAACCAAATGTAATACGTTATCTGTAGATGCCAATTGGTGAGCGTAAATTTGCATACATAAACCTATGTAAATTTGCATGCGTAAATTCATTTCGCTAATTAATATGTGTTCAAAAACGAGAGTATTTGGCATCTATCCCATAAGCTATATTGCTAGAACAGTCCACGCACTGTTGCCGATTTTGTGTTTTTCTAGTATTTGTGCGTCATCTACGTCAAAGTTCTAGGCTTTTGATTTTTCTTTTTTGTTCGATTATTTTTCGTTCCCATAACAGTACCCTCAGGGAACCCTTAGCAATGTAGATAGCCTAGTCTTGCACGTATTAATGAACTGGTTCGGAATTCTTAGTGCTAGTTGTTTGTTTCATCATCGTTAACAACTCCACCTAAGTATCAGCTCGTGCCTTTGTTGTCATCATTCACTTCTGATAGGTCTAGTGAAATAAAACCTGATGCTGTGCGACATTACTAAACGACCAAACTATTACATTTGTGATGTAAGTAAGCAATGGTCAGTGGCAATTAGGATTTTAATTAGTGCGGCCATGCCAACGTAAAGAGTGCACATAGTGCTGTTTCCCATCCCTACGAGACATGATCGTGGACTCTGTGGCTAAACTGCAGCGGGCAGAATCGCCACACAGCGAGTGCTGCAAGTTGGAGATATACTCCTTGCGTTGACAAACCTCGTTGATCATTATACATTCAAAGGTGTTGTAAATTTAAACACCTCAATCATAAAGCGTCCATTGAACCATTGAAAATCCATTAGCAATCGAGTGGAAGCCAACATATCACTCAAAATTTAAATCAAATTGAAAACAGTTTTCAATATTTCAAACAATTGGTGCAGTTGGAAAACGGAGAAATGTGAATAGAAAGGGGGGCAATACACCATTGCAGAAAATCCATAAAATTGCATCCCTCTTGCGCACTGACCGACATGTCAGCGAGCTTAGAATGTTGCGCCGTCTAAGAAGTCAGCGCGATTCTTCACCTAAACGATCGATCTGAAGAGGTAACGGACGGTTCCGCAGTTAGGCTCGTCGATAATTTCATTTGTACAGTTCGTTGAAGTGTTCCAAGTCGCAAAACCCATTTTAATATTATGTGAGGAGAGGAAAGGTGATCAGTTTGATTTCAATGTAGAAATGAATTTTTTCAGCGGTCAGAGTCTGAATTCATCCAACACTAGCCTCCAGCTACCGACCACTGTCCCGAACGACAGTCTCAGTTATTATTGGTAAACGTAACATGAATATACTGAAAAGCGCCTCTGATTTTTCATCGTGTTTTCATAGCTCATTCGGACGATGAATTGAGGCAAGCTTGCAAGTCTCGTAGGCTTTTATTGTTATTCTGCTATGAGACGCTTGAAACGTACATTGCCTGATATTAGAGCCATCGTACGACTTTTTCAACGTGTTACAAGCAGGGTCCCTCGACTTCCCGCGTTATAGGACAGGTCTACCTCGCCACACGTTGAGAGGGAGGAATATCAACGCGGAGCAATATCAACGCACATCCAATGTTGAAAATCAGTGATTCTAGCAAGTCAAACGCTCCGTGAGAAAATATTCGCACGTATCGCTCAAACAAAGAAGGGGAAAGCATTACGCCATCTAACATGCACTTTTCAGTGGAATTTTAGTTTAGTTTACTGCAGACGCAACAACTAATAATCTATAATGAATCATACGTGCATTGTAAAACATAAGAAAAACATTCAAAAAAGTTTCAACCAAAGTTGCTCCTCTCAGCGAACAGATTTCCGTTCGACTCTTCAAAGCCGCGAGTGGAAAGTGTCACCCGTTGTGCATCTATGTCTTTTCATTTGCGCCATCAGTCACCTTGCGCTTTTCGCAATAAAAGATCAGCCTGTTACCGAAAAGCATGATAATATTGCTTGCCAGACGCATATTATTGGTAGAATGCTTTTCTTGGAATGCTGGCACGTGAGCAATATATCTCCTCCCGGACCCGCTTCCGAGCTCCCCTTGGTATTGTTTACTTGAGACGGTCCTGTACCTCGTTTTCCCAGTCTTTCAACGAACCCATCCCTCGCTAGCGTGGAGTTTCGCACCCGAACGGTTTGATGATCTAGTTGCAAACGACAGTACTCAATGTACAGTTCAATTTCAGACATAAAAGAAGACCGGGAAACGTCCCTTCGTACTGCTTTGCTGGGAATGATCCAACATTAACAGTGATCAAAGCATTACAGATGGGGAACGCCCTGACCGGCCCATGGATTGTCCCATCTCACTCGCGAGTTCCGATATCTCCCCGTAAATGGTGTATTATCTACGGAGTGGTAATCTACAGTTACGCGTTAATAATGCCATTAAACGGTCACACGATACAGTCATGCACCATCGTCAGAAGGCACAAAACCCTCGAAGCATCTGCACTTGAACTATCTTCGAGGCCACCCTATTCGAACTATGCTTTATCTAGTCAAAGCAATCACACTGAAAAGTTTGTCCGAGCATCGTGAGTGAACGATGCGACAATCCAACCAGCATCATGTCACCACAAACCACAATTTTCCACCATCTTTCATCCTGACAAGAAGGAGGCACTGAATTCCTGGCATCTCTTGAAACGGTCACGTTTCGTGTTCTATCACTTTGTGCTTCAATTGTCAAGTCTTGAAAGTAACTGAGTGTGTTGGTACGCTATAGACTGCGCTCTCCAAGCATCAGCAATCGTGTCGGCGGAGCTTGCTCGTGCAAAGGTCACAGCAAGTCTTGTTGCAGAATTTTCTTTCTTCCCTCGCGCTCACTCCTTCCTTTCACAGAAGCCAATTGTGAACTTCACTCCAAGAACGGACTGCGATTTACGACACCCATCCCCACCGTATGTGGTAAAAGTAAGCTCGCACATATCCATCCATATTATGCAATCGGTTGAGACATAGCAAAGAAAAATTCAAAAGAAAGGACAGCTAATCCTTAATACGTGGCGATTATCGTATTTGAATTCTCTGCTATGTGAACGGATGAATTAAAGGCATTCAATGGGTGCTCCATGACATCCACTCGGGACGGTCAGGTAATTTAGTGCGGAAAAAAATCAGTTTTTAGGATTCAGAATAATAACCTGCCATTACCATTCCGTCTAGAATACTCGAGACTAATTTTAATAGCGCAATGAATTGAGATAAAGCGAAAAAATTTCAAAGTTGGAGTTCAAAATAGCAGAAATAAGAAAGTCTTAAACGGCGCTTTTGTCAATAGGCCTGTAAGCACATGGTTATGACGTCTTATGATACTTTGAACGCCAATCTGACTACAATAGCGTTGGATGGAAATTTGTAAATTTAAAAGTAGAACTGGCTGTTAATATGCGGCGAATGTCGCTCGTTAGGGCTTTCCTACCAAATGAGTGGTTGCAAAGTGGCGATCACCTCGCCAGAGTTTCGATATTTCTTATGTTACTCTCTGCAAAAGAAATAGAAAAGTTTAATATGCCGATTCAAGAACTCAATGTTTTAGTTTAATTGCCATCACAGAACACGTTTTTGAAAAGAGATCCAAATTGTTTTTGTTTGGAATTAACGAATACTTAAATTCACACAATTCAAACCCGTATAAACCTCAACTTCATTTACGCTTCTAATGTTTTCATGAGAGATCCAAAAATTCCTGTTTCGGATAATACGCGATTTTTTTCTAGTGAATGCCAAATTTTCTTGATGAACAATATAATGCATTTACTATTTAGTTTAGTTTTGGATTTAAATCTTCTTCAGCAAACAATTGAACATTGACCGTAGAACTACTGGTTTGTTTGCAACGAGGTTCATGACGAACGTCACCATTGAGGTATTGCTGATGGCTGTTACTAATATCGTTTGCTTTCGGACTTGGCTTATTGGTTAGGTTGGTTGACTAATGATGAGAAAGAAGAGCACACTGGCTCTTGAATATATTAGTTTTGGGAGTCATGCCGCCTTCTGCCTACGATCATCTGCCAAAGTTTATGCGTTGCGTGACTAAATTGCCCGATCACTTTCATGCACCATGAACTGCCTCCCACTCCTTCCACCGTGACTAGGCTTCATGGTTGCTAGCGCCCCCTCCTTCCTCTCCCCCCCCCCCTCCCCTTTCTTCGTCTTCTACTCCAGGGAGGAAACCAGTTAGCAGTGAATTCCTGGGTCTCTAGGAAGTGAGGCGCAATCACATGGTGAAAAAAATATACGAATTAACTGAAAACTTCAGAAATTATGTGAAGCGACAATTTTTAGGTGTTTATGGTTAAAGCAGTAGGCCAACGTAGTCCGTCGTTCCCTAGTCAACGGCTCTTTTTGAAAGTTATCTCACTCCCGTTCAAAAAAAAAAAAACGATTTCAGGCCTAACAACATATTGAGCCAAAAGTGGAATTGGCGCTCTGGCCACTTCATTTAATTTGAAGGGAAATATGGTACAGGCGGGCCATCATGATCATAATGCTTCAGGGGCTGAGTAGGAAACGACGCTCGCTACATTCTGCCAGTCGAGTCTTTTGTCCAACGGGACAGGGAGTCGAGCAGTTGATTTCCTTTTCGTCTTGAGTCGGAGTGAAAATAAGTCACTTCTTCATACTATCGAGATCGGAGATATAAATTCTCACAATTTTGATTTCCTGAATAAAGCGAATCCGGAAAGTATGCGTAGCCACGTTGGTTTTGAGCTATGGCACAGAGGAATGCATCCGACCTCCAGTCCTTCAGATTCTAGTGGAGGTTTTTTTCAATGCCAGCTGAAGCAGGAACTTTCAGTGCGTTTTTCTTGTATCAACGCATGAAAGGTGAGTGATTCATTACCGGTCTCTTGCGGTTTTTTGGCCTCTTTGTGCAGAGAAATCATTCAGAAGACGAAGTGCAAAAGAGGAATTATACATTGTACACGTGGTGCAGATGGAATGCTACATATTATGCACTTGAATGGTGAAAAAAGAAAGCTGCTGAAGAGGTATAATCATTAATCTGGTCCTCTGCTGTAAAATTGCCTAGGTGAACTGTGTTGATGATGTCTTCACTTGGTGCAGCTATAGAACTCCCGGTTCTCCCTCTCGCCTCCTCCCCTCCCCGAGATAAATGTGACCCTCAAATTGTGAACGCGAATTTTTTCGTTTACGCGTCCAAAGCATCTACGTAACAAGATCACTCCTAAACTTTAATAATGTTTTCAAGCTAAGAGATGTGTTTTCATCTAAGATCACATCAAGAGCACTTTTGAAAAAGTCGAATATTTTCATCTCAACCCAACCATCACACTCGTCAAAACTTCACATTTCAACAGTGGTATATTCGACATCTTTGCTCGATCAATCATTCAATCACTTTCTTTACAAAAAAAAGCCCGGACGAAATACATAAGAATAATAAAAAACATATCTGAGTGAATATGTGGTTGATGATTCAATGATTCAATCGCGATAATTCAATATCTCAAGTGGGCAATAGCATAGTGATTGCAATTTTGCACCTTGCAACTAAACAATGATATCTATGGCCCTCGGATAAAATATTCCATACGTGAGCATAGTTCAAAACGAGAAAAGTCTCTATGATTTTGTCCATGGTAAGCGTTTCACAAATATTAGCAGGAGTGCGATGTATGTTTGTCTTACTGTCTGTCATCTAGAAACGACCGTTGAACTAATACCAACAAATCATCTTTACTTCATCATAAAACACATTTCTTTTGCTCTCATCTTCTTTGTTTCTTTCCTTTCTAACTTGTTTCCTTTTGATATTCTTGTCGATTTACTCGAACGTTTTCTATGTTTTTCTCATTTATTTCTTGCAAATAAACGTTATTTTTTATTGTTGGATTCATTAATCACTTCAAAATATAGAATCGTATAAAAAAATTCATCACTATTTATCGTCCTGAAGGTTAAAGATATTGAGATAAGACACTCATCGTTACAATCATACGACTGTCTAAAAAAATTCCGGAATGCCCTTGTCTTGTACAACCGCTCCATCTGCGGTTTCTCATGCATTACTCACGAATGGGCCGACAATAAGACGAAAAAGTACTGTCAGGGTGTAATGTGCAATACACAAAGTTGTCAAAGCAATTTCATCATAATAAAGGCTCCAATTCAAGCAATACACATCTTGATACCTGCAGACTCCTCATACGACCTTCCGCGATCGGCAATGTCTTTACGTTTAACTAACATTTTCAATAGATGCATACTGAAATAAATAGGACTGTCTACTCCTGCACTTAGAGCTCCGTAATCAAAATGCATCTCGAACTTTACGGCACACTTTCAAGTTGTCAGTAGGAATCGTATAAGTCCTCAAAAAATCCTTTGAGGGTTCTTTAAATTACCCTAAAACTCTCCCTTCTATAATACGGCAATCTGGATTTGTCTCGGTTTGCACTGCAATTTATTCTGCACTGAAATTAATTGCAGCGAAGGCATTAAAGGCCGCCAACTGCATTCTCTTCGGTTTGCAAGATGAACTCCCGTAAATCGTGTACTGTGCGGTACCATATCATTGTGGAACATTATACGAAAGTATGGTTACCACATCTGAAGTGTGATATTAAAAAAATGCTCAACACATGTATAAATATTTCACTCGTTTCATATTTTGCAAAATATTCGTTCAGCTCTAAATATTCAACCATGAGGTTAGGTCAAGGGTTCTTCCATCTTCAAGCTAGAGTTTCATCCGGCTATCTGCTTCAAAACTATCAAAAGTTTGTCTCATCTATCGTATAAGCGTCAGTTAAAGCGGAAAACATATTCCTTGAAGAGCGAATGTTCTTTATGGTATCCAATTCAGGATGATCTCTCTTTCGAAGTGATTGGTGTAGAGAGTTTCTTTTTTTTTTTCACAAGCCGCCTCAAACCATTTCATCTAAGAACGATCACCGATTTGACTTATGAATACCTCATTACTCTATTTTGATTTCATCTTTCATTTCTGTGCTCTTTCCTTATTTCCGATTTTGTCACCTAATATTATTATTATCCTTGTTTATATATATATATTTGCCGACACAATCGTGTATTCTTTTGTTGTCATACTATTGTCATATCTCATTTCTTATAGGAGCTTTCTTTACTGCTAAAATTTGAATAAAGGTTCAACGACAACATTTACTGCAATATAAGATCTCTCTAACTTAATGGTATGCTTTCTTTGGTTAGCCACGTGAAATATTTCAACCTCATCTATATACTTTGTCGTCGCGAATCTCCCAATTACATACTGCCACAGGAAACAACAGCAACCAACGCGTACAGCATTCAGCTTGCACAAGCATGTAGCACGAAGCATTAGGTGGATGTTCTTCGTAATCTCGATAGTTATGGTCCGCTGCGACATGTGCGCCGAGCGGGTGAGTCGCCTCCGATCAGGACAGGTCTTATTTCCTCTGCGTCTCTACCTGCCTTTGCATGCTGGATCTCACCTCCAGTCGTACCGATCTCTACGTCAAAAAAATATGAAGAACCATTACATTATTTGGTATTAGAGGAAACATCAGTGCCCTTGAGATGATCATCACAAAATGGTAAATAATGCCGATATTGCCCCTATAAGCTGCATTGAAGAATTAAGCTATCAGTGGTTGTCTCTTTCTATGTCTCCGCCCATCTCAGTGCGCATGGGTGAGATTGTTCCCAAACTGGAATCGCGCACTCACAGGAAGCGTGAAAAGGGCCCCGCAAACCGTCTTAGAAGCAAGTGCCCAAGCAGGGACAGTTTTCTGGTTAGTTTCCATCGTTTATGCGATGCATTTATTTCATGCATTTGTCTTATTTTTTATTCAGCATGTTGTGAGTGTCCGGTGATTGGGACGAATTTCACTGTTTTACATGTCGATCTTGTGCCTCTAATCACCTTTTTTTTGATGTCAGAAAGACGTGGATACGCACAAAAAAAATAGGTGAAACAAGCAGGACACCTACGAGACAACCATAACAAATCGTAAAATTAAAAAAAAGGCGCGACTCCATTAAAGGGGCAAAATCTTTTATCAGTTCACCGCTTATCACATCTGTATGATGTGAACACATGTGTATACCATAGGACCGTAGGCCATAAATTGTAACCTGAAGCAACGTGGTGTGACTGGTTCTACTTCCAGCGAACACGGGTGCGGCGAAGGCGGAAACGTTTTGCAAGGCTCCACTGAGCTACAGGTTGCGGTAAAAGAGGATTCGCTGAAATCCTCGAAGGAAAGTGTGTGAGAAATATACGGGATATGCGGTGATTTGGATATACCTTAGGAAACGTGGATATTTAAGGCATTCGATGTCTTTGCAAATCACAAAAGCAAGGTACTGAGCACTTTGTTGCCGGCGGCTAACATTCTCTTTCGCATCCTCATAACATATGGTCCGATGCAACGGAGCCCAGAGTCCTTTCGTCACATCCAAGCGCCATGTTTACTGCTTGCTACACTCTTTCCGCTGCGAGTAACCCTTATCGAGATGACTTGGTCCACAATGCGCCAATCTTTTCCTTGCCATGTTCAAGGCCTAACCAGTCTGTGAAACACAAACTACTGCGGCGCAACATCGACGGTTGAAATGATACGCTGAGCTCGTGAAGAGCGCAGTTGCAGACATGCTGGCACTTCGGGGAGGTATTCCTCTAATGCTTTAAGACGGACTGCAGTTGCACATTAAACCAGATTTAAGGTTAAATATGGAACTACTGGGTCGAGGTCGAAGCGAGAAACGCAGCGCGGGACCGCCGAACATGGGCAGAATATGTGGCGGGAGATTGGGCCAAATTGTGCAGGACAAAGGTCCGTGAGGGAGGACACTCTTAAGTCTATAAATGAACTGACTGTGGCAGAAATTAGGGAAATTTGAAAACTTCGATGAAAATTGCATAAGAGGAGTGGAATAAATCACATTTGCTGGAAGGTTGAGATAGTGATCCATGGCCGTCTTCAATGGAATGTAATATTACTTCAATAACCTATGTCTGACAGGTGGAGTTTGTTTCGTTGGCAAGCGTCTGTGCACAACTCGTGCTCTTTCTCATTTTAAGACAGTATTAGACCTGTCGATAGTGAGATATTGGAGATGCACCGTGCAGCCATATGCCCTCAAAATGGTTTGGTCGTCAATTTTCTGTGATCTGCGACAGACTCTGCTGCGATTCCTTTCGGGATCAGAAACAGGACTAGAACCAGATTTAGCTCATGGCCATAAGAAGACTGCTTGAAGCCGTTCCCAGCACCATATAGGTAAAAGGGATCAAGAATTTAGTTGACTTCCATTTGGCCATAGTTAGACTTGATCCCCGTCGCATGCGGGTCTAGAGCAATGCATGCCCCAGACCCATTATTATATGGGTTCTCTCGGAAGACCAAGTCTGGCTCCAGTCCGTGGTCGCAACCAGGATCGGACTTAACGTAGCTCTATGCTTTTTATGCAGTATTATCTGAGTCGAAATTTGCGGTTGTTTTTCATCCCATTGGCTTTATTACTTGGTATATACACCGACAACACTTCATGGAAACGTGCTGCAGAAATTGCCACATTGTTTGTCTTGGAATACAGCGCTTTGTGCGTGCACAAGTGCTTTTTTCTGTCACACAAGCGTGTGCTGAAGACAATGCAATGCGTCGCTGTCTATGGCAGCATCCATCTGTTAGATCACACTTGTGCCCATTACTTAATATTTTCCGGGTCATCTGTTGTTACACACCTTCCACAGGTAAAATTGGACGCTGTCTACCTTTAATATGCACCTCTCCAAAAAACAAAGAATGCTATCATAAGTGTCTTACGTGTCATTGTTGATGATGGTTGATGTTGCAGAGTAATGCCAGTGGAAGAAGGGGCTGACCGCGCAGCACGCCTGGGTGCGCTTTTGGCATCTCGAAACGCACTTATCCGCCATGAGGCTGCTGAAGCGATCGGCCATTTCCCACTTACTAACCCGCAGATACCCGTACTAATTAGGTGTGTTTTCATTTAGTTCTCTTTATTTCCTTTGATTACTTTAATTTTTCCGACTCTATATCTCTTCATTCTATTATACTTTTACATGCGTATTTGTTTTCTCAAAGATTGAATGATTTGAGAGCGTCGAGTGCAACAAAGCGGCTGAATGACAAAAGAGATCGATCGAAGTGTCAATTACGAAGATAGTTTTCGAGCTTTCTAATAATTCTGCCATTTAGTTGATAGTTCCTCTTCTTCCTTCAGTTTATTTGGCTAGGATTTCAGTTATGTGTTTTGAACGTTAAAGAATTTGAGGTCGTTTCTTCATAGAAGACGTAAACCTGTTAGTCTGATTGAAAAAGATCTTTAAAGCTGATATATGTGATGATCCTATTCGAATGCTTAGTGCTGTTAATAGGCTAAGGTTGTTCAAGTAGTATGCTTAAAGCTCTACATGCCCTATCAGGAGTATTGCAGTGCATTGCTCCATTCAGCATGCTATGCTGGATTATGATATAAGGAGGGAATGGGCAAGAAAATGAGAAGAGATGTGAGCAAATTTTCGAATGTCTATGTTTATCGGCACATATTTAAGTCGACGCATTACTAAATTATCAAAAAATATCGACAGCGTTGTATTCGGTGATGGCATAAGCGATGCGGATGTAATTTATCGTTTTGTGCCTTTTATATCAAGAATAGATTGAATTTTTCCTGTCGCTGGCCTCGCATTTTTTGTGAGTATCAAATTGTTTGCAGTTTGAAAATTTTGCTTGTTGACGGATAAATACTTCATCAAATTACTCGTGCAAAGAGTTTTTCAAATAAACATTGCCGATTTTAATCTGCGCTTAATTAAACGTTATTTAATTTTTAGTTGACTAGCAAGAAGGAAAAGAGATCTCTAACTCCTTTTTTTTTTGGCAGTCGAGCAGTATAAATTAAAAGATTTTCTTGCTGAAGCGAACGGCAAATGTAGGCCGAAAACATTTTATAGGCTACGAAACAGCCCGAGAATATATCAGGATAACACATTTTAGGTTGAGCAACGTAAAGAAAATTCGTCGCATCTTCGATCTCGTTAAGGAGGAAAAATTAATTCAGTGAGCAGGCGTTTTGCGAGATGCAAACAATTTAATGCACAATTTTCAGACAGTATCTTCAAAATGGTGCATGGGAGACTCGTATTGATGCAGCTGAAGCATTGAGGTTTACGTTGAGGTCGACGCCAGTTATCGCACAAGAAGTGGTACCATGTACCCATTGGCTTGCATCGCTCGATTTATGCGTACTCGTTCGCGATTATTATCCTTTGTTAAGGTTATTTCCTCTTCATTTTTGCACCGCGTCGAAGTGTACAATAATTCCTGATTTCGATGAATAAGCATCGAAGAAGTAGCAGCAGCCGCTGCTTATCGCGAGGGGGTCTTTTATCAATTTATTTCATGTTTGAAAGTCTGCTTTATTGCGTAAGTCCTAGCCACTCATTTGTGTATAATTTACTTATTAGTAATCTACTTGAAGTTCTCGTCTTCACTTCATCCTTGTTGCGTAAGAAAAACGAAAAATGCGGCCTAGCCGATACGTTTGAGTCGAGGGAGTACGGTGTTAAGTGAATTTCGTCGAGTCCAAAAGGCGCTTTATAACAGATCTTTGCCTTAAGTTTACACTGGACAATCTCTTCGCGTTCGCAGCTTGCAATAAATTCTTTGATTTCCATATTTTAGATAACATGTCGATCTTAGTGCTTTAGTAGCACTTATCTATGTGTGTAATCTTGTGCTGAGATCGCGGGATCCCCGTCGGGTATCACAAGTACTCCACTTCTATTTTTTTGGCCTCTGACGCATCTCTAATTGCAATTGAGGTGTTTATCTGTTGAAAGTGATGTATTTTTGGCTGTTATGTTCGACGCCATTGCTCATAGGGATTCTGGTTCTTGTCATTCTCAATTAACTCAGCGAATTCTCTATTCGCAATTCAAATTTGTAGAAATTCATACTTCCTAGTAATGCCGAAAGGCTCACATTTGTTATATATTAGTTGCATATTTTTTGCAGTTGAAGTTTTTTGTCGGTGATTCGCAAACGGCGACCTTTTTACGTTGTCCGCTATAGGTTGTATCGATTGGTCTTAGGCCAGTTACAGACCCTATTCATACTCGGTCATATTGCCTCTCGGCAGAATTGGTTGGAATTTTGCTATAAAATATTAGAAACCAAGCTGTAAGATCTCTTCATCGCTAAGCTGTGGCACGCGTGCAAATGAATTTGACAAAGAATGCATATACCTATGGGGGGATTACGACGAATGACGTGACATATATAGTTTTTCCTTTTTTTTCGTGCTTATCAAATGGCTGCACCCATTTAAGTCGTATTGTCCTAAGCTACAATAAACAGACTCTTTTGATAGTCGGCTATTGTCATTGAAGGTTTGCTTTTGCTCTGAGATCTTTACTTTTGAAGCTGTGAAACAGAACTCGTTAATCGCATGGGATCGTCTGCGTTCGGAGAGCAGTGTAAATTTATGGACAAACAGCGCAAATTCATGGATGAGCAGCTCAGCTTGCAACCAAAAGCAGGTGTTTCTTCTGAGCCGTTCGTCTGCGACGCTGACTTCATCAATTATAGCGAACTCGAGAGTAGCAACGAAAGAAAGGTGACTCTGTTGAATGTTTTCGATGTATTCACCTTGTCTGCCAATCAGTCAGATATGTATGTCTGCTGGTCAACGTATTATGACCCATAGGATTCTTCACCTAGTTGAACATTCCCTAGTACAAAGGTCAAAGCACGAAGCGTTGACCCGGATCTCTACCATTGCCGGTAGAAAAGCACAGCACAATAAAGGTCCTTCAGGCCAGTTTTTGTTGTGAACGTTTAATTTCATTGTGAACAAATTAGTTCGATGAATAATGGCAAATGACAGTAATGCAACTATGATGAATTTTGACGCTTATAAGTAATCAAGCTATTATATCAAGCACGGTATAAAGTGTTTTAGACGATTATGTCACCCAATTTATGCAAACACATCGAATGAAGAGCTACTATTTTCTTTTTAATTAGTAATAAATAAGAATGAGGCTGAGGTGGTGCTGAAATTTACTACCCAAGATTTCAGTCCAGTGAGAAAAATGAAAAGTTTTTGAAATGAGCATTTCTTTATTAGAATGGTCAATCGCTTCTCGATAAGGTGGAGAATACTTTTTCAGCTAATCAACACAAGGCGAATCAAAATTCCGTGGTTAAAACTTTGCAACCTTTTGCAGTCTTCATTGTAGCTGCTTAACGTTTGAAATTGTACAGTGACTTTTTTTTCTCTTTAACAATTTCTTCGATTTCTTTTATGTTTATACGAGTTTTCAGAATTTTTTTTGATTGCATTTGATGTTTTTGCTATTTAAGAAGAGAGTCCTTTCGGTTCTTTTTGTCTCCCTTCTCTGCCGAGTGCGGATGATTAAGCTCATCGCAGTAACACTTCCGCATTGAAGATGGGTTATGCTTGGCAACTTGTTGAGACATAGATTGTTTAGTTGAATCTGGAGACGAGCTTATTGAGTCTCGATGAGGATAATGTTTGCGACGAGTTGGATTTGGCTTTGCATCGTCTATGTTCGCAGCTACTGAATGACCTCGCAGACTCGAGGTGGGAGGTTCGCCATGGTGCGGCGCTCGCGTTCGCTGCCATCATTTCCACTGTTCCTTATCGGTATCTTTTCATTGTTTCGCAACTTATTTGAAATATGCATCGAGCGACGGAAATTTGCATTTCGTTAAGTTATATCCGCTCTTTTAATGAGGGATGATAAATTAGTGCCACAGTGTGACACCGGTCCTAGCCTCATTAAGCGCTTGGAAATACCTGTGACGAGGTGTTTCTAGAGAAAGAGATATTCTTACGTGCTTGCTCTCTTTAAGAGACTATGATATGTTCGATCTCATCTGTTCGCCGTTAATGGATGGAACAAATTTCCACCTCCTCCCTCCTTCCTCAGATCAGTGTTTTGGAAAATTGCGATATTTGTAGGCTCCCTCCCTTCCCCCCTCCCCCCCCCCCCCCCCCCCCACTTCCTCATTTACACTCTGCTGCAATTTGATATGTTTAAGTGATGGCATAGTTGCACATTTCTTGTAAAGAAGGATGGAATAAGCATGTTTTTTAGACAATACTTATCCAATAAATTGGAGTAATAACAAAAAATTTGCCACAAAACAAAAAAATATATGGAGCTATTTGCAGGCTGTCGGCCGAATTAATCGATCTCACAGCCACACGTTTGTTTCAAACGTTGGCACTCGACAACTTCATAGATTTTGCATCTGGGAGGTTCGTTATCTATCGCACTCTGTAGTTAACAGAGGAAGATTAGTTAAGGGAGAAACGAATTTTTCGAGATTTAAATATCTGGAATGGAACGCATGGTCGGACAGTGAAGCGGATCACTAGCAAGATGTCGTTCCTGATTGAAGTATCTATTGATATTGGCATATATATGAGCATGGCTATATAAACATTCCGTGATAACAATTCATAGCCAAACATCAACGCTTTATGGATAGATAGGTCATGAATTTTATGAGGTGCTTGTCAAAATGCTTTGATTTGTTGGCCATTATATTATGTAAAATCTTCTTTCACAAACAGCGCATTGCACAGCTGTCTATTCGAGCTATGCGTGTTTGGTAGAGGCTTTCTCGAAACATAATTAAAGCACAAAACGTTTCGGTATTTGAGAGTCGGCTTTGATTCACTCGACATATGAGCTGTTTTTGGTCGAGAATGTCAAGCGTCAAGAGTACTGCGCTTCATTCTTCCTTTCAGTTGGCATGCAGGAATCGCAATCTGAATAGCATTTTACCCTGTTTTGCGTATCCTTGTGTTGATTTTTTATTTTCAAGGTCGGCGGTGGGGCCAGTTAGAGAAGGTGTTGCTGAGTGCATTGCGAAGTTGATTGATGCTTATCCCACAAACGCTTTCGTGGAGGTGGTAGCGAAGCATGTGTTCGCATTGCAAAACATGAACGATACGACATGGACTGCGAATTCGTTTGCACGGAACGCTGAAGCATCGAAACATGTACGCCACGTTTTCAGAAGTTCTCCTCTCGCCCATTATGTTATTCTCTTCTTATCCTCTCACATACTTCTTTCGTCTTTCGATGTGATTTCAATATATTAAAGTAAAAAGTGTCCTCAACGGCGATTCATCCTACTCGACAGCGCTTCTGGGGTTTGCATGTTCAGGTGATTGTCGCATTATTACCTGCAATACACCGATGCAGACGTGTTGATGTGACTTTATGAATGTGTGTTGTGGCAAATAATGAGACGTTTCAATATGATATGATTAGAAGGACTAAATACGAAGAAATTTCATTCTTCGGTTTAAAATAAATGGAGGAGTATAGTCGATGTTCGTTTTCATTTAGGGGTTTTGTCACTTTTTGCCGCATTTTAATCGTCGGCGGCAGTGTTGTTATAATGATGTGGTTGAGTTCGACGTTAAATGCCTCTTCTTGTAGTTGTGGTTTCAACGGCAAGCTGCTCTGCTAGTTCTTAAATATCACTTCGCTGGTCCGAGCTATCATTTAAAATTTCAACAATTCTACGCCCTTATAACTCTTTCTTTCGAGGATAAGCATGATGAGGTAAGTTCACATTTTTATTCTTTACAGATTGTGATTTCTTTCTGGCCAGCATTTTTTTCTTTTCACAGCATGTTCTGGTTGAATTCATCAGTTATGATAGCGCTGTCGTTTTCAGTTGAAATTTAAATGATCTTCGTCATTTTTTTCGCAAAATTTTGAGGGTTTGGAAGATCTTTTCTTTATTTATATCCATAATAATATCCTTTATAGGTCTCGTCAGCTGCTTTATCTGCAATAACCGCATTGTTCTGCAAGGAAAATCTGAAAGAGGATGTCGCGGTACTGCTCTCGGGTATCGAGCTCGTGATCTATCGCTTTATTGAGGCGGCGTGTAGCGCTACGAGGCAACAGCAGGTCAGAATTGCGATTATTATTAGATGTGCTTATAATAAGCTTCAATGCAATCACAGTTTACTACCGTATTCAATACTTTGATTATTCTGCTCAAATCTAAAGTATGTAAATCGCTGCAAACGTTCTTGAATAAGCTCAGGTGAGTACTGTTGCATTTATCAGTATTGTTGAGGAATATCTTCCCTGTGCCAGTCACCACTTTTGCCTCTACCAGTTACCCAGTAATATACTGTATAATGTCGAGGTGGTCCATCTTCCAATACCGACACCGTGTTCCACCGTCGACAGAATTCTTATTTGGACGTTGGCACTGCCTTGTGAACTAAACCTCAAACTTGGGCAGTTGAACATTTATCATAATATAAACTACGATAAACACGCACATAACAAGCGCACGAACATCAGCTCATCCCAACAACGATGGCGCACACCATCACAAATAAGACGCCGAACATTAGCATACGATGACAGCGAGAAAGTAAACGCGCACATGTACAGTAGCAAACATTGACGCTTAAAAATATTCGAGAAAAAAAAAGAAGCTACAACTCTTGCACAAAGACAGCTTCAACATCAGCAGCTAAAACGATGTTACTCTTGGCTGTTATTATCGAACAACAAAATCTAAGCCGTTGATGCACTATCAACCTATAGACGGCGGAATAAATCCGCATTCCAACAGTCGGTTACTACTTAAAAATCGCCGGACTTATACACCTTGCTTGTTGACGCAGTTGACGCCTGCGGCAACTTAATGCCGACATTTCTTTGCACCCCAATTGGAACTGCAACTTTAATATCTTTATGATTTACATTTCTGATTGGTCGATCAGCAACCTCTTCGTTTTCTTTGTATTCGCGCGCATCGTGATAGCTACTTCACTCGAATCTGCAGCCGTTCTTTATTGCAACTGTGTTTAATCTTCGAAGCATGGCTTTTGTCGCTCAATGATAGAGCTGTTTATTTAGCTGATGGATGTTGACACTGTAATTGTGGATCTTCTAACGCTACTGCTAACCTGGATGCGGTCATCGGAGACGCGAACTCCTCCCTCCTCAGTGCTGATCAGTCTATCTCGTTTGCTGAATCCGATGCTTGTCACTCGTTGCATTAAAATCGTCAATGTTTTTTCAGTGTGTTTTTCGAGGCAGCTATCCGTCGAGGTAAGCTTTGCACGTTTTTACTTGGAGCCAGACTAAGTGGGAATGGGAAGGAATAATCGCGTTCCCCCATCCCTCATAGAAAGCCAAAAGTAGAACGTACAAGTTGTTGTTTTGCGAATTTCTAGGCGTCATGGGTGTCATTCGATTAAAATATTTCGAAATACACAGGTACGGAATTTTTTGTGGCTTCCGTGAGTTGTGGACTCGTTAAGTTTCCATTCCATATCCCCTTATTCTCGATCTGCTCACCCCTCTTTTGAAAACGATTTATGTGTTCGGATCGGTTGGTTCGAGTTTATTTGTGACAGACTCGGCCTCAATTATTAATTGTATTTTGCTTATTACACTTACTTCTTCGAGGGGGTGAAACCTTTAGTTTTGTTGTGTAACGTGCAGTAGGAAATACGCAGGTAAAGGAGGGGGGTGGGGGAAGGCGAGAGCAAATTGTATTTCAGTCAACAAGAATTTTTAAAATAGTTTTTTCAGTTCATCTAATGTGAAAGGAACGCCACAAAACCACCCGTTTAAGTTCGTCCGCTTAAAACCTAACCACTGTCGAAGTTCATTCTCCACCATTGCGCTAGCCTACGTCCCTCATCTTCTCCATCCCTCCTCCCTCGCCCCTCCCCCATCCACTCTTCCATCCTGCTGTTCTGTGCCGCATCTTTGCCTCCATATTTTTTGCACAAGCTTGGTGCTAGTGACCGCGCAATCTTTTTTGAGCTGTTACAGTATTCTCTTCGTTGAGAGCACCATGGAGTAATTGTTATTTTATCAGGAGCCGAACGGATCGGCATTTGAAGATTGCTGTATGCATGTCCTTTCCTCACTCTTCCGTGTAGTGCTATTCGCGGCTCCTCAGGAAACGAATGATCTCATAGAAGCGTGCATTTCGTGTGCATATTGCGTGAGCGCGCAGATCTCATTCCTGAATCGTCTTCCCTGCGCTTTGGTCGAGACGTTTGGGCGATGGTCAGCTTGTTTGCTGCTTGATGCGAAATGTGCTCAAATTGGTTTGTTGCTCTTGCATTTTTTTTATTTGATTGTCTTTTAGCCTTGTTCAAATCCATGTTTGGTGTCCCCGCCTTCAGGTGAGATGATCGGATAAGTAGGCAGGAAAGTTTGCATGAAGTAGCCCGCGAACAAAAAAAAATTGTTTCGCGTTTTAGAGCAGGCCGAAAAAATCGTCATTACTCAAAAGAAGAGGTTTTTACGTTGGGTAGAATGGGTCATGTTTATTCGTACTTAAGAATTTAATTCATGTCCTGTCTGTTTGCAAACACATGACCTGCATGTTCCTTTGTTACAATGTGCGTTTATCTGAAACTCGAAGAAAAAAGGGGGAAGAGGGAGAGGGTGCACCTTCATTGAAAATTGGCTGACATAGGTACACAGTTATCAAAAGCTGGCTGATGTACCGATTCCCACAAGGAGGCCTAGGCGTATGCGTATTGACGTCACAGCAACCACAGTAAAGATGATCCTTCGCATTTTACTATGAAAGCGCCTCACGAGCTGGAATGCATTAAGCCCATTGATGTTATAGTGCACACACGATGAATTCAACGTGAGCATAAGATTCGACACTGAAGAATATGTGTAGCATTGAGTCTTGGTGGGGTTGACTCGATCAAACTCGATGTCGATCTCTATAGAAGTTTCAATCGTCTTCTAATTATGCCCATATTAGCAGGCCACTTTAGTCTATTTGGCTTTTTTGTCTGTAGAATCCTGAAAGACTTTTTTTTGCAGAAACATAAAATTGTTTATTCGAGGCCGTTCTGAATGATGTACAAGCACTACTCGCTCGTTTCTGTTTTTATTTCTAAAGGAAGTGGGAAGTGTAATCTGGCTGGGATCGGCGATTTCATACCATTAATTTATGCTGTACTCGCTGTATCGAGTGCATTTATGCCTTCGGCATTTCCAAGTAGCGTTCATTCATTGGATGCTTCAGAAAATCATCTTTGACACTTGATCAATTGGTGTAGCTGCAGATGTGATGAAACATAATGTTGGCGAACAACCAAACAGCGATCGTTTGGAATTGATGTGTGGCGACGAAATCCGTGCACTTTCCGATATGGAGCGCATAGATGCACTTATTACTCGTAAAGTACATGTGGCACGGTTTTTGGCACCGCTTCTATCTGCTATACACAGCTTCCCTTCTATGGTTGGTCTTTAGTGCATTTCCTAAGGCCTTTCTTTATATTCTTTTTTCTTATTCTGATTCTCATTGATAAGGCGAGTGTGCGGAATGCGTCAACTGAGCGTTGAGCAGGAATTTGTCGTTGTCGATGTTTGAAAGAGATGTTATGTTCGGGACGAGCACGAAGACTCCGAGATAGCTTACTTCGCCAACATTGCTAGAAAGGGACTCGAACGTCAACGATCCTAACTTAGGCCCTCGAGTAAGAAGGCCGTTGCTTCTGTCTAGAGCCTCCCAAAGCATTCATCGGCATTCATTTAATCTAACACTTTTAATTTCTATGTGACAGCTGCATGTAATGTTCGATAACGTTGCCTTCTGAGTTTGGAATGTTTAGATCGGTGACCAGTCATTAAGTGATGCAACCGAACTTCTCATTACACCAATGCTAAGTTCACCAGCGATAATGCATCGACTTGGCGGCTCACTTCTCACGCATAGCTGGTTTTCTTATAACTGGTTTGTGAAGTTGCTTATCTCAAATTCTTGGTCAATGATGTGGCTTCGATAAAACTCTATCATTGGTTTTTTTTAGTGCAGACCTTAGCTGAATGAATGGGGTTTACTAGAAATAAAAGGTTTTAGTATGTACTTGGCTTCATGGGTCTTATAAGCTGATGTTTAATAAAATATTTCCATAGGCACGTTTGATTGCGACAGGATGAAGTCTGAATAGCAAACTAAAAAAAGTGCACTTGTTGTTTATTGTTGTTATTGTTGTTGTTGTTGTTTTGTTTTCCCCTCTAGTAGAGTAAGTGATAGTGTTATTTAGGCAACTTGTCCCGTTTTGCTAACCATTTGGAATTTCACATTAGTGATAATTTTTCTTTTTTGCAAAGTTTGATCGTCTGTGAGGTGTTATTCAACTAATTTTGCCTTATGAATTTTGTATAGATGCAGTGCCTGCTCTCCAGTTTCCGATTCACGGCGCATTTTTGCCCGTCAAAATTTCGTTATTGAGAGCGATATAAGCACACAATGATTAATTTAATTGTTTTTCAAAATACTTGAGCAATAAATGGGAGCGTGCTGTGCACATGCTTTGAATGCCTCTGTTCATGATGTTCGCTTTATAGAGCCGTGCAAAAAATTTATTTAAGAAAGGAATGCGAGCGAAAATGACGGACGGGTGGTTATTGAGATGAAAGAATGGTTTCAAAGAGTTGGCACTTTAAATTAGAAAGTGATAGACATAGTGCAAGAGTATATGAGAACTGAATATTGAGAGTAAGACAGTTTGAAGGAATGGGTTTTTTTTTCTCTGATTAAATGAATCGGCACTCCTGCTGAAGGCATCACTTGGAACAGAAGATGCGCGCTCATAATGAATCGTTCCACCCAACCCTTCCAGTTTCATTTTTAAACTTTTTACTGTTTTAATCGGAAAGGGAGAGGAACTTACTCGTTTTCCTTTCTCTGATAACTTGCTCTGTAATAAAAAGTGAGCGACAAATACGAGTTGAAAAACTGCTGCCAAGACTTGCCAAAAAACGGATTTTTTTTCTGTTTCAGGAGAGGGAATTAGGGGCGGTCAAGATTTGCAGTTCAGTCTTATAAAACAACATTTATTATCTCGTTTGAAAGTAGGCGATGCGTGATGTTTTTCGAAGTTTTTTTACTCAATTTTGGGTTTTAATTTGACCATCAACGATGAAATGGTAGGGGCGTTTAGTTTCATCTGTTTTTTTTTCTTTGATATGCAAAAAACGTAAGTGATGTGGTGAATTCAGGGTGGTGAATAAGCGAGAGAGCAATCCGCCGATTTTCCTGGTCGCCTTACTGCAGAGGATGGTGCAATCACCAGCACTTCCTTATGACGACGAGAAATTCTTTTTCCACTATATGGATAGCGCATATAAAGAGTTTGTGGCATATTGCAGAAGAAAAGGAGCTCATGCGGATGAAATTGAGCACATTGAGAGCACTGGAGGTCCTGTGGATGTTTTCGCTAGGTAATAGATGAAATTTTTGTCGCTTTGGTACCTCTTTTGAGTTCTGCGTCTATTTTCCTCTCTTGACTCTTAGTTATCTGCTCTTATGTCTTCATTTTCTTCTCTTTCATCCTCTCTCTCCTTCCCATTATAATTTCGATAGTAGTTTCCGAGGAGAGCGATTCACAGTTCTTGATATCGTTTTCTTACCGTCATTTCAGTTCAGTTTCAACTCAGAAGCGTGAGTTGAATTCACTAAAACGGAAGAATTGAAGTGCACTGTGTAAATTTGGGAATTACTTGCAGAAAAGTATTTGATATGTGTTATGCTCAAATCAAGAAGGAAGACGATCGATTGGCGTTAACTTCACACTATGAGAATTTCAAGAACGTGGTCGCTACTGCTAAAGCAGTAATGACATTGAATGCTTTGTAAGATATTATTACTTCGTTTTTAAGTTCATTTATTCGAAGTTTTGCTGAGATATACTCATACTCTTGACATCATGATACTTGCATTAATTTAAACATCCTTATTAATTCAGAGTATTTTTCTTCCGCGTAAGCAGTTCAGTTCGATCGCATTTCTGTAATTACGATCGCATAATTTCAATACTTGGCCATGTGAAGTCGCTTAATGGAGCTAGATTGGATAATACGGCGCCACCTAATGAAAAGAAAATACGATTATTTTAGTTTTTCGAGATTTTTAATATTTCTTTGGCGGCAATAGTATACACAGATCTTTGCGCTTTACTTCGGGACAATTTTGAATTTCGAACTGCTCAAATAAGCAAAAGGTGATAGTTCAGAGGAATTTGTTCATACAAAAGCAATATCAAGCTTGTACTTGTCGCTTTTATATGGATGAATTTTTGTGAACAATTTTCTTTTACTTATTTGAGCAGTTAGAAACTCATTCATATTTACCGCCTCATCTCAAATGCTTGCTTTCAAATAACTAGATTTTCTTCAATAAGCATATATATAAAATTCGTCGAGTCCTTTATTCAGTCAGACGCGGTATAGTCTAAGAGAGAAGGGCTGAGCAAATTTAGTGTTAAATAACGTTTTGCAGGCGAGTGAACGCTTTGCTAGTATCGGCATTGATAACCGCGTGTCCGCAGGTGATCGCCGAATCGAGCACACTCAATCCGTTTGTGAAACCGTTTATGGAATTGCTTCGTTGCGAGGAAAATTTGACCGTTACTCGTCATGCCCTTAATTCCTTGCCAGTTCTATTCAGGATGACCTCTTGTACGTTTCTTTTTTTTACTTAAACCGTTATAATGAGCGAAGGCGTAACACATCCTATCAACCTTCACAGCTTTCTCAGAGGATGACTAATTTGCGTCATTGAAACTGTAGCACGGCTACTTTGAAAATAGATCTGACAAATGCATCTAGTGATATGACGGAGTTTCCATCGATTCATATGCATCTGCTTGTTACCTAACTATGTCGTTTTTTTTTCAGTGAAGAAACCGTCTCCGCATGCAAAAATGCTGAAGCAAATTGTAACGAATCTAACTTCTTGTGAAAATTGTTTCCCGCAGGATTTCGAATTGTGAGTCAATACGCTTTTTTTTCACTCGTAGATTTTCGGTAGTGAAGTTTACTTTTATTTCTATTGTTATAATTTCATTGCTTTTTTAGCAGTTGCGACGTACAGAGGGGGAATGAGTTTGGCTTTTTATGGAGATGTGTAGAGGCAGTAGGGACCGCTCTGCATTCAACGACAATAGAGGGTGATTGCAACATTTATAACATAGGTAACTTCGTACTGCAATCCATAAAATCATCAAAACTTTTGAATAGTTTAAAAAATTGCTCGTTGAAAATGTGGCGATTTTTTTTAAAATTATGAACCAAAAACGAAAACGTTCCGATTTCATCAAAAGGGAATTAATCTATTCCTCATTTTGCGTTATCCCAATAAATTTATTTATTTTTTGCCAAAATATCCGCAGCATGAAAAGTTTATTTTACACGTGATCGATGAAGAGTTTACACATTATTTTACACATGAAGAGTTTCAAGGCTTTAGTATAGGGTAATTTTGGTTCTCGTTTTGAATGAGCGTTTTGCTTTTTAACGCTATTTGCTTCGATTTAGATCGGGAGCAGTGATTCTCTCGCAAAAGCCGATGGGTACTCCGTCGATCCGCGCACTGAATGCTGAATTTGCAGTGCGTGCGCTTACAGTACCATTCGCTTGTGTTGACCTCAGCTGTTTACTTGATTTCAGAAAATGCGATTCTCCGAAGGTAAAGTTTTGAATAATTCTCTAGTGTCGAAGTGCCGGGAACATTCCCAGAGGTACCGTGCATCTGCACTTCGATTTAGTGGGTTTAATGCCATTCGCAATTTTTTGAGCACTTCTCACCTATCACGTTTAGTTTTTTTTTGTCGCTGGTCAGTCATTCAAAGGCATTCATCTCTGACTGTGCTCTTCATACATCGTTCGTCATTTTCCTGAGTAATTTTGCTCATCAGCTCATTCCATAAGGCCCTACGAACAATATAGGAAGTAGGCTTTCAGTTTTAGTGAATCAGTTCTATCCTGAAACAGGAGAGGGTCATGGAAAGCAAGTTTTCAATTGTTAGGTCTTGTTTTAATAATTTTGGGACAGTTTTGCTCTAAACAGATGAGGCATATCAGTTTGATTTATATTGGTCTATCTTTGCCATATTTTGTCAATCTCATTTGAATAATATTTGAAGTATTTGAAGGTTACGGCAATGTATATGGACGCGTTCAGAGTGTATATAGACGAGATTCGAAAGCTCGAGTGCACAGTCCCGTGCATTGTCAGTGATGTACTACCGAGTTTGAGGGAACACCTCATTTGTAAGCTTTTTAATTAATTCATTCGTTTCGAATATGTTAACATATGCGCTTCATATTGATGCATGGATTCTGTTTTGTGTTCTTCTCTTCTCTTTACTTCTCTAAGTTGCTTCTAGGAAGAAAAGCCATACAAGCAGCTGTTATACCGATAACAATGAACGTATAATCATTTTGTAGCGCAAATTGTTGCTGTGCGTTTTTGCGCAGCTCGATGTGTGGCAACGATCGCACGCCTCGATGGTGCTCTCTTGGATGTGCTACAGTTTGTTATTGTACCGCTACAAAAGGATCTCCGATCTGGAGTTGCCTCCGTGAACGCACGCTGTGGACTTGTTGAAGTGCTGTTTTTCCTATCCGAATTGAATGTTGAGGTAAGGCCATGTGCTGTTCGCTTTGTTGTACTGCGTATAATGGCATACAGAACACCAATCTCGTGCGAATGAAGGGTCTGTTGCGATGAGGGCTGTTATATGTCTCTTCAGTTGATAACACCTTTCCTCTGCAATCTTTAGTGGACAGTGACAAATGGCAATGCATTTCGATCAATCGATCACCTCCAAAGTGAGGCATATATGGTAGATGAGTCATAAATCCGCTTTCACTTCTATGTGGCAAGCGTCTTTAAAGTTTCTTTAAGCTTCAGTTAAACCCCACCTGCAGTGGGGAAAAATGCATGCAGTGAGGGGTTATGAAGTACCCCCCTTCCTGTCCATGAAATGCAACCCATTTCTCCGTAATGGAGATTTTATGGCCCAACAGTTACGCCACCTCGACAGAAGTCCGTTAACCGCTCTATTGCAATTGACGGATTTTCTTGAGGAGTTGTCTTAGATCAGACTGTTGATCGTGAAATAACAGAGGAATTGCAATGAAAGGAATAATCGTGTCGTTGTAACTGTGAAGCCCACAGGACGATGAGGGACGCCAAGAGTGAAAGGAACCTAAAGTCGAGTCAGCCGATGTTTGAGATAACGTTTTCGATTTTGTTTTCCATCTTTACATGTTCGTAACGTTTACAGGAAATATTTATAGGTTCTTGGCGCTTTAAGAGTGGTTGCACCTCTTTCTTTGCGTCTTATGAGTGATAGTTGTGAAGCGGTGAGGGAGTCGGCGGCGCTTGCATTTCGCAACTTTGTTCCGCTAATGGCCCTTAAAGTGGTTGGTGTTTTTATATTGCTTGCTTACTTATCATATTTTCAAAGTTTGCCATGTTTCATGCAAATTTTTTCTCCCCTGAGAGAGTTTAGGAAGTATTAAGTTGGCGCTTGACATTTAGCATTAAAATTTTTTTCCTCTGTTCTCTTTATACTTTTCTGTGCGAAAATTTCCAGCAGCAGTGCATCTAAAATCAAAAAGAGAGGGCATTACTCGCTTTAGCAATAAAAATCCATATACAGGTAGAAGGTTACTGAGGGGAAATTTGAATTTTTGTTGATGGGGAAAACGTATTCATCAGTGTTTAAGTCTCATAAATAGCTGTTGCATTCAGCTGATAAAAGTCAGTAGTTGCATTCCACTGTTAAAAAGTATGTGAATGTCTTTCGAAATCCACCAAAAATTCGATATGTCTGTTCTTCAAATCTAAGAATTAGAAGGGGGTCAGTCCAAGAATATCTTGCAATTTTGCGTAAAGCGCGCTAGAAGGCTCAAACAGGGTATAGATATATGTTGGAAAACTTTTCTATAGCGACACTTTCTTTGTTTCCTTTTAGTTGGGCCAAAATGTTGCAGGTTCAAATAACGGAACACGATCGTAATACGTTTACCTCCTTTCCCATTTGAAGCGTCCTTGGTTTCTTGTTGATGTTCTTACTCAGTGGTCTTAAGACTCACATTGTTAGAATTCTTGCTTTTTCCATTTCTAGTTCTAAAGCTTCGTCACTCTGATAGGATCAATTAAAGCTCTCATCGAGATTATTTGCTGCGTAAAATTTGTGCTGTTTTTTTAACAGAATTGATTGTTTGCTGTCTAAATTCGATATGTTTTACACGAAGTTAAAAGGAACATATAATTGAATTTCAATATCTCATTGCTAAACGTTTGTTTTAGTGTGTTTTATGAAACTATTGCTTACGTTCAGGGATACTCGAAGATTTTTTTTTGCATATGCATTTGTCGGTAAATGATGCACCATTTGTTAACAGAAAAGCGACACGGGGAAACATGTATCAAAAAATGACATGGCCGATGAAGGGTTCACTGACTGCTCGATGGATTTGTTACTTGGTGATCCAAGCAGGCTTCCACCATTGCTCATTGAAAATATCAAAGGAATATCCGCTTCGGTTACATTAAGACCTTATCAGCAGGTGAGTCATTTTAGTTGTATTTTTTTGCAGTCATCTGGTAATAACTCGGATTTCAAATCTACTTACCGTTTCCTTTTGAAGAGTTTCTTTTTTGGCCAGATCTGCTTTGAGTCAACGTATATGTTCTTTATCATTTCTGATCTGATCCGCTTTCAGGTAGGTTTTTTCAGCGTTTTCAAGATCATATTTGCAGGCGTAATTTCAGCAGGTTTTTCATAAATAAGGTTGATTGTTGCGTAGGTTTAGTACATTTTTATGAACTTATTTATTTATTGACATTTTCAGGAAGGTATTCGTTGGATGTCTTTTCTTGAAGAGTATGGACTAAGCGGAATCCTCGCAGATGATATGGGTCTCGGCAAGACACTGCAAGCTTTATGCCTTTTGGCATTGAAGGTTGCCGGCAAACCAGCAGCCAAGGTAACTTTCACTTTTTTAACATATTGTGAAATAAGCATTGCGGAAGAAGTACTTCGGAACTTGTAGTGGGAGCGAAGAAAATCTTCTGCCTAAATTGTGCTACAAAAATTTGGCTACCGATAGGTTCAATTATGTACCTCGAAAATGTTTCACTCTTTCGTACTTTTTTAGCTAAAGTATTTTATTAGCAGTTGGGAACAAGTTACTTAGATGGGTGGCCTGACTGTTGCAATTTTTTTGTGCCGGGTTTGGTTTTGTAGATTGCATGGCTTTGTGCACAAATGTTTTAAATCAAGAAGGACGATGCTCGGGTGTTTATAATCGTATAGGTTAACACTCTACAACTTACAAGCTCTTGCTTGTTTCTCTTTCTCAGTCAGACATATTGACAATCTCACTATTACATAGCACAGTTCAAGCTTACCAAATTTCTTTTTGAAAGCGGTTCTTACAATTTGCTAGGATAGTACGGGTTCACTCGTATGAATTGATCGATGGAACGGTTTAGTACACTTGAATTGTTGGATGTCTGTGATATGCGCATAATTGAGTGATCGAAATACCGCATGCATTGTGAGTGACAATTACAGGTGCTGATAGTTTGCCCGCCTACTTTGGTGGGACACTGGTGTGCTGAGTGGTCGAAGTATTTTCCTGGATTAGCACCATTCCACAAAGTAAACGAAGGAATAAAGGATCGCAGGAGCTTAGCTATGAGCTCATGCCAGTTTGCCACAGTGGCTTCTTATAATACAATCCGAGCTTGCTCTTATTTCCAGTTAGTTTTTGGAAATTTCGTCCGCTATTTCCACTTGCTCACATTCTTTATTCACTGTTAATCTTCATTTGTCAAATGTGTGTGTGTTTATGTACTAGAAGAGCATGGCATTGTAACTCGAGCGTTGTTCTCATTGCTGTCCATGTATTTGTGACATTCTTCATTCAGCCCGTAGCACTATGATTATGTGGAGCAGAAGCTTCAGTAGCGGCTTCGAGTAATTTTGCTAGCATGTAGCATCCTTCTTCTCTGTTGATCATTAACTGTGGTAAGGAAAAGCGACCTAATTTGATGCACTGATTAGCATATGAGCCCTAATCGCCATAAATATTCCACTAGAAAATCCTTCTCAATGTGTGTTTCCTCGATTATTCCTCATAGTTTAGTTGAAAATTTGGTACTTCCATTAGTGTCGGGGTTTTATGACTGGAGTTTTAAGGTATTAAGTTTGTCCGCATTTTACTGCTATAATTTCGTTCTTTTTTATAGGATTTGGTGATAAACATTTTTCAACGTTCTGGTACTGAGTGTGGTTTTATTATGTAACGCATTTTAAAAAAAGACGACAACCGTCCGCTTAAAAAAAGAAATACTCTCAGTTATTTTTAGCTCGATTCTCATAGAATATTGTAATGATTTTTGGTACATATATGAGAGGAAATTTATCGGAAATTCTTTAGTGTAGTGTTCTTTATTGCAGAGAGATTGACTGGTATTACGTTATTTTGGACGAGGGTCATGCAATACGCAACCCCATGACGCAAATATTCAAATCTGTCACTTCTCTTCGAGCCCAAAATCGTCTCGTTCTCTCTGGCACACCTGTACAAAATACCCCCGCAGATCTGTGGGCTCTTTTTCAGGTTCGTTTAGCAACTTTGTTTCTTATATATTCGTTCAACATATGGAGTGGGGATAAGTGCTGCTTTTTTATGGTTATTTTTTATTCATTATATTGTACTGTGGAGTCCTTCCTTGAATGATGGGCAAATAGGCTTCATCGTTGAGCAGTGCGCAGTACGTTTTTGTGGGATGTTATGCTTTACGTTCCGACGATGTTGTGTTGAATATTTTAGCATTGCTAGTCAGATTGTTGTCCAGATTTCCTCATGAAGGGCTTCTTAGCTTCCAGAGTTTAGTTGCTTGTTTTCAGTACTGTCATACGGCTGCTTCGTTTATTCTAGTCGTTTCTTTATGATGCATATGCGTCAGCAGTGTGTTGCCGTTTTGTTATGGGCGGTATTCACGCCGCTGCCTACAAAAATTCAGAAAAGTTTGTTGTAAGATAAAATTTTCCTGGATTTTTGTGGTTTCCTGAGGTTTGTGCCACCCAAGCGTCCTTTTTCAGTTCCTCATGCCCGGCTATCTTGGATCAATGAAGCAGTTTAAAGTAACGTTTCTAAAAGCAATAAATGCATGCCGGAGTGTCAATGCGTCTGCGAAAGAAATTCAGGTGTGTACTGACTTTTTTTTCAATTTTTATATTATTTCATTTCCATTGAAGTTTTTCTAAATTATTTTGAGTCCGTTGTCCGAAGCGGAGGAACCTTTGCATATTTACTAAATGTTTGGTAATTTCCTTGCTTGGAGGGAGTGAAACTTCATTGCTTAATAAAAAAGTAAGGGGAAAACGAATATTGCGAGTCACAAAGAGGAAGTATAGATGAAGCTAAAACCAATAGCAGCGAAAAAATAGCCTGATTGGGATTTCTGCTCATTATTTGTGATCTAGAATGCAAAAGGATAATTCGCAGTTTGTGGCGTAGAGGGATGACCATGTCGTTGTTCTTCACTCCCTCCCACTCCATCTTTCCCCCTCCATTCCCCGCTTACGATCCATTGAAAGGTTTCTGTGAAGACTGGCATTCGTTTGCATTATTTTTTTCCTGAACGGCTTGCATGTCAATCATAATCTCCATTTCTTGGGCAATTCTTGCTATTCTACTGTAGATGTATTTCAACTCTGCTGGACGTGTCGTAAAATACACTTTCAGGATGGTCAAAATGCGCTGGATCGTTTGCATAAGGCAGTATTACCTTTTGTGCTGCGTCGCCTCAAGACTGACGTGCTCGAAGATCTTCCAGAGAAGATTGTTCAGGATTACATGTGCACAATGACTGACGTGCAGCGCGCCCTCTATGAACATATCATAGAGTTGTGCAAATCTGGTCAGAATGCACACCAAAATTCGCAAAGTTTGAGTGCTCTGGAGACGATCACTGAGCTACGCAAGTGTATCGTACACCCATTGTTGGTCAGTCCGAAGGCCAAAAACAGGTGCATTTGAATTATGTTCGTAGTTTCAGAGAAATGCCTTTTTAGTTAGGTAATAAGGCGTATATGCTTTCGATTTATATCACTAGGGACGCAGAGTTGCTATGTTTCGACATTCTTCTAAGCTTCGTTGAGTCGTATTTGGTCGCATTTGACGTCCATTTTTTGTGTTTATGGAGATTGCCCCCATCTCGCTCCATTTGTTCGTTTTTAGTAGTTGCCAGTTATTGAGAAATTATGATTGGCAATATGTTCATCGGTGCACTAATGGTTTATTATTTCAGTTTCAAATCTGGTGAGCTGCTCGGTGTGGCCAGTGAGTCGGGCAAGATGAAAGCGTTGGGCCAGTTACTTCGCGAATGCGGCATCGGCTCTCTGGAAGATTATACGACAAGCGAATACTCTGTGCAAGGTCAGGGTAACGTTCTTTATAAAAACCGATCCGTTGACGTGACGGGGAGCACACATTATCTTTTTTGAGGAAGTTAATATCTTTTCGTCGAACTTTTTGTGTGTGTAAATGTGATAGTAATATCGAAATTTCGTGACATATTTTGTATTATAGGTAATGAGGTTTCTGCGCTGAATGCTCATCGAGCCCTCATTTTTTGCCAGCGAATCTCAACGGTTCAAGTTATCGCCGAATTCTTTAACTCGGGCCAGTTGGGTCTTGACATCAGGTTTGTCTAGCAGCTTTGAATTGTATAATTAATGGCTGTAATTGCTAGCTGCTTTTGATGTTTCACTTCGTTAACAGAGAATGACCAATACAAAGAAGACGCCTCGTCAAATCCATGATAAAGTTTTGGAATTGTTGGACCTGAGGAGTGGCACATTCTCTCATGACGTTTTTGTTTTTTTTTTGTTTTTTTTTTGTGGAATGATGCGGCGAACGGCTTTTCTCAAATTGAACACCTTTCCAGGTTAACTGCTTAGTGGTTTCGATCTTTGATATGTTAAGTTTTGCAGATATTCAGTTCTTGATGGCACGGTGCCGGTTAGTGAACGTCATGCAATTGCTGAAAACTTCAACAACGATCCAGGAATCGACGTTCTTTTGCTGACTACTAGTGTAAGTCGTCCTTCTCGCATTTCTTGATTTATTTCAGCGTTCTCTTTTTTTGCTTCCTTTGCATAAGGCATTTCACTTAATCGCAATATGATTTCATTTCAGGTCGGTGGTGAAGGCCTTAATTTGACAGGCGCCGATGTGGTGATATTTGTCGAGCATGATTGGAATCCGGTGAAGGATTTGCAAGCAATGGATCGTGCGCATCGTATTGGTCAAAAACGTACGGTGAACGTATATCGCCTTATCACTGAGGCATCGATTGAGCAGAAAATCATGAGGTATCAGAAGTTCAAAACGGATACTGCAAACGTGAGCTATCTTCATTTGGCTTGTGGGCTTTTATCTTTTTGAGCAGGTAGTCTTGCAATAGCGTTTACTTCTTCTTGTGCACAGAATTTATGGAAGGAAATGCTCAATCGCTTAGTTATATCAGTGTAGTTCCGTGTATAGTATTTTGGTTCGGATTTGTGTTTTAATGAATACTTGAAGTATAATATAGATCGTTCTGTACACTTTCTTTTCATCTTGGGTTATTTATTTATTTATTTATTGAAGCGATGAAAAAGCACTTAGCATTGGAGTGATGAGTAATCTTGGGACGTTTCGGGTTCATTTTTGATATTGTAAAAAACTGATGCTAGGTCAATGCCCATAACTGAAAGGATAATGAGATAATGAGATATTTGTTGAAAAATGGTCGCTTCGAGGAAACATGAGCGCCATTTTCCCTCTCTCTTCCCCCTCCTTCGGTCTTCCTTTTCTCTTCAGAATATGCTGGAATTCACAATTGGCCATTAATTCTTCTGTGGCGGCACTGATAAAGACGTTGATAAGCTCATTTATTAGTTATGAGCGATTTTTGTAATGCTATTGGTACTTTTGTAGTTAATGTTATTGATGAAACTAATTCGAGCAGCGATCTTTTATTGGCTTTAGATTTGAGGGTGCTTTTTTTGTGTTCCATTTTCTAGCGAACAAAATTTGAGGCGTTGGTGGGCGCGGATAATCGATCGCTGCAAACGATGGCCACTGAGCAGCTGGTCGAACTTTTCGCTCTAGAAGGTGGAAGCACCACAACAACAAATCATCTCGCGCCCACCCACCAAAAACTTTCCAAAAGAAGTCGCTCCGAGCATGTGCTCTCGAATATGGATTCAACGGAGAAGTGGAATCTTGAAGATCTTTGGGATCAGTCGCAGGTTGGTTATACTTATTTTGTTTTATTCTCCTGTTTTATGGGATATTCTGTTCAGGAAATGTTGGACATTTTGCTGAGGTTTGTATTTATGTGGGAATTTACGCTTGTTCAGCAGGTTAAGGTCACCGTTCAGCAACTCTTACTTCTATGAAGCAGTTCTCAGAGCGAAGTTTTTGCTTACTTTGTCAATTTTTGCATCACCTTCTACTAAACGTATTCTTTCGATGAGTTTTTCTTCAAGGCTACCAGCTTTACTCTATCCGTTAACCTCTTCAAGATGCGTGCATGTCCAAATACGCTCATGTTTGCCTTCTGAGCGGTTAATCGGTTAATTTTTAGGAGAGGTGTTTTCTTTCGGTATTGCAGAACAAGCCTAAAGCTGCATCGTAATGAGCCAGGCTTTCTGAGGGTTCTCATCTATGCTGTCATTGTAAATGTAAAGTTATATTTGAAAGCAAACACCGCATTCTCCAGCTATTGAAGTATGCTTATATGAGATTCGATAATGATCTTTTTGTTCCAGTATGATCGGTTTAACGTGGTGAATATTGCGATGGAATCAGCAGAAAGCGCAGCTTTGAGACGTCTAAAACGACGAAAATCTTCAGAGGTGGTTTCACCATCTAGCACACTAACGGCAAAACAGATTCGACGTCACTACTAACACCTCACTTCGTCTTTGTAACTTCTTCAGGAACGGCTTATGTGAGTCGACAGACTGCCAGCAGCGAAATAGTCATTGTAAGGACTAGTTTTATGGCTAATCTGAGATGTAGTCTCGCTAAAATCGAGGCTAGCAGGCCTGATTCAGATCAGTGAAGCGATCAGCCGGCAAATGTGTAAGAAATTCCGACCTTAAAGATTTCGTTACTAATTTTATTGAGACTTCCATAAAGTACGAACGCCTACATCTTTATGCTAGCAATTGGAATAATGCGCATGAACTGTGTGGTTACTATTACTACGAAATTACTGACCAGTGCAAATACGTCATTACTGTGTATGTTTGTGTTTGTGCAAGGTAGTAGTGGTTCTTGATCCTAAGACCGCATGGTGAAGTGTGCCCGCAATTCCTTCCAAAGGTATTTTGTCACTTGCTTTACTTAGCATAGATGTGTTTCGCGGTGATTATTGTGTTTTGAATGAATGTTTACCAAAGACGCGTATACAGACAGCTGACTTTTCATTAGGGGCTAAAAACTTTTGGCATTTCAATTACATCGCCGCCATTCTCAAATAGAAAATGATCCTGCAAGTTGTAATGTTTTCCCACTTAGCTGTTGTCTTCCCCCACTCTCTCTCCCCCCTCCTCCCTTTCCCTCCTTAAAAAATAATTGGAGAAATTTTCGCGTTTTTCGCTTTCGGGATTCGTGTTCAGTATATTCTTGGTTCGACGTGATCCATAAATGTAGCATAAATGAAAGGAGGCTGAGGATAGAGGGAGGAGGGTGGAAGTGACGAAAACATCGTTAATTTTCATTTCACCATATGTGAGTTGTCTTACATTAACGATTTTGCGAATCGTTCTTTGATTTCAACGTTCTTCTTCTGTTTTTAAAATCCGTCTCGGGTTAAAATTTCTATGCTCACTGTGATATTAACTGATTTCTTTTTTGTGGTAACGTTTGCTTTTTTATTATCTCTTGAGTTTTTCCATTCGTTGTTTTTATTTTGCATATTTTATCCCCAAATATTTGTTTTTCTGTCAGAATTCAGAACGCTGTTAATGTAACATTGTACATTTCAAGGTCATTTTATGGAGGTTTTAATTTTATTTGTTGAGCATATTTTATTGCATCGAAATATTAATTGTAGCCCATCGTTGAGTGTTGAAACAGAATTTTTTTCGCCTAGCTTTCCTGACACTATTTGGTTAATATTTTTATAATTTAGTGTTTTAGGTGTCAGGCTTTAGTATGGTAGTTGTTCTGTTCCGCTCATGAAAGAAAACAAATTTATACTTTTCAACAACAGTACAGTTTCCAACTTATTGCGATACCCTGGGGTGATTATTACCCGTACTGCCTTCTCCGGACAATCTAACTCCATTAAGGCCTTATCGCAGTGCCGATCTTGCTGTCCCGTTGGAGTGGCGCATAAAAACCCTATTCCTCTGTGATGGTTGGCGATAAAAACGTTATTTGTGTTATTTTTCAGGCTTTGCCCAAACGTCGAATGAAAGTTGATATCTTTCATTGAGCGGGAAAACAGTTCACTGTCATATAACCGGTGCATGGTTCGAAGCTTTATGACTTAGATCTGTCTGCAAGGGCATTTACGGTTTTTGACCTAAAGGAAAGTTTCTTGGAAGAAATGCTGAGCCTCGAACACTTCTGCTTAGTGGCGTTTGAGAGCTTCCAGTGTGCGGTTCGTTTATTCTTGTGTTTCTTTGTGGATGTGGTGATTTATTGCTTGTTTGAACTTCCCAAATTGATGTACTCAGCTTGGAGATGTTTTTGTCTTTCTCGTCAATAAACTCGCTATATGTGCGCATTTTCACTCTGCGTTTGTAGAAATAATCTTACTGAAATAAGCCTGTAACGGTCAGCTCGCCTTCGCTTATCTAGCGGTCCAGATCTCCTTGAGGATCTGCACCCTCTGTCGAGATGCGGTCTAATAAATTGCGAGAGGACATAGATATAAGGTCGAACAGTTTATCACGCTTTTATAATAGGGTGACAAACAACTAGGGACTCGTTCACAAGGATTGCTTCGACCGTCGACACGATCTCGTAGTCGCAACCGGCGAACTCACAGTGTCGCCGATTTTCTCAAGCGCTCCGATGGTCACACGCCTAAAGAGCAGTCTAGAGCTGAAGTAGATATATGAACACATCGATCGGCTGTATATCCTCCCGATTCTGCGTTTAGGTGGCATCAGGATGCATGCTGGGCAGTCGTTTGATCTGCGTGTATGTTCTTGACCTTTGACCTGTCTTGCAGAGCGCACTACTCTCGCTTGATCTATAGCCGAGTGATCTTCATTACAAGCATTCCGAAACTACTCGTCTTTGTTGGTGGGCGAATTTTAAGAAATATTTGATTTCTAAGGAAAAAACTCGGCTATTCAGAAATGCACCGATGGATTTTTTTTTCGGGGGGGGGGGATGGAACTCTTTTATTGAAATGAAATATGTGGAAACTCAAGGGTTCGCTTTGTAATGGGCCAGTTTCAATGCAGAATTCCATCACAAGACAATTCGCCTAAGAGGAAAACAAAAGCGTCCAGCGGTTTTTTTCAGCGTTCTGATATGTTTCACGGTTGTTGTGTTGGTTAGAAATGCCGTTGAAGAACTTTTTTAGTTTCTTTCCGTTCACTTGGATAGAAAGGTTCCACGTTTCAGCAGTTTCCCTCCGATGTTCTAATGGTTCGTCCATTTACTAGCTGTAAAATAAGAGCAGGCCTCAACTAGCCGTGAAGAACCAACTTTAGAATAAGAATACCTTGGAAAAGATCGTCTCGTTTTGAATGGGTGTATAGAATAGTGAGCATCGTTCTGTTGTTTGCGATGATATTGCGGTTCTGCTGCTTCTACGAGACATCTGTGATGACGCTGTGAGGTGGTCGTTGCAGATCGGCACTGCAAGACGCAGATTGCATAGAGTTTTTTGAGCCCGGCGCAGTAACCGGGTACAAACCAACCGAACGATCAAATCGACCAGAGTCCTGGACAGCATTGTTGAGTGCATCCGATGTAATTAATGGAGCATTTTTCCCTTACGTTCACATGCTTTATGGCTTTCTGAAAACGTTGGGCCTCAATACTTTGACCAAAATCTGCGGCCTCACAATTTTTGACCGGAAATCGCAGCCGTGCGATTTTCGATCAGGGTTTACAGCCTTGTATTTTTTGACCAAAAATTGCAGTCACGCAGTTTTTGCCATAGATTCATTGGTATATTCTGATAAATCGGATTCGATCAGTTATGGCCACTCAGTTGTACCAATACAACTGAAAAAACTGTCGGAAATTATACCTTCCAAATTTTCTCCGAAATTTCTGCAGATTTCAATTCTCGATTATGCTTCTTTGAAAGAAATTCTTATTTCTATGCAGTGTTTGTTTGTCGCATGGTTGTTATTGCATCGTAGAAGTTTCCTGAATCTGCACTTCCCTCTCTCTTGCAAATAGGTGATGAGGGTTGTTTATGCTCAACTGAAATACCCGAAATATTGTTCAACGAGAAACTAGTAAGCTTCTCGGCACCACAACATATGAAATTGTGCACTTAATAAAGCAGATAAAATCATCAGCCCTTTCTTATATTGTTTATTAGGAATCGTTTGTAATATAGTCACGTTTTGATCATAACGCTGTAAAAAGTTGCACTAAATTAGTAAACCTGACCACTGTGAGTGCTGCAAAGATTAATATAAATCGCTTGAAAGATGCAGCACCTATTTTCCGCTTTCATCAAACTTGTTCAAGTGAGAAATTAACTCAAATACCTTTCTCATCCTTCAATCGTGCTCATGAAAATTAAGTTCTCATAAGAACCACAACTGCTGCAAACAAGAGCACCAACTCTTTAATTCACTTGTTAAATGATCTATAAAGCAGCATAATGTCTATATTTTTTAGCTGTTACTATAAGTTAGTTCACGATTCACTCAGTGTTTGTGTCTTCTAGTTTTATGATCTCATGCTTTGATCTGACTGAGTTCTACAGGTCTATGATTTTAAAAAATTTTCTTTTTCATTTCAATTTTTGGATCCTGAAATATCCGTTATATAACATCATGTGTTATCGATCTCATTTAATGAATTTGCGGCCAAATTGGTCGAAATAGTCGATTTGCCGAATTTGCCAGTTTTCTACTCTGGGAGCAAATTTTTACGATTCTTTTCTAAATTCACTTTTTTTTTTTTCAAATCGCTGTTCAATGATTGTGAAAAAAAAGTCGCCTCCATAAAAAGTTGAGATGGCCTTCAACAGTGCTCCTCTTCTCATTTATTAGCCTTTCTTTAGAGTCGCAGCATTTCTTCCAACTCCCTCATTTGTTTTATGTAAAAGAGTATAACGTTGTGCAGAAAATGAGCCCGCAAATCAACCAGTTTTCTCTCAGAGTTTATTAATTTCGTCGTTTTAATCAAATGCAACATATGGCGGTCTAAAATTATCCCTTTCCGAGATTTTAGTGACATTCGCCGGTGTCGTTTTTGCAAAGATATTTTATCCTTACATCATTTCTGTCAGTTGAGTTTTAATACGATTGATGGCCCTACTTTTGAAGTATGGAAGTGATCGTCTATTCATCGAGCAACATAAGACTCTCCTTTGGCCCAACTGCGAACATCGTTGTTCATCTTATTTGAATCGGATTCTTTGAAAGTGAGAGACTAGTAAAAGATCTTTATCTTTCATTGTTCTTCTGTGAAATTTCCCTCATTTTCTTATCAAAGCTCCAAAAATTCGTTTCATTTGCTGGCTTCCTTTGAACGGACCGAATATAGCTCTCTTAAGAAGTGCCACTCCCTCTTTCGTTCATTGAGAAATACATCGTTGCACTGGAAGTGTTTTTTTTTCGGTCTATGCTGGCTATAGTTTTTCTTCAACTACCTATCAAATATTGTCTCATTGTATTTTTGAGAGTTTACGCCGATCTCTTTGGATGCAGAAATATGAACTTTGCTTATCTCACTGATGCGTATCCATACTTGGGATGCCCTTCTGAAAGTGCAAAATCGAACACCGAGAGATATGATCATCGAGTCGACTCCGATACGCAGGTAGATAGGAGTTCTAGATGGTGACATAACGCAAACTACCCTCTCATCATCGCATCTTACGCGCCATATTCACGCCGACAATACGCTTAGTAGTTCACTCCTCATGGACAGCCGACTCGCTGAAACAACAGCACTTCATCGCTCAAGGTTCCTTCTTTACTGTTCGCTGTTTCTGCTTTAAACGAGCTGAATTCGTTCCTCTTTCTTTGCATTTCTTTCAAGTATGGTTTTTTGAAGCCACACAGCGAAGAGAGTTGCGAACGTTCATTCCCACTAACATTTGGTTCACAGACACGTCCGTATAGTTCATTTCAATATTGATTCCTTTTAAGAGGTCGCAGCAGGCATCCTTTCAATTGCTAGCAAACGCTTTGCAAGGTGTGCACCTTGAGACAGCCGTTGACAGTGATAATCTTACGTTTAAAATCGGAAATTTCGCTTCTTCGTTTTTGCGCAAGGGTTCGTTTGGTAGGTCAGTTTGCAGTGCCCATATTGACAACTTCTCCAATCCTCAACAAACTCCACCAAAAGAAGTTTTTGAAGACGTGAATCTAAAAGAATGAACTTTTTGAAAAACTGAAAATGGTCACCCTAACAGGAGTTGAAGAGTGAAGGAAGTAGGTGGCGTCAACTGCCTTAAATTACACCGCATTAGGTTTCACATGGTGGCTTCAGTGGAGAAATGGGAGAGTACATTCTCAAAAACCCCTCATGACTAATGTAGATAAAGGTTCGCCACATGGTAGGCTCTAAGATAAAGTCGTACTAGACAGAATTTGCTGTCTGACTTTTTTTCTGACATAAGCGAGACGAAGAAGGCGATTTCTTTTGGTCGGAAGAAGGACAGAGAATTTTGCATCACCTAGAAGGAAGACGGTTGGGAGGGGGAAGTGAGCGGAAAAAATTTGCTGAAATCCATTTGCCGTCTAACACACTTTTAGTAGAGAAATAATTTTCCACGTTTTCTGAATGACTAAAGTAAATCCATTCTCGCCGGCCTATTCAAAAACAGACTTCAGGATTGGATGCTTTTTTTCCTATCATTCTTAATATTGGAACGAGGGACGGTTAAATGACTAAGATGAAACAAACAACATTCGCTCACTCAGAATCGTCGATTCTGCTTATTCATTTCTTCTCAAGGGGTATGCAGGCGCAGGTGAAAATTGAGAAAGACTCAAACGATTCACCTATGCAATTTCATAGAGAGAAGTGATAGGGCCTATTTAACCTTATGCAATATTTCTATCCAAAAAAAACATGCAAATATTCACGGAAAATTCAAGTGCTGATATTGAATTCATTATGCCGAGAGCGGAGCCATAGCCGTGCTGTATCTATCTAGAGTGATTTATGAAGAAGGGCTAGTCTAGTCTATCCGAGAACGTGCATGTTGTATGTGAACGGCGTCGTGTGAGATGCAGCCAAGGCGACCGCTGGCTGTATTCTCCGTCCGTCAGTCCATCGTAGATAGCATGTGGTTGAGAATTAGATTGCTGAATCGACACAATGCTTAAGCAGTAGTTGATTGTGAAAAACGACAGGAAAGAGGGCCATATCACTCTTATAGACATATTTCATGGAATGCGTTATATTTGATGAAAAAACGATGTCTGAACTTAGGAGTGTATCGAAAGTATTTTTGAAGCGTTCTGAGAACTTCTTATTTCAAGAGGCGTTTTATTCATCGCTTATAGAAGGACGGAGGATAAAATTTGAATGGCTAGTTCATTTTATTTGAATAAATTAGAGAAATGCGTTGATTTTTTTTCCTCTTATAATCAATATATTTGTACTTTTCATCGACGTATTTTGTACTTTTCTAAATTTTTGTCTCTGTGTCTTTCTTATCGTTGTTAAACATCATTTCTCGTTTGTTGCAATCTTTCTATGCAAATAATAATGGATTTTCTATAGTATTGACGCACTCTTCGAATCATTGTCCAAGATAGAAAGATTAATGAAAACGATTCGTCAACTTTATATTTACATTTGCATTTATTGTTTTGAGAAAATGGTAGATCTGAAAGGTGATTTTATTCGTTCTTGCCGAATTACTAAGCCTTTCTCTCTTATTTCGTAAGGAATTTCCTTTCATTAGGGCAACTATAGAGATATTGAAGCGGATGCCATACTAATTTAGTAACTCTAACATCGACATCTTCTTGATGAATAACGTTCAAGAAGGAGTCTTTTCAATTTTTCGATATATCATAGAAATCTGCGTTCCGCTGAAGTCGCACTCTATTGAAATATATTTTGCAGTGTAATCGCATATGGGGTGTCATCGCTATTCGCATCACTATTGCGACGTATCGTCACAATGAAACTATTCTTCGACTTCCCAATTTTTATCAGCATAACACAAGTGGCAGCAATATTAATCGTTCTCGAACTCACCAGGTACATTATTTCTATTGCAATATGCAAATCACGACTAATATTGAGGCGTAACTTTGCAATTGCAATACTAATTTCGAGAATCAGTATTAAGCATTTTGGTTTCAAATACATCGTACGAGTTTAGTGCTACTTCTGTTGTGAGGAATTTTTTAATTAGCCTCTTTAGGTAAATTGTCTGTATTGTCTGGATATATTTAAAATGTTCGTCTAATAAATGCTATTCTATAACCAAAAGCATTCGAAAGAATTCATCTCTTTTTTTTTGATTTGTTTTGTATATGAGCTCAATTTGTACTCTTCGTGGGGAGAGAAGTGTAATGGATACTTTTTAAATTTCATCGAATAAATCGATTATCACAACATTATTGGAACACTCGCTACATCACAATAAAACTTTTTCAAAAAGGAACGATTCATTTGACTGCATTAAGCAAACGCTTTCACTGAATGAGTTGAAATTCTTTTCATTTCCAGATCAATTCTTTTTTTAAACTTACAAGTAATGTCATCATATAAGGCCATCGTTTTAAGTGAGTAATAAAAAATGATCGTTTACTATTTGGTCCGAAGGGCAAACATCCTTCTTACTTCTAACGATGAAATATGAGCATAATTTCGAATAAAGTCATTCCAAATTGAAGGTTTTTTTTTTGGGTTGTCGCATTCTTTTTCCAATTCTTGCTTTAGTTTCGCTTTGTTTATTGTTTGAGTGAGTGAAATTTATTTTCCAATTGAAAATACTTCCCACTCTGAGTTCTCTTAAAGTGCGATCTTATTTGTACGTGAGATGACTCCGTGCCTCGTCTCGTCATCCCCCTCTCTTCCCTTCTCCCGCTTTCCTCTTCCTCTTTTTCCCCTCTCCTCCATGCTTCCCTATCCCCCTCTCCTTTCCCTCTCTCGTATCGTTCCATCCCTTCCTTTCTGTTTCCGTAAAACAGTTGGTTGTGTGATTAGTAATCGTAATCGCTGGTTCCGCATCGAACTTTCAGATTCTTTAAAATACTTCAAATTCAATCATATACATTGGAAGGAGGTAGAGAGATGTTCTTGCCATCATTTCTTCACACATTCGCTTCGTATATCTCAATGAACGCCATTGAGGGCGCCTCGATGCCAATGTTTGCATCGGTGAAATGCTTTTGTCCAATTGCAGTGATTCTCTTTAGCAATTTTATTTCTCGTCGTCCAATCCCGTCCTATTCATTTCTTCTTCTCGTTTTCATTCTCTGTGTTGGATCTTCTCTTACAAGTGAGTTCGATTTCAACAAATTTATTTGTTTATTTCATAAGGAACATTAGAGCTTATTTGATTATTGATGGCATATCGTCCATGCACTTTGAAATGGGATGCATAGAATTGGCTAGTGTGTGTTGATACTGTAATGTCAATACTTTTAAAATACTTGCAAATCGCGTTAAATCACGAAATGGGATAAATAACACTTATTGCCAGCATTTTATTTTGCAGTAATACTTACACTAATGTTTGTTAATACAGTATACACTAGTATTTAGTAATAGAGTATATATTTAGTAATACAGTATATCTCTATATTAGTAATGCACAATGATATCAACACTTTCCTATTACACGCATTTTCTCCATATTTATATAGTACCAGTTAAAAAGCTACTGTATGGTATTGCATTACAATGTATGGTAATATATACGCTCAAAACTAATAATAGTATGCGACTGTACGACTCGTGAATATACAATTACTTCAAAATTTGTTATCTTGCTTTGTTTCTTGTTTACGTTAAAATTCCCTCAAGTCTATATGCGAATAGTTTCGTGTTTCTTTTGCGTTATTCGTCATTGTTTATTCGCGTAATATTTCATTATGAATAGTAAGAAGTTATTGGAATTACAGGTTGCATCGACTCGAATTTGTCTTATTTACACTTAGAAAATCACTGGTAAAATTTTTCATCGGAGTGAAGATGACTTTTTTTAAAATTTAATCGTTTTATGCATTCAAATTTTACGCGCATTTTTAAAAGCTAAGCAGGCTTAGTCTGACGTTGACTTAAAATTTATTGTGCTTATTGAACACTTTTACAGATATTTTCGAATTTATGTGGGAACGTTGGTCGTATCTGTTCGGATTGGCTGCACTTACCATGAATGCAGCCTCATTTGTTCAGCTAGAGAATCTCGCGCTAAACTATTCCCCTCTTGATTTACTCTATGTGAATAGTTTCAATGAGCTTATATTTTTATTAGTTGCCGACTTCTTTGAGGTACATTATTTTTATTTATTTTCAGTTGATGATTAGCGATGAATTTAAAAATTTAAAAGAAATCAACTAGCTAGTTTGTATTTACTTTTGGTTTGTTCTGTTCAATCAAAAATTCCCAAGTCGTGTTATAATGAAAATCGGCGCCTTAAGTTTATGCTAAATCAGTTAGACCTACATCGCAGTTATTTGCTATGCAGTTAGTTTTGTTGTCATAGCACGTTTCTGAAGAAGCGTTCTTTGAAAAACTTTTATGCGCTAATGTTTCACCTCAATTTGAAATCATAGCAATATGCCGTCAAACATGAGTGGATGCTTTATTAGAAATGAAGTGAAAGCTGCTGCTCTTTGATTGTAAATCTTCATTCTTCAATATTAAGTTATTAGTGAGAACCAAAATAACAGTGCTATCACAGTGCGTTAATGCTAAAACAGTACTTTAATGCGGTATTGTCATTTGCAGTCGATGCAACTGATGTCGCTTCCGTTTCTAGGATATATTTTCATGGAATTGAGCTAGCAAGTAAGTCAGCGAAGAATGGTGTTTCAACCACCGTTCTTTGGACTCCATACATACGGTTTCATTAGTGGTTAAGTGGGCAGCAAAAATCTAGCCTTAGTGCTATTTGGCATAGATAGGAGTTAAACCATCGTCATCCTTTAACCTACTAACCACTTATTGCTTCAAGTAGCAACTTTCGATCCGTAGCCGCTACTGTTTTCTGGAGAATTCGCTATCTTTCCTATTGAATATCACTACACGTTCGGGATTTGGTGTTTAGGCGTTCAGGGGAAGTTGCGATAGGTGTCGCCACTGTGCCACCCCCACATCGTGGTACTTCATTTGTATGTTTATTTACTGGAATCGTTGCTCAGCCTAGAGGATGATTACCCTCTATTCTTTCCTTGTCGAATACTTTCATAATATGAACATTAATGAGTCGTTGTTGTAGATTTTTTATTATAGCGCTATGTAGCTTGTGATATCACTTTATATTTAGGCACTATGGCGTAATGAATGAATGAAGAGACCCGCTTCTGCAGGTGACCTGTTCTCGAAGAGTCACAAAAGCCGTAATTTCAGGACGAGCTTCGTGGTGCTATTATGTTTTTCTTTGCGAGTGCATCGGTGACGTTGATTGTTACATTTTTCTTCTTGATTGTCTTCGGCGTCTTAACTCATCTTACTTTATTCTACTGTATCGTTTATGCGAATTCGCTTACTCTCTCGCTTACTGCCGACGTTAGAAGTGCAATTCAGGTAACGCCTACAGCGTTTGAGAATTTGCTCTTTGGAGAACCTTTTTTTGCATATTTTTTAAATATGTATTGCTTGTACTTTCGTAAGCATTAGTTGTTACAAATTAAATCCTCCAAATGGCTTTTTTTTTTGCGCGCATGAAAAACAGAAATGGAATACGGGTGATTGTTAACTTCGTTTCTTTTGGAGGATGGGATTTGCGGCTGTTTTTTTTCTTGAGCTGGGGTTATCAAGCATATTGTTGATGAATAAAAAAATGCCCGCATGATGTTTTGCATATGAGCAATGGTTTTTGCATTGTATCATATTTGAAAGATACGGCAATTAAATAGTACACTAGTGTAAAATTTGCTCGATTGCCTAATAAAAAGTTTATTCGATTTCAGGTTTTTATTGCGTATTTCTTCTCAGTATACGTTTATTATGATATCATACCTGGAATAAGCAACATTATTGGTATCCTAATGGTTCTTGCTGCGAGTGCTGCTCTTATTTATAGGAATAGCAGTCAACAATTATATAAAACATCTACTGTATTCAAATGTTAGCTGTTTTTTTAATAAAATAAAGAATTATTGCATCGCCATTGTTTCAAAAAAAAGAGATAACTATCCATTTGCATTTTTACTCTCTGAAAATGCATAGTTGTTGATTCACTACAATAGAAGATGCATATGCAGTTTGCAATAAATTTGTAAACAAATTCTCTGATAGTAAATAGGAGTAGAAACAGCTACTCGCGATGCATCGATTACGGGGATATTTGAAAGTATTTTCGTTTACTGTCTAAGGAAATCGAATCTTACTATTTTTCTTCAAAGATTTTTATTCTGTTTAATTTCTTCGCTTTGCTTTCAAATACAGTTGTTTTCTGTCTTATGTTTCGTAGTAATAAAACGTAATAATGTCATGGTCATAACAACTAACAAAGGGCCGAACCTGTTTGTACACTATTGGGCGCATTCTGTAGCGAAAATTTTTGTGATTATAATAAAAGTTTTCGTCGATCATTTTTCTCCAAGCCCCATATCTAATACAGAAGTGCACATACCTAACACATATGCATATTCCACCCTTACAACTAAGAGAGAGTGGTCTTTGTATCAGAAAATGGGAAGAATTCACATTAAAAGTTTTCTGTTTCATTTCATCATTCTCGCATCGTCGTGCAGTGTATAACCTTCGTAAAAGTACGCCACAGATGTCCTTTGATGGGCTATTGCTATTGTGCTCCATTTTTTGCACAGGAAGGGATGACGAACTTTTATAAGAGGGCAAATTGTTAATGAGTCGCAGAGCAGCTCACTTGCGAGGATTCGAAAGAGACGATTGGACAGCATTTGAATATATCAAAAATTTCATTGAAATTTGCCACTTATCAGTGAATTGCACAGAGTTGTTGGTTTTACAATAATCCAAAATTTCTCTTCTTCTCATTTGCTTCCCGATAAATTGCTCACCATTTTCTTGCAAGAATTTAATTTCCTCAGGTGTGCTTGAGTCGCTCATCGAAGTCTCATAGATATTTTGAAATGAAATTCGTTGTCATCGATCATATTGTGGACTTATTTTATTTTAATAATTGTCTTTCACTCTTTTCCATTTAAATGAGAGCTTATATTTGACACTCACTTTATCCAATGTTCTTATTAATAAAAACGTTTTTTTTTCTGCATGCAAATCGTTTTTCATCAGCAACAGCAGTTATTCGCACCTCCTCAATTAACTTATCACTCAAGAGATTAGTGCACTACTGTTTGCATCGTTTCTTTTCGCAACTTTATATTTACGCAATCACATAAAGCGGTTATCTTGATCCTTTAAGGCGACCTTTTACAACAAATGGGAGGCTATTTTCATTGGCTGTCACGCAAGTAGCTGTAGCTTTTGAATACGTTTCCAAAAGGCCGAGACATTATTCATGGTCCAGCATCAACACAAATTACAGCTTAGACCGATTGAATGTAAGCGTCGTGGTCAGAGGGTTGGTCGGAGGTCCTGTCGCTGTCTGAAGTTCTTGCTGTTGTCTGTCTTCTCGTCCTAACCGCACTGCTAAAGCCAGCTTTAAAGGTGCATGCTTAGACGCAAATATATACTGCCAAAGAATTTACGACCTCGAAATCGTGTATGCGGACTTTATGCCGCTTGCTCGTTTGTAACTATGACGGATGACAGACTTTTGCTGTGGGAATTTCTGGAAGTAGTTGCAATCTCATATGGATGGAGGTATTACAGAACCCACAGTTGCAGGAACTGCGGGGGGTAGGAGGGGGGGGGGGAACAGTGTGCTCTAAAAGAGAGCTTTTGTGGAGGAGCGCTGAAACCAGGCGAGAAAGCTTTATTTGTAGCACCAATTAGCATATGTTGTGCATGCATTTAACATGACCAAATAACCAGTATATCTAATGTCCAAAACTACTAGAAATCTCGAGAAGTGGTAAAACATCAGGTCACCCTTCATTCTCTGTCTCAGGAGCTCTCGCCGCATAAACATCTTCAGAAGCAGAGGTGCTGATTTTCGACACTTGTAGTTTCCAAGGTCCTAGTGTATTATCATTTTCTAAACTACATCTAGTTGTAATTTGGTTATTAACATCTTGCTAGCCGCAGCAAGCTTTTTAACATGGCCGGAGAATCGCCCGTTGTAGTTAAATATGCAAGTAAATAAATGTCAAATGGTTCTTTAAGCTGAAAGGAGTCGGATCTATCCGCGGCAAATCATGATGGGTGGTCTTTAACTGCAACCCCCTGCCGACGTCGAAAGGAATTTCTTGAAATGGAAAATTGGTAGCTTGGAACAACATCATCTTCATTGTCTAACCTGTAAGTTCGTCTCAAAAATAAGGATTCCAGAAACTTTTGGTTAATATGTGAGTATTGGTGTGGACGAAGTAAAAACAACGCATTGCGAGGCGAGTACGCTTTCTTGAACAACCACCTCGCATTTGACCGTATCATAATTTGTAGGCTAAATGAAGACCACTGATATAATAGGTAGTAGCACAAAATGGCATTAACCTCATCGTTTAAACTAACTCCAGAATATTATTTTTTGTTCAGATTCAACATTATTAGGAGATAAGTTCGAACAGTTCCTTCAAATCATGTATCGAAATTCAAAAAAAGTCACATATTGCAGATGAGTTACGCGTTTTGCATTGCTTCACGAAACTGCAACTATTTCATTAGCTATCATATTAAGGGCTTGGGGGTGGGGGAGCGAGTGAAGAGAGAAGGAGTTCCTCATATCAGTGTTCATCTGTTGTAGAGGAGGGGAAAGAAAAGGTTCTCCTTCCTCCTCTGCTCACGGCCCTGAAATTGATCTGAAGATTGCTTCGAGAAATAAATACTTTTAACCAGGTGGAGAAAGCACTTTTTTCAACACTTCCTAGTCGATTTCATCCATTTTCACCGTTGCCGATTTCAGCTGCACTTCTGATGCTATTCTTTCCAGTATTCCTCTACTTTCAAAAGTGTTTTTTCCATTATTTACCCTCCAGTTGAGAGAATTTGCGAGTATTAAATTCTCATTGAGAAATTACAACTGCTTTCGATGTTGATTCACTTCATGACGGAAATGTTGTCCACCTTACTTTTGTCACCTTTGTCCACTTTACAATCGTGAAATGTTCGAAAATGTTTTTTGTGATTATTGCTGTTGGATTATTATCACTTAGCTGTACGAATTGTTTGATTTCTTCTGCGTTATTTCTACCAATCTGCAAAAAAGTTTCACTGAGCGCAACCAAAATGAGCTGAATAAAAGAAAAACACATCGATTACACGCAGATGGTTATACTTAGTGTGTGCGTGGCGGTGTAATCTTCCGATAGCATTTTCCCGACATTAATCAATGCACGAGCAAGGTCTAGAACATTAAATAGTGTTCAGTTTTTTAGAGTGTTTTAAAAAAGATATCCTCAACAACATCGATTTCAGATCGGGCATGCGTAGAAGTTGGTGAATACGTAAAACAGTTGAGAATTCCTTCGCTTTGCTTTTAACGCGGTGCTTTTCTGCAAAAAACGGGATACGTTCATACTTGGTTTTGCGATGCAGTTTGCCGCATCCTCCTCTCGAAAACTCTCATAGTCCGTTTCCATCTCCTACCGAAGAAATATTCGGAAATAAGCCTCTGATCACTGATATTAGGATAATCGCTTTCAACGTTGCTTCGACGCATTTGTGATGAAATTTTTGGATCGTCAGATGAAATCAAGCTGGAATCAAACAGATCGTTTAGGAAACAACTGCGGCAAACACTGGTTGTGTTCGAATAAACGGGCGATAACGGTGGTATACTACCTTTTGTATGAAGCATAAGGTGTGAGAAGTAGAAAGTTGGGATGTGGTTTAGAAACTAGTTGAAAGTTATTTATGCATAACGAAATTGTCTTCAGACAGAGGAAAATTTTTTGATGCAGGTAAGTGTAAACATCTCACAATTTGGCTTTAAATTTTAACATTGTGCTGGGTTAGAAGTTTCTAGCAACTCAGCGCCTTTGTAACACTGCTAAATGTTGAGGAAGTGAATGAACGAGACGAAGAATATCGTGCACATACGTACTGCTTCAGTCAAGTAAGTAAAAATATAATATGAAGTTCAGGTATTTGGTGAATTAGAGTACTTGGCTCTAGTATACCTGAGGCACCGCAATGGCTGAGCTGCAACAAAGAATTTCAAACATGCTGAGATCAGCGGCAAAACTACACCGCTGAGTGTTTTGGAGCGCGAAGATGAGAAGAATATTATAATCTTAATTTTTTTAATACCGAAATTTCCACGAAACTTCACCAAAGGATATTTTCGACTGCAACTAAGAACAAAAAGGACACTATTCTCTATACTTCTACGCCGTATTATATTTTCTTGGTCGAAAATATTCAGTGATGACGTTTCGTGATGAACTGGGCACTTTTAAAAGTTTTGATTTCACCTTCACAATTGTGGCAGCAAAAATAGAGGAAAACTAAAGTTTATTTACAATTTTTTAGAAAATTTTTACTGCCTAGTATTGACCTATCTAATTCTTTATATAACTGAAATGCCATTCAAAATTGAACAGGCCTATAAATTTATTTAATTACTCCCTCATTGAGCATTATGCTAAGAAACAATTGTGTTGTTGCAAAATATCTCTTTAAAAAATGTGTGTATGATGATGAACGAGCTTATTGGTTTTTTTTTCTCCAGGGAGGAAGTTGTGTTTTTTTATAGAAAGTCCACCAAATTATTCGACGCCTCCAGTTATTTGCGATTTTTTTTTTAATGTTTGCGTAAGGCAAACAACTTATCTTCATCGCTTTTATTGCGCTTAACGAGCGATTTTGCCTCTTTTTTTATGCGCTTCTATAGTACAAATGCTTCATAGTCGAAAATTTTTTGCATCACATTTGTGCAGTTTCACAAATTGCATTTACAAGGCATATCATGATATCGTCATGTCTATGCGTTTGTATGTGTCCGTCTGTCTTGCACTTCGAACTTAGTAACTACTAAAACTATGGTTAAGAAATTCGGTGTATATTACCTTAGATATTTTCCTGCGTCAACTTTGAAAGGAGTTGTAAACAGTGCTGAAAAATCTACAAGTTAAAAAGGCATTTACATCCGTCAGACCGCGTTTTGAAACGGATAGGATCGTCGAAAGGGATATTTCATAGAAAAGCATGAGCGACTTCAATTATTGTTTTTATTCTAGAATATTCTTACAATTTCTCGAAGTGATCGGCTGAAGGTGAGAAATTGCAAAAGGTATGCAATCCACTAACTAACACTATTCTTCTTTCGTGCCGAATAATTACAAAAATAGCAAAATGCAGTTCGAACAAGTGCAAAACCGCCCCAAATGAGCCAAAATGAAAAGTATTTTTGCCCAATCATTTGCATAAGTTTTACCAATAAATAGTGACATATGCGCATTAATATATCCATATGTTAACTGAGCTGATCACTGGTGCAGTAGTTACATAAGAGATTGGTGTTTCAAAACCCGAGCGGTTGAGACCGCACAAATATTTGAATACTTTTAAGTGTGAGCAATTTTTCTGATATTGATGAATTTACTTTTAATGTTGATAGGAAGGCCATTGTATAGTGAGTGTAAACTATACGCATGAAATCTTCTCACCCTTATTACTTCAATGATTGCTGAGCCGAAAGTATCACACGGAAGGATAGACATACATACGCGCAAAGTTGAGATTACCACAGTGCGCTTATCGTAGTAATTTTCGTGTGTTGATGATGAATCGACATTAAGCTAGGAAGGAAACTTGTCGTAAGTACGCGCCATCAAATCTCATATGTTAGAATTTTGCAATATCTTTTTCGTATAAGTTTTCCGTTTCGAATTTTTCAACTTTACACAAGGAAATGCAAAGCAACACCAAAATTGGCATAGATGTGTTTGCGAAATTTATAGAGAACATTAAAAGAATAGGTCTTCGCTTTTTCCACTTTTCCGCTAAAAAAATTTACATATTCATTTATTGATATGCAATTTTCTTTCTTCTTTGATGCTTCATGAACTGATTTTTTTTTTTGCCCATCGGCTTTGCACAGTTTTATCAGCAATGACTTTTATTTGGTTGCGAATTCTGAGCTCGTAGTACGTAATGTCTCAACGGAAAACATTCTATGATAATACGTTCCTTTCTAAAGCCAAATATTTGTTAAGTATGTTCATTTTAAAATTACACAGATTTCGCTATCATGCGAGCGCAAATTCCTATTTTTGATGAGCGTTCCGGCTCAGAGCGCTGACGCCGTTATGGAGATTTGCTAGTTTTGAATTATGCAATTTATTCTTTGCATTTAACTGATATTTCAACAATTTTGTTGCGCTGGCATGGCGGTATTTAAACTGAATTTGCAGAATTTTACTGCGATTAAAGGAGCAGTAGGAAAATGCGGAAAAAAACACTAAAAATGATGAGTTCTTGCTTGATTTTTTTCGAGAATTCTTGCAATATTTCTTCCGTTCTATTTATTGCGAATGAATTCTTCGAAATTCTTCCACATTCTTATTAGGGATCAGTTGAAACCGTAAAAATCCTTGCGATATTCTGCGCAATTTTCAAATAATAAATTTTTTTCAATAGCGTAAACCGATATGCTGCGATAGAATCCATTCATGGATTTCGGTTGCTTTGCACACTACAGTGAGCTTGAACTCGTATGAATACTGTTTGAAAACGATTGCACCCTTTATTGTTGTACTGCAGTAAATCACTGCATTTGCTTCTGCTCAACATGAGAGTAAGATTTTTTGTCGGAGAATTTAACATTATAAGGGTGATTTTAAAATTATGACCTGAAGTAACAGGTGAACTAGCTGATTTTTGAAATACAATTTGCCGTAGAGTTCTTTTATGAACCTATATTGCTTTTTAGAATGCAATGAGCTTTATTTCGTATACGTTGCAAGCGAATTTAAATAAATATTTGCTAGTATGTGTATCGAGTCGCAAACAGCTGTCTTGGATACGAATGTTCAACATCATTTTGGACAACGTTGAATAATGCTTTAAGCTCATTTCAAATGGGATTAAAGTGCTCTTAGGATGCATTTTCCTATTTGCAAATTGTTTCTGAAGAAATCAACTCACTGTTAAGTACAGTAAGTTATGAGCAACCATGAGAAGTAACGATGGCTACAAATATTGAGCTCATGTTTTAAATAAATATTTTCAACGTTGCCGCAGAGTTGGGGACATTTGGGCGTTCAATATTGCAATGAATTTACAAAGGGTCTTACATTGACCATCACACAGAGTGGTGGATGGTGAGAATGAAGGAAGCGGGGGGAGGGAGGTGGAGAGAGGAAAAGGGAGATTAAGCCGTTGTGGAACAGAAGCTAGTTACCTGGCATTCTCAGTAAGCAGTGAGCGGAAGTCGCTGATAAATTGCTGTTGTCGGATAAGAAGAAGCAGAGCAGCCATGAATTGCACATTGGCTGGCACTGTTAGGTCTATGACGAATATTATTTTTTGCAACTTATAGTGATTGGCACTGACGATGGACCTAATTTCGTTTCAGCCATCTCGATTTAGCAACTTTTTGGCGCTTGTGGGAACCAGTCAGTTGCTTTCAAGCTTACGTATGTGAATGACGTAGTCGTTGAGGAAAGCATACAGCCGAAGTTTCCGTATTAACGTCACATGTCAGATGCTTACCTCACGAAGGGGTATTTGTGTTGTGGCCGAAAGCGTTGTGCGTCGCATCGGTATCGTGATTCGAGAGGGATTGCTTCTCTAATGGGCTGGCTGGAATGCTACAGCACATGTGCGGCTCACATCTGGATGCTAGAAGAGGTGCGCACGCACTCTGATATCATTGCTTAAGAAGCAAGCGTCCCGATCGCTTTGAACCGATGTGCGTATGTGTCACTCCCCTGCCAAAACATTTCACCAGCCTATTCTCTTCTACGATCCGTGGAGTTTGATTCGACACTAAAGCTGCTTTTGCTTGCAATCATCGGCTTCACCTATCTTGGCCGTTTTTTCCAACACACCTTTGTATTGTGGTTCCCCATCGTGGTGCCTCCACTCCGGCCTCAGCGTTGCGAAAGTCGTGCACCTTTCTGAATGTCAACTTGAAGTTGACGTGTCACATCTGTTCAACTTTATTTCAGTTCGCAGTTAACGTTTGTTGTGCTTATTATGAAAGCCATCGACAAGCGTTACCTCTGAAAGTTGTGCGATGGACTTGCTCACGAAGATCAAATAATATTCGTTCATGGAACAGCAGTAACAAACCAGTAGCATTTATTTTCAGACAGAAATCCAAGCATTGTAGTTATATGGTTGTACCTTCACTGTCCTCTGGATCCTAACAGTTCCTATCAATGGGAAATAACGTTAAGTTTTACCATTAAATGCAATCCATATTTTCTTGTGGAAAAAAGCCGAAATTTCTGGAAAAGTCGAATACAGCCTTTGAAATTTTTCTTATTCATGTCCAGAGAATCTTTTCAATGCCCATTATAAATAAATAAATAAATAAATAAATAAATAAATAAATATATAAATATATATATATATATATATATATATATATATATATATATATATATATATATATATATATATATATATATATATATATATATATATATATATATATATATATATATATATATATATATATATATATATAAATAATACCTCGACCCGTTACTCCCATCCTGCTCCCTCTGTACATTAGTAAGCGAAATCGTCTTAGAGCGTCTGTTTAGATGAGAACTTAGGGCGTCGATTTTTTGTAACATGAAAACTTCAATTTCTGATTACTGTGAGCAAAACATCATTTGTATCGAAGGAAATTTAAAAATGCAATCACGACCTCATGTTTGCGATATTGTACTTCTTTGAGTACTCATTAGAACTTTCTTCGCAGACGGGAACGAATTCGCGATCTCTTGCTTGTCCGGTATTACTGAGCTACTTTTCACTCAATCACTGTCGTTACCCTCATTGATAAGCTGCCATCACTCCCAATGCCCATATAATGCAACACATTATAGATGCATAACGCCAAGAACGCAAACTTAAATATATAGCATTCTAATATGCTTAACATGAGCAGAGAATTTAGTGAACACAAATGATTACGTCTTTAAATTCCAACTGTGAATAATTGATGTGTTGCTCACGAAAATAAGAAAGTGCAATTTTCAGCTAACATAACATCATCACTATGAGGTCCTATTAAAACAGATGCAAAAAACTGTTGAGTAAGATTTGTTGAATTTTTGCTTCGACGATTTAAGAACTATGATATAGTTTCATCACTATGATCGCTCAAAAAGAAACGCTGTTCTCAAAAAGTTGTCATTTTCTTTGGGGCGACTTCGCTTATGCTTCGTGTCGGGCCTTTTTTCGCATGATTGTTATGCGCAAATTTTGCGTCACAGAGCCGTTCGTTGTACTTTGTGCGGTTATGTTTGGCATTTGCCATATTATAGAAATTGAGCTCTGACCCAGTTATTCGGTAGGATTTGCTTTTGCATTGTCTCAGTTGTAATGTTTTCTTGTTGACATGACATGTAATGCAGCGGAAAGTTGGGAAGGTTAGCAGAAAATGATAAGTTCTAGGTTCAGGGCGTGCCCTGTTGTTAGGACATCCTCACCTCACATCATAGTCTTTTTCTCAAGCACCTTTGATTGTCTATCACTGCCGGATCTCCGTTGTGGTGAATGTTCAAAGCGACGGAATTCCGACCCGATCACCTGTGCGACGTATCATTGGGAAGAATTTCTGATAAAGATTGGCAAACACATCCTCGTTGAGGCTTTTGATAAAGTCAAACTAAACATAAGGATGAAAGCATATTCCTAGTGAGAGGCACCTCAATAGGCTCATGAAGGGGAAATGTTCGAGCATTGAAGCGACCGAAGCAGTGAAAGCAAGCGAGTTCGCACGCTTCTAAACGAAAAATAAGGATGCGTTTCGCTGATTCAGTGATGTTGCTTTCCTTTAGCACAAAGCATTCATTGGTTTGCTTCATCGCGCATTGACTCAGCGTTAATGCAAACTGCTAATTCCATCGAGTACTCACATAGTTGCTGTCTGAGATACGACAGCAAGCAGCTCACTAGTTCGCTTTCTAATCTCATGAAGCAACTCCCCACATAGTCATTCCAAATGTTACATTTCTAAACGAAAATTCTTCACGCTTCGCTGATTCATACTAATGACATCTGTGCAATGCGGACTTGGATTCAGTAGGATATTTTGAGTGCCTCTGCATTAAGAGCAGGTGGGAGGGGGGAGGGAAGAAGGGAAGGTTTGATGTAGGTGAAAAATTTCATTTGCTATCGGAAGTGAGGGGAGGAATAATCTCCCCATGGGAAAGATTTCTGTAGTCTCCTATATCCGAGACCGTTTTCAAGTGTTTTCAATGTGTGAAAGCTGTTGTCGGGCATTGCGAGTATCATATTCGATGATTTCTATAGGTATAAAATCATAAAAGTTTTGTTTTAATCTATAAATATTTGTGTAGGAGTGTATTGTTTTGCGGTTTAACGTTCGTTTCCCTTTGAGAGAATTGCAATTACGCCGCAACTTTCTTTGTATTGCAATAATTAGCGTCATAATGCAATTACGCCACAACTTTTACACACACTAAACGAAAATTTAGTCGTTTTTTATTTGATCTCTTCATTAGGTCTTTTAAAAATCCATAACCTATATGACGGCTTCTATGAAATTACAGGGCTTATTAGAAGGTCGGAGGGGAGGATGAGGAGAGGACGCTAATAACTTTATATAGGAAAGGCACGAAAGAGAGGATGATATCATTCCTCGTCTCTAACAATGAAGCGGCTAGTATATCAATTTCCAATGTAGTTGAAAGTTGTATTTTATGATCATTATTATGAGCAATACTGACAAAGCTTTCTACGATGATCAACTAGCTGCAAAAACCATAATTTACATTAAGAGAATTTTTTTCGCATTGTGAAAATTTGCATAGAATCTGATTCGTCATGATTGAAGCGATATCAACGTTATATTATTGGATAATACAAATGCAGGAGAACTTTTATTATTATTTGCAGATGTTTATTAAACTTTCAACATTTTTTAAAAGCATTTTAAAGCGAATGCCACCTACTAATATTGGAATATCTCAATAATAATATTATCGAAATAGAATGACGTTTTGGGTGTTTAACGTTTAAAAAAAAAGGTTTTTTTCTTCTTTTAAACTTTAATCCTCTATAACTAATATAGAAAAACTTAAATTCTTTTCATTCGTTGAAAGATATGAAAATATAAGAGGTGCTCATATAGGGCCACCACATAAACTCGTCTCAAATTTATCATGCTCCTGTTTTTTTTTCCCCCATATTTCTCTATTTTTGTTTCCATTGCGATGTTTGTTATCGCGAAACTGACTCATTGCTTTAGGTATATACTTCCGTTCCCATAGCCGGAAGAGTGATATAGTTATATAATGAGTGTTATGTCTTAATCACTTTCTCATTATTATAATTTAAATGGGAACACTCAATTAGGCATTTAGGGCACGTATTATGACATTTAATTGCAGATAACAGCTTGTGCTAATTTGCTGTATTCTGGAGAGAACTAATTGTTAGATGCACGACCAATATGGAATCCTCCAAAAATTTCCAACAGTTGAGAGAAACAACGCATTTCTTTTTCTCGGAAGATATTCTTTTTTGGCTCAATTACATAGCGTAGAAGCTGCAATAAACCTCAGAGATTATAAATTTTTACAACCCAGAAAGAGAAAAAGGTTTTTAAGACTCGATTGCTTTAAAAAAAAAAAACCAAAATTTCTGCAAAGTGAAAAAAGGTTGCAATATGACTTCGAAGTATGAAAAGCCTTTTTTTCTCTCAAATTCTACAACAGAACGGAAGTCTTTAGATTAAAAAAAAGCGGAGAGAATTTTCCATTCTTTCATAAAATAGGCTTATTTTGAAAAGATAGCTTCGATCGAGAAATGAATTTTTTTTTTCGAATTTTACTCCATATCATGGAATGTACTACCGAAAAATTGCTCAAAGAGATCCGCTGAAAGCGAATAAATCATCCACACTGAGCTAATATATGAAGCATCACTGATAAATATTTTTAAAAAAATACAGCTGCACTGCAGCATTCTTCTCTGTATGCTCATCTGTATAAATGTAGAGGGATGTGGATATTGATGGGCGATGTTACGTGAAGGTAAACAACAATCCCGAATAGAACACTTTCCTCAACTTTTCGGCCAAAAATCATCATCATAAGACCGCAACAAAATCATTATATATATATATATATATATATATATATATATATATATATATATATATATATATATATATATATATATATATATATATATATATATATATATATATATATATATATATATATATATATATATATATATATATATATATATATATATATATATATATAGAGAGAGAGAGAGAGAGAGAGAGAGAGAGAGAGAGGGAGAGAGAGAAATCATTTCTGAGAAATATTTTCATTTAGGTTTTGAAAGTATTTTCGATCGTGGATAATAATCATAGGCAAGTTTTGCATTAAATTTTCATATATTTCGACTATGATGACGCATCGCTATAAACCACTATAAACAAATTTGCATATGAATTAGCGGATTGATATTTGCAATTGTAAACGTTTAAAAAATTTTAATTTTGCTAAATTTTTGCCAAAAATATACGAAAATTTTGCAAAACGTTGAAAATATTGGAAATCGCAATTTATTTATGCGTTGCTAAAAAATCCTAATTAACGCTATTGTCGTTCGACATTTTTATTGGTATTCTATTTTTGTGTGATACTAATCAGAAAAGTTGCAATCACTGACGCTCATTTTTGTTGCATTTATATGATCGGTCGGTCGATGACACAAACAGATATAAAATTGAAAGCATATCTACTGCAATGCATTGTTTTTCGTTCAGTAATGTCAACGCTTCAATATATCGTAAATGAAATTTGAGAAATGTTTTGTCAGCTGTAGCGACAGGCATTTCCATTTGTCGTATTAAAACTCCTAAGCGGTTTTGAATTAGCTTCTAGTTTTTCCGGCAGGTCTGTATAATTGTTTCCATTGATTCGTCATGCGATGCTTGCAATATTCACTTATTCCGGAAAGACTCTTATATCGCTTTTGAAATTCTTTGAGAACTATAGGAAATTAATTTATGCCTTTTACGCTTTTTTTTCTATTTGCATTTAAAATGTTCGAGCATTTGCATCATGGTTTCGAGTTTATATTGCACAGGTAGTTGAAAGATTTCGCTGCATAATTTACTCATAATTTCGTCATCTCTAGCTGAAACTTTTTTTTTTGGCTATCAGACATAAGCCGTTACATAGCAGAGAGGAAAGAAAAAGGTTTCACGATTTCTTTCTTAATGCTGAGATTTTATTGTAGATGTTTTCGTGATTGAGAGAACTGGCTACAATAGGATTAAGAGAACTGCAAGTGAGATGTTTTCGATATGTCTATATCCGTATAAGTGGTCAACGATCGAATAGTTGTGTTGTACGTTGCTACGAGCACGTCAAAAGGCATTTAAAAAGATAAAAAAAAGGAAGAGGACGCAGCGATGCCTCTAAAACGCATCGAATGAGGCACACTTGCTTCAACGACAATCTCACATAAGGCACATTGCGCATCACACGGCCAAATCTTGGGCAGCATTGCCGGTTGGGCGCCAAGTGCTGACCATCAATAAGAGCGTATGAAGCGTCACCCCCCGAGGCCAATCTGGATAAGCTCGATTCGATGCTCCCAATCCCGATACGTCGATCCGGTCGCTAGCGGCCCTAACCGTGCATGTGCACGCATCTAATCTAATACGTGCGTGCCGCCACTCTGTAGCGATCAGAGACGGTCATCGCACTCAACGCAGCACGCACGCACTCACATTTCTGTGCGTCGCGCACCAGTTTTACCCTCTTCGCCAACGTTTTTGATATACGCGTTTACGTCAGCCTATCGTCAATGTTGTTGTTGTTGTTGTTGTTTTTTAATGATTAACGCATGATGGAATGTAGAATAAGTGCTGGTATCGGCTGCACTCTGAATTGGGCAGCTGGTATTGTGTATATGATACATGACGATATATAATGATACATGACGATCTATTCGTTAGGGTTAATCGAGTTGCAAAAATGCATGCTCGCGATGCGTGCAAATCTTGCACTTGCACAGTTGCATGCATTGGTCCATAAGACTCGAATGTTATTGATTGCTCTCACTTGATCAACTTGTATGCATGTGTTCGCACTACTGTCTCATGAAAGCGTCTCTAGATTGGTGCAAATGTGAGAAAGCACCACCGTAAATTAGTGAGGTTTTGCTCAAATCTTGAATTGATTGTACTTCCTCTTCCCTCTATAAATATATGTGTAACATGGCGCCGCGATGAGAATTCCCTGTGACGCTTGTAGAATTCTGAAGCGTGTTGCCAAAAAAAAGTTTTTTTTTTTTCGTTGATTGATGCAAGCCTCGTTCGTTTCCCAATTAAACAGTGTATTTTCTACGACATTCTTCACGTGTGGACTCGATCGTTGTTTTGCGTTTCTTGATAGCAAATGTTGTATTTTTTGCATTCAATTACTGTAGTAGTTGAAAATGAGAAGTAATTAAATAAAGGATTTTGACTCGAGCTTGAAGGATGACAATTAGTGGAAGCCTTAGCGTCATAACCACAAGTCCTGCTCCAAATTCCTCTACACATGCTACGAAAGTGACGTTGTAAACGATACGCAGTAAGGTCCACTGTGTGGTGTTATTGTGGCATGTATAGAATAGTCGGTGAGTGGAAGGGCGTTGAGAGTGAATGACAACAAGTTTTTGGGGTGGGGCATGTTGATTGTGGCGGGCTGAACGCGGCGACGATGAGCCTGATGCCAGCCTCAAATGGCCGCCTTGTTCGGTTATCCCTTATCCGGAGGAAGAAGCCGACAATTGATTGGACGACTTCCCGAGGGAAAAGCTCTGCCGAGCTCCGTAATTGGCAGCTTCTCTCGAACCGCTTGTGCAGCCATTGTTCTGGGCTGCCGAAGAGAGAATAAAGATCGATGAATCGCAACGGTAAGCAGCGTTTCCTTGCCGCATTCACTCGTGCTTTTATAAGCGTAGGCCGTGCCGGCTGTGCGTTGCTGGGTAATGCCGTTGCGCGCCTATGACTTCCTCACCAACAGTCCTATCCTGCTCGATCGTCACCGTGTATTCCTTGTTGACGACGTTGCCCTCGTACGAGTATCGCCCCCACTTACTCCTCCTCTCCTATCCGGTAGGTATTTCCTTTTGTGTCCTCTCCTATCTTCTCGTTTAGAAAATCATCTTTAATATGAATTGTCTGTCGCTAATTTTCTAGTGTTCACTTTTAAATGCATAGTTGTTACAACGATATTCTGCACTTCAAACGTGTTCTATTGCCATCGAATGTCTACGGGTGAATGTTTGAAAAAAAAACATCAAAATGTTTACATTAAGGCATCGCTTTCCGCGCTCATGTTTGTCTTTCTTTCGGACGTTTCCTTTTTCTTATATTGTCCTTTTTCAGGAATTTTTGACATATTAGATGATTTTTTCTTTTTACTCACTTTGTCTTGCAGTAATAATTGGTAAGGCTGTTGTTGGTATTCCTTTAAAAAAACATAAACAAAACTCCCAGCAATAGCGTGCAACCAACACTCACCTTTTTGATGCGCCAATGGGAATTCCTTGCAAATTTTGCTTCATTGCTCATTCTATAAAGATTGTCGCCATTGTTGAACTTTTAACTAACATGTAGAGTTGACATTTTTCGCATCAGATCGTCATCATATAATTTATCTCTTCGCGAGATCGAATGAGCGTTATTGAATTATCCTTTTGCAGAAATTTTACCGATTTATCGTCTAGAAATATTTCTTTAATTTTCACTATATTTCGATAACAATTTGAGAGATACTGTCTTCATTCGGTTTGTTTAAAAAATAGTGAACTTTCAATAAAGGACACCATAATCGTTTATGATCGCACATTACTGGATCAACTCGATTATCCAATTAATTAGTTTTCATCGTTTATCCTCCGCCAATATTTTATTTAATATCTGCAGAAATTTGTCGCCTCTAATTATGAAAATATGATTTCCTTAACAACATTATATGAGTATGTGGAAAGCAGATTTTGAGAAAATAATAACTGAAAGAAGTTTGATGTAAATATTTCAGCATATATTCATTTGAAGTATTTAACTCGTTTTTTCTTTTTTCTTTTTTTTTTTTTTTTTTTTTTTTGGAAGTGCAAAGAAGAGCAATATGTGCTAACTGTGTTAAAATTTGAAAAATGCTCATACGCTTCCAAAAGTGCAAGCTTTTTCCTATCCCATGTGCGGGTAAGAAGATTTTCTATCGTCGTTTTTCAATGTAAAGCGAAGAGTTCTCCTTGTTTTCATTTCCTTTCCTCTCCCCTTTCCTCATCTAAACTTCCCCTTCACTCCACTTTCCCAATGATTCATAGTTGCCTTGTATAATGCCAAGAAATAATACTTCATTGAGAGCGTTCTCGAAATTATGAACTTTAGATCGCATCAAGCGATCCATAAAAATTCCCGAAGTCATTTTTAGAATTGATTTTTTTTTTGCATTGAGAAGAGGCTTGGGGGGGGGGGGAGGAGGAGGAACATGAGAAAAAGAAATTCGAACTTAAAACAAAGCCAAATACTGATTGAACGGAGCGTTTTATTGACGTTCAATAATTTGAGAACTCATAGAGAGCAATATCGCATTGATGGTTGCGATTCGCACATGTGTAACGTAATATTCTTATGAGTTTCTATTTATCGCAATAAAATTCGTCCGTTTCATTTGTATTCTTTCAATAACAAAAATACCCCGATTATTTTATGCGTTATTGATGAATTCGATGAATTTTTTAAAAGAATTTTCTTTTCCTATGCGTTATCTCTGCTCAAAAATCACTCTAACCCTCACCGAATAGTCGAATATTGCATAACGCTTATATATAATATTCTTCTTTCATTCTTGCTTAAAGATTTGAAAAAAGAATACACAACGAAAAATTAAATAATTCTTTCGAAATTTTATTGAGAATTACTTGTTGTCTCGTCAACGCTTTCTTCTATCCTGAGAATCATCTTGATGATCCTGAAATTTACATGTCTTTATACATTTGTCTTTCTGATTTCGCTACTATCAACATGAATCTCTTTTGCCTAATAGCTTCGCCTTTTACAATAACAAATTTTTTCTTTTTTTTAAAGGTACGTTGATATTGTGGGAAAATTTGCAGCAAATTTAGCGATGTTTAATGCAATGCATTGCATAATTTGAGTTGATGCTGGCAGAATAATAACAGTGCAGTTAATTTGAGAATGAATATTCTATCACTGCACACTAAAGCATATTTCCATCGTTTCTTTTAGTGAGGTATATTTTGCGAGCTTGAAAATCGCTATGTGAATTTCCCTGTATATATTCAATCCTCTAAGGTCGTTGATTGCTTTTTTTTTTTTTTTGTTTTCTGCTTTCAGAGCAATTCAAGTTGGTTTCTTAATAAGTCTTTATTTATAGATAGAGTAATTGATCACAAAATTGATAAAATTTTCGTTGCATAATTTTCATATTTTCCTCGAAAGTTGTAATTTTTCTGCGATTAAAAATTTAAGCGTTGAAAAAAAATTCGAGAAAATAAGTGTCAATGAAGATATATGGTTGTATATGTAATTTTCATATATATCATTAAATACACCTATGGAAATGCATTAATTACTTTCGCATATTTGTACGCTAAGCGATAATATTCTCATGATTAGCAATGCATTTATGATGTTGTTCGTCGACGCTATTTGAATGTCTCATTGATTATATTCAGAACGTTTCGTCCCGTTTTATTGTATTTTTCTTTCTTCTTTTTTTTTTTTTTTTTTCTATTTTCGCTTATAATAATTCGATTGTGTAGCACCTAACCGCAATCGTTTTCATTTGTCGATGTGCACACTTTTTTGTCGTTATATATTTGCCTCATTTGCTGATTATTTTCATATTGCAATTAAAAATTGCTAGGAATTTCTCCTTTTTGTAAAAAAAAAATGTGATAGAAGAAATTTTCGAGTCGAATGCTAATTGCTACACTCTTCACGCAACAATGAAAGAAAATATTTTCATTCTTATTTTCCTATTCAAATTATAAAATGATACATGGTTTGGCATGTGGGGTTGAAAATTTATTGCGCTTGGGAATTACGAATTTTCTAAAAAAAAGGCAATTTTGGGGTGTTTTGGGAGGGGGGGGGGGGAAGGGAAGCGGAGGGACGATTACGCAAAATTCTATGATATCACTTATTTTTCGTTTATGAATTATTCTTACAGTTACACTTGAGTGGATCATAGACCGACCTTAATTATTTTACTGTTATTCTGTTGGCAGTTAAAATATACTGAGTCTCATTCAACTTTCTATCTTGGTAGATCTTCTCTAAAATGGGTTTTTTTCTCACAGTATTTGTGGTTATTCATACAGAAATTTTTTAATGTTGCCTCACAATTAATGCAATTTTTTTTTAAATCCAGAAATGTATATATACAGATTCTCTAAGTCAATATTTGAAACGCTTAGGACCTAGTTTGAAAAAAGCTCTAGATCTTTATATTAGTAATTGCCGACTTGAGTATTAAAATGAAACAAACATATTCACTTCAGGAGCGAAATCTTCGTCATTTTGATTTTTACAGGTTGTTATAATTCTCCTGAAAAGTTCAATAGCTTCATTTCCGTATCGAAGCATTGTCGCTTTTACCGTCAACTTTCATCGAATTATTTTTCTTATTGTTGCACTTATTAATTCTTATATTATCATTGAGCTTTTGAACGATTGTATGCGGCTACTATTACATTAAGATAATGTGTTGTTTATTCACTTAAATTCCGAGAAATTTTATTGATGTTTCTTCAACCGTTAGATGTGCTAAAATGCTGAAATTATTTGCAAATTTCGTCACTTTCAAAAGGCAATCGGTTTTCTTTTAATGCCGAAGTTGGTAGTAATAATTGACGAAGCCATCAACGAATTATAACGATTATAAAGCAATCAAAGTTTTCAAATGAAAAATATAATGTGAAGTAATTTAGTTCCCCCCCCCCCCCGGCATGTTCTTTCATATAATTATGATACTTTATTGTCAAATGTGAAAATTTGAAACATTTCAGAGCGAAGAAACGATGCAAAAATTTTCCCTGTAGTTTTGCTATTTTATCGACCTCTTTTGCATAATTTCCGGTTGTTTTTTTTTTTCTTTTTTTGAGTAAACTTTCATAACGAGTCTGTGATTGCTTGTATAAAATCTAAATAAGCAGTAGACATGTCGTAATTTTGCATGTTTATCTGTTTATTAGTTTATCTTTGGTGAATTTATTTTGCGTATTATTCATTGTTCATAGCCTCTGAGCAGTGGCCTTGTTATTAGTGGTAGAAAGTTTATGTAAACGTTGTCGAAAGCGTAGATTGTTTGATTTCCGTTTTTACGCATCATTAGCGTCGTTGCCGGTTTGTAAATGGGGAGGAAGGGAGAGGGTGCAACATATTTCGGTGGGACAAATATCAAAACATCCCAAATTTTGCTTCGAAACGACTTGGCGTCAAATCAGAAGTAATACTATCTATGCACCTATTTGGTGTAGGCGTGCATGCTATGGTGCGCATAACCCTGTGAAATAGTGCAACATCGTGGGATTTTGTTGTTTCTATCTCTGCGGTCATTTAATATGGATCCGCTTCAGTGCAATTTTCTCACTTCAAAATTGTGAGCTCGCATTATGCTCATGGCTTCGTCATTCAAATGCCCTTGTCATGCGTATTTCGTTTTCTTCGTTTTTTCCTAATATTCAATCTCAACAAAAGTAACAAACGGCATCACTGAAAGAGCGATATCATCCAGCAGGTTATAGGCAAAACACTGAAGCTACACTTGTTCAACTTAGTGAACACTAGTTGTTAGTACCAGAATGAGCTTATCGAAAGGTTGACTATGGCTTAAACTACGTTTAGTGCAGTGGACTGACTGTTCAAACGACGCTTTGAACGCTCTCAGTTATCAGATGTATGGGGCGTCGCTGTTTGGTCTGCGATACATAGCCAAAGGGATGATGCCGATCGTCGGCATTATGGGCCGATGGTCCCTGCTAGCGAGTTGCACCAGGTGTAGCCTACCCTTTTGGTCCATTATTGATGTGCTCATTTCTTCGAGAGTTTAATTAGTATTGAATTTTCGAGAACACGCATAATGAAACAGTTCGTTGGTTACAGCCCTGCAGTCACCGGCACCCCTGATCCAACGCTGTGTGGTGGTCACCCGTCAGGCGGACGGCTACGGCCTTACCGTCACGGGCGATCACCCCGTTTACGTGCATACGGTGAAGCCAGATGGAGCGGCATTTCGCGCTGGTGTTCGGCAAGGTGACAAAATTCTCAAAGTGAATGGAATGCCTGTCACCGCATCCAATCACCTCGAGGTCGTCCGTATGATTTCTGGTAATTTGCTTTCCTTATTTAAAAAAAAATCATATTTCCCTTACTTTGTCAATTTATTTTTCTTCGTCGATAATCGGCTTTCTCTACTCTCTTGTAGTCAGATTAGTTAATTCCGGATTGCCGCATAGAAAAGGCTACTGTATTGACGAAAGGTCGCAATTATCTCATCGAAATAAGGCACTTTGTAATTTGATTACAATGAATAACACCCGTCGATTAGATGCTAATTATATCGGTCGATAATGAATAGCAGAGCATTCGATTTTTGTTGATTACTGTTTTCATCGCCCAATGTTTATTTGGAAAAAGCCTGTTGCAATGATGGCACTAGAATTCATTGCTGGTCAAGTTGCTCAATCCTCTTTCCTAGGCGTTATAGGAGGGTCGATATGTTTTCTAACTGATAAAATCAGTATGATTTGCATAACCAAGAGCGAGTTATTTCCCTTTGTTTCATATTACCTCGAATAAAATTCCCCCCTCAAGAAGTAAGAAATAAATAAAACGTTGCAAAAGCGCTTATTTTCAAATAATATTATTGTATCCCTATCCAGAGAAAAGAAAATAATCTTCGCTTCAGTAAATCGATGAACTTATCGTCGTTCTCAATGAAGCATAACAAAACGCTTCTGAAATCCTAAAGAGTTCTTTTCGTCGAGAGACTTTATTTTGAGATAATACGTTATGGGAATGGTGAATTGCTTCTCAAAAAGAAACAACTTTGAAACCATTCATAAAAGATCGCTATTCGTGTCTAAAATAGCCTGCGTCAAGGTGTGCGAGGGCGATCTTCTTCATTTAAGTAGCATCTGGGGGCGATTCGTTTTGTCTTGATTTTATTCTTCCCATTAAAAAATATTTCGAACGTCATCGATTGGACCGGAAGTTCAAAATCCATCTATCAATTTTTTTATAGCACATATTGATTTTTTGGCTTGTCCTGGATGACGTCATACAATAACCGTTTTATTCCTTTCCGCAGCATATCAGGCCACTGTTAATCAGTAGGCGCGTCGGGCGGCTTCCGTAGTCTGCAGCAATTGCGTTTCCTTACCAGACCCGATTCCACCAGCTGGTTAAATCCTGTTGATTAAAAAGAACACTCGATACTAAAGAGAGTTTCGGAGTTTTGGTTCCCTGTCATAGGCCGGCTTTTATTTCAAATGTCTCTTTCATGGGAGGTCTTCTGGTATCATGAGGTCTTGCCTAGAAACAACCGACAATCATGGGGCCTTCTGCTTCTTTAGGCTGAAGGCTGATGCAAACGTTTTCGATGCTGTCATCCCCATGTTTTCACAAAATGGAATAAAATATGAGCGCTGGTGATAACATTATCGGTGTTTTGCTTTGTAGCCTCTTTAACTTTTTTAAAGGTTGATCTGCCCCCGTTTCTTCCTCAGATGGTCCATATTTACTCGTGAAATTTTCACAGGTTGCCTTGAATGAAGTGGGATACTGCCGCCTAGGGAAGTCGAGTAGCCTTTCCGGACGGAGGCTTCAGCGGTAGTTGCTAGAAACTTCTAACTTTTAGGTCTTTATGATGGAGATTTATTAATCAGGGCCACACCCCCCTCATCTTACATCCTTTATCCTACCCTCTACTTCTGCACTACTTCATTTCCCATTTGCTCTGAAATGAACTTTCCAAACTGCGCATATGTGATTAATTTTTGTGATATCAAATCAGAGAAACGAAGTGAGTGAATAAATTATAAAAGGAATGAAAATTCTGCAGAATAGGCATTTCATATGCGATCGGCAAGCCTACTTTTGGAACAAGCACAAGATGACTAATTCAGTGGGTTCATGATCCTTGCTCTACAACACCTTCTTCATCGACTGAGCGCTTTATCGAATATCGTTGATTATCGATTTACACACATAGTAGTTTCTAATATTTTCACTCAATTTCATTCAAGCCATTTTTTAAACATTTCTACGTCGTAGAAATTCTTCACACTTATTTTCGTGCATTTCGTGCTCAGGACTTTTATAATCTACACCTGTTACCTGTAGTCTTTGATTTACCTATGATATGTACGATTGAAAATTAGCAGAATTGCTTCAAATGCGATGCAGATCAGCTGTACTGTATTTCTTCGTTTAACTTTGCCAAACGTTGAATTATCAGTGTTGTTCTCATTTAAATGTCGAGAATAGATAGTGATGTTAACCGATGTATTTGTATGTACGGGGAATTATGAACACAGCAAGTTGAAAGATCTTGTCAGTATGCGAAGTGATCTTTATTCAGTAGCATAAAAACTAACTTGTGCAATCGATGAAATATGTACAGAATTTCGGAGGTGATAGTTTGAGCTAGCAGTACCTGAGATCTTATTATGAGTTAGCTATGGTTCATTTTGCCAGAATATATCTACTCGATACTATTTTTTAATAGAGGAATGGCTTGTAGTTATTCCGTATCTGAAGTCTCTCTGTTGTATGTACGAAACAATCTTATCGTAGTTTTGGAGGTGACACTTTCTCTGGTACCAAATTACTGTACTATGATGGTTTTTATTTTTTAAGAGCTAGATCAGACAGTGAGAGAAGATCTCTCTTGAAAGGTAGAGAAATAGATAATTCTCTTAACGAAAAAAGCAATCCAATAGAATTCCATCAACTGACAAGAGAACTTCTATGGTTTTTTTTTAAAGATAACCTGTTGATAACAGCCATCTGTCATCTCATATTTGTCTGATATTTCGACGTACTTTCGCTAATCTCTTGCATGTAATTGTTCAGTTCTTTCTTGTGTTTGACTGGAATGGCCAATTTTTCTTCTAAATTCTCTGGAAATGTCGCTAACGATAACTTCGAAAAGTTCGAGCACTTGCATCGGTTTGTTTGACTTCGTTTAGCTCATCGTTACTGCATAAGCCGCATAAGCACTTCCGCTAAAGATATTACGTCTATATTCGTTTTTTCACCTTCTATCCTTCAATTTTTATTACGCTTGCTCTGCAGAGCTCAGTTTTGTAACGATATTAAAAGTTTGTATTGATGAAAATATATGCACTCAACGGAAAAGAATTTTTTCTTCTTAACTCATTAAAATGATCCGGTTATATTTCTCTCATATGCTCATCAGATATTATTATAAATAAATAGATAAATAATATATAACTGCAGTATTTCGTGTCTGAAATTTCAAATGAAATGTTCACGGTTGCAATGAATTTATGAGCATTTGGGACGAGGCCACTAACTGCTTTACCATACAAAATATTTAACGAGATTATCATCAATATCACCTTCACACTTTCTTGTTTTCATTTTTCATGCCTATCATTGCATCGTTTTCCTTCTTCCCTCTTATTCTATTTCATATTCTATTCCATTCCTTCTCATATATTTGCTTCTTCTCTTTCATTTAAAGATTATTTCACTGCAATCATGCTTTGTTTCTTGCCATTTGCAATGTCAATACTTTCGAACTTTTTTCATTTCTTTTCATTTTTTTTCCAGTGCTGCTTTATTTGTGACAGTTATTTACGAATATACCAAAATTTTTATTTATTGCGATCATTGAAAATATTTAATTTTTGATAGGTATACTTTAAATTACTGATCAAATTTCAACCGGGTAAATAATTGATTACCTTTATTTTAGTGAATATTATCTTGTTGATCCAATGCAAGCAGTCACTCTAATGAATACACTATGTAACATTCAACATTTCTTTGTTATGGGGATTTGGTCTTCAATGTCTTTTTTTGTTAAACATTAGTTTAATGTTTTCATTTTTTCAACGTTTAGAGAGAGAGGGAACGGTAAGAAATATTTCGTTCCTTGTCGATCTACAAGTGTTGCTGAAATACCTCGCTATTATGACTATGATTCATGTTGTTCCTTAGACATGCACCTGTCTGGAAGAGTCGTCCTGAACAAATAGCCTGATATAGGGGTCGAGCTACTGGAACAGTAAATTTGAGTAATGAAAGGCAATCGTTGAAGTATTGACCCGACAGGAAATGAATTTTCTCGGCAAGAGGCGTTAAGTCTATCACTTAGAACTGTTAAAATGCTCTTGGCTATTCTAATTTGTGTTATCTGAAGCGCTTCAAAAACTGTTTCAGGAGGTCAGACAGTTGCGCTAACATTGCTTGGAAGGCCGCCCGAGCCACTTCCAGCTGAATATCGCGCCGCCGTGGAATTGCGACCACAAGAAAATAAGGCACTAATTTCCGGTACTGTCCCTTTAGAGGTGAGTTCCTTTTGTTATGCTTATTTTACATGAATTGATATCGATGGCCAACCTCTTAAGAAATCACTGGTTCAAGTTGTTGCCCTATTCAAGCGTTATTAACTCGATGCCGAGATGCGCTTTTTGAAACATTCGAAATTACTTCCTAGGAATTTATTGGAATTTGTTTCCTTCAAACGTTCAGTTGTAGTCGAATTGAAGGGCAAAGAAAACTGGATGAAAATTTCGGATACATTTCAAGTTTAAGTTGTATGACGTTTGCTAGTGCATAACTGAGAGCACTTAAATGAAAGTGCGCTGATGGAAGTACCACTTAGTGAGATTCACACGACAAACAAAGCAGTGCGGGAAATATACTGCAACTTTACCGAATTTCTGAGGGCAACTTAAGGCTAACTAGTAAATAGATGCACTGACAATAGCGGCGTGTGTGCTGCACATGCACTCTTTTTCGAGAACTCACTTCTGATTGGTGCACATTGTGATTGGATAAGCTGTGATGGTGATGTTGTGCAACAAAGAAGCACCAATTGTGGCATTCATTTTGTTCATTTTTTTTCTTTGTTGCATTCAGGGCGAGAGAAAAGAAGAGTGGAAGCGCAAACGAGTGCGAATTATCAGTGAAATGCTGGAAGACGAGCGGCGACACGTCGAGGCAAGTTGACGGCCCAACGAATCCACGAATCGATCCCTCCTCATAGACACTCGCTTCGCATTTAGGCCCTTCTCCATCCATCCAAAACATTCTTTTCACATAAACCTTTTTTGCGATTTTGAGTTTTCGAATATCTTTTGGCATTTGCTGTCACTCGAAGGGACAGCTCATATCGCTTTCCCATTGTTTGTCTCGTTGACGCCAAATTATCTTTATTTCGTCTGGCGTTTCGTTCGCTGTCACTTTCATACGATGTTTTGATTATATGAAACGAAATGTCACTTCATCTTTGCAAATCGCATCAAATGTTTCATCTGCCTCCCTCCCTCTCCTCCCACTCTCCTCTCAAACAGGTATCATATATCATCCTATATTCCTTCCAAATTACAGTACTTTTGCACCATTTTGCTTCAAAAAAGTGGACGTTTAATGTTGTTTAAATGTGCAATGCATGATTTCATGCTGACACTTTCAGGGGCTTCGTGAAACTTGTGTGGAGGGTTCTCAGCTGGAACGAGCTTTACAGCGAATAGAAAGCTTGCAATCTCAGCTGAGAAATATAGAAACACCTCAGGTATCCGCTCTTCAGATCCCTTGCAGAAAATTCGCGTTGACTTATGGCCGATCTTATTGTTGTTTGAAAGGGATGTTCACACTGAACTTGAAATCCAGTGGTATCCGAAAGGCTTCATTCAATGATTTTTGTTTAGTAATGCTCTCGACCTACTTCTTAGGTCTGAGGATATATCTTAGATTGAAGTAGTCCTTGTCTTCGCCAGCCAAATCATGGATTCCTTTTGATCGAGCAATCTGGTGTTGCATTGCCACAAGTTCAGAAGGTCGCCCAGAAAACGCTTCACTAATTCCAGCTAACGTAGTGTGGACGTCAGCGACTCGTTGGTTCAGATATATTAGCTATCAGGGCTCATCTCGTTCACCGGTTTTAAAAACGATGAAGGCTGCATTGAGAGTCAAAGTGATCGTACAAAAGGCGTTAAACTTGTTGCTGCTTAACTCATCTACTTCAGTAAATTTTTCGCATGATGCCACAAATGTGCGAAGTACTGCGCGGGGTTTCAATCATAAATTGTCTAATGAAATGTACCCCGCTTGCTCAATCTAGCGTCATTTTGCATTACCACACAACGAGGTGTATGTTATTATTCAGCTGTTGTATTCAGAAAAGGTGATGAGGAAGGTCTCATTTCATGTCCTGCTTCGTCTTAGCCCTGATCCATAACACCTCCTTTCTTTCTAAATGCTAAAAGAAGGTAGCGGGCGATATTATATCTAATATCGGCGGTAGTGAAAGTGTTTTGAGGTTTATGGAAGTTTTAAAATGGTGATCGCTCGCATCTCCTTTGGGAGACTTCCTAACAAATTCCAGTCTATGACCAACTCACGATATCATATGAATTCAGATTCGCCTTTTGCTTGAGAGCCTTCCTCCATGAGTGCCATTTACACTATGACAGTATCGAGTAAAATATCGGAAGGAGGCGAGGTTGAGGCTGTAGATTTCTGAAAACCTTGTTTATGAAGTTTTATTCGAGATTTGATATGGCAAGTAGTATTTTTAGGAGAAGTGGATGGAGTCGAGCGGTATGCATTATGTGCATACAGCTGACATAATTCCGATGGAAGAGGGAACTGATGATGACGAATGTGAAATTCCAGTTCCAGTACGATATTCTTTAAGTCTTTTTTCAATTACTCGATTTTGAAGTTCAGTTCATTATCATGTAGAAATAGTTAAAGTGGGATATTGTGTAGTATTACAAATTGATTATGAATCAATCGCTTCAAAATCTCTCGTCTTTCATAAAATACTTCGGAAATTATAGATCTCCGTTGAAACTTCGGTGATACTGGTTGAAATCCTTGCCTATGGTGTTTTTTGTACTCGGCGTTCGTATAAATTAAAACAGGAAAGTAATGCTAAGAAGGTAGTTTTATGGATAACAACAATAAGCGATCATTGTAATTCTTATCGGTTGAGATTTCAATGCTTTACAACAATATCGGATGCATTTTCATCAAAAGTTTTGAATGTCACTCAAAAGTATACGTTATCGGATATTGCTTTCACTATCTCTGAAGATTCTAGATTCGAAAGGCCATTTTTTTATTCGTAATCCCAGTGCTTGTTTCCTCTAGATCAAATTTCGATAAATGTCTCAGAGATATTTGATTTTGAAGTAAAAACACGTTGGAATAGAACAACTTGACATTTTCTTTGATAATGAGAGCAACTGAGAAACGCTGCTTTAAGAGTGGGGGAAGGGTGGGTAAGAGTATTTTTTTAACGAGAAAATTCTGAAAAATACGTCGGGGGAGAGCTCGGTCCCTGCCATGGAACTCGGCAACCAATGGGCAGACTGTAGGTATAAAGTGATGCATTGTGATATTAGGGCATTGCATGGCGCGAGTCAAGAGCATCCGGGAAAATTCGATTAGTTAGATGGGTTTTGGCACTTCGTTTTGTCCTTCGACCAGCAAATGGTAAAGCGAACCATTAGTGGAGCTTTTGACCACCGTCCATTCGTTGTTGGCTGGTTGAGGCAACCAACGGACGAAAAATGAAGCGATGGAAAAAAAACGAATATTATCGAATACCCGGATCAGAATTTCTAGTGTTTCAGTGTGCAGGGGAGACTGCGTGGAAATTCACGGTGACTGCACGTTTTGGAACGCAGAAAATTATTTAAAGTTAGTGTCTGGGAAATGGTTTAAGTATCTGCAAGTTGGCTTGAGCAGGGAATACCTAGTTTGACTTTTTACGAGGTACTACATATACACATTATATAAATATAAATATAAGATCAAATATAAATATATAAATAAGTAAATAAATAAATATAATAAATAAATAAATAAATAAATATATATATATATATATATATATATATATATATATATATATATATATATATATATATATATATATATATATATAAATATATATATATATAAATAAATATATATATATACAAATATACAAAGGTTCCCTTACTGCTGCGGCTACTTAAAGGGAATTATATGATGGCAGGCACAACAAGTCGCCTCTGGTTTATATAGGTGTATTCTTCGTACTCGCCGCGAATCTAGCAGTTCTGTTAATGCGCACTGTTATACTTAACGTCATGATCCTAAATTCTTCGATCATTATAGAAAGTTCTCAAGTAATCAAATTGTGCGGAACTTTCCATCTTTTTCACACAAAATTAGGATGCAGTTCAATCGATCACTCATGCATTCCAATTTTTCTCGGTCTTGCCAGGTCGTTCAATCGGACTTTCACTCGGATGAGGTTCTGATAATTTCTGTTTTCCAAGCACTCAGCCAGTCTTGTCTTCTTTCCTTCCTAACGTTGTGTCTAATGGGTCGCATCGTCTTGTCATCCTCGTCAATAACTTTCCTTTGAAACTTTATCATTTTCCTTTACTTTTTCAGATATCTACACGCCAGTTTCCGTCATGTACAACTTTCATCGGCTTTTGCGGATTGGGTGGGAATGTCGATGCAACCTAATAAGCGGCTTCCAGTTTGCTATAGGATCGATCACATTCATTTATTGTTTTTGTTGGCGCTTAATCAATCATTGATTTCAGCTCGAAACTCAGGGACCATTTTCGAATATAGCGGACCTCAAAACGCGTCCAGCGCACTTGGCTGCTTTTATAAACTATTTATTGGCAAATGCGAATCCCAGTAGCTTGGTTTGCTTTCATATCATCACTTTTTTATTGCGTAAAAATTGCCTTTAAAAGATAGCTGTGCTAATTTCTTTTTTAAGGTCTATTGTTATTCGTTCGTCCAACTCATGAGAAACGCTGAGTTTGAGAGGACAAACGGAGGAAGTGAGAAATTCATCCTGCAATTCCATATTGCGCTGTCACTCGATATCTTTACGGGTCTAGAGCCCAAGGGAATACTTTATGAAAATTCCGTGGAATCACCCCGCATCCACCTCCTTTACTCTTCTGCTCCTCGTTCCCTTGTTCTAGGATGTTGTACAGTAATCGAAGCTATTAGTGAAAATGGGTTTTTTTTCTTTTAAATTAAGAGTTGAAACCGACCCTTACATATTTTACTTCACTACTTTAGCGCGTTTAAATGGTTTTAATTCCGTTTCTGAGTCCATACAAAAAATGAAATATCTAGAAAGTCATAGATATATTGGAGTAGAAAACGAAGTTGCTCATTTACTCAAGTGATCTTGTGTTTCGTTTATAATATCTAATCCAGTTATGACCGGAAAGAAGATGATGACTGTTGCATTGCCTAGCAGTTTTAAAGTGTTTTATTTTCAGTTTTTCTACTTGATAACGGACGCGTATCAGAATTCGGGTGCCGGCCCAAAAGAGATGAGAAAATGGGCCTATGAAATATTTTCTACTTTTCTCATTCCTAACGCGCCGATGTGTTGGAACAACATCGACCAATCGCTCATTCAGAGCATCGACAAGGTGACAGTTTTTGCATTGTTAATGCATCAAATATAATGGTATCAGTGTCTTACCTATTTTGTAATCGCATACTCATAAGGGCATAGGATCGTTGTCTCAATAGCTGACGAAGATTGAAGAATAGGGGGCAGTGAAGAGGGAACTAATGAGGCTCAGGTCCTGTACTGGAGGGAGTTTTCCAGTTGGTTTGTTTTTGCGCGCTTTTGCAAGTTTGCGTTTTTGAAAAGAATTGTGAGCTGTTACATGTGCCTAAAAAGCTGCACATTTTCGCTACTGATCCAAGCACAATTTAAAAACACCTCGGTTGAAGGGATTGAGCTCTTGTAGAAGAGTGGTCGCGGGAATGTTTTGTCGCGCGTATTCTATCATTTTTTACGAATTTACTAAGCTGGCTGGTTTGGTAAACGAGTTTGCAGTTGTACACACTGTACCCATTGCTGCAGTGCATTTTCCATTTGTTTTTCGTTTAACTGTGGTCACCGGGTGTTTATTTTTAATTGTGCATGAGCGTTGAACACGAGCAGATTGCACTGTGCTTCATAAGAACATATCACAACAAAACAGTACCTTCATAAGTACTGACAGTATAGGATGTTGAGGGTTGCTGGAAAAGGCGGTGAGGGGAAGGGGGGGGGGGAGTGCCTCGCAGCAACGATGAATGCATATGATGTTTGTGTTTACGTTCACATAGAGACCACACACTTACACCTCTTTGCCGTACCGATCCGCTATTGCCGTCTTCGTTAAATCCGACAACACCATGCATGCTTTCCTCTAGATATAACATTGGCATATCGTAAGGATTGACTTAATTCCTTAAAATGTCCAGTTTAACCTTAATCATTTTATTTGTATGCTGTTCTGAAGCTTGTTTAATTTGTAATTCGGCATTATCTTTCTGTACTGAGTGCATTTCCCTTCACTACTATGATGCAGTTTGAAAAAGAAATTCTCGACGCTCATTTATGAGTTTTCATTTTGACTACAATAGCATACGGATATGCACCCTTTAAATGTTCGAATAAAACGTTGTAACGTTGAATGTCAGCATCTATCCTCACGTACAAATGCGACGATAAATCTGAGTATATTGATTAACTGAGGATGACTGAGATTGTTAATGAGTGCACTCACTTGAGTATGGCGATGATTGTTAGTGTCGAAGGGTTTTATCCAAAATTTTTCCCATGTATAAGTGAATTAGTGTGGTAACAATAATTGGGACCTGTAATAAATGTGATTTATCAGTCATCTAATTAAGTCACATAATTCGACGCTTTATTCGTTCAACAAGTATCTTGTATTAATCGTTAACTGCCTTCTTGATCAACGATCGGTCTCTTTTGATTGTTTAACTAGTGTCTTCTGATGAACACATAATGAATGCATTTTGATCACTTCATTTTAATCACCTCTTTTGATCATTCGAGATAGGCATTTGTGAAAGCCTATTATCAGCATCTTTCTGAAGAGCGTGATGACGTTTTTCCATTTGTGCGATCATTTTTCATAACCACTTTTTTAAAAAGAAATCCCACAATAAGTGTGATGTAATCAATCAGATGATAGCTAATCTGATAAGCATATGTCAAGTTTTATATCACAATCTTGTAATCAGTGCATTATCTTTCATGTTTTTTATCACACTTTTTTTAGGTGCTTGCAGCGACTGTTCAATCGACCGATTCTGATCTGCATCAACTAAAAAAGATTTTCGTTGCTGCGAGAAAGAAATCGCTTGATGACATAAATGAGCATCTCGCCGACTTTCGCCAAAAGAGGCAAATGGGTATGGTGAACTGATCGTGAATATGATCTTTGCATTGATCTCTAATTTTAAATATTTGTCTTTGTGTTCCTGTTATTCAGGATACACACCTTTCTCTTGGAGCTTCCGAACTAGTGGAATCCAATGGCTAGTGCAAGAGGTCTAGAAGAAATTGGCAATTTTGAAGAGGGAGTTTTGTGAGGGTCAGCTCTGCTTGGCTCGTCTAATCGTCCAGATCTCCTTGAGGATCTGCATCCTCTGTCGAGATGCGGTCCAGTAAATTGCGAGACGACATAGATATAAGGGCGAACAGTTTATCACGCTTCTACAATAGGGTGACAAACAACTAGGGACTCGTTCACAAGGATGGCTTCGATCGTCGGCACGAACCTGCAGTCGCAGCCGGTGAACTCTACGCTGCCGCCGATCTCCTTATGTATTCCAATGGTCATACGTAGACCCACTCGGCCTTAAGACCAGTCTAGAAGCTGGAACGAATACGTGAGCACATCAGCCCCTTTTATATCTCTCCGATTCTGCCTCATGCTAGCCTCATGATACACGCTGGGCAGTCGTTTGATCTGCCTGTATGGTGTTGGCCTTCTTTGACTTATTTCCGATGCATCTATAGCAGACTGGTCTACTTACGATTTTGCTTTTGCAGAGAACGCTTTAGCTGCTGTTTCCTGGTATCAAAAAACATTTCCCGAACGTTTCACTATGCTTCGGAAGCTTCTGCTAACAATCAGGCTGAGGGGAGGAGGACTGGGCCCCAGGATTCATGACTTCTTGAGGTCTAGACTGTTTGCAATCCCCTCTTCCCTCCTTTTTCCTTCTCGCCGTCGATATGCCAGTGCGTTTCAAGCTGCATCATAATTTAGGGACCATAGCATGCTGTGACCAGGAGGCATTATTGGTTAAGTAGGTGAAGCAGTGTGAACAATGCGCGGCAATATGACCATCAGTAGTCTGTGCTGTGTTTGCGTAATAGCGAATGTGCATCAAAATGCAGCTCAAATTTCGCGTTGATTACGATCATGCCCACGCAGTCAGCCAGTCGTCTATTGATCGCACCTCATGCCGCATCTGTACATGGGGATCTATGAATTTTGCATCAATGGTACACCAAAAATTCCCTTCTGTTGTCGAGCATATCAGCTACAAGGTTTAAATAAGGCGACGTTATTGATATGCTTCTGGAAGGATTCTGACGATAATCGTGAGCTGATATTCTCGAGTAGAGCACAATACATTGTGAAATGAAATTTTCTCGATTTTTTGAAGTTGAAAATAGTATTGATTTTCCACAATTTCTTTCTCTATCTGGAAGAACACCATGAAATCGTTTGCCATCGTCTCAACGTTTTGCAGCCACCTTCCAATACAACACTGATTACTCGATGAAAGCACTATCTTGGTTATCAGTTGAATTTCCCGCACAAACTCTCTTCGTATATTTCAAGAAAACCATTACAACTTCGGAATATTAATCATAGTTGGGATTGGTGGATTTCCTCTATCGCTGAAAGTAGGAATGCTAATCGAATGAGAGCAGTTTCATTGATGTGTGTCGAACGTGTGGATTGTTGTGCTCAGTAGCGTATTCGTCGACTATTTTTGGAAGATGTTTGATGAATGGATGTCATCGTGAACATGAAGCAGATGGAACTGAGCTAAAGGATGATGTGAGAAGAGAGGGGCGAGAACAATAGAAAGGGTACCGATCCAGAATAGTTGCGACGTGTCAGCGCACAAAGCAGACGTAGCTGCGGGCAGAGCTGGCTTAGGATCGAACTTTGCGGGAAGTGCTGCTTCCTTGATTGAGTGCTAAAACACGCGTACGCGCTCTACGCCCCAGATTCATCGAGACGCATGCCCCATTCGCCCACCGAATTCCGCATAAAACAATACGATAGCGCCGTTCTCTTATCGCGCCGATGTGACGCAACATGCAAAGCAACAATCCATGTACTTCTGATGCTAGGGACGCATCGATCTTGGCGATGAGCATCACGGCGCGATTGTGGTTTCGGATTGTTGCGCTCAGATGCCCTATTGACATAATCGCGATCGCATTCCTCGTAAACACCTTGTTACACATTCTGCAACCAAAATGTTTGCACCGATACTTGCCTGCACATTACTTGCGTCTTCTTAGATACAGATTTGGTTGTTTCATGCCACATTCGTGTTGCATGTTTTGAAGGGCTATAGAATCCTAGTGGCACTTTTGCCGGCAGCTATTTGCGATATCGCTTTTTATCGAGTGGACTCAAAACGGTGAGGCAATTTTTTGAGTCACAAGGAGCATTTCAAGATGGCGATGAGCTGTATTCGTTTCTATCGCCTACAGACAGAATACTTGCAATGGAAACGCGCTATGAATTCGTTGTAAATTGCGATCGTTTTCAAAATAAAAGTTTTGCCGATCTCGATTAAATGGAATCGCAAAATAGAAAAAATTCTCGGAACGGGTTGGCAGATTATTTCATTGAAGAGGGTCGAAAAACAAGAGTGGTTGCTAAAAATCGCAGAAATCATAGAGAAAAGAATAGAGTGGGTATGATTCGAATATGTAAATTTCACCTTGAAATGAACAAACATCTTAAGTTGTTCCGTTGATTTGTCACATCAATAGTGTAAAATTTCTCGTCGATCGATCTATTTAGTCGCTGACAATATTACTACAAATGCCTTAGAAGTTTATTTAAATTGGAAATACTAATTGACGACAGTCGATCATCTAAAGCTAGCATAAAATGAATCGTGAGGATAAATAGACAGCAAATGACGTCTAAAACCGTTTCCGTTTCTTTGCATTAATCGAAGTAACGGAACGCTGTGATTTGTGAGGTTCATGTTTTCCACGTTATTATTGAGAGTGATATTTGAAACTTGCAGAAAGTGAGTACCAGGCGCATCGTATTGCTTATCACTAGTATGCGTTTATCAGGTGCGCAAATTTTTGGTAAAACTTTGCAGTAATGAGGCAGATGATAGGAACATGATAGAAAAGGAGGATTATAGGAAAGCAGTGTTACTATTTACTGACCTGTCGCCCTAATTAGGATGAAGATTCGAACATTCTGGAGATCTGCGTAAGAAATTTGTTGGCATCACATTGATCACATTTCACTGTAACGTTGTTACTTTCTGTACACTTTTTTCCTTGCAATTTATAGAATTGTCAGTGAATGTTTCGTATAATATAAAAATCAACACTAGTCAAATATTTCTTTCATCGAATGGCAAAAGATAGGTGGAAATTCTTTGTACTGTCAGTTTTATGCATGCTGATTGAGGCAAATAAAAGAAACGATTGTTTAGGAGCTGGCAAGAGGTCGGAAAAAAAGACTTAACGCTTTTGCGCTGCCACATTATTTTAATGAACGCTAGTCTAAAAGTGGCGTTTTGTTTGTGAACGCAATGCGTCCGTTGAAAGAAATTTTGAATGGCGCACAACGAGGCGAGCAGCGTTTCTTGTGATTCATCAGAGGGAAAATGGTGTAGTTACTTTTTTTTTCTCTTCGTTGGCGACCACCCGTACATCACTTGGCCAAAGGACGAGCGCCAATTGTGTATTAAATAGACGTCTTATATGTGTTTGTTTAACGATTGAGAATGAACCAACGAAAATGTCCACAACAGAAAATGTTGTTTTCTGGAATTTAGTTCCACTTCAGAGGTCATGTGTTCCTTCTATTGAGAATATGACTAACATTTCTTTGCACTATTTTTTATTTATAGTGCATGTAAATTTTCGGAGTTCAACTAAAATATCTAAAGGTTTAGAAAGAGCGGCTGCGGTGTATTTCTCCATGATCATAATTTAAGCAGTAAAAAGTATAGAATGAAATCCTTTTTTAGGGTTGGGTAGTTTATTTGATGCAAATCAGTTGGCGCATATTAGCAAGGGCGATACAGCGATGGAGGCACGAGTCGGCGAAACGATTCTGATTCGATCACTGAGAATATGCTCAATTCCGTAAACCAGGATGTCGAGAACTGCGAGCCGCGTTCGCTTGCTGTTATTTCGGCCTTAGCCACGGTTATTAAGGTGCGTGTGCATATCCTATCAACAAGTTTTATGCCAGACCTACTGAAATAAGCAACGGATAGCCTCTGATAAGCACAAGATAGCTTTGGTAACTTGCCCATTGACGCTCGTTGTACGTGCTGATGTTTTTGCAGCAGCTCAACGTCTTTGACGGAAATGACCCAGAAATGAGGCTTCATGCAGCAAAATTGAGCACTACAGTTTCAAATCGCAGGTGTTGCATTATCTTGATCAATGCCCGAACAGGGCCTCCTTTGAAACAAGATCCAAGCGTTGACACTCAAAGGAAGTGGCTGCAGTTCTACTCGACATCATTGCAGCATATGTTTCGTGTTTCTTAGTGTCTTTGGGGTTGGATTAGTGCTATAGTGACAACCGATGGAGTAAACTCATTATTGAAGGGGAAAGTGATAACAGTTTTTTTTTTCAGTTCTTTTTCAACATTTTTATCGATAAACTTTATGCATTTAATATCGTTGATAGAGCAGTGGAAAATAATCACACGAAATTGCTATATTTTAAAATTTTTCATTAGTTTATTTACCAACATGTTGAGTAAATAAAACAGAATTCCCCAAATATTTGAAAACTATTGCGAAACTGATATTTGGAATTAAAAAAAAAGAACGAATTTCGAAACTTCTTGTGGAACTTATTTTTATTAAATAAATAAGCAGAAAATAGAGTGGTTTTCAGCATCATCGAATGAGAGAGAATTAAAAATAGGAAAAGTTACGTTGTTTCATTGTTGATTGTCGGTGCAAGGTTTGGAAGGAAAATCGAAATATTTGAACAATTGCTGTGAGAATTTTTTTTTTTTGCCGGCGGTTTTTCATCGCCTTTACTGTTTGTTTTTCTTTGTTTCTTTTCGAGGGAGTTTTTTTTTTTTGTGGAAAAAGCAAAATTGTTCGATCTTTGTTGGGGATTACATATTGAAATTATTCGCTTTCTGAGGAAACCAAATGTTTTGTACGTTTTTCGTTTCTTTTTTTTTCTCATTCAGGTGGTAACATTCTATTTACTCCGTAATTTTCAAATTTCTTGTACATCTCATACTTATACTCTGATCATTAAGTTATTTTTCTGTAACATATATTGGAAGAAGAAAGAAGCGTTTGGAAGGAAAATTGAAAGTCTTTGGCAGATTTAGGTGGTGCTCAATATGCGCTCAAACACCAACGAGAAGATGCTGGATCGGTGTCCGACATTCGTCACCAAAGACAAAGGAGGCATGTTTAAGATGAAGATGGCATCGAAACGATCCATACAATTAAAAGGCCATCAATTCCTCTTAAGTCCGGTGAATCTAACCGTCTACTGCTATCAGTGTCGCGATGCTGTTTGGGGTGTCAACGCACAAGCGTATTTCTGTCAAAGTGAGTGCTCGAATTTTGTTGATACCCTTTCTATCATCATCATTAACTAATCTTTACAGAAAAATATTAGTGAATTTTTTCAAAGGATATCACTTCAGTTTCTTCGTTGCCCTCAGCAATAACAACATATAGTAAAGGGATCGTCCTCATTGTTTACATCTGCTGATGAGACATTTTTTAAGCATTTGAAGGAATGGATTTGCTAGGTGGTGAAACGGCAAAGCACTTATGCATCATGCAAACAGTTTGTGGTTTGATGCCGCTGATAGATGTCACTTTTAGTGGTAACAGTTAAGTATTCGCAAGAAGATAGCTTATATTTCAACAATCCTCAGGGGACTGATTACAGTAGCAGAGCTGAACTTGCAAAACAACTGCAATTAAACAAGGCAGAGTGCATTCGCCAGTAGATCTCTTGCCTTTTTTATACTTATTGCTTCCACTGATATACCCTTGATTGTGGATATTGAGAATAGAAAAGCAACTAATGCACGCCGCATAGGGACATTTTCCAGTGACTGGTCTTTTATGTGACGGCTTATACAATAATCGAATATAAATATCTACTGTGGCTGGAGTAACTGAGGTTAAGCGTATCGTTCTTCTTTGAAAGTTTCACCGCTACCTTCTTTTGCACCTGCCCTCAACTCAGCGAAATTGATCCGGAAGTATCCTGAAGCCATATTCTTTGCAGATGAAATGATTTCTGAGTGCTGAAAATGAATTCAGATTGTGATGTGGTGTTGCATAAGCAGTGTACGTCAGCATTGGCAGATCATTGCTATCCGGCCACCCAGAAAAAAGTTGGTGCAGCTAAATCGAAAAGGCCAGGCTCGTCGAGCAAGTGCGATGGTGAAGAGGCCAGCTCGTCCGAGTGCCATGCCGCACATTCGTCGACCACCATTCTAGGCAACCTCGATAAGGTATCTTCGTTATGTCTTGTTCAATTTTTTTTTCTTTGAAGTTATGCTTGTCTCCATTTTTGTATACGATTGGCGTAATATATCACGACAACGTTATCATATCTAGCCGTCAGATGTGCATTCGTCTTCAGTCAGGTCCACTAAGCTCCCTTGAAAAGGAAACAAAGATTGCAGTCCATTAGAGGTTCATCTGCTACCGAAGAAGCAAATGTTTCGTAGATAATACCCCGCAGGGGCATCACAAACGTGAGGAATATTGTAGTAATTGTTGAATTTTAAAGTAAATTCAGCAGTTACTTCATAAAACTGACATGGCGGTGTTATTTGTCCCATCCCGCCTTAACATCACAATTTCATGCCTTGAGGGTTAATTTTTTGCTGGTCATTTCTATGAGTAACAGGTTTCTTTTGATGCAGACAATGTTTTTTAGTCCTGACATTTTCATTAAATTGTTTAGGTATCCGAATTGCATAGGACAGAGCATCCAAAGGATAATGTAAAATCGACTTCCTCCGATTCGGGTATCGGAGCGGATCTCGAAAAGCCAGTTTTTCGCTCACAAAGTATGCGCTCACGGGTAAGATACGCTTTCCCTGTTATTCCAAAAGGCATCATAGTCTTTTTCTTGAAACGAATGGTTGCATGCTGTTTCTTTTCATTGATCCTTGCCCATCATATTATCGAAACATTAGCGCCTAAAGTTTCCTTCATTATCGGTAGCAATTTTTAAACATAAGAAATAAACACATGTAATAGATTATATAGTTTTAGTATACCTCGTAATTGGTCTCTGAAATTTACAGTGATTTTTTGATTACAAAATACTTACAAAATGCTTTTTGATTCACTCTGTTCCCTGAAGTTTGGTTCATATTAAATTCTGAACTTGTGAGACGTAAATATTGCGCGCAGTTTTTCTCTGATTTTCTCGAGTGAAATTTTTTCAACGCTTATTTAACCTCTCTTGCCGCCTGCGATAAGTTTTTTTACAATTTAATTCATTTGAGGCATTCTCGAGTCACTCTCCTTCAGCTCGCTTCTATCGGCATGCAAGTCCAGCGATGGTCTCCAGCTATCAAAATGTGCGCATCAGTTTCCTGTCAATAAGTTGCTTAACTCATTCGTGTTTCCAACATTTTAATTTTCACTTATGGTCACTCGCTAATCTATATCTTATTAATGTTCGTCGGTTATTAGTAGCTTTAATTGAAAGTCATCTTTGATGAATACACCTGAAAATCTTTTTATTGCCTGCGACACATCTTTGCTCCAATCTGTATTAAGTAATAGGACTTTCTAATACTAGAAACAGTTGTTTTAGCAGTGCTGTACTCGTTTGCATTTTCTTGTTGTTATTCGCTCAACAAATATACGAAGCGGAAAAATTTGAAGGGCGACCGGAATGTTAACGACGGGTTGATCTTTTTCGATGGGTTTTTTTTCGCCGTTTAAAAAGAAATAGCTATTGACGCTTTATAGGTTTTCTAAGTCAGTAGTGTACTAGTATGAAGTTATGCTACATATTGTTTAGGAAGAAGAATTACGGGATGTGAAGAGAGGACGATCAACGTTGCCTTGGGAGGTGATTTGTCACCTCCAGAAGAAAGCGAGGAACGTTCACGTCGAACTCACAGCGATGCCGGTAGTGATGACAAATTATTAGCGTCATCTATTTCTCGAACTCCTGCTGATCTCGCTTCCATTTCTGGTACATACACATCGTATTTGCTTCCTGCTAATCGTTTCCTTTTGGTATTCATAGGATGGCCTATGTTTGCAAAGGCGATCCATTTCACAATGAAAACTAATATTTCCAGAAATGCCTAGAAATGAGATATTTGCCCGACCTCCTATGTCATGGGAGGCAATATTCAGTGATGTCGAGTGTGTATAATAATGTGAAGCTTCGGTGACTTTTAAATGGGTTCTATTGAAAGGAGTGAAGAAGGCGAAAGCGGGATCGTGATTGTATTTTAGCAGGTTATTGTAACAGTATATCAGTTCGAAGTAAGAATATTGCATTTTTCTGAATTTTCCAGTGGAAGGAGATGGGAGTACTGCTGCTCAACCACCTTAACAAACGCAGCCTCCTCTCCTGAACTGACAGCATCAATCGTTTTTATGACGACGTTGTTGTGTAAATGTATGCGTACGTATCTGTCTATCTGTCTATCTTTTTGACAGTTCGAATTCACGAGTTGCTGAAATTAAAGCAGCGAAATTTTGGTGGCAGTGATATAAACCATTCTTTGACGTTCTCTACCGTACTTTGAGCTGATCCGTCATTCGGAAAGATTTGTGGGCATATTATATATATATATATATATATATATATATATATATATATATATATATATATATATATATATATATATATATATATATATATATATATATATATATATATATGCACTGGCCAGTTTGCAGTTTTGCGGGAGCTTTTTGCTGTTAGAATTCGGCTTAATCAGAATTTGAATGTATTATTTCACGTATTCATTATCTGTTATTAATATTACAAAATTTACTGCTGAGATGGTGGAATGGGGAGACACGTGCTGTGCCGGGCAGTTTGAGATGCTTCTCCATTTGTTTTTATTGACTCAGTTTGAGATGCTTCTCCATTTATTGAGGTGAATTTGATCGCTTTCAGGAAGTTCTTCCATGTCGCATGCGTCCATGGGGGAAGAGGAAGCGCGCCGAATGTTGGAGAAGATCGAGAAAACTGCTGTTGCCGACGGCGACAGTGACCTTGAGGTTACACTTCGTTCATTGTTTTTATTCCACTGGTGGTATGCTGTGTATAAAGTTGGCGAATTCTAATTAATTGTGCGCATGTAACGTTCTTTATGGATTTAATTTCTTCAATTCCATAAATGTGCTATCGTTTACAATTCGATTTTCTCAACTGAACTTCATCTTTTTTTCCGCATTTATCAAGCTTGTTTTCTAGTTGATGACGCAAAAATTGTGTTTAGACCTGTTGCGGTTGACTGAGCTCATAATTACCTAAATGAATCGGACCCTGTCCACTATTAAACATATGTTGGCTTCCGAAAATTAGATGCTCCTTCGAGGTTTCCATCATTCAAGTAATTTGCCTCCGTTTTTATTCGTCATAAAAATGGATAAAGTTGATGGTGGGTACGTGAAAAAATAGTGAATTTTGTGATCTAATCTTTTTTGTTGAAGCGGTTTTGTTCGCACACTTTGCGGACTTCAGTAAAATTTCGCCAGTTCGGCCATCCGTTGATCGCATAATCGAAATGCCTTTGGCTTAATGTGAATGTTTCATTGGAAATTCAGAGTGGAGTATTTGACAGCAGAGATTGAACTTCTGAATGCCCTCTCCTCGATATGTGGTTACATCAGTTGTAGTAAAACTTTAAACTGTTACTTCAAGTGTGTGCATCACTTTGCGAAGTAACTGATGCATGGAAAATCCAGGTTGAAACGGAAATACCCCCACTGGATTCGTTCGTCGGCTGGGAAGTGATTAGGCACTTAAAGCCAAAAGAGAAGAAACGTCAGGAAGTCATCAATGGTACGTGAGTCGTTACTGTTTAGAGGCATTCGTCATATTTGTTGCTCACTAATCGTCTATTTTGCGCTGAAGGCATCTTTACATTTTACTGTGTATCAATCTGTTCTTCATCGATAACTGTTCGGCTTTTCTTAATCCAGAGACAGCCGTTTGTTTCCCGCATATTGCGCGTCATATGATTGCTTATATCCTGCAGTCAGTCTACGTTGGTCTTAGAGAACTTCATACCACGATGCAATGAGGAAACAGTTTTCGACCAGATGAATGGTCCGAAGATTGGCGCCGATAATGTTGCACATAGGGGCTGTTGTGAAGTTGAAAGAGACACCACGTGGAGTATGATGGTGAATGCTGATGCTTGACAGCATATTTGTATGAGCGTGATGGGACGCCTCTTGAAATATGCTACCGCCTGTTTTTTTTTTTTTTTTTTTGAAATATCTCGACCTTCACTTCTAGTAATTCTGGAAAAAAGGCTGCAAAACTTTGTTCAAGGGGGGGGGGGGAGGGATCATATAATTCATGCATACCTCTTCTGGCTTCTTTGTTGCTAACGAGTGTTGAGATGCTGAAGTGTCCATTAAGAGGCAATCACGGTTTCCCAGGTATAACTTCCATCAGTTAAATTTGAAAAAATTTGCCGAAGTGCTTTTTTTTTCGATTGATAATTTTTACGTTTCGGTTATACCAACGAGATTATGCGATTCATCAGGGAGCTAATTAAATTACAGAGCTGTTCCATACTGAGCGTACTCACGTTCGAAATCTGAAGGTTCTCTATACGGTGTTCTATAAGCCGATGGTAATGCAAAACGTCGTACCGCCTGATGTCGTGAAGTTGTTCTTTGCGAATCTTGATCAATTGGTCGAAATCCACGGTGAAATGTCGATGTGAGTTGAATAAAAATCTTCGTAATTTTTTAGAAATTGATTCTATGGAATAAGATTTTAAGTGTTGGCAGTCGTATGCCGAAATTAATTTATAAAATTGTTCTCTAATTTTACGATAAAATTGAAATTCGATTTTATAATAAAGTAGGAAATTTTATTGAAAGCAAAAAACTGGCAACGGTATTTGCTGAGCTCATTCGTGGAACTTCTTGTCGATCCATTGAAAATACGACACCTGAAATGAAATATAAAATATTCGCTAAGTTGGCAAGTTTTTTTTCCCGGTGGCACACTGAGGTGACACAACAGCTATAGAGTGAGATAAATTTGACGAAAGAAATATATGGAACGTGCACAGATTTCGAGGCAAAATTTTTAGCAGTTTCGTTGCCAATTCAGTGTTATCGGGGTGCGAATTTGGTTTACCAGAAGAAAACCTTATCTATTGTCTTTGCTAAAAGCTCTCAACTAATGTGAAGTAAAGTTTTTTCTAAGGGGGGGGGGAGTAGGAAAGGGAGGTTCCTGCTGTATTTAGGGGGTGGAGCCATAGGAGGAACCTAATCTGCTTTGTTTTTTGTTTTTTGTTTTTTTAACGGATAAGTGTCCCTGCAGTCTGTTCGGGCCACAAATGGCTCTCGCGAAAGCTGCTTTGCTTCGACAAGGAATGATTGATCGTAAGACAGTGTAACATGGGTGTGAGGTCACAGCAGTCCTATAGGTGAGTTGTCACCTCCGTGAGGAAGAGAATGACCAGGCGAGAGTGACCTATCTTTCGTGGCCCGTAGGGTGGGTCGTCACCGCCAGCAGGCGAGGGCTATGACGGCAAAATACTTTCGGCCCACCAAAAATAGCAAATGTGGTCAGAGACGCCACTTATTGTGAACAATTCAAGTGGTGATTAATCTGTGAAGTACAGGAAAATGCGCAATGCGGTGGAGGAGTGGAAACGGGACAGCACATTGAACGGTCTCTTCGGCGAAATTGGCGCCCTTATGGAATCGATGTTTGATGGTGAAAACGGAAAGCGTCTAATGGAGGCAACATCTGCCTTCTGCCAGCATCAACAACACGCTCTCGATATTCTGCGTCAACGGTATACTCACTATTGTTTTGTTCAAGCCTCACTAGTTCTAATAGTAATTGTAGTAGTAATAAATCTCTACTAAATGCAATAACTTAGTTATTAATGAGGAATCCACCAACAAGATAGCGTGATAAAGTGCATTTAGGTAGTGAACAAATGGAACATCAAGTGCCCTTTGCATACATTTTAAGGAATCAAGCAGCTGTTGCTGCTGCATATACAAATTAAAGTGCACAGTAACAATTATAAAACCAGCTGAATTTTTGCACAGCCTCATTCTGAATGAAGAGTAAAAATCAGCGTTGGTGTTGAACAAATGGGACCGAATGTTTTAAAGAAAGAAGGCTGATTTATATAAAGTTGAACGATGGGAAAAATATGAATTTCAAAGAGATGGGCACTATTAGGGAATTTCCTATAGAGAAAAATAGTTCATATTTTGTAGCGAGAAGGTGATATGCAAATTCTACGCCATCCGCATTCGCACACGTCATCTTAATCCGTCTAAGTTTCTCCATTAACTGAGTGTTTCTAGTTGTCTGTTCTTTTCTTCTTCCTCCTTCTCTCCCCCACCTCTTCCCTTCTACAGACCTCTACTTTCTTTTTAAGTCCGTCGAATTAGAATGGGGCTATGGTTGAAGCATCGCAAGTAGAATAGAGTCTTTTTGCTCGCCCCGTTTTTAATTTTGAGTGTTTCATAATAGATGAAGGGAAGTGCTTAAACTTGTTCCTTTCATATTACATTTGTTAAGTGTTTCGCATTTCCTCACTCATTTCACCATTAAACTATTTTGCTTGCAGAAGTATAAAGAGGCGGTTCAGATCTGAACTGAAGCACTCATCTTTTGTGATGTGGCACTTAGATTGACTCTGTGTTTGTGTTATAATATTGCATAGGTTCAAATATTTTTTTGATGCATGCTACCTCTGCGTTAATGCTGAAAACTTTATAGCAGTTTTTAGCGATCGTATTCAGAAATCGTTCATGTGGAATTACTCTGTCGTTTTACCTCGCCGTTTTAAGTACCGCGATTCCTGTTTTAAGTGTGTGTGCCAAAAGTTTAATATTTATTGAATTAGTGAGCAGTGAAAACATTGCCCATAAGCACATCTGAGATTCTAGAGGCGTCCACAGCAGCCCAGTGCTATAGCACGGGAAGCGAAAAGTCGCTGGTTCCAAGCTGCTTGCGAATAGTGTGTTTTCGCTGTGAATCAAGCAATGATTAGCATCGAAATCTAAGCTAGACTAGATTTTCGATCTGACGCAAGACACCAACCATTTATCTGTTCATTTCTGTTTTATTTAGGTGTAAAAAGGACAAGGATGATCAATTGGGGAGGTTTCTAGCTGACGCAGAGTGCAATCCCCTTTGTCGTAAATTGCAATTGAAAGATATGCTTCCGGTTGAAATGCAACGACTCGTCAAATATCCGTTGCTTCTCGAAACGGTTGCGAAATACACCAATGAACCGTCAGAAGAGCAGACAAAATTACTGAATAGTGTAAATTTGGCGAAAAAAATTCTTTCAGGTAATATTTCATTTTCATACATCAATTGACGATATATGTAACTCGATTTCTCTTCAGTTATCCGATAGCCGATAAATTTTTGCTTATTTTTTAGAGGAAGCGTATCGATTTCTCATTGAAACTTTTCATTGTTTCAGAGATATTATGTGGCGAACTAATTCATTTCCTTTCCTATATAAAGTATTATATGAACAACGAATTTGTTTAGGATCGTTTCTGTGATTTCTTATATGAGGCATTGCATAATTCCCTTCCGTCTTATACATTTTTTTTTTTTTGATATTATCTAATAAATTCATCCAAACCTTCCACGGATTTGAATAATATAGCTTAATGAATAGGTATTCTTCGACCAAGAAATGATATCTATTTGAATAATATTTTCAGCTGTAAATACGTCGAAGAGAAATACGGAAAACCTTCGACGATTGGAGGAATTGCAGAGGAGGCTCGATACAGCGCCATACGATAAAGAGAATTTCGGCAACGATTTCAATTCCTTGAATCTCACAAAGTAAATATCCCGAAAGTTTTCTTTTATTTGGTCTTCTTTTTCGCTTTCAAGTGGACGGTTGTATTCCTTTTGGATGATACGTTATCAAATATACTCCGTTGCAAATATTTGCATGTAATTAGTTTGCATTACTATCACGTTTGCAGCTATAAGCTGGTCCATGACGGTGCACTAACGTGGAGATTCAGCAGAGGCAAGATGGTCGAGTTGCACGTTGTCTTACTTGAGGATGTGCTTGTGTTACTAACAAAAGTTGGTGATGGCCAAAAATTATTGCTGAAGATTCAGGTAAGCTCGCTTTCAATTTCTATTAATGTGTTGATAACACGATGCATTTCCTCGTAGACGAAGATGATGCTGAAATAACAGTAATACCTCAGTAACGGGGTATACTCCTCGAAAGACTTTGGGTTCATCGTAACGTAGAGGGTTTAGCTGGTTGATGCTTACGGGAGTGTTTGTTTTGTTTAAAAACATATGTGTTTCGAAATTACTTGCTTAGTTCGTTGTTACTTCGCGTGCGTTGTGGCATATCTCTTCACTGTTAGAGGAAATTTGAATAGTCAACACTGGGGGTGGGGGGGGGGGGGGGGAGACAGGACAAGGTGACGGTGCAGCTAATAAGGGGTGGTGAGGAATTGAAAGGAGGAATCGGATGAAGAGCGAACGTAAAGCGTTGTTTAGTGTTAAATCGAATAATCTACCACCTGTGGAAGTCACTACGATAGGAGCTGTTAGCAGCTGGTTTTAAATCGTGCTCCTTGAAAGCTGCTAGCGAGTTTCGTAGTGCTTAGAACGAATTTACAATCCCGTTTCAGAGTTACCTGAGGTGATTCAGTTCACGTGATCCTGGTCCTAATTGAAAACCTAACATAATTAAGGGCTATATTAGAAATTACCTGTAAAATTTTTCTGAAGAGCAATCGAACAAAGTATCAGTAGAATAAACGGGATTGATTTAGCACCTTTTTGGCTGGCTTTCTAAACTACGAAGAATTGAGGTTATTGATGATTTTTTGAGAAATGGTAATCCTTAAAAAATAGGGGGAAGAAAACATAAACAAGCTACCTCAAGGAGATAAGGAAAACATCCTAGCAGTTGCTGAATGGAATGTTTTGCTTCTAGAGGCGTATAGAATGTAACACCGGCGTTTTCTTGTTTGAGGGTCTGCATTTAACAATATGCAGTCGGCGAATTTACGCTGTTATGGTTTACCGAGACTACTGAAATTTTAATGCTTATGCAAGTGGATTTTCAAAAGAATTCATGAAATACCCTCAACGAGGGAACGCCACACTGCTTTGAAATGTTTGACCTGCTCAGGACTGTGCATTTCCTTTTTCGCGGCTCTCACGACAATATACATCCTGGTTCATGTGGCGCAACATTGATGTAACATCGTCCCTGTTGTGCGCGTTAACGAACGTTGCTGACAGTCGCAACAAGCCGGTCGATAGGGGAAATGAAGATTGCACGAAGCATTAAGCAGAGGAGACATCGCAAGATGAAAAGCAGGCTGCATAAATGATGAACCCTTAGATTATCAGTTGAGCAGAATTATCACAGATTATCATTAAAGTGAATAAAGTTCAAATTCAAAACCACTACTTCACTAAACTTTTCTTGTTAGTGTTACTGCAGATAAATCGAATAGCACTATATTTGTAAGTGGATTTCCAGGAGCCATCAAAGGATACGAGATGGTCACCAATTCTTCCGCTTGCACCATTAATAGCCAAGGAGAAAGCAAACGATAAGCGCGCATTCTTCATTGTTAATACAATGGAGCGTGGGGCACAAATCTATGAGCTTGTGGCAGCAACGGCTACTGAAAGGAAAACGTCAGCGTGTTTATTTGAATTTTTTCGTGCTATCAATTTGAGCAGCTTTTCATTTTCTTCGTCTTTCGATAACGCTCCTCTAAACTTTAGGAGCAGGTCATCTCTCTTCCCCGTTTCTCTGTAATCCTCGCACCTCCCCCCCCCCCCCCCCTCATTTCTTGGGAAAGTAATTTATGATCACATGTGCATCTATAAGGTTTCTTACTATTATAATACCTTGCTAGAAGTTTTGAGAAAGGTAGTGGTCCTTGGCGCTTAGTAAGAAATGGCCTTAAGCTTAACAAAATTTGTGTAACAGAGCTTCTGTTTCAGGCATCTAGGGTATTTTCGCGATATTTGCACCTTAGACAAAAAACGCTTAAAGATTGATTGGTAAGCGAAAAGCGTTGATGAAAGTTCATCTTTGTTGATGGTGGAACTTAGCGGTTTTATATTCGCAGATTTTGCAGAAGAGCATTCAATAAATTTCAGGTGGTTCAAGTTGATCTCTGATCAGATCGATTTTGTGAAACGCGAAAACACTACGGGCACACAGACGAGTGTTGAGTAAGCATTTTCTTCTATCATATGCGCATTCATTTCTTTCTGTTAATATGGTAATGTGTTCTGCGACAACGATGATGGTGGGCAACGTTGGATGTCAACTCTTTTATGTTTATATCAGCAAACGGAGGGTCGACTTTTGACAGTAGACAATAGAAGTTTATAGTGTGCAAAGTCAGTTTTTGGCAGGCAACACATACAGTTAGATACAGTAAGCAGTAATATTAAAATTACAGCACACGAGAATCAGTAGTCAGGTCTTTGACGATCACTTTTTGCATAACTTGTTATCAATGAAACAGTAAACGACAATAATAATGTAAATGGTTAGTCTTGACGCATCTGGAGAGGTCAAACTTGACGTCCATATCTTCCTTGTATTACGTTGGCTACAGCTTTCCAATGCATCCAACATCTCGTAGCCTTCAAAATCTTCAATACAAACTCATATGTTTTATTCATACTGGAGACGAAATTTTTCGTTCCCTGTGAGGAAGCCGTATTCCTCGCTTTTCTCTGCCATGTTAGTGTTTATCACATTGCCTCCAGTCCAGTATTTAATGTTTGAGAGGCCCATCCCCTATCGTCGGAGAGCATTTATTTGGAACAGTACAACGAGCATGCAATTTAAAATATTGAAGAGAATTTGATAGGATTTGTTGGCTAGGAGAAGAAATTTTCGTGATGTGTTTTTATGCGATAATATATTTGCTTTTGAAAGGAGGAAATTTACATATTTGTTCAGTCGTTTCGACGTATCGGCGCCGAGCGATGATTCTCGATCGAATGCAAATGCTGGCGAGGAGACGTCCTCTCATCCGCAACGAGTGCAGGTGTCCACACATCCACGCCTCGTTAATGCCAACGAGATCACCGTGCAGCAACCGACCGTGCTTCAGCATGCACAACCCATCCTTACACCCACTGAGCGTCTTCGAAGAAACGACGAAGTTATCGTAAAGGCGCTTCTCGATAAGCACGCCATCCTCTCTCAGTTCTTACCTGGTCCTAATGTAAGTGTTTCGTCACCCGTTTAGTGCATATGCTTTTGTTTCCTTTTTTGCTGAGTTTTTACGCAGCTGTTGCACTCGAAATAAAGAAGGGAATGAAAATTTCAACTAAAGGTATTTTCAGTGCTCAAAGTGACTTTGAGAATTGAGTGCAAGAACGGCTTAAGTGAACTCATTACCATGGGAAGTTGCAGAAATAATTTTCTTCTTTTTTGAACTTCTGAAATACAAGAATCTCCAATTTTGCGTCCTTGTTTCAAGTCTGTTGCAGCCATTTACAGTCCAACGCTTATCAATGTTTCTCACCGCAAGTCGGTTGCATAACATTGAATGGTTTCCATATTAGTTCAACAGTGGAATTTTTAACAAGTTTCCAGTATCTAATTAATTACCCGATATTCTTATAGAAAGGAAACCTCGAAGAGCTAGACAAGCTAGCTGAACAGTTGACGGGAATGGCGGTCGGTGAGTTGAAGCAGCGTGATGCTCGCGAACTTGCTATGAGCGCAATTGTGCATGGCAATCGTCTACTTGATGCCATTAACCAAGGTAATGCTTCCAAGTAAAATGTTTGAAAATCAGATAGTGCGACTTAATAAAGAGCTGTAATGATCGATGGCTGCCCTATTGTCACTTATACAATAATGAGGGTCATGAGATCGATTTTTTTTTTAAGAAGAAGACTCACTTTTGGCTCGGTAAACTTCCGGTCCCATTTCACCGTTTACGTCGATCGAGCGTCGAAATGTCAACCAGGTGTAAAAACATCAACGGGCTAAATTAGTTTACACTTCGAGCACGTAGGGAACCGTCGTTGCTTTGTTGCGCTGCGAATGCAAAGTCGAAATTCGGAAATGTGTCAACATCAGATTTTGGTGGGGGCCGATAAAATGCTACTATTGTTTATCTTTTTTTTTGTAGGTGCTAATGGTATATCTTTATTAAGTTATGGATGCATTCTTTATTTATTGCATTAATCGAGACAGGTTGACCAATTATTTCACTATAATTCAAAAATTTTGTGACGCCCATTTAAATGACTATTAAGGAATGAGTGCCAAAAAGGAGGTGGATGAATCGAATAGCGGTAAAGTGGTCTTGAAGTTGGATAAAGTGGAGCCAGATGTACCGTCTGTTGCTTGCTATAAGCTAACGGCCATCGCAGCTCCACTTATGAATCACTTAAAAGCAATGATGCAAGTGGTACAGGATCAGCAGAACGAAATCAGCGCTGTTAAACAGCAACTCTACCACTATAAGGTACCCCTTCAACTTCGTTTATAGCTCGTTCCCACTTCTTGCTCTTTCATTTTTCATCGTCCAAGAAAGTTTTTTTAGGTCGTCGGAATTTCATTGAGTAGTCACTGTTCACACCTCACGTTCCAAAATTTAGTTCATAGAAATCGTCATATGTGTTAACGTTCTCTTCAGTTAGTTGTCAAAGTGTTGCAGAAGCTTATTTTTCATGAGACTAAATTATCTTCATTTTCAGGCTAATTTGGCCAACTTTAATGGTTCTAAGAACTTGTCACGTGATCATTGTCGGGGATTTAAAGAGGAGAGATCAGAGCCTTCTGACACGATTTACTTAGAAATGATTGTCACGATTAAGATGGTTTTGCAAAGTCAAATCCAAATCTTGGTAACTATTTGCACTGTCCGTGTCGCTGCATCGGGCAGTCGAAAACTTGGCTATTTTAAGGAACTTGCCGAAGGAGGTCCAGGTAATCGTACCGTCAGTGAGGAAACGCTCACTGAACTCAATGTACCGAGTCGTAAGACGTCGACACCATCCGATGATACAGAGAAGCGGAAACGCCTGCAGACAAAACGCCAACGAAACAGTGCGGTTGCAGTTTCACCCGCTTTTGTACACCCGCCGTCGCCGACGTCTAGTTGAAAGCGTCGTTGAGCCTTGCGACACTTTTGTACTGATTCGAGGCCCTTCTTAGGCACCTTTCTCCCTCACTAAGGGACGCCTTTCAGCGTGTGTGCGTACTTCCATTAGGTTTTTGTTGGATGCGTGCAGTTCGCATATTCACATGTTTTCATATTTCTTCATAGGAAGTCAACAAAATTCAGTGGTATTTTTCTCCTCCTACGAGCCATGAAAGTGTGTGGAAGAGTTTTTGTAATGCTTACTGCGAAATGCAGTACACGATCGCGGAATCGGATGAAGGAAAGTAACGCTTGTTCGATCAGGCCATAAAAAGAGAGCCAAGGGCATCAAATAGGCTATTGAGGATACGCTGATTGGAATCGATTAAAGCGAGAGAGAGAGGGCATTACGCGATGACGGGTTCGAATAACGGGCACTTGTTGGACGATTGTTGGAGTGTTGTTGTGGGGGTGAGTGTAAGCCAATTTCTGCGATCAAATCGCTTTGTAACCCCATAATGAATCTACTACGGCAAAGTTGCTCCAATTCGCATCTTGCCGTCTTTGGAAGCATTGTTTTTGTCGAATATTTGTGCACAGTAGTGTTGCGCCAGTCGAGGGTTTTTAGTAGGACATGGGAAGCACGAGGCAAGAGGTGCTAAACTTGTGGAAGTGGGAGCGAGGAGGAGTTGGGAACGAGCTGTTCAATTGAGTAACGAATACGAAGACGTGTACAGCGGTAGTCGTTGATCAAAATTTCGCGTAAAATTCATAATCTGCGCACAACACTAATGTCTCAAGCAGTGGGCAATAGCATACTGCTCATTGTCAAATGTTTTCCTCCGGTGGATTTTCGAACTAAATGCTTGTCGGTTTTCTTTGCAATGAATATTGTACATAGTAGCATACCTTTAAATGCTCGTCCAGTGATTTGTTAAACGGTTTAAATGAATGCAGCTGCTAATTCGAGCGTTCGATTGACTCGATCTTTGATCTTTGTGACTTTCAATCGACCGTTCGAATGTTTCATTGAAGATACTCTAGAGTGCGTGATGCAGTCTTGTTGTGATCTGTTGCCGAACTTGATGGCATTTTTTTTCGTGCAAAAGTTGTTTTTTTTTTCTTTTGTTTTGCTGCCATTCGATCGCTGTTATTCCAAGAGCACATCTCCGCTATGTTCATTTCAATGCCAAATCGGAAACATTTTTTCTTTTTTTTTTATTGCTCTAAGCGTCGGCAAATTCGGATCGTTTTTCTGTGCTGATGAAGTGAATTGATGTAATAATAAAATAAATAATTATAAATACCACTCATTATGCACTAAATACTGGACGAAGTATTTCGACCATGTAGCAGTTGTCAACAATAAAATGTTGGATTTAATAATATGGGGATGTTATTTAGAAGAAATACTAGCAGGAAGGAGTGCCGAATAAAGATTTTTAAGCAAGAAGCATCATTCGTTTTATTTGCGAAGAGTTTCTTCTTGCGGCAAGCAGGTGATCTCAATATACGGTTTCGTTGTGTGTTTAACTGCATTTGGTGACGTGGCGCGAACGAGTGAAAAGATTTGCACCTACTTCGAAATTAGCGCTGCTTCAGTTGAAGAGGGAACGAAGCAAGAAATGTCGTTTTGTATTCTCTCACTTGTTTATTTTGCATATTGAATAGTGAACTGTAAAGTTGCGTTTGCCTTACGTAATCGGGTCATGAAATCTTTTCTTCACAAACTTCTATAAAATCCTTTCGCGGTGTCAGGTTCATCAGAAATTTGTGCAAAAGTGCTTACAGTCTCCTCCAAACTTGGTGATAGACCTTGTATGATTGGACGAAGAAGTGATTATGAATAGGGGAGGGGAAGGGGCTACGAATGGTTTTGAGGTGGCAGAACACGCATGAGCGTGGGGTTGCTGAAGAACGACGGCTCACCGACTGCTCCAAGCAGTGATGCTTTATCAGCGACGCTTCGCTTAGCACCGTTACGCCACTCCTTTCCTGCTTATATGCGTCTACTCACGTCTGCATGTACTTTCTTTCGCCTTCTCACTTCACCTAGAGCTTCTTTATTGCATGTTGTCGGTTTTCAAATGTGCCCTAATTGCCCTTTTAAACATGTAAAGCATTGCGTTCCTCAGCGTATACCTTTCAGTTAGTAGGTCGAATGAGGGTAGCGACTGTTTCCTCAAATTATGCGCTCAACTATATAAGGTTGCTTTGGCGCAGAATCGTCAGTCGTCGACCTGAGAATTTAATTCGGCTGTTGCATACAAGATGAACGGGACATTCACATGAGTTTGTTCGACTTTGAGTAGGATGTATTGAACAGATGAAATCGGTTTTCACCATCTGCGCTGAGGGGAAATTTTCTTCACATAGCATTCGTAAAATTGTTTAGAATTTCCAAGTGAGGATATTGTTGGCAAAATTCAGGAGATAGAGGGGTTGAGAGGAATTGTTGGCTCCGGATTAGCAACTATAGTTCGGTGCTCGAGGAATTTACTCGTTTTGTTTCTGCATTTAATGCCGTCTGCAACGTAAGAAAGCTTTATTTCAACAACCATCAAATATACACTTTTTTAATGGTAATAGTCGCTTATTTGTATTTTGCTCGAAGAATTTCCATTATCACAAATTCCAGCAATATGGCAATATTATCTACTTGCAACGCTACTAGGATGATTGATGACGAATAAAACTTCATTTGAAATTCATGCAATGATCGTACCTAAATAGTTACTTTAACTTGTATAGAAATTATTATATTGGTTGTTCAAAAAAAAAAAAGCTCTTTTACCATCACTGCGTATTATTCTATACTTTGAAAAAAAAACCATATTTCTTTCTCCAGTCAGCAAAAATCCTTCCAAATTATCACATTTACTATAAACTAAAAAACAAAAAAAGTTGATGCAGACCCCATGCAGAAAGTTGATTCGACTTTAGTCTATTTATTACTATGTATGTTTCTTTTTAAAGAGTAAAAATCTCTTCTATGCCTATACGCAAAGATCATCTTATCGTTATTGAATTTATTAGTGATGATTATCTGATAATTTATTATTTAATTATGATGATAGCTATGATCGTAAATAATTTTAAGCTCATTATTCTAGAGAACTATTTAATACCATCTAATTTTGTCGTAATTGAAATATTATAGAATCGATGAATGCTTATTATTTATTCTATAATCATAACGATGTTCATAAATTGTATATAATATAGGTGCGAATCATTTCGCTTAAATGTTTTGTTTGTTTACATTCAGCAATATTTCGCTCGAATAAAACGTTCAATGCAATTGCGATGCTGAATCGTCATCAATCGTTTGGCAAAAACATACGAGAATCATCAACGTCCGCATCATCAATACGATGTGAAAATCCCACCGAAAGAAGGTTATTTATTGAAATAGAGGAATTAAATTGCGTCAAAAATTTGTTGGTAGTGATGTATTATTGGATATTTTATTTTATTCACTAGTGATAAGTATATTTCACCGAGTTTTATCTGTAGAAGACAAATGAATTCAATGAGTGTGGATAGTTTGCGTAATTGCCTTACTTATTTGCGTAATTTGCGCGTGTGTGCTTGAAGAAGTATATTTGAATAGTCACAGCACAATCGCGTCGATTACCTAAGTGCCATTAAATTTGGATATGAATGGTAGTGAATTTTCGTTTGTGGCAGCGGTAATTCATAAAAGAATTAGTAGCTACCATCAGTTCCTTCTGAAAAATTTCCACAATGTTGGAAACAGTTCCAGAAAGACAGAGAGAGAGAAAAGGAGGGGGGGGGGAAGAGGGAAGGAGAAAGAAAGAGAAGAAGAAAGAGAAAGGAGGAGCGAAAAATGAAGACAGAAGGAGAGCCGTTCAGACAATTCAAAGCGAAGAGCGAGAGGTTTTTAAGAGGTTTTAATAAAGAAATAAGTGAACTCAAGCTAGAACCGAAAAAAAAAGGACAACAAATCATAGAAAATGTTTTCCACTTTCGAGCGATTCAGCCTAAATTTCGATTTCAGTTTTATTGTTGAAAAAGATGAAATCGATACTCGATCTCTCCTCGAGGTAGTCGTTTGCATTTGTCTATCGATAACGCTGAAATATTGAAAGCGTTGAGAGATTGAGATGAAATGACTTCTCTTGAAACTACACACAATAGCAAACAAAAAAAGATAGAAAATGATTATATTTTCGTGGCGTAATATGTAGAGGATGCCGGCACCAGCCTCGACGTCAATGATTTTAAGGCATTAATTCTTCGCTAAAAATTTTCGTGCAGCGAAAAATGAGCTTTTTTTTTGAAAAGTTTTATAGTGTGTGAAATATTTGAGTAGGTGCTTCAAAGGTACAAAAAGCATATTTATTCGATGTTTATGTTCTTTTAAGGAAAATCAAAGATAGATAAGAAATTGAAACAACGAAAAATAGCTAAACTTTTAGGTATTTTTAGTTTCATTTTGGTACGATTTCTCTATCAATAATTCTTTTGCTTTATTGGTGAAACTATAGCAGCGCTATTTCAGAAATCAAATGGGTCCTATTCACGAGGGATTTATGCATGTGTTTCGAGGACGATTCTTCGCTGTGAGTATATTTACTTAAGTAGCACTTCACTTGTGCACAAAGAATGATACACGTATACTCCACTTATAACAAAAGCCTGTACTTTACAAGCTGGACAGTTGAAAGCAGTGGTTTAGCATATTATAATAATTCGTTCAGCAGTTCATTTATCAATGTGAGAGTAGTTGAAAACTTACTCAACACGGAAGGGAAGAGAGGATTCCAAATTCTATCATGAACGTGATGGTGATTCTTTAGAGCTTACGTGGGGGGGGGGGGGCTGAAAGAGGAAAAAATGGAAAATCACCTTGAATGGCGATTTGAAATGTGTTATTCACGAAGCAGGAAACTGAGCAGCGGCAGTAAAACTGCTCATCGCGTCATTCAGAGCTAGAATAAGAGCTTATATTTCAAAATGACCTGACAGCTCGCCAGCTACGCTTTACGTTTCACGAAATTCGTTGGTAATAATCTTTGACTGAAAACTCTGAGCCTGATAAAATGTATAGAAAACCATTCACTGACATCCTGCAAATTTATTTACGTTATGCATTTCCACATTGCATAAGCGTCTGTGGGGAAATAGTGAAGAAAATGGATGACTAATGAGGGATTTCTTCAGAAGTGGAAACGTTTTATGGGAGCAGTTTTCGATGAAAACTCAACTGGGCATGCCCGATTGGAACTCTATGGCTCCGATAAGCAACTGGCGACAATAAATCCGGCGAAGACAGTGCTCTTTTCAGAATGCATTGCAATTCGAATCGTCACGTTTGAAAGTAAAGTTTACATTTATGCTGAGCGATCAATTGCTAGAAATGTGAGTTTCTCGAAAAGAACTGCTGAAATTGGCATCATTTTAGCCGCGGTTATTAAGTGGAATGTTGTGCTGCCACAAAATCTGATAGCTGGCTCCATAAACTCCAACAGTTTATTACAGAGAATGGGAGAAATGAGCTATTTTTGCTTCGTGAGATCCCACATTTTAAAGGTTTGCGTGGAGCCCCTAAAAACTTTGAAATTATGTCGCTTCTGGCGCATTTGGCGCTTTTTTCACACAAAAATATGACATTTTTCTTGTATTTAAACGATATCATGGAAATAAGAACAAAATCTCGGTGCCTCCCTCTCAACAAAGCGGCCGTAGTAGGACATATGCTCCGTTTAAAAGCAACGTGAAACAGACATAACTTATATTTGTGAGACAAAACACGAACTAATACGTAAAGGCAATTATTGTAACATATAGTAACGAAAGATGTACTCTTTGTTACGTGCCAACCGGAGTGACAAATTGCAAAACAGAAGGCTTGGGTGATTTCATCACCGGTTGCAATTGGGAACGAGGCCAGGATCAGATTTGCCCACCACTATGTGTTCACGGGATAAACTCGATGTGAGTTCATGGCGGACAAAGGGTGAACACTCGACTGGAACACGGGCGGATCAAACCGCTCTCCAAACATTCATAAGTTCAATCCCTTATAATTCTCCTCTGTGACTGGAGCTGAAACCAGAATTGTCTCAAATCCCAAAATACACATCGAAAGGTTTTATGCATATTCTGTTTCTGCACTTTCCCGAATCGTTCAACTTAATTTACATACATTTCCTATATAGCACCGAGCTCTTTACCTTCCAGAAAGATGTCGTCGACGCAGCGATTTATATATAATTGATTTCCAAATACAGGTTTTCTAACCTGAGCGTAAATAATTTTTGTGTGCTGATGGGAGTTGTTCCCATTGCCTAATAGTGGATAACTACTCCAATCAAAAGCTCTTTTCAAGAGGGGGAATAGCTGCAAAGAAATAGACGCAAATGGATTGTATATCTGTTGCTGCTTTCTGCACTTTCATGTGCATTCGAAGTGTCCAGATTATCTGGGTGAAGGCATCGTTGCAGATCGAATTGATATCGTTTAATGCACAAACTTTAAAAAATCCTTAAAATAGTTGAAATGTAGAAAGGTTCCGCGCCCTCGAAAGCATGTGATCTGTGATATAATTTAGTCTTCCTCACATGGAACACAGGGATGATGGGCATCCTATCGAGGCGAAAAATCCATGGCGGAAGCGTTAGGTGACGAACTTAAGCTATAAAATAACGCTGACCCATATTAGAAAAAGAGGTTGCATGTTTTCTATGAATCACAATTGCGTTATGTCTAGTTTAGTGTTAGTTGGGCTGCAACGCCTCCGTATGGGGCGCATCGAAGGAAATGAAAGCAATCTTTTAAGGGAGCGAACGAGTGATTCAGATTCAGCAAAAAACGGCACCAGTGATGCTGATTACTGTCGAAGATATCGACAAGTGGCATGGAATTCTTTGTAAAGTCGCATTTCCCAATCAGGCGAGATTTTTTGGTTGTTATCTATCGTCATGAACGTTGTTGCCAAAAGAACGGCGCCGGATCATTCATCCCTTCATAAGTTATTTCCTCCGCAAGTTTTGTTACACGATGATAAACACCAAACAGGAGGATTGATTGCTATCGAACAAAGAGATTTGAATTTTTTATTTAGTAGATATATCAAGGAGGGCTTTATATATATATATATATATATATATATATATATATATATATATATATATATATATATATATATATATATATATATATATATATATATATATATATATATATATATATATATATATGCAAGATGCGCGACGGAAATGTGCAGTAACTGCATGGACCTAACGAGTGCAAAAAAACTTGCTGACACTGATCTCACTCAACTTTCTGCAAATTCATTGGATTATTTTTGTTTACTCTATATGTAACTGTTGGAATATTCCCGCGATCACTACGCGATAGATGATGTGGGATACTCTTGGTGCTGCTTTATACTTTTCCATTTTATTGAATCCCACCGTATTGCTTCAGCATCTTGTTGACTCCATATTTGACAACAAGGAGCTGTAAGAGGCGATGGCTGAAAAAAACATGAAGGATTGTTATAGTATATCAATGGTCTGCGATTACAAACAATACAAATTTAACGCTGCAATAATTCGCAAAAACAAACTAGCAGCAAAGGAAAACTTTCAGCAAGGAATAGTTGTTATAAGAAGATAGCTTCAATATTTAAACTGCAGTCTTTGCAACATAACTATATAGAATGGGAATTGAAAAGCAAATAATACAACTCAAGTATTTGTGCAGTTAAAATTGTTTGTGAGTGTTCTTGATTGCTTACTCCCACTATGTTTCACAAATAAACGCATTTTTTTGCAGTTTGTTGCCATTGGAACACAACCTTCCTCATCGCTCACACCATGCTTCAGTGGCGATTATGCAGTTCCAGCTGATGGTATGTGCGTCGAATACGAGAAAGGCAATATTTTCCGTTCGGAAGAATAAAGATAGCGCGGAAAGGCGTGACTTGTTGGAAAAAAAAATGTATTTACCATGTGGAAGAGTGGAAAAAAATTGTTAGAGATAGTATTTCCTTTGCGTGTACATATATGAAAAATCATTCCAAATTCATATGAAAATGTGGATTAATTTCAGTGAAGCGAATACCGGTCGTGCTGCAGCGTATTAGCGGGACTGCTCGTCCACAACTTCCTGAGGGCGATTACGATATGTACCTCAATCAGTGTTTAGTGATCAGTAACGCCTTTCATTCCGTAAAATGGGAATATCTGCAGATTACTTGGTATATATTGTTCAAAATTTGAGAATTTTAAATGAGTTGATCATTTTAAATCACTCACAATCAACCAACCATTCCCTTGAGAACAAAAAGTTAAAAAAATTTCACCTTTATATTATTTTTTCTAAATCGGCCAACAGTTTCAGTTATCGTCTCTATGTTCGTTTATTCTGTTGAGCGTAATTAAAGTAATTAGAACAATATACAGGTTTGCAACCGGATATAATTGCTTTGCGCTCGAAATCGCTAAAGAGGGCAGATACGAGTTTAGTTCGTCACAACCGATGGCACCGCTACGTGCATTACGCTATCATACAAATATGACAAATATTGAAACTCCACCACGTTTTATCACGAAAAATCATTACGACTATTATTATATACCGTCACGTATGATAACTGCATATCCGTAAGTACTTTTTAAGTGTTTTTATCATCTTTATGCAAAATGCACTTTTTTAAAGTTTTTTCATAGTTCACTTCATATTTGCTTAACAACTTTTTTCGCCATCAAAAAACGGTTTTATGAGTAGCTTGTAATAAACAAATCCTTTACTACAGTTTATGAAGATTGAGCAATACGCAGTTTCATTATCGAACGACAACCACTAATTTCGTCTTCAGTTAGTAAGTAATTTTGATCAACGATGTATCGAAATGTACCGATTGATGCACCACCCAACAAAAGAGCCGTTTAGCAAATTGATTATAGTCCTTTTACGTAGCACTGACCCAAATGAATTGTTTTGTTGAATAGCGGTCTTAAAGATGCTTCGTGCCTCAGTGATATTTGTTAAATGCTAAACTGATAACCGTTGCCGCATAAAAATACAATGATGATGGGCCAACCGTTAGCATTTTTGTCGTGGCATCGCGGGACCAAATTCCTCTATCCGTTTCAATCGTCCAGCTCGAAAAACAGGTTAGGTTGAGCGTAGTTCCTATGACATCGATTTTTTTCGTTATATTTGGAGGAATCACCATCAAAAAATCATTGCATGATGAAAGTTTGAAGTTTCTGAAACTTCGAAATACACTCATTTAGCCCACGCAACTCGCAGATGGATTTCGAAGAAGTGGAACCTGTAGATCACGATTCAAAAGTGGATAATAGGGCATCAGAAGCCTCTGGTTACGACACACGTATGGATCAGTTCAACACAGATTTGAGGAGGTCCCCAAGGCTACCATTTTTTCATCGTCATGCCAATAGTAGCCAGCACGAACGGTCTGATTTTGAAATGAACGCAAACGACGAATGGATTAGGTACAAGTGAGAGTTCACGTTGTTCATTGTGGTAGGATTTCTTACAGTACAAATATGGAATACAACAGCGTAATAAATTGTGGAGTATACGTGAATGCATCTTATAATATTCATCCGATTAAATGTATTGACGTAATACATGTTGGTGTGTGGGTAATGAGTGCACTGTGGAGTGTGATGGGGCTGTATGAGGTGGTATACGCTGGATTAAGCTGTTACGTGTGAGTTGCTTATGAGCTGTAGGATGAAGCACAACACGATAAATACTAGGTCGTGTAGTGATTTTGAGGTGATGAGACGCGTGTTGTCGTGTTTAAATTGAGGCGGTAACAAATGGTGACAGTCAGTGAGTTTTGAGGTTGAGTGTAAGCTGGTAAGCATTGGGTTGTGAGATGGTGGACACCATTCCTGACTGTTTTTGTTCTGGTCATTCCTGGCTTCGCAACTTGCGCGGGCTGCTTAAGCGCCTCGGTCGTTTGCGCACCGAACACTTGTGCTGTAATTATTTGGTTTTGGTCATTTGCACCTTTCATTTCTCCCCAACTTTTTCAGACGCTTCAATTGGGGAGTAATGTAGATCTCTTATCGCGGAAATTCACTTTTTCAATAAAAAAGTCATCTTTGAAAAAAATTTTTTAAAGATTTTCCCAGAAGGTTGCAATGAAATCGGAGGCTAGATTTAATTTAATTACGCATAAAGTGCTATACTTTACTGACTAACATCGTTTTTCACACGAGAGACTTCATGTGCTTTAAACGGAATTTTTCTTCTCAAGAAAACCTTATTTTCAAAAAAAAAAACCCTCTGCACATTCGCGCCTTCTTCTTTTGAAATCCTCCAGTACTGTTGTTTGCTCGTTCAAGCTTGCTTGCTTTATTTGAGCTTGCTTGATTACCTTGCGCACGTTGTTCTTCACTTCTTTTCTTGCACGGCTGCTGTTACAAACATAGTCACAGATTCCTCTCAGAAGGTGCAAGGTAAGTGTTTCTATGGATGATTCGCTTTAACACCGGTAGAAGGTCATTGAACTACCACCGTTTTCCTAGCCAAAATATTAGTCCAACTACGTGATAGCCGAATGGGTGACGATTTCCAGAAAGCACAAAAAAGGCCGATAAACGCTGTGAATTTTATAAACCCGGCTGGTTTCATATTAATTCAATATATGAACAAAATCAACTGCCCCCTTCCCCTTCTCGTTCATTTATGTTAAATTATATTAAAACCATGGCACCACATTCGTGGCTAGCACTCGAGCCGCACACCTCCAAGCCATAGATTTTGAGCATGGTCACTTGCGCCGTTGGGTATTTATGCGCACACAAAGATGGAACCGTTTTTATATGCGGGTGGTTGTACTAATGCACTTCATAGCCGCACAAACGATGATGTTGTGCTTTCGCGAACAGACAGTTCCGCCATGTGTTTTTTGTATTTTGTGAACGATGTTATTGTTAGTGCCGTTTTCTTACGAAGAGGTAGGGCGCCTTCTAGTCGCACTCATTGCTATCTTCAGCATAAATCTTCGAAGCGATACTTTTATAGAAAGAATGGCGAGGAACAAACAAAATGACAGCATTTGAAACGCATTAAAGATTGCTGCGGAGCATGTAAAAATGGGCGAAAAGTTGTGGAAAACGCTATATTTTTTCTACAACAATAAGGCGTTCTTTAAATACATGAACAGTGAAATCAGGTGCCGTTGTTATAACAGCATCATTACGAATGACAACGGTCGATCCATTTGTGACGATTACGCAAGTCGAAGTTGCTTGGCTCATTCTTTGGACTAGTTTTCAGAATGGTTAATAGCATCCTGCCTACTTTTTAACGCTCATATGCGACGTCAAATAGGTAATATAAGAGCGGACTTAGGTGTAGTCATAAAAATCCATTAGACATCAGAGGCTATACCTTCGTGTTTCCACAAGGAAGCAGCGGCAGTTCTATGGTACGTGTTTTGCAGCTTTGTAGTAGGGAATTTTCCAGACACTTGGAAAACTCCAACGATGGCACCACTGTAGAAAAGCCTCCCTTAAACGTTGTTTTGAATTATCACCCCCTTAAGGCTTGCATAGTCATTTTGAAAGTGCGCAAAGTCGCTATGAAAAGGTCAATTTTGAGTCATCTTAGCTTCTCGAGCACTGTCAGTAATAACCAACATGGTTCTTTTACAAGAAAGTCTCTTCCCATGCAAAGTTATTGCTATGTCACTTTTAATGACTTTTTCAAAACAGTTTTGAGCGGTGATCCTTACTGAACGATTGCAGAAATTGAACGCTTTTGGAAGAGATGGTGCTATCGTAGTCTTATCGAGAAGTTTTTTTTGTGAGCGGAATTTCAGCGTGAACATCGATATTGCCCCTCCTCATTTTATGCTGTCATAAGTAGGATACCACAAGGCAGCATCCTTTAGCAACTGCTGTTCCTCTTTTTATGTGCAACTGACTTCCTACAGGAATTAATAAATTACTGCAAACTATGGCATTAAAGCAAAGATATATGGAGCTATTGTTGGGCTCAAGTTTGATTGCTCTTTCAAAATTTCCTTCCATTGGAAACATGGTCACAGTTTCGTCAAATTGATATATCCATCGAGAAGTGCTTCATTTTGCATGCGAAATTTTTTGATTGGGTTGCTTCTTGCGTTTACATAGTCTAGAACTTCTTGCTAAGGACATGATGTAAAATATTGGTGTTTGGCTGAGCGCCGACCTCAGCCGGCATAGTCACTGTGTTGAAGTATCGCGGAGGGCTATTCAAATTGCGAATTTCATTGTTCGTACGTTGCATTACTGCGGTTGTCAGAAAGCTTTCTTTGCTTAATGTCATCCACTTCTGGAATATTGTCCCCAATTTTGGTCGCTGCCTATCGAAGTTAGTTCGAAGTCCGCCGCCTTCGTGGAGGTAACTGAAAAAGTGCAACGGCGCTTCACTAATGTGACTTTTAAAAAAAGGCTTTATGGACCATTTCAGTTATGAGTATTTAAAGGTTATGGACCAGTTATGAGCGATAGCCTGGTATTTTTGATCGGAAACTTATCGGGTATCGTAGAACTCAATTCGATCTACATCTGTGATTTAGGAGCATTAAGGATTTCCCCGAAATCTGATTCGAGAATATTTTTTCCTTTGTAAAATTTACATTGCCATTTGAGGCATCATCCATTTTAAATCGAAAGGAAGATAGCATGTCGAATTAATATATTTAATTCATTTGCTTTCAACATTGCCCTCATTTAGAATTCATTGCCATATTATGTGGTTATTGCTGCAAATTTATTATATTTCAAGAGGCGCTGGAAGCAATTAGCGGTGATTGATGCTTCGAACTATTTTAATGGCGCATATTTTTTTTCCATTTTTTATAAATCTGCAGCCTCTTTGTTCTTCCATTCTTTTCGTTTTTAGATTTTTTTTTTTTTGTGTGCTTTCTTTACTACGTAATTAATACATTCTATTTTAGTGCTGCATGAGCATTCTTCGAATCCGCATAGCGCATCTCATATTACTCGAAGAAATATATCAATGAAGAAACGGAGAATTTTTCATGACCATTTCCACAATACAATGAGGACCCTTCTGCTCTAAGACATTACATTATATGCAGCTGTGCTGAATTTCGAACACTTCTGCAATTGGGTTTCTCTTAGACGGGTACTCGTTTCACGGGGTTGTTGCGTATGGATGCACTCGTTTATGCTATCATCCGAAGAACCACCGCCGATTCAAGGAATCCTGCATACATCCCAGCACATGTGCGCATATCATAACTACATAGTTCTATGCACAGTTACCCTCTGATCCTGGTGGTCTGCCCGGAGTACATTATCGTGCGTGTACACTTAAGCAATACACGGCTGAATTGCAGATAACTCAAATGCGTACAATGGCTCAGGTGTGTGCGGCTCATTTGTTGTACAAACACTGTGGCAGTTTCTCGTAATTGGTGCTATCTATACTGACAAAATCCCCGCACAAAAAGGAAGTAAAAGTGTTACAGCACTCTGATTAGGCAATCCATGAACGAGTTTTGCTGCACTTTGACACGGTTAAAACTGCCGAATGAATCTTCCGATAGCGCCTTGCAAAATTTTCGCTAAGATTTTCAAAAATTTGTTCGGATAAGTCGGATGAATTTTGTAGGATGCCAGTGTGGATAGGCATCCTATTAATTGGATCAATCGGGCCGGTTTGATGATGTTCGGCTTGCGTTTTAAAGTGGCCGCTAAGATAGGGCGCAGAATCTGGATTCTGGGCGCAGAATTTGGATTCCATGAACTCTGATTCTCACAACACTTTAAAGCAATTATTTGCGCCTGTGCTGTCGTTTTGATGTTTACATGATTTTAGCGCCCTCGAAAACTAAAAACTGATTTACGATTGTTCTTTCACTCCTACAACATCCGCAAGTGGAAATTTCTAAGAAATCTAAAGTTGGTAATACGCTCAAACCTCGCTAGTTCTAGAGGAAAAACAAGCGCTCAGACATTGAACAATCGATACCTTTGAATTGCTCCAGATTTTGCTTATCGTAGCGCATTTAGTGGAAGTTCTGCGTAACTGTGACAAACTTTCTGGATCACATTTCAGTATGCTGTTACGTTATACCTTACAGTAAATTATGGATATGCTGTTACGTTATACCTTACAGTAAATTATGGACAAGTTATTCCTGCATTCCGTTTTGTTGCAACCTGCATACCGCATGACAGCTAAAGTTTACTCTATTCCTCCATTGATCAAGCTTTGTGTTTTATTTCACATGTCTCGAAATTGATTGCTTTTGATAGACATATGTCCCGAAATATACACTGTATTCATGAAATGAGTTTCTTTCCACGATTTTAAATGCGTGCCATGAGTGTGATTAGTTGACAAACGTTTGGTCCTCTATTCTTCCGTTTCGAACTTCACCATGCTAAGCAGCAAGTTTTAATTAGGAAATAAGTTCTAAAACTTGTGCTGGCCGTATAAACATATTTCTTTGTGTGAGGAACATAAGTATGAATTGCACGGAAAAGAATGCATCGATTTTAAAAAACACACTAACGTAGTCGTGTTCGATTGTGCCGACTACGTTATAATGTTGACATTGAGATGCATAATGCAGAATATCGTCGCAAATAACGGAGTTTTGAAGAGTCGACAATGGAGAAGGGGTCGACAAAGGTGGCCTTTGGAAGAGATCGCAGAATGAGGTGCGTATTTCAAAACCACTAGAATTCGAGGTGCATCTCGACGAAGTGATTGCTGCTAACAAGGTTTTTTTTTCTTAGCATATTTGAATGCTTTCGTCTGAGAGAATTTCGGAGCTTACTATTTGTTCATTTGCTCATTTCGCAACAGTTCATTCGACGATTCTCTATTCTCAAAAAATATCTTTGCGTTCAGCAACGTTTCGCGTACAAAAGTTGCCATTGAACATCTCTTATATTTATCACAACTCATATCTCATCATTCAAATTCAATTTGCGCATATAGTTTGACAGTGATTTTCGCAATTCTTTTCACGATTTTCGCTCGTAATTCATCGGCAATGCATATGAAACATCTAAAAATTATACACCTGGTTTGCTGTAATAATTGTCGTCTTATTGTTGAATGGCATCTCTCGGTTCCCCTATTGAATGAGCGTCAAAAATAAACGAAATAATTATTTGTGTGCCTCTCTAATGTTCGATTTACTTGAATTTCGCCTCAGTCAAGTTTTGGCATTTTTTTCATATCGTTAAGTTGAATGGAACTTTGCTTAGGCGAAATAGAAGAACGCGTAGAATGTGAACGCTAAGGAAACAGCAGAGCACTTGATGTACTTATGAGCAACGGAGCGATTAATGTGATCCGCTTTCCGCCCTTCGCGTATATAAAGAATGCGCATCGATTTTCGGAAATGAAATTTTAACCGGAAGCACTGAAAGAGAGAGAGACAGAAAAACAGAGAGGAAAAGTAAATCGTGTTGTTTTGTCAATTCTAGGGAGACTTGAAGAACAAACATCTATAAATTTTGTTTTTGACCATAGAAATAACGCCTGAACGTTATGTTTATATAATTCTAAAATCCATAAGGGATTATAGGTCCTGCAACTGGCTCAAATGGACGACACATCACCGCCGCCCCTACCACCCAAGGCAACGACGCAGTTGCGAATTCCTTGTAATGGTCAAGAACCGTTGCGTAACCAGTCTAACGATTATGTAGCTCCCAACAGATTTCCGCTTCCATCCGAGTCGACCTACTCGGACGGACTGCAAGAGCCACCTCCTCCGCCCCCGCGCTCGTCCAAAGTATGACTTACTGATCGAGCTCGATGCCGCTATTAGCAGCATAGTACATGAGAAAGAATGCTTTAAGTTGTGTTTCGAGTTTAGAAGTGTGTGTTGAGATTGCATCAGCATTCCTATCCAATTTCCATAAACTTAGAATTGACACGTTTTTTTTTGGAAGCGTGTTCTACTCTTTGGAAATTCTTTTCCATTATAATGTTAAAAACCGATAAGGCGTGATATTTGGAAATTTGAAGGTTATTGCATTAAAGGGTATTGTGGTTAATGGTCACTGTGTTTTGAAATGTTTCGTTTTGCAATTTACTTACACAAGATTTTAAACCAATTTGTTGAAGTGATCCGTACGTTGCAATTTTCAAGTAAGTGATGATGCGGAAGGGAGGGGGGGGGGGTGTGAAGGGGCAGATGTGGTCCCCGAAAATCCTATACGCATAAAAGAAAGACCGAGAAATTTTTGAATATATTTAGCTGTGTCAATACGTACGAAGTTCCGCAAACAATATTTCAACTATTAGAGACTTTACCAGCTATGCACCTATTTGTTAAACTTAAACACTTTAATTTGCTTCTGAGTGGTTAATAATCTCCTAGGAACGATATGTCGCTGTAAGCGATCGTTTTCATTGCTAGGCTTTTAGCAAATATATTATCGATTAAAGAAAAGATACGATTGAAATGCATTTCTTTACAATCTACAAATAGAGCGCACATCATCGAATGAATAACAAACGATTGTGTTGCAATAATGGATTACTTTCTCAGACTAAAACTTATAGCGGCCTATGTTAACTCATACATATTTTGTATAAATAGTGTTTTATATCGCTTCATTTGTTGAATGTATCATTTTCTTAATGCGATTACGCTCTTAGCATACTTCACTGCGTTGCATTTCTATGCCGTTTTATCGCTTTAAAAAATCACTTTCGAATTTCTAAACTAAATAATGAACATCCTCAATGTGCCAAAATTAAGTATTGTCTAAGTGATTTTTGCACGAGTAGAAAATAAAGAACGAAAACAGAAAGAATCATCCATATTTTTGAAAAAAAAATCAATATATCGGAGTGAAATACTCATTTCAATGAATGAATAATCAGTAAACTTATGTTATTCATGTAAATTGTTTATGGACGGCTTACTCTTTAGCATTCATATCTCAAGAAATTCTCACTTTTATTAACAATCAAACGGAATCATCAAAAATTTTGATTCTACGCTCCACTTTATTTTTCACATTCGTCAATAGTAAACATACCCTAGAAACGTTATGGACGTGTAGAATATATTTGTGGGCTTCTTTAGAAATATGAACATTTCAAAAATGAGAAAGAAACTAGAAGCATAGAAGGAAAAGATTTTCTATGAACATAAGTGATGAGAATATAAATTATAGCATTGAATGTATAATCCTAAGTGCAATATTTAAAAAAAAAAATGAATTTTATTATTTTAAGAAATTTTTGTAAACGTTCGATAAATATTTCAAAAAGATTCATATTAGCTAAATGATGCATTAAAAAATAGGAAGAAAAAAATATTGGCATTATGAGAAATCAAATGTTGTGCATCATTCATATCAGAAAACATTGACAATTAAAATAAAAGTGCTAAAAGATGAGAAAAATGAATGCAAGTGGCAAGATTTTTATAACTTTCGATGTGCTCTTTTTTTTCCCGATGAAACAGACTTGACTCATTTTCATGCACTTCAAGTGGCACTTAGCTGAACTCTTCTTCGCATATTTTCCGCTTTTAAAATCACTTCTTTCATAGATGTCTAAGCAGCATTCTATTGTTTGCAAAATGGAATGCGCATCCCTCAATGAGTGTGCATCTCAGCGATCTTATATTTAAGATAAAACATTGAATGTTGAATAGAGTTCCATTTCATTGTTAGATATGTTGCTGCAAATGTTGATCGAACTTGTTTCATAGTTCAACAAATTTCTAATCACTAATATAGTCGATAGAGTTGTGTTCACTAATATAATCGAAACTTTCTAAGTTCCAATTTAAGAATTGAATGGCAATCGATTTTTGAAAGAAAGCCGAATGAGATTTTAGGCGCTATTGCAGTGATAAATTCGAATGTGAGGAAAAATGCTATGTGGTATCGTTGCAATGAATTCCCCGGGAGAATGAAAGGGGGATTCGTGCATGATTGATGCACACATACAGCTCAAGTGTGCAACACTTACTTCAAATCTGCAATCAATATGTGAGAGTGGTCGGTCTATCGCTTTGTGGGTAACGTCGACTGATGCGCTATGCTACGCGTACCGCACTTAAAGTTGTGTCTGCGTCGCTTATATACCGCACGAGTCATCTCACTCAACTTTCCATCACGTTTAAAGCCGTTCTTTCAATATTGTTCGCTTTTATTTTTACTTCATTTATTTCTTTCTTTGTTTGTTTGTTATATAAATCACTAATTTTTTTATACATAATTCACATGTAATTAAATCGACGATTTTGAATAGAATTTTATTTTGGTCAATTTTTACATATTCTTTTTTTTTTTGGTCGTTTAATTGTTTGTTACAATTGTTATCTTGGATCAGCACTAATTTTCTTCGTTCAATTGATATTGCTAGAAGCGCTATTCCCCGAAATGCTTTTCGTTCAGTTGTGAACAATGTTTCGTTATTGTTCTCTAATAAATACTCAAGTCGAAGGTTCTAGATTGACTATTATCAGCGATAATCACTCGACAAGAACGTGTTTGTTTTATTTTCGACTGGCAGTAACTCAGTAGGAAACTATTTTTCCGAGATGCTACGAAGGAGCCTCAGTCGTATATAGGCACTCCTTTGAAGAGGACTTCGCCTCGAAGCGGGCTAATGCAGGACTTTCCACAGTATTATGCGGGACCAGCACGCTTCTTTGTATTATTCCATCGTCATATATAAATAATAATTAAGTAACTACCCAAATATGAAGTGAAATGAAAACAGCAAAGCGATGAGGAATACGAAATCTTTTATAGAAAGGAGGCCACTCTTCGATGTAAGCCTCCTACCAGAGCACTGTGAAAAACAGGCCTCGAGGTTTCGCTTCAAGTAAATGTATATATATTCGAGTCGTAGAACTGAACTCAGAGACTTTTGAATAGGTTTGATACTCGATGCACGGTTAAGGAAAGGCTTCGTGTGCGGCCACTCGACAACGTTGCGCCCAGCAGACACTTTTTCCCAAATCACTGCCATCTTGCCTCAAATGATGCGTAAGGATCATTCAGGCGATTATTGAAGTAGCTAAACAAGAAAAAAAACTTAGGTTTTCCTAAATGACGAATAACAAGTAGTTAATTGCATCACATTTTATTAAGCGCAAAATGTGATGTGTGTGCTATTTATAACGCAACCTTTGAGGAATTTTTTACTGCAGCATTTACTTTTGAAAGTCGATTACGCCACGAATTTTTATGTATATATATATATATATATATATATATATATATATATATATATATATATATATATATATATATATATATATATATATATATATATATATATATATATATATATATATATATATATATCATAACGAATGCGTCTAAATGTGTGCCTACGTGTGTCTCTATCTCTGTGTCCGTGGCACTTGTGTCTGTGCCTGTGTAGTTGTATAGTATCTAAATTTCCAGCTGTTTCAGCTCGAATAGCGAGAATTCGTGATTATATTCTTAATCAATGAATGAGCGGCTATGCCTTCTCTGAATTTGGTCTGTAAACTTCCGGAAGTGTTTTAAGCAGTATCGAGCCCTTTAACGCTCAAAAATTGACCAGTATTTCACATTTCACATCGTTTGGGTCGCAATATATCGTTTGCGTTTGGGTCGAGTCAAGAATCAAGTATCTACATTAAAGTTTTGGTCGGATCGTCTAAAATTACAATGCGTTGTTGCCATCTTTTATTACGAAGGATATTTTGTGAAGTTACTTGATCTCTTGAACAGACTAAAAAAAGCGCGCATTGTACCAACCCATCTGATATGTTTTTTAATATATTCAAAATTTACATTTATTCAAAAAGTTTCCCGATGAGATTATTGCAAAGTATATCTGAGCTCTGAGGTCGATTATTCGATGAATTTTCACCTTCGGAGGTGACTGATCAAAAAATTTTAAGTATATTTATTTGTGATATGAAGTAAGAGCGAATCGTTACGAAGCAATGCCATATCTTTCAGAGGAAGTTGACCTAAAATGCAACGATCAATGATCGTATGTGTTGAACGAGTCAAATGTAAACATATGTGGTTCATCGAATCGGAGGCACTTCAAAGTGTTAAGCTGCGCGTGGAAAAAGGATTATCTCAAATTAGAGACGTTATGTGCACTGTTGTTTTTAAATAATTGCAATGAGGGTATTCTTTGCAATATTGTTGCACTTAATCATTTCGACTACAAACAATCTTCAAATGGATTTGGAACGCGAAGAAAAAAGACACACTGAAAAAAAGTCTTTTGAAGTCATTTTCGGTCATTGAGCAGTGAATTGGTGGATATACTGAGTTCCATCTGGATCGAATAATGCAATATTTAAATTACAGTTTTTATGTCCCCACTGTAGTTCTCTTATTGTTCAGCATGAATTCAAAAAATAAGATTCTAATTTTTCGCTTTTTTCGTAAAAACTTTCAAAAACTCGAACCATTACAATTTTTTCCCATGCAATTTGTTGAATGAAGTTGACTGGTTTCTCTGTGGTGTAGCTTCAGTATAGCAGACACCAAAATCGCTTGAGCATAGTTGCAGATACGCATACCCACATTTTAATTCGTAATGCGCCAATTTTGTTTATTTTTGCGCAGATAAACGTGGAATTATAAGTAAAATTTAGATTTCATGTAATACTAGTGGGAATTCGATTCAAAGTTAACGTATCTATAGTGCACGCGTTGTGCTATAATACATCTCGTGTAAAAAAAAAAGTATTGGAAATAAAATTTTTGACGCAATATGGGCACATATTCAAAAACGTTATTGCAAAATAGGGAAGGGTGTGCGTTAGAATCGGTGCACCGTAATAGAGCCTGCCGATACGTAATTCAATAATCGTTTTTGAATATGTGTGCAATTACGAGTTGAATAGGTGTGTGTCGTTGTATGGCCACCGAGGGGTATGCCTCACTTGGCAGCTGTGTCCCTTGTCATTCACTCCCGATGCGGCACTCTCAGAAGCGCTCTAGCGTTGTCTGCTTTTTAAGCCACAAGAAAATTTGCGATTTTTGTTCAAATTTTCAAGCATTTTTTTTTCGAGCTGATATGGAAAATCTAATAATAGAAATTTACAGTTTTCAAGCTTAAAATATTTTTTCTGGAATTTATTTCTTTTTGGAAGTCATCAATTGGGAAATCTTTTCTATCGTTAAAATTGAAAATTTAATCGGAATTCAAAATAATTTCTTCATCTGGAAAGCATTTCTAAATAAGCACTGAGCACAGCCCTCGGGATTTAGGTGATTGATGCTTTGATGGTTTACGTGAGCATTTAAACATTCAACTTCATTCTTCCGTTGAGATGTATTAAATGGTTCATCTAGACGTTGCATATAATAATGTCATTCTTTTTCTGACGATAGGTACGTCAAGAGATATACAGTATTCTTAGGTTAAAAGAAGAAAATTTTATAATAAACTTCTCTGATATTTAATAGGCATAACAAGAGGATCTGAAGCGATCTGCTAGTCCTCAATGATGATTCAACCGGTATCGACTAATTAGAGGTGTTCAATTGAATTATCATCGTTTATTATGTTTTCGCACGTAATTGTATACATTTACGAAAATTGGAACGCGCAATACGTAGAACTAACGCTAGTCAATGGACAACTCTATAAGCATTTATGCAAATGCATTCCATCGAAAAGTATGCGAGGAAAGCAAATTGTGTTTCCGCAGTCACAATTCAAATAAACATGACTTATAAACCGAACTCATTTGCAATCTGTTGTTGGCGTACATTGTTGCAATCGTTGTAAAAAAAAAAAACAAACTAGATAACAACATTGATAATGGTACTGATAACGAAATAATCGGTCCATTATTCATTTTTATGTTTTTTTTTCTGACTTTTATCCGTTGATACATCTCGGACGCTAATATTCTAATTCAGTTTAGTTTTCGTTCATTCGATGATCAGTCAAAAATGCAAAATTTTTAAAATTATTGCATATTATGTGCTTGAATTGTTACAACATTTTTTGCAATTTATTTTGCATAAAATTTTTCCTTCATGATCTTATAACGGTCTTAGCTGTTTGCAATATGAGTGATCTGCATGTAACATATGTCCTCAAGCACTTGCAAATATTTGATATTGAAGAATTTTTTTTTTTCATTGTTAACCATCAAAATCTCTCAAAGCGAAAAAAATTGTTTATTATTGCTACATCGTTTCATTGATTGGATTTATATGAATATGAAATTTTTTCACTAATTTATTCATTTTAAATTTATTTTTTATTTTCACGTTTCAAATTTATTTTCATCAATGAGATCTATTTTTTCAATATTTTCAGTTTTTTTTTTTTGAAATGCTTTCCACAAATTTTGCTTCACGAAAAGTCATTGCAGAGACAACGTATTTGCGCGTTATATGCGAATGTCCTATGTGAGATAGTTTGCTCTCGATAAACACTATTCATTACATTTGCAAAAATTGACGAGCATAACCGGATAGCAAAAGTTGATGATCCAATATTATTATCCATCAACAATGAGAGAATTTATAGAGTGCTAAAAAAAAATTTTGTATGCATTTGACATTGATGAAATTTTCATTTTACACGGTCAAATTACAAAGAAAAAAAAATCGACTTTTTTGTGAAATACTTCAGCGAGTGATCGAACTTATCGACATCAGTTGTGCATATTTTATTTTTCGCTGCTAATTTGTGCAGACGGTTGCTCAATAGTTATTTGCAATTAATATCAAAGAATAATCGCCCCAAATGGTGGATTTCTTCTTGCGTCTGCGGGAAACAATGCAAGAAGTACGTCGTAGATGGCTAATGTTATTTATGCAGCGTATTTGCTTATATGGGTTATTAATTTACCACTTGGTAATCGCTGAAGGTAGAATTACATTCTTTGGAGGGAGGAGGGGAGGGGGGGGAGAGAGAGAATCGGGGGAATGAGAGGCGATTGTTTTAGGTCTCGAAATTTAGAACTCGATTTTTGGCACTGTAACCAAAGTTTGTTTAGTGGTTTCGCTTAGATGGATTTTCTATGTTGCTTAGCAACAACACAACCATTACTCTTCATTATTAATGTGGAAAATGCTCATCAGCGATTAAACGACTCTACATTATCATTAACTATACAAACGTAATGTTACAACTTCTCTTTATTGCATGCAAAGATCGTTTTGTTTTTCATCGTAAGACAAATTTCATTTCAAAAAAATCTTTCATTCTTTTTTTTTAAATTTCGATTTATTGCTCACAATTACAATTTAACTTTTCTATGTTTTACTATCATTTTTATTCTTTATTGCTTCTTGTTTTAATTTTTTAACTTTTTGGTGTGGGCCCCCCATCCATAGTTGCCGATCTGAATTACTTGATAGAATTTTGCATACGTAATAAGAGATCATCAGCTAAAAAAAATTTCTTTTTAAATTGATGATTCAGATGATTCGCCAAATAAAGCATTTATTATTAGTTGCGCTTTTGCCAGCAGTAATTTTTCGATGAGAGCACATCTAACTTTGACTCATATGTTGGGTTGTTTAGGCGCTTGTTGAATTCCCTAGTGAATTGCTTTCTGGCGTTTTATTATGCACTCAATTTGTGCACATATCTGGGGATATGCTCACCAATAAACTTATCTCTACTCATATCTGGCAAAATACGTTCAATTTTGAGATGCAATTTATAATTGCGATGCTGTAGTAAGCGTTTAACGCTTCTTATAAATGATCAAATATTGTAATTTAATGCACTTTATTGAGTTTAATAAAATTATACTAAACTTAATAACTTATATTGAACTTAATAAGCCACAAATTTATTTCATATTATCTGATTTATTCGTATTCTTTGTTAATTGAATGATAACGCATCTGCTGTCCTTAGATATAAATTTGATGTTTATGTGACGCGACAAAGATGATTTGAATAGTTGAAATGTTCGATGATAAGAGTTTTTGTGTGCTTATTTAAAGCAAAGGACTTCCGTTGCATATTTGATTGTTTTGGGAATTTTTTTCTTCTACTCATATCATCTTATTGCATATAATTTTCCTCTTCAATTCTCTACATTTTTCTCTACTTAAAAAAAAAGCGACAATTCTTTTCGTGGAAAATTTTTCATCAAGTATCTAATGGTTCTAAAAATTTAAAATTATCTTAGAGTAGCTATTATGGCCAATAATTCAGACAAAATTCATCCCTTAAAATTGCTTTTTGTTCGTCTGACGGATAAGATCCATTTGAAAATATTTCGTTTTTTAGCAGCTTTATTGTTTTCTTTCATATTTTTTTTAATGAACGAGTCGATCCTATCGTCGTCGATGTTTCATATATCATCACGTTAGTGTGCCGATTGTCGTCGCTGAAATAGAGCCGCAGTAAAACGAACAAGTGATACGGAGCATTCATTGTTCGATTGAAAATATTGTGTAATAAAATAAATAACAGAGTGCTTAGTTTGGTGACAGCTATCTGTCAAATATCGTACACAAATGCACATTTGTTTCTTTCATGTTATAATAAAATTGATCATCGAGAATAAATATACGACTGAAATATTTGAATTCGTCTAGTGAATGCGCATATGAAATCAAAGTGAAAAATTTTTTTAAAATCATTCTCGAAATAAGTACATCAATGAAAAAACGTAGCAAGTCGATTTCTGATGGAAAAAAATAAATGAACAAACAAGTAAGTAGGTAATTAAATAAATATGTAGATAAATAAATAAATATAGAATTAAATAAGCAGAGAAACAAATGAATGAAATAAAGTTTCATGATTTAAAAATATAAACGAAGTGAATATACATAAATTTCAATTCCTTTTTTTTTAAAGTTTTTAAACCTTTTTTTTCCGTTCAAATATTTTTAGGATAAAGTCAAAGAGAGGTTTCGCCTAAGGCGATTCACTTCTAACGATTAATTAATAAATAGCGCCGAAAAAAAAGCAGCAGCAGAAAGTTTGTCATAAATTATTCTCGTCACTTTCCTAAAAATGCGAAGGAAAGTGATCTTTTTTTTTGTATATTGAAATATCCAAGAAAAATTTTTCAAGCATTTGCCAGCTGATAAAAACGAATAAACGAAAAAAAAAGTTGATTCAAATCTTCGAATTTCAATTTCAGTAATCCAACTGCATAGTCACTTTTAAGATGAAATCGAAATATATTTATTGTAATAATACTGCCTATTTATTAGTACCATTATAACATTGTATCACTAGAATCTCTCTCTCTCTCTCTATACATGGATATTGTTCTATGATTATACTATTTTTAAACTTTTTTTTTTTGCTAATATAATGTCATAGGGATCGATAGTTGTATTGGAAAAATTTTATTTAGTATAATTCATTTCTATTTCGTTTTTTTTTTAATGTTTTGAATTAGTTTCTGGATTTTTTTCTTATGTTATGGAACAACCGATCAGGTGTTCTTTGATACCACTGAAATATTGAAAAATTATTCAAAACATTTTCTTTTAGCTGTTTATATTGAAAAGCTGAAATGCTTTATTTATGTATCACTTGAGCATGTAATTCGTTGCAGTGTTCACCTTTAACCTCATTTACGGTTCTCTTAGAGAGTGGTTTTTGTTGATGGGTATAATTTGATCTCATCGTTCAATATCACTATAGCTATGTGGAAAAGCTGATGTTAAATTTGAGAAGCAGCACATGGCGGCTTTTGTTTGATTTGGGATTGTTTGTATAGGTGGAGGCAAAAGTCATACAACATTCACCGCATTGGTTCATTTCTATTTTCATTCTCTATAAAGGTGTGTTTTGTTTGCTGTCTAAAATTTCAAACGATATTGCTTGCTACCGCGCGAAATATTTTTCACTTTTGTTAGTTCATCGTCTATACGTTATATTTCTTTCAATATTCCTGCCGGAAATGAACTTCTTCTAAAGGAAAAATTGTAATTTCTATTCAAATGAGATTTTTGAAGAGAAAAATTAAAATCTGTAGACTCTTCATTATATAGCGATTGAGTTTAAATAAAGAGAAAAATTGCATTGTAGTCAATGATTTTATTTGTGTGTTAAGCATTTATGCATTATTATCCAACTATAACACTAATAAGCTATAATAGCATTCAGCGTTTTTGTATTTCTGGAAGGTAATGCCTTTTAAAGTTCAAAAATTTTACTTCATAAATACATTACAAGGTTAATATTTTCTTACACTATTATGAATGATTACAGCGCGTTTTTTAACCTTGCGTTTATTCTTTTATATTCCACTGGATCATTATAAAATATATTAATTTCAGAGTTCCCTAATGGACCCAATGTTTCCAACTAGTTATACTTTTTTCAAATGTTCTGCAAAAATTTCAAAATTTTTGAAAGTATTGCAAAAATTGCAGTAGAATTTTCGGATAATTTCAGCACAACGTTAATGTTGCCTATAAATGCAATTGCTTGTATTCGAAGCAAAAAGATGTTGATTTGTATAAAAAGGAGAAAAGATTGCATTGCAATCTTTTCCAAAGCTATTTTATGGTCTGCAATGTGAAGATGATCACAGTGATGCTCTTTTTTTTGAAGGAACCACAATAAGTTAGGTATTTTTGACTTTTGAATTTCTTTTTTTTTCTGCGTTTATAATTAACGTTGAATTATCATCTCCATTTATTTCCACATAAATTTCGAATAGGATTTTAAATTGAATTCTAAAAAAAAGTGGAAATTTTCATCGAAACTCTTCGATGTGAGCGATTCTTACAGTGAACGATGCGTTTCAAAGCACGAATATTATCTAATGCCAGCAGTATTTCATAAATCGTTGGGGAAAAAAAAAGTTTTTCTTTTCGTATATCTATTTGCTATGATGGTATATAAAGAGCATTTATAAGGTACAGTTAGCCAAACGACAACGCTGATATGTGTTGTAATTTCGCTTAGTCGAATAAGCGTCGCGACATCAATAACGAATCAGTGTTCAGTGTCTGGGCAATTCGCCTCTCAAAATTTAATTAAAATAGCGCTGCGAGATGAAGCTGCTATGCTTCGTAGCATTGCTAAACCACTTTAGTGCTTTGCGTGTATGCATTCATTAATTGCTCTCACTATTGGAAAAAAAAAACGCTCTATGAAATTCGCCTTGATTCTTTCTTTTCTGAAATAATATTGCTGCTCTCGTTTCGTTGCTCAAAAAGTTCAAAAAAAAGGTCTATTAAAATAGCTGACCACATCGACTAAAAATAAGCCGCTAAAATTTTGACATTAATTTGGAAATTAATAAATTTTTTGCCGGTTATTAATCCATGGTTAGAGCGAAATCGAAGCCTATCATTACATATCTGCTACTCGTTGCCCCCTTGCACTTCTCTCCTGTACCTTCTCTCTCCCCGCTCGCTCTTTCGCTACATCCGCTCCGTACTTTGTCTTCTCAATCAACCTTCGCGGTTATATAATCAAAAATGTTAGTTGTGCATATAAATGCAGTGACGTTTATGTCTGAATATAGCTTATTTTTTCAAATCAAAACGAATTCCATTTCGTCAATAACACATTCAAATTTGCGCCTTGTGTGTGTGTGTGTATGCGTGCAAATGTGCACAAAACAGAAAACGAATATACATTTGTTTGTGTCTATGTTCAGAGTCAGTTTCACTTTTGGCGTCTCTTTTGCCAAAAAAAAAAAAAACTTAGCGTCGATTATTGAAACTGTTCAAGTAAGAAATTTTGCTCTTCTTCGACACCTCGAACAATCATTTTCCAATTTTCGGAAAATAAACATCTCTTTATTTGTTTGTTTTATTTTTCTTTCATGAGAAAGTTAATTATTAGCGTTAATTCTATTAAACGAAACAATAAACACCTTTCTTACTATAATACAATAAAGACGTCAAAAAATTTCAATTATAAAATCTCGCTGAAATAAAACTATAATTTTAAACTAAACTGTTTTTTTTTTCGCTTATTGTTTATTTCTGCATTTAATAAAGTGGAGGAAAATCATATAGCGACGAGAATATTCCGAAAGGAAATTAATGAAGTCACAATTTGAAGGAAAAAAAATTATTAATGATGGAAACACACATTGTTAAGAGAAACGGAACAAAATTTAAAAATTCAACGATATGGTAAAAAGTTGTAATAAATATCATAATTATAAGAGTATTTCCAATTCTAGAAATAACCAATCATCTAAAACGGATATCAATGACTCGATAGATTATAGTGAAGGAAATTATCGAAAAAAAATCCTTTAAAAAAGTTGCAAAATAGATGTACTGCTTTATATTCTCATAAAACAATTATTGTGCATTGAGCTTCGAGCACAACTTACGCAATGAAATTTTAAGCAGCAGAGAGGTGACTTTGGTTCTTCTTTTATAAATCTCGGAGTTCTACCGATCTCACTTTTTTCTGGAAAACCACCATTCCAATTTGATAAGCTTGTGGTTTTCATCCGCTTGAGAAAAATTTCGCTATGCTATTTGATCATGTGGGAAATTGAACTACGAACGATATGCTGCTTCTCGTATATCTTCAAACGGTAACTGAGAATCAACAATACTAAAACGTTGTGCTAACATTATAACCATCCTGATGTGCATTTTAAAATATACGGCGAAGGCGGATGAGTAATTTCAGGCGCAAAATTTCAGTAATCTACATACTAATAAAATATACGGACTATATATGCTTGTAGTGCACAAGTAAACCACATCGTAGAGCAGTTTTCTTTTCCTCCAAAATACTATTGCATACTTCTGGTAATTTATGAAGATTACAGTGGATTATCAAGATATGAAGAAATCATCAAGACCAGGGCAACTTAAATGGACTTAAACAGCGCTGTTTCTAAATAGCCGTTGAAATTTAACGCAACGAATTTACTGATTTTACAAGATGCCATATCCGGTCGGATGAATAAAACTTTCACATTAAGCTCAATTGTGTCTTCGTTCAGCTTAAAATTCTATAACATTGCATAGCACTCCATATTAAACGCGAGTGTACAATTTTTGTGAACGCATCATCCAATCGAACGGTTATGACGTCTTACAAATTGATATATTCGTTGGAGTGGATTTCACCAACTGACCATCGTCTATTTACTTACCGAGTGTGTCGCTGTTCTTCAACTCATTTTCGTTTATATTTCGCACCAAATTTATCCACAAAATTATGCGGTTATTGCGAAGCTAAATTGAAGAAGCGCTTCTTTCAGCGTGAACAATGGATTGTCTTCATTTGCTGTCTCAATTAGTAAATGACACAGACAATACCGTCATACCTTGATTATTTGCGGCATAAAGTTTGCGTCAGTTAGATTATAGAGCTATAATCGCGATAGCATTATTGAGGGCAGAAGTCGACCACACACGGCTCAGACATGATTCTTATCGAGGACGATAGTTCTACACAAAAGTCGACGTTGTGGACGCAGTCATCCACAACGAACGGGACATTAAACTAGGAATTCAGGCAACCGGAAAATATTCCATGCGTTTAAGGCGATATCCTCGAAACTTCACTCTGCACACTGTAAAAGTGCAAACAATCGTTCATGTCAGTTTAATTCTGTGTGTTATGCGGTTCAAGTGGGAGAATAAGAATGCAAAAATCTAGAAGGGAGGGCGGTCGTTCGCTACGAATGCTGAGGGTCGTCGCTAGACGCATAACGGCCAAAAGCGTCGACTCGACGTCGCGGCCATTGCACTTGTGCACTAGTGCATTTGCATCAACGCACCGCCACTGCTCTTAGTTAGCGTGATGCGAACGCGTTGCTCTGCGTCTCTTATATCGTTGCGTTGCGTATCGTTTCTGCGTTTCGTTCGTCGGTTAGATGTGCATATTTGAATTTTTTTTTTTTTGCTGCGTTTTTCTTGCTTGCACGCTTCGTGCAGAAACATTCGACCGTCTTTTATTGCTCTCTTGCGGCCTTTACTGTGTCTCTTGCTGCAGTTCTCATCCTTTTTTTTTCCACCAGGTTCCTTTTTTTTTCTTGTAGGCACCGGTGTTTTCTTAGAAACGAAATAAACCTTCACTATGGGATGTAGTGTTAGAGAGGAGGAACACGTATGGAACTCTTTCCCCTCTATTTGCATAACCATAAATGCATATTGTTCTGTTTATGCTATTTCGTAATAATGTTTTTTTTTTTTTACAACAGCTGTTTCATCAGTATTTTTCTATTGTCCGCGAATTAAACTCGCATTAGAAAGGCTTTCCTAGTTGAATGCCAGTTGCATCCTGGAGCATGAGAGGTCTTTTTTTTGTGTTGTGATGCACGGATACCTGCGGCAGCGCACGTTGCAATTTTTTTTTTTTTTTTTTTATTGCGTGAGGCGGTATAACTCCAACACTTTGTCCATTCTCACCTGAAGTCTTTGATTGTCGTTTATTTATGGGAAATTGTTTAACTTTGCCAGTTGTAGATTCTTTATAGAAGTGAGTAACGGGTAAGGCAAAGGAGGGGAGGTGCATAAATGAGGAAAACGATTTGGTATTTAGTTGATCATATGGCGATAGTTTATCACCTTAACATCAAACCATTAGGTGAATTGTTTTCAACAATTTCGCAGCTGTAAACAACAGCTAAAATAATTGCTACGCAAATATTCAACAATTATCTATGATCATAAAACTTCGACGAAAGCGTGGACTGTAATCTTAGTCGATGACCTTGTGCGGCCAGATTGCTGCACCTTCCAACATGTTGCTGCATGTTTTTTCTTTTTCCGAATTCCTCACCATCTGACATTGTTCGTTGCCACAACGATCGAGCATTCGAGCCATATTCAGAGTGAATTCATAACTGAATTTTTCCTCTCCAAGATGAATTCTTTTATATCATTTCTGCTTTTAAAAGTATTCTCGCGAAGAGAAAAATCTAATTTTCACAGTTCATTTTTCTATTAGTACCAAATTACTTTTTTTTGGGATGCGAACCTACCTCGGGAATATTTCCATTAATGTGTTATTGTTTGCATAATCTAATTTCCACCCCACACGCTTCCCTAATGTGCTTGGTCACCTCAAGGAAAGCCCTAAAGATGATATGCTCCTTCTGCCGCCCCACACCTGCTTCTCCAGAAGACCCGTTTCCAACGTCGTTTCGATTTGCACATTAGATGTGTTTAATAGCTGATTAGGAAGTGTTTTGGTTATCAAAGAATACGATATTCTTGAACGTAGCAAATCTTCAATATTGATTTTTTTTTTGATTCAGTATTTGGTACGTAAAGCATTTTAATTCCAAATTTACCATAAAAGAAATGAACAAATTCGTAGATTAACTTTCAAACTGAATTGATACAAGCCTTCTGTTGGCACTGTTATGGTTTGTTAAGGTTAACGAAGCGCTTAGGTAAATAAATAATCGCATTTAAATCAGTCGATCTTTGATTTAGAGATCCAATCTGCTTTCTCACTAGACTTTCTTTTGTTTGATGACCTACCATTGTTTGTGGAATGGGTCTTAGGTTTTAGGAGGAGGTAGAAGTGAGGTGTGGTTGAGATTGTTGGATATGATGCTGCTCACAGCTCTCAAGAGCTGTAAGGAATTGCGGGTGGATAGTGCGATGGATCCTCAAATTATGGATTCACTAAGTTGTGTGTATTCTTCAATTCTCGAAGAACTCTTTGCTGGTTGGACTTGTGCAACGCACTGCTGGCCGTATTCGACTCAGTGACGTGCAGTCGACGGGTTGCTTTCTTTTTTTTTTTCTAATTTTTGAGGAGTTCTGTTCTGTTCAACATTTTTTCTTTTGCGAATTTGTCGGATGTATTTTCCTCACTTACCTCTTTCTGACAAATAGTATACTACAGACTCAAGCAATATCGCGTGTATGGCAAATTACGGATGTAGACTAAGCACGGCCCAAGTAGCAATCACGCCTGGGGCCGGAATCGAATTTAACCAAGGACTAGAAGTAGAGAGAAATATGCAGTACCCTAAGAAGCTTTCGTGTCGAAGTGTGCAATTCATACTGCTGTCGTAGCTCAAAACCTTTGTCTGATTTGCAACTAGCAAGATCCGTTATTACGTTTTGAAATTGTTTACTTTCGAAGATACATAATCAATTGTTGCAGACGATTTTCCTGTTGTTTTCTTAGTCCAGCCGATATACTGCCCTAAAAAGTGTTGGATGTAGATGAAAATGATGTTGATATTTCCTTTCCCACTTTCAGCAGTCATTTATTATTTCGTCGCATTCAGATCTCATGTCTGTTCGATTGTTATGATGGGCAATTTTTTTTTTTCATCAAAATTTGCTGGCGGTCTCATTTGTGGCAATTTGAAGGCGTTACGAATGTCGAGAGTTGACAATATTTTGCATTATGCAGAAAAGTTTTATAGTGGCTACGTTTGTCGATTAGTAAGTTGGAAAAAGCGTTGAGAATATATAATGATTTTGTTAAGTAGATGCTAATGGAAGCGTTAATCGCTCTATTGTTTGTTGAGCCTTTTCTGTCTTCTGTAGATTTGCTTTCTCTTTCTTTTAAAAACATTAAAGAAGCGTTCATACATATGCATGTATCTCTTATCGATGATACATCCATTTTGAAAATATCTAATGGATGCCAAATGTCTCATAAAAAGATCCCAAATGAAAGCATTTTTATGCGCGGAATTTTTTATTTTTATTTTTTGCTATGAGCAACGATTTGTGATTAACAAAAGTGGACTAATTGATGCATTGGCGAACTCAGTGATTTTATGCAATTGTATATTTCGTTTGAGATAGCTTTTTTTTTGTTGTGTGAGTTTATTCACGAAAAGAGAAAAGGGTCATTGCGCGAATATAATTTTCAATTTTTTAAAATGCTTTGTAGAAAATTCTAGTTCTTGCATTTTTAGAGATTGATGTCGTTTTTATTCCGCTATTAGTATCATCGGTTCGTTTTTATTGAATTTTCCTCCTTTTTTTGCGTTTATCGATATACGTTGATACGTTGTCGGAATTTTCGACATTTTGCGAAGTGGAAAGAACACTCAAACCTCAATTTTTGCAGTTTTATGATCAGGCGCACAAGGCGTTTCCTGAATTAGCTGCTGCATTAATGTGAACGATATGTATTTCAATGATAGTTGCCACTTCCTACGCCTTCACTGCATTACATATGTTTCAGTTTGTTTAGCCGTTGTTGTATTGTTTAATAGTTTCTTGAAGTTGTCGAAAGGTCCCTTCTTCCTTCCAGCCATCCGAATCACTGTGATTTTTCAGTGAGCGTCAATTCTGAACCAGCTATACTTTCATAATTATCACGCAGAAAAGCATTCTGTTTCATGCTATGTCATTCATGTGCCATAATTTTCGCGTAGTTTTGTGTACCGTACAGTCTGGCATCCCGAAAAAAGTGGAAATGGAGTTGAGGAGCACAGCGAATTCCTCCATTCTATGCGATAAAAGCGCCATTGCATAACTAGGTGCCTTATATTTCTCGTGTTTCTTCTTTAAAGTCTCAGAAATTTCAAGCTGCCATTATACTATTTTGTCCCTCCCTTTCGCAGTGCTGTTGGTTTTTCTGGAGGTGGAGAAATATGAAGCTTTTCCCACTCCTCTCTTCTCCCGCACCTCTCCTTTCTGTCCCCTCAATCCCCCACATTTCATCCATCCTTTTTCTTCCCTCCTCCCCTTCAATAAAAGCTTGCCAATACGGTTGTTAGGGAGTATTCGAATGTTGTGCTATTTTTTAACGGCAGCTTTTCCTCAGCGATAATGTTTTGTTATCTCTGAATAAGTCGTATTTTGTAATCGATTATGAGGTAGGGAGCAGTGAAGTGGTGAGTTTGCAGCAACGTTGTAACACCGCATAGCCGAGATTGTTGCACTCGTTGTTTAAGGTGGTCGATGATTCGTGTGAATGACGACAATCATCCGTTCACTCGTACTATTGTTGTCTAAGGTTGCTATTGAGAGAAGGGCGCGGATAACTCTCGGGAAATGGAATTGAACTTGGCACCTATATACATCAACGCAGCCGAGTTCTTTGAAACAGCTATTTTTTCTTTTATTTAAAAAATTTAAGGCAAGTAAGTGCTCAGTGAAGCTGAGTTGATAAGGTTTTTTTTTTCGACAAGCACATTACCATTCGATGATAACGATAGAGGGAGACGAATAGCCCTGTACATCGACGTATTTGCCGTTGATCGCTGCAGAGACCTGATGAGACGAAGAAAGGTGACTTAGAGCGTACCACCGTCTATCACGGATTTTGTGAGGAATTTTTGAATCAAGGTAGCTAGTGTATCGTCCGAACAAAAGAGGAGATCTGCATTCCCCATCCTTCCCGCTCTCCCAATGCCTTCCTGCTCTAAGGCTTACTGTTTGAAGTAGACTAAAATTATGATTTCTGGCGACAGAATACCCTAAAGTTTACTTTTCTGATAATTTCATTAGTGCGGCGTTCACGAATGGTTTTTAAGGAAGCGAACATTAGACAGGGCGCGTTTTCTTTGTCCCCTTGAAACGAGTGGTGCGGAGCCCGAACGAAGCACACAGTCTTATGTTGTTGTGTTGCGGCACGCTTTTGTTGCTTGAGCGCTCTGTTACACTATCGATTCTGCACAAAGGGCTAAGCTAGCGACATAGATGCATAATGTGCCATCGAGAAGCATTTCCTTCTTGTTTCTTCCTCACTTAGTTCATCCAAATATAAATCGATGATGCTATTATATATTCAAGCTTCCTGCACTAAAACTTCAGTTGAAGCCGCAATCTGTTCACGTATTGAAGGCGATAGGCGTATTGATGAATTTCAACAGAGGACATCGACAATTCTACTCAAGTTCATTAGGTCTTTGAGCACTAGAAGTTGTGCCGCATTTCTCGCATATTTTGCTCCGAAAACTTCGAAATAGTACCTTCATCAAAACACTTTCTTGGCGAATTTCGGTTCAAGCGAGGCGGCCGCGCGTAACATCGCAACGATTGCGGTGGTTTCTTGACAGACTTACCAAAAATTTCTTTTACGTTTATGATGAGCAGTTGACTTATTGTGAAGCACACTATTTTTCGTTCTGCCAAAGAGAATATATTTTATGACTGCAAGAACAACGTTCGTATTGATGCTTCGATCTTTTGAATGCCCGATTTGCGATTCGTTATTTTGTTCGAATTTGCGCGAGTTGGATGTAGTAAATAACTTGCAATGGTCCTCTCGGTGATTGTTATATATGCGTTGGTGGGCACTGCACTTCCGCTGGTTTAACGAGCACAAAGCTTATTTTAGAATTGTGCAACTAAAGCCAAGCGAACGCGTTATTTGTGCCACGAAAAATTACGAGGCTTTGCAAGCCAGCAGGGAGAGTCTCCCATTGTTTTGCCTACTCATGCTTCAACAGTTATGTTCAGATGTTATGCATAGATTTCTACGCGTTTATATCAGTTCCATTTTTGTGTATTTCCCCATACAAAGAGGGTCTGTGTACCATATTTCAGGCAGTGTGAAAGCACAGAAATTTAAATTATATGTAACATGGCTTAAGGCCTCATAAGTGATCTATCTTTCCTAAAATTTTAAAGAGTGGGTTTATTTTTGGAGGAAATGTGGGATTTGATTCTAAGACTAGACAGATTTGTTAAGAGAGATAAGGCTTAGAGGAAACAGCAACTGTTGCGGAATTTCGCAGAGATATTATTGTTTGAATTGTGGTTGCCGATAAGGAAAATTCTAAGCTTGCTGTAGTACTTTATTTGCTCTTGTGATAAATACCTATGAATGTAAACAGCCGATGAAGTTCACTAAGTTTACAAAGCATTCTTTGTAGGTTTGCCAAGGTAAACTTATTGAGAATGCTTCCAGCTGCATCAGCCGTTGAAATGTGGTAGCCATAGGCATGTCAACTACTTCCGCCCAGCAGTACAAGTGTTTCAGTCACTAGTGTGGAGTGGTATCACTGGGATATGCTCACTCAGAGTGAGCTTATGCATAAAACAGTTGCATCCGAGTCGTGGGCAGGGATCATATCCTCCTTTTCTCCCTCTGTTCAGCTTCAGGCGAACTTCTGAGCGAAATTTCTTGCCGTTAAACTTCGTCTTTAGAATTGTTTTTGAATGTTTTTTCGTTCTTCTGCATGATTTTTTTTCCGTTCAAGATTTTTCCACATTTTCATCATTCGTTTGAATTCATTCGGCACTTGTTCAACGAATCTTTACTTTATTTATACCGACTCTCTCCCATACATTCAGTGATAATCAAATGTCCATTTTTTTCGAGAAAATTCCAACTTAAATTCATATTTATCATTCCATTCCATTTGTTTTTAAATGAATAAATCCGTATACCCGTTGAAAATGCATAGTAGAGGTACCCTTTAGCTTCATCAAAGCTTCAGGGGTCGTAAATTTGATAGAATTTTTAAATATTGGAGAAAGTTGCCTCGAAATTTTGGCTAAGTCGTACAAGAATGTGTGACGCTTCGGAAACATTCGAAAGTAAACATTTTTCTTTTTCAAATTTAGTAATAAAGGAGATGGAAGGAGGGGGAAAGGGTTAAAGGAAATGGAGAAGGTATTGTTTAAAGCAGAAAGGAGTTCGAGCTGCTGCGATGTGGTTCCATAGTCGAGCGATTTCGGGTTGGCTTCTAAGAGCAACGTCAGCTATGTTCTTCTTTCGAAATCATAGCAAAGTTCTGCTTCGTTCTTTTTTTTCTGTTTATTTTGAAAGAATGAATTTGTTTTTCAAATTTGCGAGTAATCGTTGATTACTCGCGAGTTTACAGCTGACAGTTGATTTTTATAGATCGGCATTTATAGGTGAAATTTCTTATCGAGGTTTTGCTGAATTTTTCCCCCCCCCCCCCCTATTTTCTCTATTTATTTCACTGAATTTCCACGATCTCAACAGAAATTTTCTAAATGTCTGTAAAAATTGTAAAAAAATTTTTCACTGAAAATAATTCATATCGAAATTGTAGTCGATCTATGCTGATCTTATTTTTACTCAATACTTTAAAAAATCGTTTGCAGTTAAAAATCGTCGAAATTTCTGCCGATCAACTTACGAGACATATGGCCGTTGATAAATTGTGAGATTTACGCATCTAAAAACGCTTATGTACTATATAAATCAGGTTTAATAATCTTTCTTTCTGTCACTTTAAATAGGAAGATCGTTTCGAGATGAGACGCATTCAAATAATCCACTAATTTTATTCTTTTGTTCACCTCTTTTTACGATTGATAAATATACAATTGGATTTAATAATCTACGAAATTATGGGAAACGGAAAAAAATCGAAATGTTTCCTTCTTTACTTTTTTATTTTTTCTACATATCGCCCATATCGATTTTTGATTTGGCGCATATTAATTATGGGAAACGGAAAATCGAAACATTTCCTGTGCGATCATCTCAGCGATTTTTTTTTTTTTGATTTGTTGAAGGTTATCAGGAAACTGGACTTAACGTTGATTGAATATTAATTAAATAAAGATTGAATATTAGTTGAATATGCAAATTTGGTTAGTTGACAGATGGTTGGGAAAATTATGAAATAAAAATGCTGCATACATGACAAAATTGACGAATGGAGAATATCGATTGTGAAATACCTGTTTTGTTCTTTTCTTTCAATGTAGATGGTTTGCCAACTGGGGTGGTCAATAATTGGTCGTTGATAGCACCAGTGGGATAATGCGTTTAGTTTAATTGTATTGTTATGTATTTCTCTACTCGAATATTGTTACATATGTATATGTTAGGTATAATTAGGCGTGCATTTCTCTCTTGTGCTATTTAGTATCATATTTTATTGCTTTATTTAAATGTCATTAAAACTTGCATCTGCAGTTGGTAGGATTCTACACCGGAAAAAAACCTTTATTAAACTGAGGAAGCGTTTCGCCCTTAGCCTCTTTCTCATTCCACCTCCTCCACTACTTCTCACGCTGTGTTACTTCTTCATCTCACCCCCATATATTGGTGTTATCCGTATATGGCCATCTAGCTCAGCACCTTATATAGCGGCACTTCGAAGATCTCCGAAGACTAAGTTTGACTCCGAGACTAAGTTTGATTTCAAAGCATCATTTCTTGGATGTTTTTATTCGTGACAATACCGCATTACATAATTTTGTGTTCGGAAGTGCATACTAACTCATCATATATTATATTCGCTTTTAAATGCCTTCACGTGATTTGTACTTTTCAAATTCGCCTTTGTTTTTGATAAACGGAGAACCTGTACTGTTCCGCATGCAGATCAACTAGCCTTATAGCACAAACTTGCTCTTTTGGTCATCGCGGTTTGCTAATCTGTCATCTGTGGTCATCTTGGCCATCTCGATGCGATCTCAATCGGTGGAGTTTTGTTCATTTGATGTATTTAACTGTTGATCTTATTTATTCCACTCATCGGCTTCTTCTGGTGTTTTTGAATTGCCCCGCAAAAGCGTCAGTCGACAAGTTAATGACGATACCTCGTAGCACGTCTTTGAGTGAGGGCATCACCGTGAACGTGCCGACTAATGCGTTTATTAGAGTATCTATATTTCATGCTTCTGCATTTTGCGCCATCATGCCTCAAATCATTAACTGATTGCGTGAAAAACTTGAGCATTGTAAATGGCTACTCCCGACAGCTGTTACCACCCATTTCTACACATTTGGCTTCGATGTTTGTTTGCATAATTGGTGTAGTAATTGGCAGTATGACTCTTGTGGGCAAGGATTTTCTCGAAGTTAAATATCTTCCCCTCGCACCTGTCATGATGGAAAGAAACACGATTCAAGCATGACTTCGAGTTGTATAATTTTAGAAAAAGGCGCCAACTGTGAGAAATGGACGCATAATTTATGGAACGTTGAAATGATACGTCCGGATGAATGTCATTTGACGATCTTCTAGGTAGATTGATTGGTCAGTTGCTGATGGCCAATATGGAAACGCTTTGTGGTCATTGAAGTCTTGTGTGGAAGATTAACTTCAGTGGTATAGTGCAGTTTGCATGATGGAATGTGTTATGGGAACGTTTGCTGCCCATGCCCACCGAGATTTGCCTTCGCTGCTAACTTCCTCTAAGCCCATAAAAAGTTGATGCTGAAATATGGTGGACTGTGTCCGTTGCAAAATGAGGTCGTACCCGAATGGTATTGATCAGTTGGTCGTAAAAACGTGCAAGTGGGGGCTCACCTCGGAAGAGAAGGAAAATACAAAGGGTTGATGCAACCGCAGCTGGGGATCCTAACGATCGAGCCACTGACCGCATCACTGAGGGCGATCGCCGTCTCTTGGCACGCCACGGATTGTTTTGCACTCGGACGCTGCCCAGAGCCGTTCGTTCGTCTGGTGTGGCCAAGTTTGCTTGCTGGTAGGCGGTGGCGATTCGCGCGTTGCACCAATTTTGCAAACGACGCGCTGCGCCTCATTTATTGCGCTTCTCCGACGCCCTTGCCTCTTATTGTTTCCCACATTACATCGTTTATTCGTTCAATTTGCGTCCTTTCAAATAGCCCTCTTCTTGCATTTGGCTGCACACTAGCCGTCGTCTTTGCTCGCTTTTCCCGATTTTGCATATGTCCGCAGTTTTTAAAATTCAGTAATCCATTTTTGATCGTCGATGTGTGGAGATGGATCAGTTGGTGGTCAGACATCGATTATTCGACCGGTGGGAACTCGGCAGTTGAGGCAGTCGATGGAATGAAAGTGATCTAGGCAAACGGATTTGGCCATCAAAATTGGCCGCATATTTTCATTAGTCCTCACCAATAAGACGGGTATTTTCCCGTGTTTTTTATACTTTTATCGATACCGTAAAATTCCATTGTTGGTGTCAGTCGTTCTACCATCTTGGTGCATGTTTCACAAAGCTTGATTGCTTAGCCGTACAAGCTGTACGTTTAGAGCGAACTTTGACCCAATGAAGTTGTATATTCCCGTACGGTGTTAGCATGGAATTGCATTCAACGGATCAGACTCATCAAAATATTGCTTGATTTGCAGTGGCGACATGCCTGGGAAAACTAACGGCACGTCTAATGGGGCACCAGAGCGCTCTTTCATCAACTTTGATCCTGATGATCCGGAATATATCAAAGATTTGCAGAGGCCGGCCGCCATAAAGGTTGTTTACGTTTTTCTGATTGTCCTATCCAATGTGATAACGTAAACAAAGAGCATTGATCAATCTCGTAAATGAACTTACAGGTGGGCTTTCACTGTTGAGTTTGTTGAATAGGCGGCATCAGGCATATTAGAGTGACTAAGAAATTTCCTGAGTGAAGTTGGCTAAGGCGTATTTAAGCAGTATTTAAGTAAGCTGCAGTTTTAATTGAATGCCTACACATTAACGATGTTTATTGTCAGGTTCTCTCTCTTATGTACCCCCATGATGCTCAGTCGAAAGAGCGATTGTTTTTCCAGTCTCAGACATCCTGCCTTAAATTTGGTTGCAAGAAAAAGGCTATATGTTTTGCTCGTTCAGAGTTGTTTCTTTTTTATTACTGTCTATAATAGTATCTAAATATAATGCTGTGTAATATCTAAATATAGTTTTGCTACTGCAAGTGCAATTCACCCGGCAATGAATAATATGCGTCTACGTCGACTACCACAAATATTTTTGCTACATATTTCGTGGAATACTTCAAATTTTTAAATTGACATCATTTCATATCCTTGCAGATGTTTGCATAAAGCGAGTTTCTTTCTTTGCAGGAGGATTTATCCGAAATGGAGAGGCGGAAACGAGTGCAGCAGATCTTAGAGTCGAAAAGCTTCTGCAAGGAATTGGAAGAATTGATAAGGCAAGAGAGTGAAAATAATAAAAGCGATCCTGAACATTTAAAAACTTTGCAACGTCTTTCCGAACTCACGTTGCCCCATGGCCATTTGGCGGCTGCCAGTCTGCGCAATATCGGTAAGCGACCTCAATTGTGACTTTATTTCCGTCTGACATGATGCGATTTTCCGATATATGAAATCATAGAGAAATGAGATTGTTGGCGAATGAACGTATCTCATCTGCGACAGCGCAACTTTTGCCGTCCAAACAATCCACTTCTGATAGCTACCAATTTGTCAGCAGCAGTCTCAAACCTTTTCCCATAATTCAACTGTTATTATTTGCAAGTTATTGAAAAGTATATGAGAAATCAAGCGATACTGCTATAGACTGCGTTCAGAATGATGACTGAAAAGATCAGAGCAAAATTAGTCAAAAATTAGGTTGGACAGATTATGGCAAGAATGAAATGAAAGTATGATTAACAAAGCCGCTTATGGTGTTTAAATGTGTCAGGAAGTGTTGTATTCAGATTAAAGATTGGAGAACTTCCATCGATGCTCTTCACCACTCGCCTCTCTTCCATCTCCGAATTGGAGCAGATGGGAAAGAGGGGGCGCATTTTCAACTGAGTGCTGCACATTGCAGGAAATAAGCAAAAAGGTAAAAGGTGTAATCGAAAACAACCCCGAAAGCTGTAAAAAACGCCGAATCGCTTCAAAACTACAGGAAAACAGAAAAATGTTTCAAATTTAGATCTAACAATATTGAGCGTTGAATTTTAGGAGTCTGGAGTTATTCATTGTGTTCCGCGAATCTATCCTGAATAATCTGGAGGAAGACTTATACATGTGTATGCCAAAAGGTTGTGATTGACGTTGAGTTTTGCAACGAATTAAGGTTGAGGTGACAAAGGATCGCCTTCACACTCATCCCGCTTTGCTGATTACGGAGATAATAACAATCACTGAAGTAAATCCGACCTTTTGCAGGATCGGCCAATGTTCTGCCGATCGCCGACCTTCGTGGAAATGATAAGTACTCGAAAGCGGAGAAGATGCTGAGGAATCGACTGGCATCATTGTATCGTCTAGTGGATCTGTTTCAATGGTCACAAGGAATTTATAACCATATTACGGTGAGTGAAGCTTTGTTTTTCGATTATTTTTTATGGGTGCATATGAGTAAGTAAATTTTAAAATTTATTCCAACAATTTCTGTTGCATTTAAATCCGTTGAGTAAAAATTTTCGGCACAGGTTTGAATAATGCTTTATTCAGTTTCTTCTTTACAAATACGCAGTCTAGAAGTTTCTAAATTTACAAATTTTTCACTCATTTAAGCAGTTGAATGCGATAAATTTCGAATTGAGCGAATTTACGATATGGAAGTTAAATACGTCGATGTTCCATGGAAGTTGTATTGCGAAATCCATATGCACTCGATCGAATCGAAAATTATAGCAAAAGAAGCGTTGCATCATTTGCATATTCTCGAATAGTTCAGTAAGCTTCATTGTTGTAAACTTGTTCAGAAATATTTGGCGGATTGGAAAGTATAGTTTGCTTTAGACTTTTATCATTACTTTTTATTGTCTTAAGTAAGGACAGATAGCGCTTGCAATGTTTTGCTTTTTTCGCTTTTTGCATTTTATTTGATTTTTCATCATCCTGTATTAAAAATAAGTGTGGCTTTTATGTGAGTGGAGGTTAGACATTTTTCTGAATTTTTCAAATAATTCAACCAAGCAGCTCAATTAAGATCAGCGCTTTTCGAATATTCTCAGTTTTTTAATACTTTACTACATTCATTGACCATTCGAAAAGGCGAATTTTTGCGCGCTCATAGCCGTATACGGTCCAGGTGGCGTTCACTAGGAAGAAGCATTTTATAGAATCTCTTACGAGATAAAATTTGCCTATTTTTGATGCACTCTTTATTGTTTTCTGCAAGTGTGCCCTATTGCTAAGGAGGTTAGCGTACGTTATATATGTGTTGCTGTTTTTTTTTGCCTCATCTGAGCGGAACTTTGTCAGAGAGTATCAATATGCGCACATACTCCAAAAATGTGTGGTACGGATAGAATCCTATACACCTTGCAAACGGCACAACTGGCCGGCTATACATTATTATAACGTAGAAGTTTTGTTCGTACAAAGAGAAAAGAAAGAAGTTTCTATGCATTCGTGTTTCGAATTGCAGGTATTGCTGGTTATTTCAGTTGAGGTTATCGCACGATTCGGATGAGGTCTTGATAAATCCATTTGGTTTGCTTTATCATGAAATTACGGCCGCATCGTTGATAAAGGTGAACTTGGATGGCGAAATTTTGGATCATGGATCAACAAAATTAGGCATTAACCAGGTATTCCGTACATTGTTTTTTGCCACGGATATTCCTTCTCTGTAGATTTTGTTTATTGCAGAATGCTCTCTAATAATTGTTTTAATGTGCTTTGAATAATATGGTTTTTTATTTATTTGCTATGAATTACAACACTGATTTTATCGGCCGAATTTTTAAGTGAGTATGTGAGAAAGAGAGAGCTGTTATAGACGTTTATAGGATGTAGCATTCGTTGTTAATTTCTTTAGCTTATTGTTTCTAATAGCTCTTAATTTTTACGTCTTTGTAAGTGTAAGAGCTGCGTGAAAATTCGGACAGTCACTCGTTTACTGAATTTTTTCGTTGAACTCGGTATACCGCTTGATACTTATAAGTACCTCGGATCTTTGCATTTGTTATACCGATCGCCCTCAATAACTAACGTTATAGTTTATTTAGATTAGCTGTTGCTGATTATTTTCCTTATTTGGCAGGCTGGCTATGTATTACATTCGGCGATTCATAAGGCGCGTCCGGATGTGCGCTGTGTGCTGCACATGCACACCGCAGTTGTGTCGGCTGTCTCCTCGATGAAGTGTGGCCTTCTTCCAATCTGCCAAGAAGCGATGATCATCGGCCCAGTCGCCTACCATGATTATCAGGTTTGTGTTGTCGCATTTGAATAAAACCACATCTTTAAGGCACTGAATTCGGAAGCGAGCTTCAACATGATCACGCAAAAATACCTCTATGGTGCCAGTACTATGCATATCAGTGATGGGCTTTCCGCTGTTCTGTTGTCGTGGACTCATGTGTTAGGCAATTAACTGTTGAATTTTTTTACTCAAGGAATACTTCTCCATCAATACTTGTTGACGATTGGGTTGTACGCAACGCAAACATAACATGAGCAGAAATCCTTGGATAAAATATCCAAACCAGATATCTCTGTAGCCTGTAAGCAGCAATTCCATCTTCTGTGCGGGTGGAAATTGCAAGCAGTGGCTCAATCGGTGCAGAAAAATCAACATATTTTTGAGCATTTTTGAGCACAGGGATTATTGCTGCTACCTGATTACCCAAAAAATTTTCAGCGCATATATTTTTTCCTAACTTTCTATGTGTTGATTCACCTTTCATCCATCTTGCAGTTTTCTTGGCGCTGTTCATGAGTAATATTGATTTTTAGAAGGGGGATATGCCGACTGCAAATGAACGAAAAAAATGTCATGGTAATAAGGTGTCCATCAAAACAATTCCAATACGAAGAACCTATTTTCAAAACGAAACAAAACTTGAGTAGCCATCATAGTGTGATGTGAGATAAGGCGGATTCTGAATTTTCGAGGAGAGGGTGAGCCTTTGAAGCCTCAAAGTTATGTGCAGAGGAGTGGCCACCACTTCCTGCTCTCCTCTTTGCGCTTCAGTTTGATGTTTGTGGTCATGAATGTTGAGGGGGAGGGAGGAGGGAATTATGGGCTTCGATGCGAGTTTAGAAAGTGATTTAGTGAAAGATTGCACCGAAATTTTATGTGGACAGATGTATTAATGCGATACGCGAAATAAAATAAATTTTTTGGACTTAATAGACAGCTGCCCTCAGCGTGAAGCATGTAGACAGCCTGATTGCGTCAGTTTTCAAGCCAACGCCATCCAAATTTCTCTGCCGTTTACTTTTCATCCGAGTCATGTGGATTGTTTAATGAGCTGGCCATCGTTATTTAAAACTCTGATACATGTAACACTCGCCAATTGCTATAGTGCAATACCTAGGAGCCGTAGAAGTGCGTGCATCATTCCTCTAGGAGCTACAGGGCGATGGTGTGGAAGAAGATCGCTTCTAGCGCGTTATGATCTTATTACGTATGTGTATTCGCCAGGGAGTTCGTCCATGATTTTATTTTCACACAGATGCTTATCCAGATGTATGTGCAGTACATTTGCAGATAACGGCTCAGAGGCTATAAAGCCCGCTGTCTAATGAGGGCTTTCTCATTTCTAGATGAAACGGGAGCTCATTCAAAGCTGCGCAATCCATAATCCACTTTTTTTCCTAATGATGGTGAATTCTCGAAATGCAAGAACATGCATCGCTTCAAATGTAATTTTGACAGAAATGATTGGGGATTATTGAGGCTTCTAGCGACTTCCGATGCAAAAAAGAGAGGAGAGGCAGTTCAATTACGCATTGAGTTTGTGTACCTCCACGCTTGTATATTTCCACACATACGTTTATACGGATCAAAATATATATATTTCAGGGGATCCTCGATGAAGAATCCGAGCGCGAATCGATTATAAAGGATCTTGGTGACAAAAACGTAATTTTTTTTTCTTCCATGCAAAATTCCCCATCATAAAGATATTGTTTTTCTGTTCTGCCTAGTGCCGTGTACATTAAATTCTTTTATGTAAATCTAGATTGCGAAAGAAATATATATGGTTATTGAAAAAAAAAGAAGGGAGACAAGCCTCGACTGGACGGTTTTTCAGGAAAGAGCATGTGATCGGTGTGTATGTGAAACTCAGATATCACCTGATTAAGAAATTTGCATGTTTATGTTTTTTAAGGCGAAAATCACGTTTCATTTATGTACAAGTCGTTTCGCATGATTTTTAAATACGTTTGCATGTTCTTTGAAAGAAATTTTTTAAAACTTATTTATAGGTACTGATTAATCGACGACTTGAATATCGTTGTGAAAAGTTGGTAAATAAAATGATCATAGCGAATATCCAATTGCAATCCTTTATTTTTTTTTCCATGAATTTAAGCACGATGAAAGATTTAGTGCAACGTTGTTATGATCGTGAAGATAATTACATCATTATTTTACTTTACTTTCTTTATTAGTTATTGAACGTTAGTCTTTCAATTTCCAAGTCTGCGCTCTTCAATCAGCAACTTTTTATTGCGAATGAATTAATTTTGCTTGAAAGTATGCATAAAGACGTTTATGGAAAGCTGCACAGCTGTTTTCCTCATTTCAAGAGTGATTTATTAACAATGGATCACATCTGATGCTTTCTTTATCTGTTGCACCACAATAGGAGTGATATGAAAGGAACACGATCGAAGTGGTTCATATAGTTTTCTACATCACCACTCATTATATAGGCGATAAGCACCATCTCACATCCCACTTCAGTCTTCAATTTCGCATCTTCTATCTTCTTAAAAAATAGGCGGTAAGATGTGTTTGCCAAAAGTTTCCGGAAACTAGCAATTAGGCGGTAATAATAAAAGTTAGTTTTCAAGAAATCATCTTCATTAGGCGATGAAAAAATCTCATCGTAAGTCGATTAAAAAATTTGTTGAAAGTTTCTGAATTTTTTTTTTTTTTTTTTTTACAAACTTGAACGAATTTTCATTGTATTATTGAAAAAAAAAAACTTCAAAAATTTTCGAATACAACATCGTGGGTGGGATAAAACTTATTGCAATAATTTGTTTGCAAGAAAAAAAAAACCCCTGCAAACCTCACAAAAAACGTATTCTTTGAAATAATAATAATATGTGGTTGATAATAAACGATTGGCACGTTTATTTGTTGTGTTTTGTGCACGTCAAATGAAATAGGATTGCAATGTGTGTATGTGTGTATGTGTGTGTATGCACGTTTTAGGTGTTGCTTCTACGCAATCATGGCTTTGTGACGTGTGGCGAATCCGTTGAAGACGCATTACATCTCGCCTTTCATACAATCATCGCTTGTGATACTCAGGCATGCACTTTTTTTTGGAAGAGAAAAGAACGAAAAATTTGTTGTTTATATCGTTGCTTCGATAAGTTTACTTACTTTTTTTTTCTTTCTTTTTTTTTCATTTTTCTATTGGGATGTGACCAATTCATAAGCATTTTTTGTCGGAATTCGGGAATTTTTTTTAGCTTTAAAAAGATGATCGCCTAATTCAATCCGAGAAGTAATATATTCTCATGTTTTTAGAAAACTTGATGCTTCATTGTAAACCTAAGGATCTTCTGCAATAAACAGCGTAGAAGAAAAAAGTGTTTATGAATTTTTGATAAGCACTGATTAAATTGGGGTTCACACTTATTTTTTCGATTCCTCATATCTCATACTTAGTGAAGTATACTCGTTTCGTCATTCTTTCTCTATTGCTTCTTTCGATTCCGTTGGGATTGTTACGTTGTTTATTGAGTTTCACTTCAGCTTTCTTCTATTCATAGGGGACATCGCCCATGTTTTCGCCGTAAATTAAAATTCTTCTAGTAGTTTATGACGTATCCGTCTTAATCGTTTACAAAAGATGTTTGAATCGAAGACTGTTCTTTAAATTGATAATATGATGATATTTTTGCACAAATAAAATAAAAAGTCCTTGTATTTAAAGTTTGACAGGCTTCTCATCGCTAGCAATAAATGACATCTAACATATCTTGAAACGTTTTCCCATTCAGCATTTACTTTTGTTTAATTGACGTTTCTTAACGGAAACTTGTATCTACTTATTAATTTCTTATTTGTGCATTAATTGTCTTTTTTGTGCTGTCATTCATTTTATGTCACTTCAGTTGTTCTTTTTGTTGATATGTTTTTAATGGTTGTTTTTACTTGTTTTGTTCATCAAATTGCTTCTTCCTAATCAGCAACCAATTACACGATCAGAGACTATTATGGCACTTTTTTAAAGTTAGTAGAGTAGATTAGTGGGGCGCAAAGTTATAGGGACTGGAGAGGGGAGACGTTGAAGACAGCACAATTCCAGAAAATATTCCATTGACATAGGAGGGGCTTCTTCGCCTCTCCTCTTTTTCTGTCATCTCTATCCCAGAGATCTCCCTATTTCTTTTGCTTCCACAAACACAACACTACTGCTGGGCTATCGCCGCTATGCATGGATGTTGTTTGTGATGAAAGGTTGCTTTCGTTGGTTTTGATTTTTGACCGATTTTTGACCGATTGATCACGTTGTGAGCGCATAGTTTTGCATAATACGTGTGCTGCTACTACTGTGACTTATTAATTCTGTTTGGTGTTGTGTGCTGTATTTATTGTTACTGTTCGTCTTTGATCGATGAATTGCGTACAGTCGAAGGCACACGGGTTGTTTCTGTTTTTATGAAGAAATTTATGAGAAGAATTTACTTTTTTTCACCTATCTTTCTGTGTGTAATGAGAAGTGATGCTGCCGCACTATACTTATTTTCTTACTTCTAGGATTTATATAATGTCTCTTAGCTGTAATCTTTAGCAGGCACTGCAGCAGTCAATATCAGGTGTACTATGACGATGATTTTTAAACGTCTTGAGCTTTTTTTACAGGGAAGGAGAACATTATGAAGTTTATTGCTAAAGGTCCCGAAACTAATGAGGGTTTTGACGCGGGAAGTTTTTCATGTATATGTATGTATCAAATTCTGGTGAAACGCAATATTTAGATTCGAAATAAGCATCAGTCAAATCAAGGCCTTGTTGTTAAAGTGAGACAAGCGAATATATGCCATTCTACTAGAAATTTCGATCCCGGAGGTGATGGAATGTCAGAGAGCAAATCTGATATCACTACACTTATTGAATCGGCGCTCTCGAACTATTGGGCCGCGAAAAAGTGAAAATCTTGTAGCGAAAGATTTGACGGATAAAGCAGATGAGGTAGAGTTTCTATTCGCAA